>CM052545.1:91695029-91840179 GCA_028533065.1 Trachops cirrhosus | reverse complement strand
TTTTCACTTGATAAGTAAGGCACCGAAGTACAGAGATGTTAAAGGCTTGACCCAAACCCCACAGCAAGGCAGCAGAAAAGCCTAGCCAGATGGCTTGCTTCATAATCTATTTTCTAATCCTTTACCCTGCCTGTGCTCTCAATTACTAGTATCTTCCATTTCCCCTGATTGAGTGCAGATACCCAAGAATCCTCAACATTATTTTAGAATTTGGGATGACATCAGGAGTGTGGTCGGGGTTTAAGCAGGGGAAGCAGAGCTGGTTACACATGTGGAATGAGGAGAATTAATCCAAATGCCCAGGTGGCCAGTGAGAAACACTTTAGAAAGCCCTAGTCCCTGAATGGGACGGTGCGGGAGCCGGAGGGAAGGTAACTAGGTAGTTGATGTGGAAAGCCCAGGAGGATGGGACCTGGTGTCAGGTTGAAGAGCTGACAGTGGGCAATGAGAGGAACTGGTCCAGAGCCTCAGGAAGAATGAAATAGAGTCCTGACTTCCCTACATCTTTCCTTGTAGAAGGTAATACCCACTTTTTAGGCAAAAACATTCCTTGTCCTCTCTTCAGTCACATAGAACCTGGAGCCCTACATTCATAACTCCACAAGCATTGTGGAGGCTTTTGACACAGCAGAGTCTGCTCAGAGGGTCATTAAAAAAGAAAGCAGTGAGCAAGTGACGGATAAGCAGGAGGAACCCAGCAGAAAAAAGCGTTTGTGAGGAGGCACTGGTGGGAAGTCACAGAGTTGATGAGTCACGGAGTCCTGGAGTGCGGGGCAAACCAGACACGTAGAGATCAAATGCAGAGGAAAGAGCCCTGGGCTGGGGCCAGAAGACCTGTATTTGAATCTCATCTTTAATGCAGACTTTAGACAAGTCACTTCTCACAATTTCTCCATCTGGAAAATGAGAGGGTTGGACCAGAACTTAAAGTCTCTCCCAACTTTGATATTCCAGAATTCCTGACTTGCACAATCAAAACCACTCTGTGCACATCTTTTTCTAATTCTCTCTTTCCCCTGCGCTGCTGAACCATCCTGGTCTTCCCCACTGGGCATTTATTCTTAGGTTGCAATGGCTTTGTTTTCAGGTGGGTAGAGGTCCCTGGTTTCTTCTATCAGGCATGAGCCCCTGAAAGATGAAAGCTGTCTGGAACTCCCAGTTCTCGGAGCCTCCACTATAGTGCTTTGCTGGCCAAAGAGGCTCCATCAGGTAGGTCCCCAGGCGGGGATGCCTGTGTCCTGCCGTGTGGCTTCCCCTGCATTCCCGAAGCTGCCCCTGCCCTGTCCCCAGGTCCCTGGGCCGCCTGGCCAGGAGCAGAACATGCTGCTAGCCCTCCGCAACTGCACATTAATCCTGCTGGAATTGGAGGCGCCTCCACCCCAAGGAGCTGATGTTTCTTGATGAAGCGCCTGGCTGCACTGAGTAGATAAAAAGCTGCCTTCGCAGTGGAGTGAATTCCCTCAGACCCAAAGCAGCTGCTCCTCAAAGTCTCCAAAAACAAAACTCCTCATGAATAAATATTAGGGAAGAAATGTTCTCAAGAACAAAAGCAGACTTGAGGAAGTTATTGAAAAAAGTTGGGATCTTTCATCTCACAAAATATGTCACTTCTGTGTCCCCCCAGACTCTGCCTGCCAACCCCCTCCCATTCCACTGATCTGAAGCCACATCCTGCTTCTCCCTCACATGGAAACAGGCAGCACCTAGGATATCATCTGCTCAGACTTTCCTTCAGAGGAAAAGAGAAACCACAGACAGCTGCCCTGTGAGCTCTATTGCCAAATTCCAGCTCAGACAGGGGTCTTGATGACCTCATCGGTATCTGAGCTGGAACGCACTTCTCTAGAAACAGAGGGGCTGCCAGCATCCCTGCAGAGTCCCTGGAAAAATAAAAGGCCACATGGTGAGCTCATGGCTGTGTCATAGTCGGAGAGGTGTGCTAAGACCTCCACCCAAGGGCTGAGTCCCCTACCAGTCAGCAGCTTGGGCTAAGTCCCACCCCGCCGACCCCACCTCCATCTTCAGCCTTCAAAAAGCCTCTGGCTCATCCAAACAAAGGAAACCTAAATTGAAGCCTCATTCCCTCTCATCTGAATTCCAACATAAATGCAAATGCCCTTGGGAGAAAAGGTGCTTGTGCCTGAGTGAATTTATCAGAACCTGTCCAGAACAGTTTTGTTGAAACAAGGCATGAGAAAGCGGGAGGACCCTGGTGAGGCACTGGAGCGAAGGGGTCAAAGTTTCCAAGCTCCTACTAGAGAGGGAGCCTTAGGTATCATTTCGAACAAAACCCTTGAGTTTCAGATGAGGAAACCAAGGCCCAGACGAGGAAGACATCTTTCCCAGTGACACACACAGCAAGGTAGTAGCCGAAGCTAGAATTCAGGTCTCCTGACTCGGCTGCAGAAAAAGAAAACTCAGACCTAAAAAGTGAACGTTGCCTGCTTCACAGGTTTGCCAGAGCCTGGCCCTTTCCACACCTGTGCCTTTGCAATACTTGACTCCACTGAGAGTGATCTCTGTTCTTGGCTTGAGTAGCTGCAGATCAGAATTAGCGGCAGAAAGGAGGTGGGTGAGGTTGGGGAATGGGATGAGGATCATCCTGAACCAAGACTTGCAGAGAGTGTTCCATTGCATCTGACTCAGTAAACTATGTTAAATTTTGACTTGGAGCGAAACTACTGGTTATCACCTCCCTTTTCTGGCTCCAGCTGCCCGGAGAAAAATAGTAATGCTTCATCTTTAGATGCAAAGAATCATGTGCTAGTCAATTATTCCTTGTCTGAACTCATCGAATGCCACTTCTTTTCTGCCTTATCTTACAACTATTTTTGTGGTGGATTAAGAAAATGGGACCTTAGAATCAGACCTTGGCTATGTGACTTAAACTTTTAAAAAAAAATTTTTAATTGTGGGAAAATACACGTAACAAAATTTATGATCTTAACCATTTTTTAAAATATTTTATTTGTTTATTTTTAGAGAGAGGGGAAGGGAAGGAGAAAGAGAGAGAGAAACATCAATGTGTGGTTACCTCTCATGTGGCCCCCACGGGGGACCTGGCCTGCAACCCAGGCATGTGCCCTGACTGGGAATTGAACCAGTGACCCTTTGGTTCACAGCTCATGCTCAATCCACTGAGCTACACCAGCCAGGGAACAATCTTAACCATTTTTAAGTGTATACAATCTACTGGTTTTAAGTATATTCACACTGTTGTGTAACCAATCCTCAGAACTTTTTTCATCTTGAAAAACTGAAACTCTACACCCATTATACAACCATCCTCCAGCCCCTCCTCCCCCCAGCCTCTGGCAACCAACCATCCTACTTCCTGTCTGAATTTGGCTGGGGAATCACGCAGTATTTGCCTTTTTGTGACTGGTTTATTTCACTTAGCATAATGTTTGCAAGGTTCATCCTTGTTGTAGTATGGGTAATGTAGAGTCTGTTTCCTTTTTAAGGCTGAACAGTGCTCCCGTGTACGTATATATCACATTTTGTTTATCCATTTATCTATCCATGGACAGTCAGGTAGCTGTCGCCTGCTGGCTATTGTGAACAATGCTGCTCTGAACGAGGTGTACAAATATCTCCTTGAGACCCTGCTTTCAATTCTTTTGGGTATATACTCAGAAGAGAATTACTGGATCATATGGTAATTCTATTTTTAATTTTTTGAGGAAGTGCCATATGATTGGCTTAGACTTTTGGGGGGCTTTTACTTTCCTTATCTATAAAGTAGTCTCAGGGCTGTTATGAGTATTTTAAACATCCTGTACATAAAGCTCTTGGCTTCAGTTTGATACATGGTAGGAATTTTAAAAAATGGCTGTTTCCCATGGACTCTCACAGAGAGGGCCTGTGTTTCATTTCTATATCCCAAGCGTTTAGCGTGGTGTCAGACGGATAGTAAGTGTTCAGTATGACTGTTAGTGAAAATGTGAATAATGAATAAATGTATCCTTGTAACTCTTGGAGAACTTAGAATACTTCCTGCATCTTGTAAGTACTCGATAAATGCTAGTTGAACGAAGGCATGTAATATTTCCTCTATAAGGCTGATTTCTTCTACATCCTTACACTACATGAGGAAAGAAATTTGCCCACATCTCTAAAGTTCCTGGCAAGACGATTCAGAATCAAGTATTTGATGCTGCCACTCATGCCAATGCTGACAGAACCTCCCGCTTTCTGGGTCCCTCCCTTTCCTTCACCCGTGGCAAGTGAATTTCCTCGGGCAAGGGGTGTAAAGGAGGAAGATCTCCCGCTGAAAGTTACCAGACTACTTCCAGGCCGCCCTGGGCCTGGTAGGGCTTCTTTCTTCCCGCTGTGCTCACGGGACACGTTAGAGCTCCGAGACACGTTGCAAAGCGGAGCTGTCCGTGTTGAGTCCTGTTAGTCCCCACAGCTCAGAGAATTGCAGTCACCTGGCCCAAGTCCGACAGCAGTTGCCAGGTCTCGCCTCTCAGCAGCGCTTCCATTCTGTGGCTGCCTTAGTGACCGGGGAGGTTCGCCTGCTCTTACAGTGGAACCCGGCTCTTATTTTCTTCCCACAAGTTTGGCTTCTCCTTTTCTAAGCACTACCCGCAATATACCCAACACAACCACTCAGCTCCCTGGAACCGCTTTCACTGCTTTTCCTTTGTCTGAGATTTCCTTCCCATTCACAAGGATATTAGCCAAAACTTGCCCGGCGTGACGCCTGGAAACAGGACCAAAAGAAAGGGAAACTCCCGCCCAGGTACATGGATTGGGAACTCACTTAGGTCCTCCTTAGCACCTTACACAGGACCCAGCATACAGTAGGAGCTCAATAAACACACGCTGAATGGATAAACATTGGTTTAATATATCACCTTTCTATATGATTTTTCTTTAAACTCCCCAAGCGTGGAGTTAAAAAACTGTTTTTCCTCTCAGGCAGGATGACTCCTAAGCCAGGGGCACTGTTTCCCAAAGATACAGGGGCCTTCTGAGGGCAAATCCTTGCCACATCCGCATTCCGTGAGCTCCAAACTTCACCAAGGGCCTTGCTTAATGATGGCTTAGACCAGACCAGGGCTTCCCAACATTTACATCCTGAGACAGATAATTATTTGGTGTGTGGCCTGTCCAGTGCATTGTAGGATATTTAGCAGCATCCCTGGCCTCTAGATGCCAGTAGCAACCCTTCTCCCAGTTGTGACAACTGAAAATGTCTCTAAACGATTCCAAAGTTCTCCTGTGTTGAGCAGCGGTGGGTGGAGGATGGAAGAAATCACTTCCATTTCAGAACTACTGACTTAGACTAAGGCAAAAGGAGAAGCAATTTCTCTATTTTTTTAATTGCCTTCCAGGAATGGAAAATATTTTTCTAATACCGGAAAAGTTGCATATTTATTAGATTAAGAACTGATGAGTAATGTACTTCTAATCCCAGGGGTTTCTCACGATTAAAACAGAGCACTCCAGGTGAGATAATCCCTGCCCGGGACAACATTTCCCTGTCAGGTCGCTGGGGTACAGAATGAGTGACAGAAGAAAGAAGTGGAAAATTGTGAGGGTGTGCCCCATCAGAAGTGATTGGAAATGGCATTTACTCTCCACTCCTCCAAAAGGACCTGCCAGTGCTCTCAACCTGAGATCAAACACACAGAGGCCCACTCTAGTTAGATCCTGCCTGCCAGCAGAAACTGGAGACCAGAGACACTGAGTGACTTTTCTGATGTTGCACAGCACAACAGACCAAAACAAAACAAAAGAACCTGAACTCTCTTTGAAGTTAAACATATGAAAAGCATGGGAATATGATGCACCCTCAGCTGCACAGGGCTGTTTTTTTCCCTGTTTGCCCTAATCTGACTATAGAAGCACAGACTACATCAGAAAGAGAGGAGAGCAGTATCTGTGGCTGATCTCTGCTTGGGTGTAGGGGCGAAGTGGGGGGAAAGGACTGTTCACAACAGCAGGCCGCTTCCCAAGATGCTCTGGGTTGCTGGCATCTGATCCCACTATCTCACTTTCTCCTTGCTGCGTGGAGATAAGCTATCGGCTTCTGCACAGGATCAACTGAGGAAGTGGGGAGGGCGGGGAGGCCTTGGTGGCTGGCAGGAAAGGGCTGGCAGCAAAAAAAAAAAAAAAAAAGAGCAAAGCATCCTGGAGACAAAACTGCTGACTAGACTGTTAAGAAGGAGGGGAGAAAAAAAGGAAGAATTGAGGCAAGGGGAGAAAATGGGAGAGGGAAATTTGGAGAAAGGCAGAGAGACCCCCCCCAAAAAAAACAAAGGGGCTCAGCAGAACGAAACATCAGGAGAGAGTTTTTCTCCTCTTCCTAGTAAAAATCTAGTTTTTCATCCTGTAGGTATGCTGTTTTAAAATGTACTTTTCTTCTGTCTTGGCCGTCAGAGAGTTCATGCTAACTAAATATTCTTCAAACCTGTTGTAATCCCATAAAGAATCAAGCCTTCGAGAGTGATTTACTGTGTGACTTCAGGAACATCATTCGACTGTTCTGAGACTCTGTGCCCCCTTTTTATTTTATTCCATTTTTAAAAAAGCAGAGATTGCTCCATCAAGCTATAAGGAGAGGTCTCATTGTCTAACTCACTGGAAGTGCTAAAGAGCTATTCTTTCATCTGGAACTACCTAGGGAGAGATTTTCTTACCATGAGCTTTTACATCCTCATTCATTTGAATTGGTGCTCAGGGAGCCAGGCAGGGAACAGGTATTTTTGTCTTACTGTAATGGATAAGCAGTGATATAACTAGTAAAAAAAAAATGGAAATGGATCTCTCTTTTGTTACACTCCTCTGTGTACTATGGAAAAGGCCCTGGCTTTTTCCTTTGAGCAGTATTCTGAGACTGGTGAACAGATTAGATTGGGGGTGGAGGGGAAGGAGGGTCTCCTGCTTTTTGGGAAGGGGAGGGACCCACAAATTGGCAGAGAGGCTTCTGGTGTCATCAGAAAGCTTGAATCAAGAGCCTCTCTCCTAAATCCAGCGGCCGGAGCCCCTGAAAGTTACGTGGGTCCATGGTGCTGGCTGCTGTGGCTTGGTTTCAACACTGGAACTAAGGCAGGGGAGTCTACATTCCATAGCCATCTGACAGAACAAGCCAGAGACTGAGATCGAAAGCAAATTCAAGGTTAGAAATTCCTAGGTCTATGCTCTTTGAGCAAGAAAGTTCCTCTTCTTGTTCTGTCTGATGCGCCCAGTCCCAGTTCCTCTTTCCTCAAGGTCTCCTCTCCATTCCCAGGCAATTGGTAAGAGGCAGCCCTTTATTTGAACCCTTTTCCAAAGCCCACATCCTCCAAGGGGCTCTGGTCCTCCAGGGGGCCTTCTCAGATTACACCTGTCCTTGAGGAATCCTTCCTTCACTCTGTTACCAGATCCCCAGACTTGTGTGCAAGAACAGGACCCTTCATACACAGAAAGACAGCTGTAAATTAGGGGTGAGTTGTATGTCTAGCACAACGCTAGCGTGTAAGTTAACACCACGTGGATGACATCCAGAACTGCCCCTTGGGCTCTGAAATTCCCACTTTTAGGTTTCAACAGGGTTGAAGGGACTATGATTCCATCAGTCATGGGGCTGTTTCCCTTGTTTGTTATTCTTACCCTACGTGCAACACACCCCTGACATTACGCCCCACCTCCCCAGGACAAAGACCAAGTTGAAGAGGGTGCCCCAACGGTGGTTCATTCTGAACCACCCTGTGACATCACTGTCCTGGTTGCTGTTGAAGCATCTGCCTCTCTGCGGTGACATCCTGCACGGAAGAGTCTCCAAAGGCAGAAGGTCTCCCACATGCCCAAGAGGAAGAGAGTTCCAAGTTCAAGTCTGGGAACATGGACTGAGAGACAAAAGATCATCAAGCAGGAGCATCTTGTTTGATCAAGCTCTCCCTCCTCCTTGGGAGGACACAAAATCACCAGAGAACAAAAAGAATCTTCTTTCTCTACCCAAGACCTTCCCACGCCCAGCTGTCTTTCCCGATCTGTTCTACCAAAGGGAGAGTTGCTTTGGTCTTGCAGGAGTTCTCTGCGCCAGTCTAGACCAAGTGACCACAGCCTAAGGAGGTTCCCAGGACAGGGAAAGAGTGGGAACATCCAGGCCAAGGGCCCTCTCAGCCCCTTGCAGCAGCTGGACGGGTCCAGCAGGGGCAGTTTCCCGGCAGGATAGGGACGGTGCCTTTGCTCTCGGCAAATTATTTTCAGGGCTGTGAAGTCGTGAGTTCACGAGAGAGGGGCGGGGAGATGAGGGGCTACGGGAGAGAAGCCGGGCCAGCGGGCCCCGCCGCAGTCAGGAGCCCGGGTGCAGAGGCAGCCGCTAGGGTGCAGCTGTGGGCTGACGCAGCGCGGAGCCCGGGGCGGAGCCGGGCAGGGGAAGGGCTGGCAGCGATGGCGAGGAGGTTTGGGTGTTGTGTTTCCACTGTAACTATAATTAGGCGGATTCTGTGTTTATTTAGGCTGAGAGCTGTAAGATAAATGACAGCTTCGAAGATGCTTTTCAGCACTTCATAAATCACCCACGGATCGGGCAGTTTGCTGCCGCCACATCACGGTTCTTTCCTTGCCATCCCCCACCCCCACTCCCTGGGACCAGGGCACACCCGGGACAACCCCTCGCTCTCCTCATAAAGGGCAGAAGAGCAAAGGGGACCCGGTGGTGTCTGTCCTTCCCAAAGCTCCAGGGCCCCAGAATCGGGCACGGGGCAGCTGCCGGGGAACTGTCAGGAGCTACGCTTCTGCCTGAGATGGTCCCTGCAGGCCCGCAGTGGCGGTGCTCTGGAGACCCGCAGGCTTGCTCTCCTCTGGGAGACTGTGGCCTCTAATTCAAGCTCTCTTTTCGGTGCCTTAAGGACACATCTGGAGACTTACAGAAGAGGTTTGAGAACTATTTCTAGTACAGGGGACTTTTCTTTCCCCCTCCTATGACTGCGCCTCTCGGGGGCTCCTGTTGGAAGGTTCCCTAATCTTTTCCTATTGGAGAGCACATTTTTTGGAGAGGAGTTGTGGACACAGGTCATCCCCCAATGGGAACTTGGAACTCCCTGGACATTAGGAAGTGCAAAGACCGGATGGTGCCTAGCCTGGGTCAGGCCAGCTCCCTGAGTAGGAAGGCGGAGCAGGATGTGGGGACTCAAACACTGAACCTATCCAGCTTTACCCAGAAGCATGCAAACGGCATGTGGGGGTGATCAACTCAACAGCAAAGTAAACAAGGTCGGGACCAGGCACCTACGCAGAGATTTCAAGTTAAACCAGGTTCTGCAGGGTCTCAGGTCAGACATCAGGACCAGCAGCACGGACCTTTCTCCCAGTTTGGAAACACAAATTTGGGAAAATTGGCCTTGTGTAAAAACAGCAGATTGTCCTTCAGTAGGCAATAAGCCTCAATAACCTCATGAAGCCCCTACTGCCAAACCTAAGTCATTTGTGGCTAGGGGAGGTCCAGCCAAGCCAGTAAGGAGAGGAAAGGATTCTGCTGAGTGAGGAGGGGTGCCCCACCACTGCCCTGGTCCCCTCGCAGAGCCCTCCCCAAGGGGCTGTACCACACCACAGACCAAAGCCGTGCTCCCATGAGGAACACTGCCTGCTCAGGTCAGGCACGACACCCCCGGGCTCTGTAGATACCATCTCCACTGCCGGTGTGCTACGCGGACCGCCGGAATGTGCCCAGTGAAGGAGTGAATGGGCCAGATGCTAGGCTTCAGAGATTGGAAGATTATCTACTGACATTTCTGTTGGGAGGGCACGTTCTTTCTCCCAGAAGGAAACCAAGCAGAAAGAACAGATGTAGTGGATCGAGTCCCCATCTCGGCTCCGAGTATTACGCTAGCGTTATGTAACCCTGTGAGCTCTGTCAGAGTTGCCTCCATCTACTCATTTATTAGCCACCTTGTCGGTGCCAGGCACGGTGCTAGGTGTTGGAACTTCTTTTAAAAAGGGAAAGACACAACCCCTTTGACTTCTACTCTAGTGGAAGAGATGGGCATAAAAACAAATCATTGCAAACAGTTATCGTGGAGATGCACACAAAATAGGGCAGAGCCTGGTACTTAGTTGACAAAGAATGATGCTTTTTCAGCAAAAGCGCTCAGTTCTGCATAGTGGGGTATTGCTTAAATCTGAGTAAAGTCATGAAAAAACTACAGAACAATGATGAAGAACATGGATTCTACAGTCAGACATACTGAGTCTGAATTCCAACTAGGCAGGTTGTTTAACTTCCCTGTGCCTCTTCTGTAAAATGGGAAGAATAGTTATTGTTGTTGTTAGGCTTACCTCGTAGGGCTAGAGGGAAAATTAAGTGAGAGAATGCATACCAAAGTACCTGGGACATAGTAAATGCTCAGTAAATATTAGCAATAGGAAAGGAGGAAGGGAGAGACAAAGAAAGGTTGAGAGAGAGAGAGGGAAGCAGGCTGCTATGTATGTTTCAGTAGGAAGGAACTAGAAGAAAATGCTCAGGTTTCCTGAATAAGAGAGAAGCAACTCTTGCACAGCCACTGCCCTTTTCTCTATAGTTTCCAAGCATTACTGTAGGTCGGAAGGCTTAGGTTCTAATCCCACATCTTCTGTTAGCTGGTGATATGTTCTTGCTTAGTCTCTGAGCCTCTTTTCCTCCATTGTAAAAAGAAGGGGGTGAACTTCCTCCTACAACCTTTTCACCTTTGACATTTTATGGTTCTGTTAAAAACATACACAAGCCCTGACTGGTGGGATTCAGTGGATTAGGCGTGGTCCCCCAAACCGAAAGATCCCCAGCTGGATTCTGATCAGGACACAGTCTTGGGTTGTGGGCCAGGTCCCCCAGTTGAGGGTGTATAAGAGGCAGCCAGTCAATGTTTCTCTCTCACAGCAGTATTTCTTTCCCTCTTTCTCCCTCCCTCCCCCTCTCTCTAAAAATACATAAATAAAATCTTTTTAAAAATGCACACAAAAATGAACGCTAATATGTATATCAATAATTTTACAAATCAATTAACAAAATGTATTGTTGCAACAGTTTCTAAGCAATGCTCTATTACTGATCAGTGTTCTTTGTGGCATTCAAAATGATGATATATTAGCAGCTGTCCCCAGTCCTGACAATATCTCTGTGACACTATCAACAGCACAGCAATCACACTGAGGCTGTAGCAATGCCAAGGTTGAAGAGGTCAAATCTCCAAATCCAGAATCATGTCGGAAGGTTACCACAGGCCCAGGCTATGCTGAAGAACTGCAATCTGCTGTTTTTCTTTCTGAGACCTGGATCCCTCTGGTTGATTCGTCTTTACCCTTTCAACCCTCATTCATTGAGTTTAATCAACTATACTGAATATTTCCCAGGTGCCAGACACCCTGGCTAAATGCTTAGGATAAAATCAAATGCTCCTTCCCTCAAGATGTTCATTATCTATTAAGCAGAGATACATGAAAACATATCAGGTAAATGCAATAAAATGCTGTAAGTGCTATGACAGAAGTCTGAGTAGGGGACACTGGAGGTGTGTGACAAAAAGGAAGCAGTCGATATTCTCCTATGCCTACACAGTGCTCTACACACCCATGTTTGTTGGATGAAGGACTCGACCAGCCAATAGGCTGGAATAGTAGATTTCAGTGAGGGGAGTGACAGGAAGGGAAAGAAACCTACTTACCCCAACAATGCTATGAGTCAAGCAAACCAATTAAATTAAAGGAAGTAAGAATAGACATAGATCTGTCTACCCTTGAAGTTGGAAATACCAGCTACCCTGAAACTGGTAGTTGTTCTTTCTGATCTAACTGTTAGAAAAGCACAAGACTTCCTGGCCAACACAAGTTGAGCAGGGTAAAGAGGGCAAAGGGAGGGCTTTCTTCCAGCCCCTACCGCCCCAGAAATGTTATGTGGAAGCAAAATAGTTATTGTGCCGTCTACTAGAGGAGTTGGATGAGGACGAACCCAGCCTCTCTAATCTTCGGATGATCAAAGGCCACACTGCATCTTTTGCATCTGGGGGCTCACTCACTCTGTAGCTTAGGATCTGATGCACAAAAAGGAAGACAGAGTTATAGGTATGTCTATTTT
This sequence comes from Trachops cirrhosus, assembly GCA_028533065.1. Lineage (NCBI taxonomy): Eukaryota > Metazoa > Chordata > Mammalia > Chiroptera > Phyllostomidae > Trachops > Trachops cirrhosus. Next base: position 91,828,139 of record CM052545.1, on the reverse strand, counting down.
ATGGCTCACAGATTTCATCAGACACCAAGAGGACTGGATGAGAACATATGGGTAAAGCAGAACAACCAGCCCCACTCAGGTAGAAGAACCCCAAATGTGGGCCTTACTCAGGGGTGGTGAGGCTTGATGACGTCATTGTAAAAGACGGTGTATTCCTTTTGTTCATATTTTGGAACGAAATGCTAAAATGTCAAATCTACTACTGGGATTCATCTGCATAGCCCAGACCTTCGGAAAACTTCTCACAGAATAATAATTCAGCCCTTCTTGGAGCACTGCTTCATTCCCACTCTCTTGGGGGAGCAAGCAAAGAAACCTAGACGTTTCCTGCTCAGCTCTGCATCTGTTTAGATGCACTGACATTCCCTGCCTAATTAAGTTTTTCCCATTGTAGACAATCTCAGAGAAAGCCTCAAGTTTTAGCCAACTGTTACAGGCAGATCCCAGTACTGTCACCCAGTAATCTCCTTCTGCTGACCCCTGGCTTCAAACTTGGCTTAGTCATTGCTCTTGACTTTTCCCACACTCCGTGCATCCAGTCAAAGAAAATGCCACAGAGCCTGTTTTCCAGTGCAAGCATGTAAATTCCACACTCATCAACTCCAGGTAGCTCCCGGCTCGGGCCCTGCTCCGGAGACAGACACAGACAATGGAATTTGTTTTTAAAATCTGCCCTTCAGGTTAAGAAGGTGGTGCCTCTAATTCTTGTCCCGGGGACCTGTGACTTGAACGATTCTCTATGCCTTGAGAGAAGAGTCACAATGACCCAGAACACTCCTTCACCAGTGCACTTCGGTAATCAACAGCTGAGAGCTCACACTAACGCTAGGTAATTCTATTTGGCTCAACAAACATTTGTTGAGTACCTACAAAATGCCATGCACTGTGACAGGTGCTGGCAATTATTGCTAACAGCCTGTGCCGGTGAAGCGGTCGGCCAGCGTTGGTGATGCTGTTAGGTGGTTACGAAGAAAAAGACTGAAGGGAGAACCGAAGTCATCATCATCACACTCCCTCTTTCAGAGAGCATTGTACACATAAGAAAAACATTCAGAAGCACAAAGGGATCGAATATCTGAATAACTCATTGTTTGCCTCTCCATCTGAATCATGGTACAGTGGACAGAGCTTGGGATCTGAAGTCAAAAGACCTGGATTCAAATTTCAACGTCTCCATTTAGCTGTGTGTGCATGAGCAAGTTACTTGACCTCTAAGTCTCTGTTTCCATTGATATGAAATGGAAGTAAAAGTACTTGCTCTGCCTACCTCGTGTAGAAGAGGAAATGAAATGAGATGATGCAATATGGACTGGTGTTTCTCACATTTTAATGTGCATATAAATCACCTGGGTGTTAAATTGCAGGCGCTGTGTTAATAGATGTGGGGGGGCCTGAGGTTCTGCACTTCGAACAAGCTCCCAGGTGATGCTGCTGAGGCTGGTCCGTGGATCACACTTTGAGTCGAAGGCTATGGACTATTTACTAGTCAAATGGAAAGGACGATCATGCTAATGAGCATCGCCAGCTAAGTAGACATCCAAAACTCATTCGGAATTCAATAGAGCCCTACTAAGTGATCAGGGCTGTGTTAGGCAGCCACTGGGCGGGCAACAGAAGACATTTATGGCATGTCTTTGCTTACTTAGCAAAGTAAGCTAAGTGAAAGCATTAGAGAATACCAACCCATCCAAACTCAGCAGTTAGGTTAGAAAGAAAAAATTGGAATTTTCCTATCTCCTTCACTCATGAAAAACATTTACCCTGGATGTAAAACATTGATATAAAAATCAGAAAGTCCTTGATTTAGCTAGATCATATCCTGCTCATTATAGCTATCTTCTGCCGAATTCCCATGGATTCTTAAAATGGTTGGAATAGATATGCTTGAGGTTAGGGACCTCATATCCTCCCCAGTCCTGGGCTTGGCCCTTATCCTAGTGGTTGGAGACCCATCTGACATCACCTCAACCTGCTTCTGGACACTGAATGCCTCTCAAGTGCCTTCAGAAAAGCCTTCTTCATTTTCCTAATAAGAATGACCACTGGCTCACACCCTCAGAATTATTAATGTTTCATTAACATTTGTATAGCTGTTATGGTCATCCTAGCACTGCACAACGAGAAGAAATGAGCTTGAATCTGCTGGTCCCAATTACCCACAAAGAGATGATCCATTTCTTAGAACCCACATGGTCAGGTCTCCAAGGGCCAAAACAAAGTATAAAATTGAGGCAATTATTGAGATAAATAGGAGGGGAAATATTATAATGAAGTATTCCTGGTGGGAGCAATATTCCAAGATTTTAGTCTTATCTTTGTCACCGCCCTGCTGATCTGGGATGGGGCTTTCAACATCTCTAAACAGAATTTACCAGCTTGTGATGTACATACTTCTTCTGTGGGAAGCAGAGTGGTAAAAGCAATAAAGCAAACATATTGGATTTTTTTTTCTTGTTTGCTAAAAGAACAAGGATTTTTTATTTATTTATTTTTTGCTAACAATTCTTAGACCAGAAGTCCAAGATCAAGGTACTAGCAGGACTGGTTTCTACTAAGGCCTTTCTCCTTAGCTTATAGAAGGCTATTTCCTCGTGACGTCACATGGTCTCCCCCAGGTGCATGTCTGAGTCCCGATCTCCTCTTCACATAAGAACACTGGTCATATTGAATCAGGGCCCACCCTAATGGCCTCATTTTACCTTAATTGACTCTTTAAGGAAACTAATCTGCAAAAAAAAAAAAAGTCACACTCTGAGGTACCAGAGAACACAATGTTTTTTAAGTTAACATTCCCCCAGTGTTTTTTATCTGTATTTTCCTGATAGTTGCTAGTTTCCTGCTTCTATTTAGGCCTGGAGAGATGGATTCAGCTGGAGCGAAGAGGAATCAAACGAGGTTCTAATCAGAGTTCCTGAGAGTCCCTGCTCCCTCCAGAACTTCCCTGGAGAGCAACAGTCACTGGGGCCGGGGCCAGCTCCAAAGCTGCTGCAAAGCAGAGTCTTTCCTGGAGAAGGGAGGGTCAGGAGGAGTAAGTGGCGACAGTTTATCTGAAGCTGGCGCTGGGTTCATTAAGAGGCCCAGTGCAGTTTATCTGCTTCTTGTCCACAAGACTCAGCTGCTCTGAACACTGAGTGCAGGACCTGTCACCATCCCAGTCCTGGCGGCGTCAGGTTGGAAGAGTGTGAAACAGAGCGTCCCCTCCCTCCCCCACCCCGCTCTCCCCTTGTCTCCAACCGTCTGTCCTCAAGGGGTCAGATAGGAGCTGCCGTTGTAGGAATGAAGCTTGAAGGTCTTCTGTCAATGCTTTCTGCCCCAAGACAGTCGGGTCCTGGGGGTTGATTTGGCTGTTACATTAAAGAAGCATCCCAGACCTCAGCAGCAGGAGGCAGAAGGAGGACGGAGACATGGACTTACTTTTATTAAAGGCACCTTGCCTTGAATGTTGGTGTCATTTATTTTAAGCAGTCCTATTTGTCTTTGTCCTTGTCATATTCTAATGTTGGGGAATGGGACAAACTCTCTTGTTCCAGAAGAGGAGGTCCAGGGATCATTAAGCCTCTTTCTTAATGTTCATAGCAACTCAGTGGTGGAATCAAAATCAGAACACAGCCCTGGCTGGTGTGGCTCAGTGGACTGAGCGCTGGCCTGCAAACCAAAAGGTCGCTGGTTTGATTCCCAGTCAGGGTTGTGGGCAAGGTGTGAGAGGCAACCAATAGATGTATCTCTTTGCACATCAATGTTTCTCTCCCTCTTTATCCCTACCTTCCCCTCTATCCAAAATAAATTAAAAATCTTTTTAAAAAGTCAGAATACAGAGCTCCTGGGTCCTGGACCAGCCCTCCTAGGACCGAAGCCTGAGGTGAGAGCCTCAGCCCTTCTTCTCCACTCAGCTGCCAATATTACAGCCAGCTCCGAAAGTAAAAATGCTCCAGAGCCCTCAACACGATTGTGTGATAGCCAGGGACGCATCGTAATTGCACCATCCATGCTGTCTGGCCTGGTTCTCCAGGACCATCAGCGTAACAGGTGCCAGGGCTTCCTGCCTGTGAACAAGTCCAGTGTCCCTCCAATGCAGAGGAGGGTGGTGACTTGTCCAAACCACTCAAAACACCTGTCCCAGGAGGGCAGAGACAACTTCCTAGGGGGTCAGTGCATTATTCAATTATTTGGAGTAGATTCCCCCCCAAAAAAATGAGATTATTTACTTCCTGCTTGCCCCCAAATTACCACTGCTATATCTACTATTACAAATGATTTCCAAAGCGTTATTGACTTTTCCCAGGAAGGTGAAAGGCAGCAAGTGGATTTATCCAAGCCAAAGACAAGCATTTGTTTTCATGGAAAGCTGCCTCTTCAAAACCTGGAGGTCTCCTGCCCTTTCCCAAACTCAGCTCTGTGGAGAGGCCAGTTCACACTTACCCTTTGCTATCTGTTTTCCCTAACTCGCCACCTACACTTGCTTCCTCACTCCAGATTCAAGTACCGGGCTTGTCACCAAGTAAAACCAGACACAAATGTTCCTAAACACATGTCGGTGGCCACGTAACTCTGTTCCTTCAGACCCGGCCGCCCGCTGTGTGTCTCTGGGCTTTGGGCCCTGAGCAGAGCTGTCCGGCGTTTAAATCTCAGCTCTTCTTTGTACTGGCCTTTCACCTAATCTCTCTAAGCCTCTATTTCCTCATATATTAAATGGATGTAATAAGAGTATTTACATCTTGGGATTAAATGAGATCAAGTGCTTAGCACAGGGCTTGGGCACATAGTAAGTACCCCATAAATGTTAATTATTATCATGAATGTCTCTTTATCTTTAGGGGCTTTTAGGGAGGGGGTTTCCACACACACTCCATCCTTCCAGAATGCTGTGTCTGTCTCAGTGGGCCTTTCTCCACACTGTTTTCATTCTTCAAAAAACAAGGTTGTTCCTGATGCTGTTTGCCTAGCAGGTGTCCTTTCTCTCTTACTCTCCAGGAGGCAAAAAGGGCAAATGGGTTATGTGGCCACCCATTTCAAAAATCTGTAAATAGAGAAAGAGCAAAACGGCCTGCCCACCAGATTGCTGGAATCAAGGCCCACTTGACCTTCTGTGTACACCCTCAGCAGCCCCTACCCCATTCAGCCTGCTACCCGCTCCCCGCCCAACCAGGGTGGGGGACTTGGGAGAGGTATGTAGGCCTGTAAGTGGCTCTCCCCAGCTCCTCAGAAAGCTGCTTATCAGGGAATGAAACACCAGCCCAAGCTTGCCATGACAGCAGGAGCTGCCTGAGAAGAGAAGCTGAGATAAATGGAGGATCCTTCATCCCCGTCAGCGTGGGCCAGACAGAAACCAGGTGCGAGGCAGTGAGCCTTCATCTTTTGTAAACAATCTTCCATCGCCCACTGCAGCAGCTTGAGCCTGAGATGAGGATTAGAAGAACAGCTTCTGCAGGCCTGGGGCCGCTCAGCTGGACGGCGAGGTAAAGGGCACACAAGATAACTCGCTGCTGGGAAAGATGCTTGAGGAGGCACAGCCATTCGTCAACACAGGGTTCGCTTGACCTGGCAAGAGAGAATCTGATATCTAAACAGTTCCCTGCGTCCCTGAAGCGCTCTGAAAGTTCTCCAGCTAAATATTTGATACCACGCTAGATAACGGCCCAAGGCTCTTCTCACTAACGTGAGAAGGCTGCCACTAGAGAGGAGAGAGGACTAGCGGAGCTAGATCCGGCTGAAATCAGACAGGGCTGGAGGTGGAGCTATCCCAGCTACGCTGGTTTGGGTGCCTTTGGACCTTGGCCACTCCAATGAGGGGAAAGACCTTGCCTGCCAGAGGTTAGTCTTCTGTGAATCCATGAAGAGACGTGGAACCTAAATCTCTTTCGAAGGCAACTATACCTCCCCACTCCACTCTCCCTGCTTCCTCACTTCTTTGATAGAAAATTCACTAGAAGGAACTGGAAAAATAACCCCACAAAAACCCATGACCCCTGTGCTTATATGGTAATGGATGCCAGCTTCATGCACCTGGGATTACAAAACAAAGTTAAGTGCTTGAATCCCCTAAGGGAGGTGAGGACAGACAGGCCTGGCCAAATGAAAGAGCTTTTCTGTTTACAAGTCCTCTTTTTCCAGCAGTGGGGATGAGAATGTCTCCAATTCCATGTTCAGGGTTTCTTATAAGCTGGTGAGAATGAAAGCACATTTCCTCCAGGAGAAGGATGCCCCCCTCCCCACCACCGGTTGTAAGGTAGGGAATAGAATTAAAGCTAGGGCTCTCAGGCTGAACAGACCTGAGTTCAAGTCTCCGCTCTGATATTTACCAAAGGTCTGATCTTAGGCAAGACATGTGACCTCTCTAAGCTTCAGTTTTCTCGTCTGAAAAACAAAGTAGTACCTCCCCGTAGGGTGCTTGTGAGGATTAAATAGTGAGCCGTGTAAAGAAAGCACTTACCAGAGTACCCGCCTGGTACAATAAACACTCAATAAATGGCAGCCCTTATCAGTAATGAGATCTTAAACATTAAGAGGAGACAGGAAAATGAGATTTACTTAAGAAGAGTTTCAAAGGGGCAAACTTTGAGCACAGAACACAGGTTTATTCCTTTTTAGAAAACTTTTTATTACAGGAAATTTCAAACATATACACAAATAAAAGAATATAATGGACTCCCAAACACCCAGCTGCAGCAAATATCAGTGAGGGCCTATCTTACTTTGTCCATACCCACCTACAAGGGATAGCCTGTTTTCAGCCATCTATTCTGGCCACAAGTGTAGGTGATTTTCTTATAGGAGAGGGAACACGGGAGTTAAAAATGTGTTCCACCCTTGATCAGTTGTACGACCTTAGGCAGCTTACTTAAATCACTTGATTCTCAGTTTCTTCATCTACAAAACAAACTTGAAAATAATAACTTAAAAAAAATAAAATATACTTTAAAAAAAGAAAATAATAATAACTTGCCATACTTATTTCTCAGAGCTCTTGTTTAGAGGAAAGGAGATGTCTGTGAAAGGGCCTTATAAAAGGAGATGCTATGCGAACATCGTTTGTTATTGCCCCGACTCACTGTGTGTGGCAGGAAGTATGCGCTCAACAAACATTTACTCGGGTTGTTAACTGCTAGGTCATGCCTAGGAAAAACCGGCCGCTTAGTCTTAGGTTGCGCCCCTGAGCCTAGCTGGTCACATGGCAAATGCTGTCACTAAGACACCTAAGCCGGACAGAATGGGTAACTCAGTACTTCTCAGCCCCACTTTCTGAGAAGCCCCTCAGTGTGCACATCCTATTGGACCGAGGGAGTCACTTACCATATCTCACACCCTTGTTCATTGTCAAAGCCTAGGAAATGTCAAATCATGCCAAAAGTCTCCAGTGCTCTCTCTCTCTCAGGGTTCAGAGTGAGAATTGCAGACACAGTGGGCAAGGCCTCAAAATTACATTTCAAAAAAGAAGCTGTCAAGAATAAAACCCAAGTCACCCTTTTGAAAAGTATTTGGAGATAGGTCTTAGATCCAGAATTTAAAGCTGTGAGGGGGAACCAGAGGCCAGACCTAACCCAAAGGCTGGCCCTAAAGCTGCTTTGGCTGTAGCTGGAAAGGCTATTTCTCTTGTTTTACTCTCCTTAAAAGAGAATTTCAGAGTTTCATCCTTGCCCCAACCTCTGCCTCCTTGTGGCCCGTGAAAACAATATTTTTTCTGCTCAGCAGGGCCAAACCTCTCATATCCGGCTGTTCTTTTCCCATGTCCTAGTTCCACACTGCAATCCTTGTTACAGATAGATTTCTCGAGCAAGTTATTTTCTCACCACGGAGCCCTGGCTGTTTTGCATCCCTGGAGCATGTCAGGGCCAGAGCAGAAATGAAAGGATAGAGGCAGTGTCAGCTACACTGGGGCCCAGGTCACTGGTGATCAGATTTTTTAATGAACACGGAGGCCAGGGACTTGAAAGGAAGGTCGGGGTTCACAGAAGGGTGAGCACAATATGCTTCTGGATTATTAAATCCTGAACGTGCAGACATCAATGTTCTCCCAATACCCATTCCTCCCAGGAGTGGTTAGGACTCCTGATCTCCTGGAGGCCTTTGACAGAGGAGTACGAAGGACATTTGACAATTGGGTTATGTCCCAATTTCCCACCCTGTCTCTTGAGGTTTCTGGCTTCTCTTTTTATCCCATGGACAATACAAGGGCAAGTTTTCAAAGTGCCCCAGGAGAAGGATGTGGCCTCCTGATGGAAAATCTTGCTCAATAGTCCCCTCTTCCTAGTCCCTAATGCGTGTATTCCTCTTATGCCCCTTTAGTCACATCTTTGAGTTTTGGAGATCTTGATTTCCTGGCTCCAGTGGGAATGAGGACCTTTTTAGCATTGTAAACCTAAGTATCACTGGAAGGAACATATTTGCTAATGGGAACCAGTTTTTTGGTGTGTGTGTGTGTTTTTTGTTTTTTTTTTTTTTACTTCAGAGTTGTTTTCTTTACTTGCTTCTAGGAGTAAGACATGATCCACTTCTGTACAAAGTGGTGATGCCCATTTTTGGTGGTGGCTGTGGTTAAGCCAGCCATGCAGTGCATTGACAGATGGTCATATACTGATGCTTTAACACCTTGAGTGATAGGGAGCTGGTTAGGAAGACCAGTTCAGTTTTGTACAGCCTTTATTGTCATGAAGCTCTTCCTGTTCCTTTCCTAATTTCACTCATAGAAGGAAAATAGGATGAATGGAAGCCCTTTCAAGAACCCCATGTGATATTCCTTGAGATCTTTGAAAATATCTATAATTCTACCCTAAGCCTTTTCTCCTCCAAGCTCAGCATTTCCAGTTATTTTCTCATTGCCCTATACAGGGAAAGAACAATGAACTGGGAGTGAAACGACTTGGGTTCAAGTCCTGGCTCCTCCAGTTACCAGCTGTGTAACCTTAGGAAAGTCATTTAACCTCTCTGAGATTCACTTTTTTATCTGTAAATTGGAGATTAAATATATATACCTTACCTACCATTGAGGAGATTGAGATAACATACTACCACAGAAATAAAAAGAATCATAAGACTATTAATAATTATATGCCAATAAATTGAATAACCTAGAAGAAATGCATAAATTCCTAGAAACATACAATCTACCAAGACTAATCATGAAGAAATAGAAAACCTAAACAGACCAATAACAAGTAAAGGGATTGAATCCGTAGTCAAAAATTTCCCAAAACAGGAAAACCCAGGGCCAAAAGCTTTTGCTGGTGAACATTTAAAAAAATTACTTATTGGTTGATTTTGGGAGAGAGAGAGAGAGAGAAACACTGATTCACTGTTTCGCCCACCCATACATTGACTGGTCTACTCCTGCTTGTGTCCTGACCAAGGATCACATGCCCAACCCTGGCATAACGGAGCGATGCTCCAACCGGCTGAGCTACCCAGCCAGGGTGTCACTGGTGAACATTTAAAGAACTAATGCCAATCCTTCTCAAACTCTTCCAATAACTCAAAGAAGAGGGAACACTTTCAAATTCATTTCATGAGGCCAGCATTACCCTAATATCAAAGTCAGACAAGAACACTACAAGAAAAAAAATTTCAGGCCCATATCCCTGAAGAAGATGGATATAAAAATCCTCAACAAAATACTAGCAAACCCAATTTAACAGCACATTAAAAGGATCATACACCTTGATCAAGTAGGATTTACCCCTGAGGTGCAAAGATAATCTAATAAATGCAAATTAATAAATGTAATATGCTACATTAATTTCTAAAGGTTAGAAATCATATAATGATCTCAATAGATGCAGAAAAGCATTTGACAAAATTAAACATCATTTCGTGATTAAAAATCTCAATAAATTAGGTATAAAAGGAATGTACTTTAACATAATAAAGACCATATATGACAAATCCACAGCTGACATCACACTCAATGGTGAAAAGCTGAAATTTTTTCTACTGAAATCAGGAGCAAGACAATGATGCCCACTCACAACTTCTATTCAACATCAGACTGGATGACCTACTCATAGCAGTTGGGCAACAAAAAGAAATAAAAGACATCTAAATCAGAAAGAAAGAAGTTAAATTATCTCTATTTTCAGATGACAGGATATAACATATAGAAAACCCTAAAGACTCCACCAAAGACTGTTAGCACTAGTAGGTGAATACTAAAGTTGCAGGATACAAAATCAACATACATAAATCAGTTGCATTTCTATACACTAACAATACACTATCTGAATAAGAATTAAAACAATTCCACTTACAATAGCATCAAAAGAATAAAATACTTAGGAATTAATTTAACCAAGGAAGTGAAAGATTTGTGCACTGAAAACTTTAAGACGTTAATGAAAGAAATCAAAGAAGATACAAATAAATATAAAAATATTCTGTATTCATGAATCAGAAGAATTAATATTGTTAAAATGTCCATACTACCCAAAGTGATCCACAGATTCAGTGCAATTCCTATCAAAATTCCATGGCATTTTTCACAGAAATAGAAAAAATAATCTTAAATTCATATGAAACCACAAAAGATCCTGAATAGCCAAAAACAATCTTGAGAAAGAAGAAAAAAGTTGGAGGCATGACATTTTTTACTTTCAAACTATATTACAAAGCTATAGTTATCAAAACAGTATAGTACTGTCATAAAAATAGACACATAGACCAATGGAAAGAAATAGAAAATAAAAAATAAGCCCATGCATATACGGTCAACTAATTCTTTATAAAATGTATTTTACCTTTAATTATTTTTCTGGAAATGTTGAGAATATCACATTGCTTTAATGACTGCCTCAAGTACCATTAATATTCCTGTCTTTAAAAGATTGCTTTTATTATTGACAGAAATATTCATTGGGTATAAAATCTATGCTTTCAGTAATATGTAGCTAGAATTAAAATGAAAAATATATACTGTGGAGCATACTTCCAAAGTGACCAGTTACCTGAACATGCTACCCCAATAATCTCAGAATGTTCTTATAGTGGATATTTGGTGGCTTGGAGGGAGATATTGTCCAGTTCTCCACAACTGAGTGTTCTGTAAATATCCAGAAACTAACTGTGCGATGATTTCTATCTCTGTAATTAAACCTAAGGTTTTTTACCTATTGATAATGATTTCCAACTATCAGGAGGAGAGAGAGATCCAAGACATTTTTATATAGAGACGATAGCACAAATTAGTGTCACAAAACAGACTCAGAAACTGTTGAATATTCATGAGTTACATAGGCAAAGTGTTTGACATCCTGGAGACTGGATTTTGTTTGTTTGTTTTGGCTTACACTTAGTAGCTTTATTGTAAAGGACAGAATTGGAAAATGCCTTCTTAATCTCAATAAGGAGAGGGTGATGACAATATGCGTCTATTTTTTATCTTCAATGAAAATGCACCTTTATCTTTAATCATTTTTTCTTTACTTAAATCATTTTTTATTTTTCAATTACAGTTGACATACAATATTATATTAGTTTCAGGTATACACCCCAGTGATCAGACTTATTTAACTTGCTAAGTGACCATCCTAATTAATCTCATACCCATCTGACACCATACATAATTATTAGGATATTATTGACTGTATTACCTATGCTGTATTTTATATACTGATGACTATTCTGTGACAACCAGTTTATACTTCTTAATTCCTTCAACTTTTTTACCCATCCCCCCAACACCCTCAACACCTCTCCCATCTGGCAATCATCAAAATGTTTTCTGGATCTATGAGGCTGTTTCTGTTCTGCTCATCTGTTTATTTTGTTTTTCAGATTCCATTGTTGTTATACATGTATTTATTGTCATTTATCAGTCATATTTTTTATATTTTTTTCTTCTTAAAGGAGACCCTTTATTTTTTAAAAGATTTTATTTATTTATATTCAGAGGGAGGAGAAGGGAGGGAGAAAGAGTAGTGTAACATGGATGTGTGAGAGAAACATTGATTGGTTGCCTTTCACATGCCCCCAACTGGGGACCTGGCCCACAAACCAGACATGTGCCCTGACCAGGAATTGAACCAGAGACTTTTTGGTTTGAAGGCTGATGCTCAGTCCTCTGAGCCACACCAGCCAAGGCAGAAGACCCTTTAACATTTCATGTAACATTGGTTTGGTGGTGATGAACTCTTTTAGCTTTTTTTGTGTGGGAGGTCTTTAAATGTTCTTTGATTCTAAATAATAGCTTTGCTGGGTAGCGTAATCTTAGTTGTAGGTCATTACTTTTTGTCACTTTGAATATTTCTTACCAATTCCTTCTGGCTTGCAAAGTTTCAGTCAAGAAATTAGCTGACAGTCTTATGGGAGCTCCCTTGAGGGTAACTAACTGCTTTTCTCTTGCTACTTTTAAGATTCTCTCTTTGTCTTTAACCTTTCACATTTTTAAAAAGATTTTATTTATTTATTTTCAGAGAGAGGGGAAGGGAGGGAGAAAGAAAGGGAGAGAAACATCAAGGTGCAAGAGATGTTTATTTTGTTGATTTCCTTTGTTGTGCCAAAGGTTTTTAGTTTGATGTAGTCACATTTGTTTATTTTTTTCTTTTGCGTCCCTTGCCTGGGAAGATGTATCTGATAAAATATTGCTATGAGCAATGTCTGAGATTTTGCTGCCTACATTTTCTTCTAGGATTTTTATGGTTTTGGATCTAACATTTAAGTCTTTGATCCATTTTTAATTTATTCTTATGTGTGGTATAAGAAGGTGGTCTAGTTTCATTTTTCTGCATGTATCTGTCCAATTTTCCTATCACCAATAGACTGTCTTTAGCCCATTATGTGCTTGCTTCCTCTATCAAATATTAATTGATTATAAAGGTGTGGGTTTATTTCTGGGCTCTCCATTCTGTTCCATTGATCTATGTGTCTGTTTTTATGCCAGTACAATGCTGTTTTGAGTACTATGGACTTACAGTTTCATATCAGGTAGTGTGATTCCTCCAACTATGTTCTTCTTTTTCAGGATCACTGTTGCTATGTGGGGCCTTTTGTGATCCCATATAAATTTTTGAAATATTTGTTCTATTTCTATGAAATATATCATTGAAGTTTTAGTAGGAATTGTGCTGATCTATAGATTGCTTTGGATAATATGGACATTTTAATAATATTAATTCTTCCTATCCATGAATATGGTATGTGCTTCCACTTATTTGTATCTTCTATTTCTTTGTTCAGTGTCTTATAATTTTCTGAGTACACTTCTTTTACATCCTTGGTTAGATTTATTCCTAGGTATTTTATTCTTTTTGAAGCAATTGTGAATGAGATTGTTTTTTTAGTTTCCTTTTCTGTTCATTATTGGCATTTAAAAATGCAAGTAATTTCTGAATATTAATTTTGTATCCTGCTAACTTGCTGAATTCATTGATCAGTTCTAGTAGTTTCTTGGTGGAATCTTTGGGGTTCTCCATGTTTAGTATCATGTCATCTGCAAATAAATACAGTCTTACTTCTTCCTTTCCCATTTGGATGCCTTTTATTTCTTCTTGTTGTCTGATTGTTGTAGCTAGGACATCCAGTACTATGTTGAATAAGAGAGATGAAAACAGACATCACTGTCTTGTTCCCAATCTTAAGGGGAACACTTGTAGTTTTGGCCCATTGAGTATGATTCTGGCAGTGGGTTTGTCATACATGGTTTTTATTATGTGTATATATGTTCTATTTCCACTTTGCTGAGAGTTTTTATCATAAATGAGTGCTGGACTTTATCAAATGCTTTTTCTGCATCTATTGATATGATTATGTGGTTTTTGTCCTTCATTTTGTTTATGTGGTAAATAACATTTATTGATTTGCAAATGTTGTACCAACCTTGTAAATCCCACTTGATCATGGTGTATGATCTTTTTGATGCATTGCTGTATTTGGTTTGCTAATATTTTGTTGAAAATTTTAGCATCTATGTTCATTGAGATATTGGCCTATAATTTCCTTCTTTGTAGGGTCTTCTTCTGGTTTTGGAATTAGGATAATGCTGGTCTCATAAAATGAGTTTGAGAGTCTTCCCTCCTCTTCAATTTTCTGGAATAGTTTGAGAAGGAGAGGTGTTAGTTCTTCTTTGAATCTTTAGTAAAATTCATCTGTGAAGCCATCTGGTCCAGGACTTTTTTGTTGGGAGTTTATGATTACTGCTTCAATTCAACTAGCTGTAATCTGTCCATACAGCTTCTCTGATTCTTCATGATTTAGTTTTGGAAGACTGTATGTTTCTAGAAATTTATTCATTTCATTCAGGTTGTACAGTTGGTTGGCACATAGTTGTTCATAACATTTTCTTACAATCCTTAGTATTTCTCTGGTGCCAGTTGTTATTTCTCCTCTTTCATTTCTGATTTTATTTATTTGGGTTCTCTTTTTTCCTTAATGAGTCTGGTAAAATGTTTGTCAATATTGTTTATTTTTTCAAAGAACTGGTTCTTGGGTTCACTGATCATTTGTATTTTTTTAGACTCTATTTCACTTATTTCTTTTCTGATCTTTATTATTTCCTTCCTTATACTCACTTTGGGCTTTCTTTGTTGTTCTTTTTAAAGTTCCTTTAAGTATGAAGTTAAATAGTTTATTTGAGCTTTTTTCTTGTTTCTTATTTGAGATAGGCCTGTAATGCTATGAATTTCCCTCTTAGGATTGCTTTCCCAGTGTCTCCCAAATTTTGGATTGTTGTGTTCTCACTTTCATTTATTTCAAGGTATACTCGATTTCTTCCTTGATCTCATTGTTGATCCATTCATTGTTTAATAACATGTTATTTAGCTTCCATGTCTTTGTGTGCTTTTCAGTGTTCTTTTTGAGGTTTATTTCTAGTTTCATAGCATTGTGGTCAGAGAAGATGCTTGATATGATTACAGTCTTCTTAAATTGTTTGACACTTGTTTTGTGTCCTAACATGTGGTCTATCCTAAAAAATGTTTCATGTGCACTTGAAAAGTATGTATATTCTGCTGCTTTGGGATGAAATGCTCTGAAGATATTGATTAAATCCATTTGAACTAGTGTGTCATTTTAGGCTGCTGTCTCCTTGTTGATTTTCTGTCTGGAAGATCTATCCAATGAAGTCAGTGAAGTGTTAAATCCCCAACTATGGCTATATTTCTGTGGATCTCTCCCTTTATGTCCATCAAGATTTGCTTCACATATTTAGGTGCTCCTATGTTAGATACATAAATGTTTACCTGGGTTATATCCTCTTCTTGGACTGTTCTCTTTATCATTATGTAGTGTCCTTTGTCTCTTACTCTAGCCTTGGTTTTAGAATGGATTTCATTGGATATAAGTACTGCTACCCCAGCTTTTTCCCCTGTTTGCATGAAATATCTTTTTCCATCCCTTTACTTTTAGTCTGTGTGAATCTTTTGATATGAGATGGGTCTCTTGGAGGCAGCATATATATGGGTCTTATTTTCGTATCCATTCAGCTACCCTATGTCTTTTGGTTGGAGCATTTAAGCCATGTACATTTAAGGTGATTATTGATAGGTACTTATTTAGTGTCATTTTATTGTTAGACTATTTTCCTGGGGTTTTTTTCTTTCTCTTTTTCTTCTTCTTCTTAAAGTAAGCTCTTTAACATTTGCTGCAGTACTTCTTTGGTGTTAACAAACTCCTTAGCTTTTTCTTGTCTGGGAAGCTCCTTATTTCTCCTTCAGTTTTAAAGATAGCCTTGCTGGGTGTAAAGTAGCCTTGGTTGTAGGTCCCTCTTTTTCATTGCCCTGAATATTTCATGCCACTCCTTCTCACCTGAAATGTTTCTGTTGAGAAATCAGATGACAGTCTAATTGGTGCTCCCTTGTATGTAACTGCCTGCTTTTCTCTTGCAGCTTTTAGGATTCTCTCCTTGTCTGTAAGCCTTGTCATTTTAATTATAATGTGTCTTGGTATGTTCCCCTTTGGATCCAACTTGTTTTGGACTCTCTGAGCTTCCTGGACTTGTGTGTCTTTTTCCTTCACCAGATTAGAGAAGTTTTTGGTTATTATTTCTTCAAATAGGTTCTCAATCCCTTGCTCACTCTCTTAACCTTCTCATATTCCTGTGATGCGGATATTGCTATGCTTCATATTGTCCAAAATGTTTCTTAAGCTCTCCTCATTTTTTAAAATTCTTTTTCCTTTTTGCTGCTCTGTCTGCATGTTTTTTTCTACTTTGTCTTCCAAATTATTGATTCAGTCCTCTGCTTCATCTAATCTCCTGTTTATTCCTTCCAGTGTATTATTCATTTTAGACATTGCATTCTTTATTTCTGACTGGTCCTTTTTTTTATGGTTTCTATGTCTTTTTTTCATGCTGTTGAGTATCCTTACAATCATTATTCTAAACTCTGTATCTGATAAATTGCTTGCCTCCATTTCATGTAGTTCTTCTGGAGAATTTTCTTGTTCTTTCATTTGGAGCCTGTGTCTTTGTCTTTCCACTTTGGTTGCTTCTTTGTATATTCTGTATTAGTTGTTAAACTGATCAGTGATACAGCCTCAAGCTGTAATCAGCCCCTTAAGCCCCACAAGGTGAGTCAGAGTAATTCCTGCAGGTGGGGCTGTTGCTTCCCCTCAGGCTGATGCACCTTGGAGAGGAGTGCTCTGCCTGAGAAAGATGGCTTCTGCAGTATGGGAAATGACTCAGCACAGGAATCCTGGTGACTGTTCCCTCAGTTCTCTCCCCAAAGCCACAACCCCAGACTCCCCTTAAGCATCCCTAGTGCACTCTGCCCTCCCTCTGCCAGCCCCCAGAGTAAGTAGCTGCAAATGAAATTTTGTGCATTGACTCTTTAAGAGGCTGTCTGCATCTCCGGCATCTCTCCTTTGCTGCTTTTCACAGCTGAATGTTATTTGAGTTCCTTTCCAGCTCTAGTGCTATAGTCTAGGAAGCCAAGCTTGGAATTAAGACCCCACACTTTTTAGAGGGAACCTCCCCGGCCACTGAAATATTCCTCCAGAACTTCATCTGCTACCCATGGGAGCCCAGCCAGCCCTCTAGCAACTCCTCCACTCTCCCTACCAGTCTCATTGTGGTGAAGTGGTTGCTTCTGTCTGTCCTTTGCTGTAAGGCTTCTCTCCAGCTATTGTTCAGTTGGTTATTCAGGATTACTTCTCTATAATTTAGTTGTGATTCCAAATTGGTCCTGGGAGGAAGTTGGTGTAGCTTCCACTTACTCCTCTACCGTATTGGATCCCTATGCTTACATTTTAAGAGGATGTGCAGATATAGCAACCTGGAATTTGTCTTTCTGGTTGTATATTTCAGATACTTGATCCCTAAAAATACACTCCACCTGCTAATTCTATCCTTCGATGGGCTTGTCTTGGATCTCCCATCAGGACACTCTCTGCAAGTATGTTATGTGTGTAGCGCTCTTGATGCCTCCAATATTGCTTCCAATTAATTGAAAATCCTTTGTTCTCTGCCCACTTCTTTAGCTAACACCAGGGTTGACGATGGGAGAGATGAAAATGAGAGTGGGAGAGACTCATAAAGCCTAACTTGACCTTATACAAAGAAACTTTAATACCCGCCCCGCCATACATACTCTCTCCTATTACTATTTAATGATTTTTACTGATTCTCAGGGAAAAAAATTATATTTCCTTTGGTCAAGGGACTGAGTGACTATCTGCAGATTAAGTGAAATATGGCATGCTTACAGACCCTTAGTTAATAAAATTACCAAGACCCATTATTTCAGCATGCCAGCTCCAGCACGTGAACAAAGGAGAGATGCCTGGCTCCTGCCTTCCCATAAACTATTTAATTTCTTTGATGCTTCTCACTAGTAAAAGCTCAGGTAAAGGGATACCAAAGTCAGAGGAGGGCTCGGATCTCTAAATATGTTAAAAATGTTATCTGTTCTTTCTCAGATATGTTTCTCTCATTCAGGTATTTGCTCTGTGATAGTGTTTTACCTTGGAAGCCACTGAGTCTCTGTGCCTTGTATTCCAGAACAGATAAGGAAAGGCAAGATTCTCCCCACATTGCGTACTGAGAGCACCTGGTGACTTGGGCTGCCTCACAACCAGTTCTCACCCTCCTCCCCCTTGCTGTGCATGCCATGCCTTGTTCATCTAGAAAGCAGAAGGTGGAGGAAAGGAGAAAATAAATGGGCTTTCTCTGAGGGACTCACACATGCACTCTCTCTAGTGATCTCCTTATCTGCAGACTTGGCAAATTCTTCACAACATCTGACCAAGGAAGGGCTTTTTTTGATGTTTCTGCATGTTCTCAATTTACTGCGTTGTTGCTGGAATATGATGAGATGCCTTATCAGGAGCCCCTTCAGAGCTTTCCAGATGGGTTGCAAAGTCTGCGTATTTTTTAAATAAACAACAGGCCGATCCCAGAATGTGGCTTCTTTGTGGCTAAAGCAACATATGTTTACCTACATGTCTACCATGACCAGGATCTCCGACAAGGTGGTGGGGAGAATAAAGCATGAGAGTAGATGCCAGACCCAGTGATCTACTGCCCCTAACCTGGCTCTGTGTCCCTCTCCTTTCCTCTTCTTATCTCCCATCTTGTTAATTATACTGTCAGGATCACTCTATAGGTCTCCAGGAACCAGCTGAGTTATAGGTTGGGAAGCTGTTCATGGCCTCCAGGCTTCTGCCTTCCGTCTGTCTTGTGCTTGGCTATGCAGACCAATGCTGGGATGGTCACAGGTGGAAGAGATTGGACATTTGGACTTTTGATCTGCTTATTCCTCAAAGTCTTTAAAATTCTGACCTATATATATACCATGACCAGGATCTCCAACAAGGTGGTGGGGAGAACATGGTGGAGGCCAATTCATAACAGAGCAGACACCTAGACAATGCAGAAAACCCTCACTTTTTATCCATCCCTGTTTCATGACTCCCAATACCAGGGAAGTTACAGCATCCATCAGAAGAATTTGGAAATATATGCATCCTCAAAAAGAACCCTTCCCAAATCCATTTTAATAGCCCCAGGCTTGCTGTAATATTCCAAGCCTGAACCTTTCAACTTCAAGATTGGTCATGTTCAAAGTGTCTCCGTCTTTCCAAACTTGGAGAAGACCACTGAAATTGGGAGAACCCTAAAGCAAAACCTCCTATCGTGGCCAAACCCTGAACCTTTAGAGTTTTTCACAGAATCTGCAGGTCAACCAATACTTGACTTGGACTCTATTTGCAGGAAATCTCAATCTTTAAGGGTTACACAGAGAGGAACAGTCCCTAGTTGAACCTGGTGATCTTAAATATTTGAGGAGTCTGCTTGATTCTTCTCCTCCAAAAGAAAAAAGACAGTGACCTAAGACCCTGAATAATGCCCAGCAGTCTGATAGCTAGGGTGGGGTTGGGGGTAGGATGAGGTGGAAGAGAGGCCATCATCCAAAATGCATTGCATATTTCAAATATGTGGACTTATATATAAATTCTTGAGGGCCAGAGGCAGAAAAAGAAAATGATATGTTGCTTTTCAGATATGTGATCTTGGATGCATTACTTATTTTCTCTGAGCCTCAGGCTCCTCATATAATGAATAATGATCATACTAACCTTCCAGAGATGTGATGAAAAGTAAGGGCTAATAGCAAAGTGCTATATAAATGTCAATAACAACAACAGTGGTAACAAAAATAATAACAGCTGCCACTAAGAAGGGAGGTCAGGGTAAAGCATTATGAAAGAAATAGTTACCTGGACAGCATTGATAAGGAGAAGTAGAACTGGAGTAGCTGCCTCAGCCAAGGTCATCTGTACTTCCTCCCCTCGAGATAACAGGCCTCTCTTTCTCACCTGTCCACCTTGTTTCTCTACTCTAATGTTCCTTTCCCTTCTCACAAATTGCACAAACTGCTCAGCAAATGTTTGCTCCCCACAAATAGCTGCCAATCTGGTGGCTCTCTCCCTGATCTTAGAGGTATGTGTGGATTATGGTATCAGTAACTGATGCATCCCTAGGGCTCAAGTAGACGGACACAAATTGCAAGAGAGAAAGGATTCCTCCCCTTTCTCACCAGACACCAGCCAGCCACCTGTCCTTCCGTGCCCGAGCTATCCTGCCTGTATCAACAGAAATATAGTGCCCAGGTCAAGGTCACTCCCCCTTAACTTTGAACTGATCTAGTCATACTTCGTATTTCCTGTTTAGTTCTAGACACTTCATATGATGGAAAACATTAACTAAGGAAGGAAGACAGAATGCAGAAAAATCTGGAAACCAGGTCTTAAGAGAAACAAATTAAGGAATTGGAATGTATAACATAATCTAGAGAAGGGAAGATGTAATCTAGAGTAGGGACACATAGGACAACTCTCTCCAAATATCTGGAGAGATATTTTCTGTCATTTAGAGAAGTCCAAGATTAGAGGAATCTTCCTAATAGTAATCTCCTGTCACTAGAGGTGTCTGAGCCCACACTGTTGTAGTAAAGATTGGGTGAGGGCATGAAGGACAAGGTCTTCACATTCTTTCCATCTCCAAGCTTTTAATCATTTTTTTCTTTTGCTTTGATTTGTTCCACCCTCATCCTCTAAGTCCATCTAAGGTGGGCACTTAATGAGGTTGAGAAAATCAAGAAATTCCCAGCAATAGACAGCTTCAGCACTGACATGTCTTGGGAAATTTACTTACTTGAAGGAGAAATAAAAGGTTTTGGGGGTGTGTTCAGGGAGTGCATAGGAAAAGGAAGAAAGGGATAGAAGAGAGTTCAGCAACACAGATCCCTCAGCTCTACATCCTAAGGAAGCAGCTAGATGGTCAACAAAATATTCAAAGGCAGTGTTGATCTGAAAGCCGGATTAGTATCTCATTATTCAGCAGCAATTTCTGTCCCCATTGCCAAAGGCTTGTTGCTGGAAGCAGAGTAACTTACTGTATTTCGCTGTGCATAATGCACACTTTTTTGCCCAAATTTTAGAGGGAAAAATAAGGATGCGCATTGTACATGGGCTTAATGATTACACACTGTGGATATAATAATGAATATAATAATCCCGTGTATAATAAGCACAAAAATGTGGGTACCCATTATACATGGCAAAATACAGGTAACTCCTCCTCTGTTTCCATTCCCTTAACAAAATTCCTTTAAGCTTGCAGGGTTGTGAGGGGTGTGTGTGTGTGTGCATGTTGGGAGGAGGTCAGAGTCCTTTCTCTCCAGACACACCTAGTATAGAGAGACCGACTATTCAGACCTGTCAAAGATGTGTGAGCTTCTCGCTCTCCTCTCCCAATCAAGGTCTTCAGACCCCACTGGAGAGTGGACCCTGTGACTCAGGAAACCGCTCTCAGTTCCAGGCTAAAGCATGATGGGGCTGTGGGGGTGCTGAGTGAGAGCCTCGTGATGCAGGAAAACTGTCTGCATCTTGATCCCCAGCTCAGTTGAAAGGAGAGGGTGGAAGAGTGCTCCTCCAGGCTTTGCCTGACCCGAGAGAAGAATCTGAGCTATGTCTCAGCAAGTGAGCAAACATTTACACTTGTCAGCAAAAATAAAATTGAAAACCAAACCTAAAATATCTGGGAGGGGGAAAAAAAGAGGGAATCAGGTTTTTTCTTGTTTTCTAAGGGAGGAATCTGACATTGGGAGTTCCTCAGCACCTGGTCAGTGTCAGAAACATAAGAGCAAGAGGTTTATGTACTGATTAAATTAAATTCAATCCTAGGATCCTGCTTTTTTTCCCCCCCAGAGATTTGTGTCCAAGAGAGCTGGAAGAAGAGAAAGAGTGAAGCAAAATTTGCTTTGATTTTTTTCCACCTTCTATATCCTTTTCACTTAAAAAGAAGAAAGAAGCAAAAGAAAGACTTATATCTATGAAGGATAAATACTCTTCTTATTCAAAAAGAGGAATTTTTAAAAAATAAATATTTCTCTAGTGAGAGAGAGTTTTCAGAAAGGGATGACTTGAGAAGACGCTCAGATTATTTTTGGTAGATTTATTTAATGCATATTTGAAAGTTTAACTTTTCTCAAAATGCATTAGGATATTGAAGAACCCGATGGTAGGATTGGTTTTATACATGAACTGAATGCTATTTTTCCTTCATTTTTCTATCTGTCCCAATGTTCTTTATTATTAAATTGTAAGGATAACTACAAGTTCTTTTTCTTTTTTGTACTCAAGGCAGGAAAATTCTGGTAAAGCCTATTAAACTCTGAATCCAAACACCCAAATGAAAACCAGGCAAACTGGCTTGCCAGACCTTTGGTATTCTGTGACAAAAATGTAGATTAGTTATGTTGGGAATTTTTTGTGTGTTTGTTTTGCTTTGCCTTAATTTTTGCTTTCTGTGTGAGTGCTTAGCCACACAGCACTGAACGTTGAAAAACTGACTAATTTCTCAATTCCTTTCATTTGCATTTCTCTTCTGGGAATTCTGTAGGGATAGACTGAGAGATGTTAAGCAAAAGACCCTCTTACTTTTTATGTCTATGCAGAGAATTCTTCTGTTTTCCACTCGCACTTGTCAGAAGTTTCATTTTGCACCACTCACAGCCAAAATATAAACTCCAAAGAGTGGAAGAGAAAGAGAAACTTTCCACACAAGGAACAATACATCCCTAGCTTGTTTTCTCTGGCGGTTGCAGACGCATCTGCAAAGCTGTGTTTCTGGTGGGGGGCACAAGTAACAATGCTTGTTTTTAGATAAGTCTGTAATTGTGTGAGGGAGGCCAGCGTGTTGGAGGGAATGTGTCAAGGTGTGGATTTCAATGGGGTTTGAAATGTTTGCACTGTGGGTGGGAGCCTGTAGACACAGCAGACCCTTTCAGAGGCATCTTTGCAATTCCCCATTTCCAATGCACCCAAATGACTGAATTTGAATTGCTGAATAGAGACCCCATGCTGGATTTGGGGCAGGTCCCACCCTACTCCACCCATGCTCCAGGGAGACGTTTGCTTCCTGCCGTCCCCCTACTCTTTCTAGCTGAGCTCCCTAGGCAATGTCTCTCCTGCTGAGCCCCAAAGCCAGCAATTAAAAATTGAGTTCTGGAAAATGACTAAGTCTCAACTGGACAGACATTGGAGGAACCGGAGGCGGGAGACGAGAGGAAAGGAAGTTCAGGGCTGGAGAAGAATGTGGAATAACTCATCCAGCAAGCTGCCAGCCTGTGTTTCCTTACATGCAGCTCAAAGCCTTCTCCCCTGAATAGCTGGGTGTCCGGATTTCACCTCTTCAGACTTCCCATCTCAAAAATCAACAGCGCCTAGCAGAGGCGGCAAGCTGGATGGAAATGGGGAACCAAAGAACTCTGGCCAAAACTGTTAGATAGAGCCACGTCTTTGACCCTTGAACCTTTGCTTTCCTTCACGTTGCTTCCGAGGAATTCCCTCCCCCAACTTTGTTCTGCAGGGTTGGGGGCCCTATTCTAGAGCTCTAAACTCGGGATAAGGTGTAGGGGAGGCCGGACAGGTGACTTTCCCTTTTCCTCGACAGTGTCCCTTTCCCTTTTCTGCCTTGTTAGGCTCCTGTGTCTGTGATCAGGATTCATGTGTGTAGATCCACGGTAGTGGGGGTCAGCGACAGGATGTCATCAATTCCCAACAATTTCCACTGATGGTAACTGGCCAGGCCAGACTGAGTGATCTTCCTCAGGGATCTGAAACTTCTAACAGGTGGCCTTTCTTGACCTTGAGTTCCATTAATATTGAAAGTAATGCTTCTCACTGTCCGCTTTTAGGACCAAACGAACCCATGCACTGCCCTGTGTGAATTCACTTTATTGGCCCAAGAAGGGGAAGCCATCCCAAACATTTTTTTAAAAGATCAAAGGAAACCTTGGTCCATTTGTATATAAAGGGCACTTGACTCTGCGGGGTGGGAGGAGGAGGGAGGGAATGCGGGGTGAGCTGGGGAATGGAGAAGAGAAAAGAAGAAAGGCTTGTCTGACCGGAGCAGCTCGCCTGCATCTTTGGGCAGAAGGATGGCTTCTCTGTCCCTCTGCAAGCAACATTTCTACCCATCTAAACATCCAGCTGGGCCTTCAGATCCTTTACATTTCCAAAGTAGAGTCTTTTCTTGAGTTTACACTTGCTAAAGGAAGCCCAAACAAAACAAACAAACAAAAATTGTAGGCAGCCTTGGGAGAATACTTGCTCTGAAGCTATAAAGGGAACTCTCTGCATTTAACAAAGGAAAGGTTGGAGAAAAAGAAAATGCCCGCCAACCCCCTCCCATCTCTAACTCGTCTTCTATTATCTCCCTATGAATACATTGACTACGATAATACTCTTGGACTAATCAAACATCTGAAACCATCATCATGTCAGAACACTAGTTTCTGGGTGCCCTGCCTTCTAGACAGAAAAATTTTGCTCCAATATTCACTTATCCAACGAACATTTACTAAGCATTTACTATGTGCCAAGCATTGTTCAAGGCATTAGAAATGGAGTGATAAACAAAGCAGACAAAAATCTCAGTCTTGATGAAACTTACATTCTAGGATGTTAGGAGGTGAGAGATTGTTTTCATGTATGGTTGCTGGAAATGTGTGTCACTTTATTGTATTAACTTTTTTTGATGTCTTGGAAAGAGTCTAAACTATTACAAGCTTACCAACTGTCTGTCATTAAACTAATAACATGCAGATATATAAACAGCTCTTCCCAGTCCTGGATCATCTCCCCAACCCAACAGTATCATTTTAGCCTATCTCCATGCACCCCTTCCCTAAAAAGACAATTATTTTCTGAGTCTTCTCTCCTCTGGGAGGCCTAAGTTGCTGGTCTGGGAAGAGTGAAGAGACCAGGGCATGACCCCACGACCAGGACCCTTTCCCCGCCCCTCTTGCCTTAGCAATCCTCTGGACAGGCTGCTAGCCAGGGCTGGGGGGTGGGGGATTTGCAAACCATTGCAGGGTTGAACTCTCCATGAACCAGGAAGGGTAGGGGGGTGGGGGTAACAGCAGAGCCAGCAGGAACAAGCTAGGGAGGAGGCAAAGCTTCTGCGCAAACCTCTCTGGCTGAGTAAATATTGAGCCCCCTCATCTCCAAGGTGGGGGTTGAAATGGAGCTGTCAAGCCAGAGTAAACCAAAGGGAGCTTCAGGCCTCAGAGGAGCAGAGGGCACATGCTTTGTGGGACACCTTCCTTCTTAGGTTCCCCTTTAGGCAGGAAGAACTGCAGGGCTCAGAATTGTCTGGACCCAGGCCAGTGATCTTGAGAGCTTGAAGGAAACTGACAGGGAGGGGGGTCATGGCGAGAGGGGGATAAGGGTGAGAGTGATTTTAATTAGCTCTAACTAGGCCAGTAGACTATATCCAACAAGATTCTTCCCCTCCACACACAACACTATCCTATCCCAGACCAAGTTTAACATTCCTTCTTACCTATGTCTTCTAGCCTCAGAGGAAAGGGTGAGTCAAGCTGCAGTGGTACAATTCAACTTGTATTAAAACCTGGGAAAGCAGGCCCCGAGAGAACAGGCAAGAAGCCCTTGGTAGAGGAAACTCTGGTATCCCAACCTCCTATAAAGTTTTCTTCACTGAAGTATCTGATCCATTTATTTTTTTTGATGAAGAGAATGAGAGTGAAGAAGAATGAGGAGGTCCATCTTTGAGCTGAAGTTTACAGCTGCTGGAGCCTCTCCGTTCTCCTAGAAATGGATATTAAATATTTTTCATCACCAATTCCTGTCCTACCCAAGACTCACTCTGATTATATAAAGCAAAAGCTGAAGCATCTGGAATACTGTGGTTGAGTCATGAAAAGGAGGTCGTGCAAAGAAGTCCTTAGAGCCAAGACTAAACCATCAGGAAAAAATCTGGCACAGCTGCAGGGGGTGCCAATGTCATGGACGACATGAGAATGTGCTCCGAGTTGTGTAATGAGGCTGTCCTGCCAAAAGCACGTCTCGTTATGATATTCTACTTACAATAAACCAGTATTGGGTGGGACTACCCTGAACCCTTCCATTCCTAATTATTCTATTCCCTAGAAGCAAGTTCCATAAGTATGGTTCCAGGTGGGTCTGTGGGTGCAGTGCAGGAGGACCAAGGCTGAAGGGTGTCTGCTTCCATCGTGCCGAGAACAACTCAGTGTGAAAAAGTAGTAGAAAAAAAAGGAGATTCACATGTCTTATGTGAATCTCTACTGAACACTACCAGAGAGCGTTCTAAGTGTTTCTCATATATTTCATTTATTCTTCAACATCCCCAATTGTATATCTGAAGAAATGGAAGCACGGGGAAATTGAATAACTGGCATAAGCTCATCCAGCCAATGAGAGGGACCACATAGATAACTAAGTTATACTTCAGAACCCTTGCCCTCCACCACTCTAAATCAAGGCCTCAAAGTGCCTGCCTTCCAGACTTCCTAGCCATCCTCCCAACGGAGAGGGGAGGGAAAGAGTGTGGGAGGCTCAGGATAACTCTCCTCTTCTACAAGTGAGTGGGCTGAGACCTGAAGGAAAGGAAGAGTTCTCAACTAGGCCCCTCAAGGTGTTCTCAACTGCTAAGAAGGAATCCCTTTCTACCTGAACTTAGTTAGCCCCATAGCCTGTCTCTGGGGTTAATACACCTATTGGGGTCAAACAACATATAAGTGTAAGAAGTGAGTGTATATGCACATCTCAAGGTCAAGATGTGCTCTGGAATAGATTAGGGACCATAGAAAAGGGGGAGGACATATCCCCTTTAGTGATGATAATTATTACTACTATAGCTCACATTATTTATTAGGGATTGCTCCAAGCATCTTACACATATTAAATTATTTGATCCCAACATCAACCTTATGAGATAGAAACTGTTATGATGATCTCCATTTTGTAGAAAGTGAAACTGAGCATAGGAAATAGGCAACCTGGCAAGGGCGCAAGGCTGTGAGAGGCCGGGGTGGAAGGATTTGAACCCAGGTATCCTAGACATCCCCCCAACTCCTCTGCCTTCCTCTCAGGCTCATCTGGATGTCCTTCATCTCAGTCATTTGGAAGTGCCCCCAGCCTTCCCATCTGCACCCTCTTCTACTCCCCATCTCATCAACTCCCAGCAGCTCAGTGGTATTGGTGCAAAGAACGTTCATAAAGAAATCCACATTAAAAGTAAGGAAAACTTGACTTCTGGCCAAGATGGAGGTGTAGGTAGACACACTGTGCCTCCTCGCACAACCAAAAGAAGGACAACAACAAATTTAAAAGCAAAAAACAACCAGACCTGACAGAAAATTGAACTATATGAAAGTCCAACAACCAAGCAGTTAAAGAAGAAACATTCACTCAGACCTGTAGGAGGGGTGGAGATGGGCAGCCGTGCAGAGAGGACTCATGGCAAGGCAGTGGCTGGCGGAGCGGGAGGCCCCACATTCACAAGCAGATAAACCCAGAGGAACAACTGGGGAGCAAGACAGACCATGCAAACCTGGGTTCCAGCGTGGAGAAATAAAGCCTCAAACCACCGATTGAAAACACGTGTGAGGGTTGAGGCAGCAGCGGGAGAAACTCCCAGCCTCACAGGAGAGTTCTTTGGAGAAACCCACAGGGTCCTAGAATATACACAAAACCACCCACCCTGGAATCAGCACCAGAAGGGCCCAATTTGGTTGTAGGTAGAGGAGGAAGTGACTGCAAACTGGCAGAGAGCAGAGCCAGTGGCACTGTTCCCTCTCGGACCCCTCCCCCACATACAGCGTCACAACGCACAACGTGGGTTGTGCGTCCCTGATGAACACCTAAGGCTCCGCCCCTCACTACATAACAGGCCTGGTCAAGACCAAAAAAAAAAAAAAAGGACTAAATGAAAGAACAGATCAAAACTCCAGAATAAATACAACTAAGCAATGAAAAGATAGCCAAACTATCAGGTGTACAGTTCAAAACACTGGTACTCAGGATGCTCACAGAATTGGTTGAGTATGGAGGCAAATTAGAGGAAAAAATGAAGACTATGAAAAGTGAAATAAAGGAAAATGTAAGGGAACCAATAGTGACGGAAAGGAAACTGGGACTCAAATCAACAGTTTGGAGCAGAAGAAGAAAGAAACATTCAACCAGAACAGAATGAAGAAACAAGAATTCAAAAAAATGAGGAGAGGCTGAGGAACGTCCAGGACATCTTTAAACATTCCAACATCCCAATCGTAGGGGTGCCAAAAGGAAAAGAGGAAGAGCAAGAAATGGAAAACTTATTTGAAAAAATAATGAAGGAGAACTTTCCCAATCTGGCTAAAGAAATAGACTTCCAGGAAGTCCAGGAAGCTCAGAGAGTCCCAAAGAAGTTGGACCCAAGGAGGAACACAGGAATATACATCATAATTACATTAGCCAAGATTAAAGATAAGGAGAGAATCTTAAAAGCAGCAAGAGGAAAGGAGAGAGTTACCTACAAAGGAGTTCCCATAAGACTGTCAGATGATTTCTCAAAAGAAATCTTGCAGGCAAGAAGGGGCTGGAAAGAAGTATTTGAAGTCATGAAAGGCAAGGATCTGCATCCAAGATTGCTCTATCCAGCAAATCTTTCATTTAGAATGGAAAGGCAGATAAAGTGCTTCCCAGATAAGGTCAAGTTAAAGGAGTTCATCATCACCCAGCCCTTATTACATGAGATGTTAAAGGAACTTATCTAAGAAAAAGAAGATCAAAAATATGAACAGTAAAATGACAACAGACTCACAGCTATTAACAACTTAACCTAGAAAAAACAAAAGCAAACAACTAGAACAGGAACAGAACCACAGAAATAGTGATCAGATGTAGGGTTATCAGCAGGGAAGTGGGAGGGGGAGAGGGGGGAAAAGGTACAGAGAATAAGTAGCATAGATGGTAGGTAGAAAATAGACAGGGGGAGGTTAAGAATAGTATAGGAAACGTAGAAGCCAAAGAACTTATATGTACAACCCATGGACATGAACTAAAGGGGGGGAATGCGGGTGGGAGAAGCTGTGCAGGTCAGAGGGGAATAAAGGGGGGAACATGGGATGACTGTAATTGCATAATCAATAAAACATATTTTTTAAAAAAGTAAGGAGAAGTTCAGGGGGTTTTAATTCTCTTTTTCTTGTCCCTCATGTCCAGAAGATCAAAGGGCCTCACATTGGGAGAACAAATGCTGAAGAAAAAGGCAAATGAAAGAGGAAAAGTTCACACTTGGGGCTGAGAAACAGATGGTGCAGAGGGTTGGGTGAAGTGGAGGCTTGACTGCTCCCCTCAAAAAAACTGTGGGGGAGGGGCAAGAAGATCCTCCTCAGAAATCTTGACCAACTTCCAACCAGCCCTAGGGAGTCTCCCTTCCATGAAGAATCAAGAAAAAAAATCTCTCTTAAAACTTTTACTTTCTAAACAGGAGATCTTTTTGAAATCTAGTAAATGAAGGTGTAAGAGTGGAAGGCTTTCAGATTTTGCCTAAAGTGCACTTTCAGATCCCCTGGTAAATACAGTTCTCTTCACCCCTCAAGGGCTGGGAAAAATCCACCAACCTGAGAGGCATGCAGAAACCTACAACTGGAAAACTTAACAAAGACCATCAACTGAATTCAATTGCAGCCAAATGTGTTTTTGCTTTTTTATTTTATTTGTTTGACCATCTTCTCTTTTATCGTTTATGAGAGAAAAATACACAGTGATCTTTTCTTTCTCCAAACAAATGCCTCCTGTGTAGACTAGTCTGGGGCCTCAGATGCAAAGTGAGATCTTAGGAAAAAGCAAAGTGAAAGCAGGCAAGAGCTTTGCATCTAAGGAGGTTCATATTTATTGCGGATGATTTTGAGCCTGCCGCTCTGTTAACAGAGAATTGATTTGGTCCTCATCCTTCCCTGGGGGAATCTGATGATTCTTTCTGCTATGACCAAAAATCAGACGGGCAGCCTTCCCCTTTCCTCCTGTCCCTCCCATCACACCACCCTCCCCCAGGACCTGTCAACTCCAGTGGGAGGCCCAGCTCCACCATCCCCGTGGTCCTTCTCTGATCACTGATCATCGCTGCTTTCCTGCCCACCAATCCAAAGTTATAGTATCCGCAGTTTCCTCAACCAGAAGGCCCTACTGGCTTACACTGAATGGCTCCAAGCAAGGGGAGTCTTGTTTCCACAGACACTTAATTGCTCTGTCCCCTCTGTTAAGATGACCCCTTTGGGGAAGCCAACCTCAATGGCAATTTCAATTAAATACAGAAAAGCAGTTAATAGATTTTTTTTAAGACAGAGGGTAAGACAGCAGCCTCTGGGAAAGCTAGGCTTCTTCTTGCAACACACTTCTTTTCCTGTCCAGCTGGTCTGTGCAATTATTGATAACATTGCCTCTCCTATAATGGCACCAAATTCATTAGGAAGCAAATACTCAGCATTTCTTACACACATTCTTAGTCCTCTTCGCCATGTCTCTTCCTTTGAAAGGTCAAAAATTAAATAGATGAAGTGGATAAGCATCCCCCTTGGCCTCACAGCCCCCCAACCAGCTGTCCTGGCTCCAGGGCATTTGGGCTCCCTGGGTAACGGGAATCAATAAAGCAGGGCTCCTAGCCTGCAGCCCGGAGCCCTCAGGCCCATGTCATCTCGGTGGCAGTGAGGGACCAGTGAGCGATGGAGGTTTGCTGGCTGTCGGGGAGCTTCCTGAGTCCCGCCCCCACCCCACCCCACCCCACCTCCGCCAACCACAGGTTTGTCAGTGCGACCCGCCAGGGGACAATAGCTACCTCCACAGGCGCTCTGTTGGCTTGTTTGGAAAACCCAGAGGCTCTCTGAGGTAAAAAGGTCAGCTCAAGATCTGATCTACCTAGGCCTCCTAAACCCATCCCCAGTCCCTGTCCTCTAACTTGCCCTTCTTGCGACCACCTTCCCCTACTCCCGCACCCACCTCCACCCCAACTTCCCTCCCTCCTGTGGTCTAGCACCAGAGACCTGGGGCATTCACCCTAGGAGGATGGTACTGAGCTGGGTGGATGGCACTTTGGAGGTGGGCCGACTGTGACAGAGCTAGGTTGGGGGTGACCCATCCTCTGACTTCTTCTCTGCAGGAATTGGTGGGAAGGAGGACATTACACAGCCTCCCCACCCTGCTTCATTCCTTCAGCCAATACTGGCTGCCCACTCCCTGCCAGGCCTTGCACTGTGCAGGTGTGGGGGTGGGGAGTTGCCCCTTGCCTTACCCCACACTTACTACTCTTTTTACACCTTTTTCTGCTTTCTCCAAACAGATCTGTTTCTTTCCTTTGCTGCCTTCCTCTCAGGACTTCTCCCGTTTCCTCCTACCATGTTTTTCCTCCAACTCTGTTTTGCTTCCTCCAGTGACCCAAAGAACTGACATCTGTCAGACCTGGAGGCCTCAGGCCAGGCTCTGCTTCAGGTCCACCCAGTTCTTGCCAGCCCAGCCAGCCTTGGCCAACCCCATCCTCACCTCTCCCCAGGGTTCTTGGAGAATGAAGCCTCTTCCACCATGAGGTGGAGGAGCAGAAGCAGGCGGAAAGAAGGGAACACACAGACTTTATTGAAATGAGGTAGTTGGAGATACAGAGAGAACCCAGCTTGCTCAGGGCTCAGGTTTCCAGAAGCTCAGGTGGTGCCTCCACTGTCTCCTAGGTTCAGAGAAATGCTTGCTGCTGCTAGGAGCTCTCACTGCACCTTAGCCTCCCTGTTCTGGGGGGCGGTGGGGAGGGGGGACAGAAGTGGAGATGGGGAGAAGGTTTTGGGGGTTTCCAGGAGGCAATAAATAGGGGAGGAACTAGTGGGGGCGTGCCTGCACCTTCCTGGTAGAGGCTCACTGGGGGCAGGCCTCACATGTCATTCCAGAAGTCTCCGCAGTACCAAGTTCCAAAACACGTCGGTGGCTTAGAAATGAGGTCGCCGGTGGAAGGAGTCAGGTCTCAGAAAACAACCTCTGGAGGCTGCGTTAGTGCAATACAAATGTGCTGGAGGGGTTAATAAAGTTGGATGGGGGAGCTTTTTGGTCTATCGCAAGGCAACGGGTGCTATTGTAAGGTCTATGGTGATTGGTGGGTTTAAGCATTTGTGATATGCCTGCACCCAAACACCTTCCACACAAGAAACTTCAAGGCCTTTTCTCTGTGCCCCAGGCCTAGAGAGGGGAGTTAAGATAGGAGTGAGTGCATGAGGACCGTCCTTGCAACTCAAAGGCACTGAACAGCACAAACCGAAGTTGTAAGGGCAAGCAAGATGCTGTTTGCTCCCACCCCACCCCAGTGCTGATCCCCAGATCAAAGGCGAAAGGAAGCCCTTCCCTTCACATCTGACAGGTTATGTGTCTCCCAAGCCTCCGGTCCGATTGGGTCCCCAGCCATCAGCACCCCACCCAGACCGGAGGAAAGTGTTACCCCGTTGCCCCCAAAGTCAGCTCCAAACTCGGGCTCCTGGCCGTGGTGATGATCTCCCATCAGTAAAGCCCGGGCCGGGGTTAGGCAGAGCGGCGGAGAGAGCTGGACCGCGGCGCTGGGGGGCCCCTTCGGTTAAGGTGGCGGAAGTTCAGGAGGTGACGGAGCTGGGAGAGGCCTCCGGGGAGGTGCACGTCGACTGGTCGGAGGCGTCTCCAGCCGCTTCCTTGGGACAGCCTGGAGGGGCCGGGGGCACCCGGCCTCCCTCCCGCTCACGCTTCTTCTGCTTCATGCGCCGGTTCTGGAACCAAATCTTGACCTGCGTCTCGTTGAGCTCCAGGGTGGCGGCGATCTCCACGCGCCTGGCCCGGCTCAGGTACTTGTTGAAATGGAACTCCTTCTCCAGCTCCGTCAGCTGCCGCGTCGTGAAGTTGGTGCGGAGGCCGCCGGGTGCGCCCAAGCCCAGCTCCGACACCTTTGCTAGGGGCGGGGCGGAGAAGGGCACGTCAGTTCCCTCACCTTTCTCCCTCCCCTCCCTGCTCCCCGACCAGCTCTGCACCCCATTCACTATTCTGTCCCACTTCTGTTCTCAAAAGTTCTTGGATCACCAGGCACACCCCACCCTCAAGGTGTTCTCCAAACGTAGAGCAACCTCTCCCACATTTCCATTCCCCACATCCCACATCTCCCCACCCCCATTCGGCACGCCAAGTCCTGGGCCAGTGCTGGGCACACAGATCCGGAAAGTGGAGGGTCAGGGTGGAGATTTACTCTTAATGATAAGCCGGCACTCCCTGGATGGGGAGACCCCACCTGGCCTGAGACGGGGCGGAGTGCTCTTACCTGCCTCTGCCAGAGCGTCTCAGAGAAAGGAAACCAGCCTGGACCCTGGACACCGCAGTGCAAGAGCAGCAGAGCTGCTTTGGGACCCCAGAGAGAGGGTGGCCACGCCTAAGCCCTACCTGTCTTGGGTGGGTTCCTCTTAACCTTCATCCAGTCAAAGGTTCGCGTTGTGGGGGTGCTGGGTTCTGAGGAGCAGGGCGATTCCTTGTCCTCAGGGAGGAGATCAGCATAGGCCGGGGCAAAGCTCGCGGTCTGCTCTGTCCCATACGGGGGCTGCGGCGGAGGGTACGGCCCGGGGCCAGCTCCACCGGTTCCATAGCCGTCGGACAAGCCCGCTAGCTGGGCCCCATAGCTCGAAGGATGAAAATATCCTCCATTTCCTTCTGGTTGGCCCAGAGGGTAGTACTGAGAAGGCCCATAGCTAGGGGTGCAAGTTGCTGGGGCATACCCCGAGGCCGCGGAGCTGGGGAAGGACACCCCCAGTGCCGAAGGTGGCTGATGGACGGGATAGCCTGAGTTCTGCTGAACCGCGGGGCTGGGCAGCCCCTCACCATAGCGGGTCTCGCTTGCGTAGCTGTCAACAGCAGGAGCCGAGTTGGGGGGGAAGGAGGTAGGGGTGCTGTGGGCGCTGTGGGTGCTGTAGGCGCTGGGTCCCCGGTTACAGAGTGGATACTCTAAGAAGGAGTTCATCCTATTATAGTCCATGCGTGGAGGCCGCAGGAGGGTCGGCCCGTTTGGGGGAGACACCCTCTTGCCCTACAACCTTTAGGCAGTATGTCACAGCGCTGGAGCTTGCATCCATGGCCTGGGCCAGCTCGCCTGGGCTAGCGCTCCCCCAAGAAGGGGGTAGGGAGTGGGGGTGGAGGGGCGCATGTGATCTCTCCCAGGCCAATGGGCGCAGTGGGCCAGAGTTTGGCAGCCCCAGCGCCCATCCATCACCCCCCAATCATTAGCATGACAAAGACACTTCAATCACCCGCAGCCCATCCATCTGAGGGAGACGTGGAAGCGTCAAAAACATCTTTCTTCAAAGACTTTTGGAAAGAAGGGAAGGGGGGGAGGTTAGAGAAATATTCAAGACTTTCCTCCCCTCCCAACCCCCAAGACCTTCAATGGGCTCCTGGGTTATTAGATTTGGATAAATTCAACCCAGCTGCCCCTCACTCTTCCCACCCCCCAAAGGAGCCTTCCCCCTAAGGCTGTAGATGGGGAGGTAGGGAATCCAGCCTCCTTACTTTGCCCAGAACTCTTTCTCCCAATTTGTCTTGGGGTGATGGGCTAGGACAGCCGGGTGAGGTATGTTATCTTGGGCCAAATGGATGACTGTGAAGGAAAAGGGTGCAAAAACACCTAAGGGTGTGAGGTGGAGTCTAGAATCTAGAGGATGAATTCATTAAGGGGTGGGAAACTGGCATTTCAGGGAGAACGACAGGACAGAAATATAGAGGGAGGATGAGAAATGCCCCATTTCTCTCTCCATCTCTCTGCATAAATGCTCTCTCCTCATTCACACATCCATTTCTCTCCCTCAGCCTCTCTTTATATTCCCTCTGTCTCAATCCATCTCTCCGTTCGTCCATCTCTCTCCATATTTATATTCATTCCCTACCTATCCATCAACTCATCTCTCTAGATGTATTTATCCTCTCTCTAGCCATCCATAGCTGTAGCTGGCTCGCTCACTCAGACTCAAATAACTCCCTGTATCTCTCCAGAGAGTCATAATGAGCACCGAGCTAGGTGATATTTACAGGTGAAGAGGAGGGCATTTTTTTAAGTGTTTAAAACTAGTGTGGATCCTGCATTTCTTTAGTTCCCTCCTACCTCTGTCTCCTTCACCACCCTCCATGTCTTCCCCCCAACCCCCCAAAAGAATACTAAGCTTCCAATCCATAAGCTCAATACCAATTACACCTTAAAGATTACTCAAATTCTCAACGCCTTTTCTAGAACAGATCAAGGGAGTTTGCTCAGACAACAGGAGATTTAGCGTGGATGTCCTGAGGCTCAGGGGTGGACTCATGCCTTTCTGCTCTTGTGTGTCTGTTGAGTTGAGGACTGGGGAGGAGAGGAGAACAGGAAGTGCCTCCTACATTCTCTTCAGACTGGGCTGGGACTCACAGAGAAACTCTTAGGTAGAGCCCATTGATTCTCCTCCTCCAGACTCTGAGGACAAGAGCTTGGTGCAATCCAACACCCACGCTCATTTGTAACCTGTCAGGGTGTCTGCCTGGCCTGGAGGCCTGGGGCCGGGGCTAGGGCAAGTCCAGGAGGGCAAGAGTTCAGGGAAGGATCTTTGTAAACAATTGAGCTCAGGAGAGGAAGAGAAGCAGGTGGGACAGGTCCAGAGAGAAACCTCAAAATTTCTCAGGCTTCCCCACCCTCAAAAAGGGCAGGGTGAGTACTCATCCTTCTGCAAGGAACCCCAAATTTGCCTCTCTAAGTCTCTGTGTCTCTTCATCTTCCCGATTCCCACATCCCCTCCTTTCGCCTGCCCTCTACAGTTGCCTCCCCTGCTTTCTACCCCTATCCCCAGAATCACACTGCCTTTCTCTTCTCTTAACAACTGTGAGCCTCGCCAGCCCCCAGCCAAGAAAGAGCTCAAAGCATTTCACAGGACCCCTGCCCCTTTCCCTCCTCACATGTTACTTCAGACTCTGCTTAGGACCAACACGAGTTGGGGGAAGGGGGACCAGCTGGTAACTTCTTTAAGGGAGATGCAATAGGGAGGACGAGAGAATGTTCACTGCCAAAGGGATGAGGGCAGACAAAGGAGAGGAGGACTGAGATGGGAGGCAGGGGTGGCCTGCAGAAGGATGGAAGAGAAAAAGGTGTTGAGGTAAGAACAAACATCTTTCTTTCTATTTCCCCCTGTTGGGTTTGGAGATGTTCCCAGCTTTTTCCTCTCCCTGTAAGACGTTCTCCACAGCAGCCTGTGGAGAAGAAGGGTATAGGGGGCGAGGGTTTCCCTTCTAACCTCAAATCTGAGCTAGACCTATCGCCGAGCTAGGCCTGGCCGCCCTGCCTCCGGGAGACTGAGGCTTCTTCACTTGCCCTCAACCCAGATAGAACCTGCTCACCTTCCTCCTTGCCCTCTTAATTATGGGAACAATTTGAGGTCTCAAGGAGGAAGTAAATTCCAAATCAGTTTAATGAAACAGCAGAAATCTGTGGGAGCTAAGGGAATTCAGTCTCCTGAGTAACAGCTGAAGTCCCCAGTAGTCCATTATTAATGACAAGAATAAAGGGGGTGGGGCAAAGTGCCTCAAGTCATCCAGTCAGTGATTGTTTTAGCCTCAGCTTTCCAACGTCGCTATAATCTCCTGTTCATTCCTGAGTCTTGCTTCCTTCCCTCGTGTAGTGGCAAGATTTAAACTTTTCCCCAAATTCCTGCTGCTTCTTCTAGCCCTAGCAGAAAGGACTGGGGGAAAAAAAGCAACTCGACGCCCTAGGTTCCCAAGCCTCTACCTCCTTGAAAGAAGCTTCAACAGCCTCTGGCCTGAAGAGAAAGTCTATGGAGCCTGGATGTCTTGCTAAGACCACAGCTGAATGCAAAACAAAACAAACAAAGACAAATAACCCACGTCTGGAGTAACCTATGGGCTATAGGATTTTCTGGTTGACCAAGTGAACTTCACCAGAGCAGGACTGGATGGTCCCAACACCAAAGTGAAATAAAGTTGATTACCTCATTTATGGAATCCACTTAGAAATGACATAGAAGAACAAGAAGAACATGAGAATGTTCAGAACTGAAATTATGTTTGAGAGGTGCCAGTCCTTATCACACTGAGAATGCAGACAGGGACCCATTCTAATCAGAACAGGATGTGTTAGACATTTACACCTGATTCGGGCCTTTTCTGTAGAGGAAGCTGCTCTAGCTGGGGGTTGGCAGGAGTAATCTGAACAGTTCTTTCCTTAGGTCTTTAAGGGTCTCTCTGCCTGCTCTCCCCAGCCCAGGTCTTGGAGGCCAAGCCCAAAATCAAAAGTTGGAACTTAAGAATTGAAAGGACATTCAGGGTTATAATTTTTCTCTATAAGAGATGGTTTCTTGTTGCTGTTTGTGGACAGGATGGAATTTGAATTCAGTGGTGTTTCTCTTAATGCAAGCTAATTAAATTGTCACAAATCTGATTGAGAACCACAGACTGTGGGTGGTGCACATTGTAATGAGAGTACTATTAGTTTGGAAGCCCGAATACTTGGGTTCAAATCCTTACTTGACCAGTTCTTAGCATTCTGACCCTGGACAAGTTTCCTGGCTTCTGAGTCTTAGCCTCAGAGAAGAGGAATGGATTTAATTCTCCTTATTTCACTGTATTGTTAGTAAGATTAAAGTAAACAAGAAAATATGAACCACAGAGAACTCTGTAAAACTATGATATTAACATTATATGCATATTCTGAAATGGTATGAGTCAGTCTTCTGTTTTTAATATAACTAGCATATTAAAATATGGAAACATGTGATAGGAAAATAGCATATGTGCTATATTTTCATGTAACATATCATCATATATTATCCAATATGTACTTTGTCATATGCAAATGTCACTGCGAATTGAGAAGGATGGCTCTGTTTAGGAAGGGGTTTTCTTCTAAGCTGAAGAGTTTTTTGAAAACTGAAAGCTAATCTGTAAAGAATCCAAATGATTACAATTGCAGCAGAGAGGTTTGAGGTTGGATATTAGCCAGAACTTCCTGATTTTCCAAATATTTGGGAAAAGTTTTCTAGGGAGGACACGGTCTCTCCTCCCTGGAGGCATTTAGCTGAGAAACTACCTTTCCTGGGGGGGTTGGACCTCACTTCTATAATCTAGACCAGCAGGATGTAAACTTCCATCCGAAGAGAAAAGAGTAAGTCAGAGAGTTGGGATCTTTCTAAAAGGAAAGATTAGAGTGACATGAAGAATTGAAATAATTTCCTACTGAATTGGGTTTAGCCAAGTGTGAGAGTTGTGGCCGAAATATCCACTCTGAAAACCTTATCAAGTATTGATCAAGCTGAATTTGTATCTGAATGACTGTCCAGACTGTGATTTTTCTGTGCTGGTTAGAGGTTTTAGGAGGGTTCTTTCACTGTTGATTCTCTCTTTAGAAAAGGAAGCGGTTTGTTAGATGCCCTTCGGGCACTAAATATCTGTCTCACCATTGAGTGTGGAGAGAGCATGAGGGGGGGGGGCACCTCCAAACCACTTCAAAGAGCAGGGCTGGTCTAGAGAGGTCAGTGGAAGATTGGGGTCATACCAACCACAGCAGGTAAAGGGGAGGATGTGGGGCCCCACTTTCTGCAAACCGAGGAAATGTATTTGACTAGAGCACATTTCAGGAAGATGTACTTTGGGGTCATTGAGTGCTTATTAGAGGCTTAGGGGAAAGGTAGGCAGGACAATTCAGTAGGGCTATTTAGGGAGACCCAGAATTTGCTCTGATGTCCAGCAACCAGATAAAACCTGACTAAAGGGGACTTTTAAAGTCTAGTACAGCATGTCAAAGGAGAAGTTTGGTGCCTGCCTCTTTTTGTAAACATCCAACTCTTTTCAAACAATGGTAAACATAACCGAATGTTGGGGAAGATGGCAGAGGGTGAAGACCAGAGGAAAATGTGGCTAGGACACTTCTTAATATTCATATTTATTGAATACCTGGCATCTGGCATACAGTACTGCATCCAATTACATGCTTGTTGAAAAGATATCTCTCCTTTCTCATTTAAATAGTGACTATGGGCACAATTTTGGTGTAAAGATACAAATTATAATTTGTTAAAATGGCTCCACCAGATACTTGGGAGGTAGGCAATTTAAAAGTGCACAGTACCAGCCACAATAAATATTTAATACATTGTTTGTGAAGACTATTGAATACACTGTTGGTATTGATGTGCAGGACATTAGAGGCATTTAGTTCCTCCGTTTATTTTACAGATGGAGAAACTGAGGTCTGAAAAGGGAAAGGGACTTGTCCAGGCATAAGTTGCATTATTTTAATGACTCAGGGTTATCATGATTGCAAATAATCCCTCAATCTAATGGTCCTTTGCTTTCACTACAATATTAATGAGCCATTCTTTTTAAAAGAGTGACTCACCAAAAGCAGGGCAGACTGACCAGCAGCTTTTGGGATGGCCCTGAAACCTTCCCACTCCAACCACCGTCAATTTACATCCAGTCTGTGCTACAGACCACATTTGGTCCTGACCTAGTCAGGATGAGAGAAATTAGTGCGGCCACTTGGCCCCGCC
This sequence comes from Trachops cirrhosus, assembly GCA_028533065.1. Classification (NCBI taxonomy): domain Eukaryota; kingdom Metazoa; phylum Chordata; class Mammalia; order Chiroptera; family Phyllostomidae; genus Trachops; species Trachops cirrhosus. The sequence goes on along the minus strand of CM052545.1, from coordinate 91,788,852 downwards.
CTCTAACCTGCCATCGCTGCGGGGTCTGCTCCATTATCTGGGGACCCCTCCTCTTCTCCTTCCGTCTCCAAAACCAGCCAGAAAAACTCAGGCTAAAGAGGCTGACCCCAGAGATGAGAAAGAAAAAGAGCTCATTGGGAACACAGGCATCCTGAATCCCAATTTCATATGAATCTGAAATTCATAAAGGATTCCTTTGAATTTGAAATGGGATGGGAAGATTGAAAGCTGGAGTCATTTCCTTCTGGAAGTGCATTGGCTCTTTGTTCCACTGTGGTGGCATCAGAAACAGTGCGTTTTGTGAGTATAAGAAAGGTGAGAGAGAGAAAGGCTTGTGTGTTGCCTGTAAAAAAGAGTTCCAACTCCTCTCTAGTAATCAACCAAGGAAAATGCTGAAACTTCCGATTCCCTTGGATTGGTTGTTTCTCACCCCCAGGATTCACAAAGTACCTACAACTAGACAGGTAGACGGAGCATTTGGCTGGACCTCCCATTTACTCTGGGAGGTAGGAGTCAGGACTGATGCTGCCTCAGACAGGAGCTGAGTTTCCCTGCCCTTTGGGCCACTGATTTGGGTTGGGGAGGCTTGGAAGGCAATAGCTGGGTAAAGTAGGTCAAAAATTCTTTAGCATGGGAGGCAGGCAGGGAGCAAGGTGGCACTAGGATCTAGCAGTACTTCTCAAACTTTAATGTGCAAAGAAATTACTTGGGGATCTGCTAAACTGAGACTTCGATTCAGTGTGGAGTAGGGCCTAAGATGCTGCATTTCTAACTAGCTCACAGGCAGTGCTGATACTGCTGGGCCACAGAGCAGTGAGGCTCTTAAAGAACCAGAGCCTCCGAGGCCCCTGAATATTGCAGACCAAGCTGTGATCCCAAGATGTGAATTCTCTCCAGCAGAGCAGATCCTGCACTTTTGGCATTGATGAAGGGTGCTCTCCTTTTGACCAAAGAAAGCTGGAAAGTGGGCAATTAGCAAGATCCTTCTGGTATTCTTGATCTTTGTAACAACCTGTTATAGCTGAAAAAGCATTTTTAATTAGACCAAATTATCCAGTTTGGCTGTCCATAGAACTCAAAGCCCCAGCTGAAATGTCTGTTTCATTTTGTTAGTGTGGAAATGGCTATGTGCTGTGACTTTTAAAATGTTTAACACTGCCTATGGGCCTATTTTATGGAGAAATAAACACACAGCCCAATGATATGTATAGTGTGGTTTTAATATATTGTATATTCACTTATTTATGAGGAAAATAAACACACAAGCCAATAAGCTGTGTATTATTACTTTAATATATTGAATTTATTTCATACCTATATATTTTCTGAGGAAAAATAAACTAATAAGATACACGATATTATAATAACACATCTAATTGTTCTATATTAATTTATTTATAAAAGAAGTAAGTGCAATTTAACATGACATAAGATTATTTAATGCAGGAGATGAATTTTATATTAAGACAGTTTAAGGGATTAAGTTTCAGCTGAATAAGATGTGTGTACTTCCTACACTGAGGAACCAGTTTGTGTTTTTGTTTTGTTTGTTTTTTTTAAATATGCGAGGGCCTGTCAAGTTCTATCTGTCACGACCTGTATGTTGGCTCCTGGCTTTTCCTTTTAATTGTTGCCGGTCGGTACCTGGTACTCCAAGTCTCGGTCCTGCTGGTCCAGGGGAAAGCCTGGGAGGCCCAGGAAATAAACCGATTTCAGAGACCGGCAGCATCTGCTAGGGAGGTAGCCCTGCGGTGTCTATTTCTGAGACCGAGAAATATTAAATAAACCTAAGGAGGATGGATTGCTTTCCAGGGCCCTTTAAATCTCCACGTTCCCCGGAAGAAGCTAGAAGGCAGATGGGGAAGATCGATTCTTGCTTCCCGCTTACAGGGTTTGCAAGTCGCCGGCTGATGCGGTGGGGGATAGGAGATAGTGTTGAGATGGCAAATGAAGTTGTTGGCAAAGACAGGTAGGTCTGCATTTAGAGGAAGCTCTGGCCAGGCTTCAAATCCCACAAGCGAAGGATCAAAAGTCCCAGCCGCCGAGGCGGACCCGGGCCTGCAGAGCCGCCGCGTCCCCTCCCCTTCCCACTCCCTCGCGGACTCTCCGTCCATCACTCGCCCTCTGCATCCTTTGGGCTCATTGTTTAAAATAAAACAAAAAGTAAAAGGAGGCTTCCCGATTCCCTCTTTTCACTGTCGACTGGACGATCCAGAAAGGAGAAAGAGCGTACCCGGACGGTCCCCCGCGAGGACCCCCGAGCGTCCCGAAGCGGCTGTCATGGCGGCCGCCAGCGCTCCCCGCGCCCTCCCCGCCGCCCGGCCCCAGCGCCATTTTGAGCATCCTCCGCGCTTCCCCGTCTCCCTCCCGCACGCCTCACTCCCCCTTCCCTCCCTGCGAGCCAAGCGCCTGCCGGTGCTGCCCGGGCTCCCTGGGCTGGTCGACCTGCCGCTCCTCGGACATGCTCCCGACCCCAGAGACCCTGGACTGACCGCGGCGACGCGCGTCTTCCACCCGGCCTCCATCGCTGCCCACTCCCCACTGGGGCGCCGGGCCGTGCTTCCCGAGAAGAGTCCCGACCCCACTCCCCTCCTTTGCCAGGCCGTGCCTCCAGGCCTCGAGTCTCCAGGCTTCCTGCGCTCCGGCAAAAGTCCCTCCAACCCCGTTTGTGGCGCTGTAGCGAGAAGCCAGGGAAACCCCAGGATCCCCCCCAATTCGGCTGAACCTCTGTGCCGCCCAGCCCCGCCACGAGTCCGCAGCCTGCGTCCGATGCCTCCCCTCCTTGCACCCCGTTCTGCAGACAGCATACACTTCCTCTGCACGGGCTCCCAGCAGAGGCCCGGGAACACCCACGCAGGGCCGAAGGCCATCTCTCAGGCCGTGGCGACGTGACCCAGCTTCCAGCAAACCTCCAGTCTTTTCGGAGCTGCGGGGAGAGAAGCGGCGGCCAAGTGGGGCCATTTTTGTACCACCCGGACTTACCCGGCCCAGAGCCAGACAAACCCCGTGCGGGAAGAGAGGCAGTCAGGCCGGTCTAGGGGCGTCGGGGAAAGGGGCTGCGTCCCAACAGAAACAGTCGTATTAGTATGATAAAGACATTTATTTAATCTATGAAAATAATGTACAATAAATACTCTCCCCTTTTCCTATTATTAAAGAGTTTCAATAAATAATCTACGGTCTAAAACTTAAAAAAAAAGAGGAAAATAGGTTCCTCTAGTTCTTTGTAAAGAAAGCCCCCCTAGAGTTTAATTATTCCTGAGATTTCGTTGGAAGGAGTCTACCAAAAGGAATTTTTCTGTGTGATTTCAAAAAGACGCACGAGTGCCCAAAATTTTAGAGAGAGAAGAGAGGAAATGGATTAGACGCTAATTCAATAACACCTGGATTTTAGCAAAACACGTAAAGAACTCTAAACCGCTTGGGGGGTGAGGGACCCCGGGGGGAGGGTTCTGGGGGACAGGAAGGCCGGGGGGGGGAGGGGAAGGTTAGGGGAACTGCAGGTCGATGGCACAGAGGGTGCTGGTGAACAAGTCCAGCTCTTCCTCGGAAAAGGGAACAGGGCTGTCAAGCGAGCCCTGCAGGCTGGGGGAGAGGCCTCCGGACAGCTGGAGGCAGGAGTCGGCCGCGAAGAAGTTGAGGTCGGGCAGAAAAGGCGAATCCTGGCGCTCTGCGAAGGAGTCTTCGGGCGACTGCTCTGGCTCCAGCCCGCCGGCCCTGCGCAGGGCGCAGCTGGGGCTCGGCGCTCCTGCGCCCTCCCCGCGAGAGGCCAAAGCCTGGGCGCCCTGGGGGCATGGCACGACCTCCGGCGCGTGAGAGCAGGCTCCCCGCGCCGCCTGCAAGGCGGAGGGACTGGCCTCCGGTTCCCGGGCAGTCTCGCCGGTGTCCTCTAGGGCACCCGGGCAGGCTGGCTCCCCATCGGGCGGCTCTCGGTGCTGCGTCTGCCGCTTGTGCTTCATGCGCCGGTTCTGGAACCAGACTTTGACCTGTCTCTCGGTGAGGTCCAGCAAGGCCGCGATCTCGACGCGGCGCGGCCGGCACAGGTACTTGTTAAAGTGGAATTCCTTCTCCAGCTCCAGCAGCTGCGTGTTGGTGTAAGCCGTGCGCAGTCTGCGCGCCCCGCCGCCGGCCGCCTCCGCCAGCCCCTGGCCATCTGCTGGGAAAGCAGACTAGGCGTCAGAGCGGGCCGCCCTCTCCTCCCAACCTCAGCTCAGCTGAAATAAAGACTACTCCATCCGCCAAAAACAGTATCAGCGGCACCCCTTCCTTTCCGCCCACCAAATCGGCCCTCTCTCACTGCTTTTCCCTTTTCTCCATGTCCCTCTCCCTCTCACAGCCGGCCCGGGTCAGGGCAAAGCATTCAGAGAGCCGCCCACGGGGGACGCAGGGGTTAGGAAGCGGCTCCCCTTTGCTCCCAGAACCTCAGAGTCCCCCCCACAAGTCTTCCGACTGGACCCCTTAATTTAGACTCCACCCGGGAAGAAGGTGTATAAAGAAAGATTGTGCCTCACCTCCTTTCCTCCCCAGCTCTCAGATTCCCCCCACTTGTGTAAGAGCTGGGGGAAATGGGACCAAATCTTTTCCTGCGCCCAGATTCAAGCCTAACAACAACGCACGTTCATTCATCCACACAGATAAAGGTCAATCGAATTCTTTTCTCCTAGCAGAGAAAAAGCTCTTTCCCAACAAGCTTACAAAATCTGCTGTAGGATTAAAAAGAAAAATCTGGCAGCAGCCAAGGCCTGCACCCCAGCGATCTATTCTGCTTCCTCGTCCCTGGAATCAACGGGGCAAGGAACCCCAACAAGCTCGCCACCTTTCCTTCCTCCCCCATCGCTCTTTCTCCCCCTCTCTTCTAGCTGCCCCTCACCCACCCAACCCCTAACCCGTTTACCGACCTGTGGGCGAGCTGACCCCGGAGGCCGGGATGGAGGAGGCGGCCGGAGGAGATGTGGCAGATTGGCTAGGTTTCTTGGCGGATTTCTTCTCTTTCATCCAGGGAAACTCGGGGGCCAGGGGGGCGGCGGGGAGCGGCGGCGGCAGCGGCGGCAGAGCGGGGCCATCTTCGGCTCGCCTTTGGCTCCCGGGTCTCTGAAGGGTGGAGGCGCCGGGCTGGAGGCTGGGGAAGGTTTGCGCCAAAGGAGGAGGAGGAGGAATTAATGTCGACTCCTTGATTGATGAAGTTTGAAATGTCTCCAAGACAGCGGGGAAGGAAGTCAGACACTCGGCGAGCGATGGCTGGCTGTTTATAAACCCAATCTCCCTCTCAAATTCAAAATTCATGGCTTTCAATGGTGGGGGAGGGGGCCTGCTGGGGGGGGCGTCTGGAGGGAGGATCGGAAGGGACCCCCCCTCCTGCCCCCCCCAGGTTTATGTGACGGAGGGATTTTGGGAGGGGGAGATTTCTCCTTCTATCTCTTTTTTTAATTTTGGGCCTTTATAATTGTATATTGCTGATAAATACAAGCGTATGGGGACTCTCTCTATTAAACCCAGGACTCCGGCGAAATTGCAGGGAATTCGTGGTCACGCGACCGGCCTTGGCCAATCGCTTGTCTGGGCCTGGTAGAAAACAGAGAGCATTATTTGCTTTAATTGATTCAAAAACTCTAGAGGACCCCAACCTGGATACCAGGAGACCCCCAGTCCTTCACTCCTTCTCCCCAATACCTCCCTTTCTCTGGAAAAACTAGAGAAACTTTCCCTCATGTCCTTCAGAGGATGAGAGGTTCTGGGAGCCTGGAAAACAAGAGAGTATAGGGAGAGATTTTCCTCTTTTCTAAATATTTTAATAGAGTAAATTAATGCTTTCTGTATATGGCAAGCAGCATCCCCCCCCCCAAAAAAGAAGGTTCTTAATGTAGCAGGAAAAGGTAGTAGAAAGAGGCTTCCCCCTTTCAGAAAAGTCAGTGTTAAGGTGCAATAAGGAAGAGAAGAGATTTACAATCATCAGCACCACTATCCCCATCCCACCCTCCAAAAGCAACAGATAAATCTAGGAAAATCGACAGACACTCCCAGGCTGACACAGAGGAGTGAGATCGATGGCGATGGTGAGGGGCCCTTTTGGGCCTCTGGCCTCCATAGCCGTGTGGTCTCAGTTCCCTTCTCTGCCCGGGGTTTGCCTCACTGTGTCTGCCCCTGTGTCCACCTGCCTTCCTCACCTGACCGCATCTGCATTCCTCTATGACACCCACCCTCCCACAGTTAGGGTCTAAAATGTATTGCACTCACTCAAGCCTTAAACTTGTATCTGTGTCTATAATCCAGGAACGGGCACAAGAGCCAAGGTAGCCAACGATTTATTTAACTTAGTGCACTCTCAAAGCTCAGGTCCATATGTTGGGGTGGGAGTCCTCCCCTAGGACAAAGAGATGCCCCCTCCCATTTTTGTCACTGTGCTAGTGAAAAAAAAAAAAAAATCAGTCTCAAGAAAGATTTCCCTGAACATGAAGGGGGTGGAAATAATCACTGTTAAGATGATATTCCTTTTCTGGCCCTTGAGGGAGTTTTTTGTTTGTTTTTTATTTTAAAAGAATTGAGATAGTGTGAACTTTAGGGAGTGCTATAATTTACTGGGGGGAGGGGGCACAAGACTTAGAGCCCCAAGCAATTGGTGGGAAACCAGGTCTCAATGCAGAAAATGAAAAGTCGATCTGGGGGAAGATTTTTAAATAAGTGGGTCAGAGGGACGGAGAAGAGATGAGGCGATCAATCTTAGCCCCCTGACAGCTCCCTCCGATGGCATCAAAGAATTTGGCTCTTTGGGAAAGCAGAAGGAACAGCCGAAATTCCACATCCCTTTAAAAGGCCTGGGGGTGGGGGGTGTTAGCACAAGAGAAAGGTGATTCTGGGAGATCGGGGAAACAGATGGGAAATGGGGACAGAGGGAAGGGCGCTGAGTTGGGTGGAAAGTTTGTCTGCAGAACTCCCACGGCTCTGGCCTCCCCTCCCCCTCGGGCTCTCAGCTGCCCAGAAAGAAGAAGGCTGGTTAGCAGAGAAATGGCAACTCAGCCGGGAGCTGGAACTAGAAACTTTCTGTCAATGTAACGGCCGCGTGGGTGGTGGTGAGTATTCATCTGCGTGGGTGGTGGTGAGTATTGAAAAGGGACAGAGATGTCTGAATGGAAGGGTGAGGGCTGTAGGGACAGGGAGGTGGCAGACTCTGGAGGGCTCAGAGAGAACTGCTATGAACTGAGCAGGGTGGCCAGGGTCGGTTCTGTCCAACTCAACTCCAAAGAAATCAAATTTTACCATTTGCAGGTGTGGGTGGGGGAGGGGCAGAAGAATCCGAGTAGTGGTTTTCTGGAAGTTGTTCAGTGAGGCCTGAGAGGGGGTTCTCCTTCGACCACCCACTTGAGAAGCCCTGGAAGTTTTTTCACGAGCTTTTGAGCTGGCTGCAGGGTCCAGAGCTTCTCTCTGCAACAGCGGGCTAAAGCTGTCCCTACAGGAAATACGGCTCTCCCTAACCCTGCTGACAGATTTTACTGCCAGATTAGAGAACAGCAGAAAACTTGGGTGTTAAAAGGGGCCAGCAGATCCTCCTTCCCAGAGACACAGCTTCCCCGCCCCCCTGTTGTGCTGTGAATCTTACAGCACAATATTTTCCCCATGACTTTGGCTGCTGAGCTAGCGCTGGAATCCCGCAGAAAAAAGGGTGGGGGACACCCAGCCAAGTCGGCCCTTATTTTTCTTGTTTGCCATTCCAGCTTTAAGCCAAAGCTCTGTTTTTCAAACTCGAGCTGAATTCTTTCTCTTGGCCTACCTCTCTCCTGCTAAATAATCCACTGTACCAACAGAACCAAACATGGCGCTTCATCCAGGCACACCATTCAAAAAATGTTATTCAGAGAAGAGGAAGAGAGAGGGGGGAAAAAACCCTTGAGCGTTATTTGATCCCAATCAAACTTTGCACGCTCTTATGCCTTTAAATTATAGCCTGACCCAATGCTAAATTGCTTGCTGCTTGGATGAGCCGAGTCCAGTTAAAATCCTACAGGGTGGGGTATAGAACTCAGGTTGCTTTTTTATTGTTATTTATTGTTGCATAAAGACTGTAATTACTAACCTTGGACTGCCAGGATGCAACATAAAAATGAAAATCAGCCCTCGCTTTAAGGCTGAGGGCCTGCAACAATTCTCAACGACACCCCCTCCCCAATCACTTCCACCAAATATATGCTCCTAATTAAGCAATGCGGGCGCATCGCTTACAATTAGAATTATGCAACTCTTCAGCAAGCAGCCATCGCTTCCCTTTCAACGAATTAGCTCCATATTTCAGCCGCCCTGTCTCCTCGCTCTTATCGACTCCAGCGACGCAGCGGTGACATTTCATCTTTGACAGACCCTCTCTATCCTCGCTCCAATGTGATAAAACTTTTATAGAACCACGACTAAGAAATGAAGTTTTCCCAAGGATCATGGAAACAGAGCCACACATTAGCCTGGGGACCATTTTATTGACGCTTGGATCCGACAGCTTCCTTTACCCTCCTCCTCTCCCCTTTCCCTGGCAGGGAAATCAAAGGCGCCTCCACCCCCAGTTTTATTTAGTGATTTAATTTCAGTTTGGTTTTAAGGTTTGACCTGAGAAGTCCAGGCCTCAGATTTTTTTTTTCTTAGATTAATCATTTTTCTTTGTTTTCATTTTAGACCCAATGGTGGTTGGGTTTCAGGTCACGTGACGACTGTTTTGTAGCTCCGGAAGAGAACCGTGAAGTTTAGGTTGCCTGGAAGGAGCAGTAATCAGGCCCATTTTTGGTGGTTGTTGTTGTTGTTGTTGTTGTTGTTGTTGTTGCTTGGGGGGCAGGGAGGGGCCAAGGAAGTTGTGGCCAAAGGAGCGAGAAGACAAAAGGTCAATGAATGAGAAAAATAGTCAAAGAAGCCAAACAGAAAATCCTATACAGAAAGCCCAAGAGTCCTCCTCCCACCCCCCAACTTCTTACTTAATTTTAGCTACAGAACTTGGCAGTACGTTCCAGGTCCCTGTGAGAAAAGCTATATTAGCAGGAGACAGGGCAAGGGCAGGTAGGCGCCTGAGCAGTGGACAAAAAGGCCAGGACAGGGTCCTCAGTGTCCTTATTCCCTTGGGGGAAATTTGGCAGTCAGCAGCCCCCCTCTGCTATCTAAATTGGACCACCAGGACAAGATAAAATTGATAACAGAAAGTTTATTCAAGAATTGTTTGACAGACAACCCTTTTAAGTAAGGAAAAAAAGTAACTACGGAAGAACAAAGAAAGTTCCGAGAGGGAATTAACTCTAATTCTACAAATTCAGGACTATACAGTGACAATTAGGAGCTGAGTTCATGCCTTTTAGAACTAATTACAATTGTTCATAAGTACGAGTGTAACATAAATCTACAGCTCTTTTCTAGAGTACAATAATAACTAAAATAGCTGGTTTTACATGACAGGAAACACGTCCTTTATAACAAGTAAATACTAAAAAAAGTACAGTTTTTTTTCCTTTTTTCCCTCATATAAATACATAATGTAAGGGGATAAATAATACAAAAAAGAAAATATTTTAACAGGCTATGACCAATAAATATATATGAAAATGTTCACTAGAACACACACTTTTTGAGCGATGCTGGACTCCTGCAGGTCCAGGCATCTCTCACAGTCGCTTTTATATCCATTAAAATGTAAACTCTAAGTGCAACGAAAGTGTCCTGTCAGAGGGCGGAGCACGGCATACAGGCCCAGCTGCAGCCCCTGCCTGGGACAGACAGTTTGTTAAAATATACCCTGTTTTCACGTTAAGTCAAGAGAGCAACAGAAGAAAAGAAAAGTGTAGAAGAACCTCGTGTCTCCGATTGCTTTCTGTGGAAAGAGCGGGATGGACCTGGAGCTGAGTGGGAGGCAGCAGAATGGGCAAACCTTCAGTCCTGACAATTTGCCTGCCCTCACCTCCCAGCTTTTCCATAAAAGAAAAAAATATATATATATTTATAATATAGACAGCTCTGACTTTCAAGATCTCTCACCATCCCTGAGCCCTCTGAAAACTGTCATTGCTGGGGGCGGGGTATAGATATTAATGTCCTAGAGCAGAAAAATATGGGGCTAGAAAGGAGTGCCCAATTAATCTCAAATAGATGGGAGGAAATTTGAGGCTTCAGGGAAGTGGGAGGGGAGCGCGCTTAGTGCCCCTGGTTTTGAAATGTTTCCTAATTCTTTTTAAAGGAGAATTGCAAGGAAAAAAAAAGCCCAACAAGATTTGGGGGAATTACCCACAGAGATGGAAGGTAAGTTGGTTGGTTGGTGATGGCCTAGCCATCTTGTCTGTTTTTCAAAATGTGCTTCTCTGCCGTGTTTTTCTATCTCCTCCTTCCTCTACCCCACTCCCAAGCGTGGAATTCCAACTGGGTATTGCTGGAGGCCTAAGGTTGATGGGGTCATCGCCAATCTGCTGTGGACTCCTTTCCAGTGGGTTGGCAGGCAAATGGAACAAGAGCTGGAGGATTTTAAAAAGCAACCTTTCAGGCCAGGTGGGGAAAGAGCTCCAGGCCTGTTCTTCCCAAGAAACCTGGCTACCACTTCCCTGCCTCCTCCTTCAGACCTCCAGGCTGCGCCTCTAGGCTGTCCTCTTGACCTCACCCCTCCGCCCTCCCTCTCCCATTACAGGTGTGTTAACTTGGGCGCTTCTTGGATTCTACCCTGAGGAGGAGGCGCATGGTGAGAGGAGAGGTCTGTGTAGGTGGGGTGAGGGTCGCAGGGTCCGTGGTGCTGGTTGGGGGCCATAGGGGGCGCCCCGTTGTAGTCCAGGTTCCCCGAGGGGTGGTGGGAAAGATGGTTGAGGCCATAGAGGGAGGGGCCGGCAGGGGGCGGCAGCGGATCCGCATATCCGCCCCCGCCCACGTACACCGGGCTGCCCTGCATAGTGGGCGTCCCGTAGGCGCCCCCGTTGGCTTGGAGGACGTGGGGCTCGTAATCGGGCGCCGGCGTCTGGGGGTACTTCTGTGGGGCGCCGCAGCCTTTGAGAGGGGGCTGGTAGTTGGAGGACAACGCGTAGGCATTCTGGTGGGCTTTGCCGAAGGTGGGAGGGGACGGGCTCTCATAGCTCGGGGTCATGGAGTGTAAGGCGTTCATGAAGCCGGCCGTGGACTGCATGGGCTGCGGGGGGCTGCCGGCAGGGGAGGGGCCCCCAGACGACGAGGCCAGGCCCTTGGCTTTCTGGTCTTTCTTGTACTTCATGCGCCGGTTCTGGAACCATATCTTGATCTGCCGCTCGCTGAGGTTCAGCAGGTTGGCCATCTCCACGCGGCGCGGCCGGCACAGGTAGCGGTTGAAGTGAAACTCCTTTTCCAGCTCCACCAGCTGTGCGCTCGTGTATGCCGTCCGCGCCCGCTTGGACGCCGCAGACCCCGGGGGGCTCTTGTCCCCTCCCCCGCTGCTACCGCCCCCGCCACCACTGCCTCCTCCTCCGCCGCCACCGCAGCCCTCCGCTGGATCCGAGGGGGAGGGGTGGGAAGAGGAGAAAATGAAATAAAACATAATTACTGAACACGCCGAAATTGAATGCATCGTTTCTTAATAAATCCAGGCCTGGACTCGGAGCCCTCTCCGCCTCCCCTTCCCATCCCCGCCTCCTCCTAGCTAACCACCCCCCCACACACACACACCCGTCGCATTAGCGGACACTCTATAATAGTGGCATTTATTAAGAGACCTGTTCTCCTCTCGCTGCCCCAGCTTATGAAAATTTGATCATGTCACGCAGACAGAGCCACATGGCCATTTATTTAGGGCTGGATGTTCTCGAGCACTTTTTCTCCCCATCCCCAAGTCCAGGTCTGGGAAGACACTCCCCCACTTCCTGCCCTGTCCTGTGGACCACGGTGGGTGGTCAAGGAAGACCCTTGAGGGAATCTGGACATCCGTGGGCAGGACACGGGAGTATGGCGCGAAGAGGCTGCCGTGCCTGGAGGCCGGGACCTCGGGTAGCCCGAGCGATTGTGATTAATACCCACAGTAATCATACTTAATAACAATCAATTGTTGGCGACTCTGCGTCTACCCGCAGCGGCTGCTGCCTTGGAAGACCTGAGGCCCAGCGCCTGGCCTTTGGGAGCTCTCAGGAGGTCCAGTGGAAGGTGGCTGGAGGGAGAGGGTGTTGGCGGGGTCAGGGGTCATCAGGTGCTGGGAGGTAAAGGAACTGCGCCGCTGCCGCCCGGCACCTGATATTGTTCCCAGGCCGCCTCCTGGGCGCCTAGGAGCTGGGTGCTACAATAACAGTGACATTCCTCGCCCGGACAAAAGCGGACGGTGAGGAAGGCAGAAAGCTGGTACCTGTGCCGGGGGAGCTGTTTTTCAGCTTGGACGTCTGCCTCGACTCTTTCATCCAGGGGAATATCTGTTTGGTGAGGGTGGAGTTGGAGCCAGGACCACATTTGGGGGGGCCGCTTTTGCCGGACCCGCCCCCATTGCTGCTGTTGCTAGTGGTACTGGTAGGTGCAGCGCTGGGCGGGGGTGAGCCGGGCGGGGCGGACAGGGGCTCAGGGGCCAGGCCAGGCCTCATGCAGCTGCCGTTGAGCTCCTTGCCCTTAGCATGCGGGGCGGCGTTGCCCAGGGACTGCAGCGAGCATGCTGAGCGCTGGTAGTCGCCCTCCAGGTGCGTGGAGGCCTGGAAGGGGGGTTGGGGGGCACCGTCGTAGCCGAAGCCATTACTGCCAGGGTATGAGGAGTAGCCTCCGAAGAGTGCAGCCGCGGTGTTGTCGTAGTAGGTGGCTTTCTGCATCGCTGGGCGAAACCCGGGCAGTGGGTGGCAACTTGCAAGGGCCTGATACCCTCAGGACCAGACATTGGCACCCCTGGGGGTCACGTGAGGCGGCGGACCCCCCCTACCCTTTCTGCCCCCCTCCTCCCGGGGTCTGTTCCGAGCTGCTGACCTGCGGGGCGAGAGAAGAGACACAAGGGGGAGAAGAGGACTGGGGCTCGAATCCATCTTAAGAACTGAAAAGGGAACTGACATCAATAGGGATTTTTCTTCTCCCCCACCCCAACATCTTCACAGCAGATGCTGAGGCCACTTCCTGACCTGAAATGGATTTTTCTTATTTCAATGCTTTAATTTTAAAGTAAAAACCCACCAGTTTTCATTTCCACTTAAAAAATAAGGACTGTACTCTTTGGGGACTGGCTAGGTATGACTTCTTCCTGGGAAAGTCTTATTGCTTTCTCTCCTGCCTGCACACTAGCGCCTGACCTCTCCTCCTCCCTCTCCCTATCTCCCCTACCCCAACTCTTGAGATTGGGTGGCCTAAGAGGGGGGAAACTGGGAGACTCTAATAAAAGCATCAACACTCTTCTCTGAGCTGAGAGGCCTCCTGCCTCTGTCTCCCTCCATGTCCATCTAGGTCTCTCTCATCGGAGCAGAGTCTCGCCTGAAGGAAAAAACAAATCTCCAAAAGAGACAGAAAGAAGCGCAAGTTGAGCAGAAAACCTTCTTGTATAGGGGATCGTCTCCTTCTCCTTCCCCTCCCACCTCACGAAGACAACAACGGCCTGACCTAGAAACTTCCTGAAGACTTTTAACCTCCAGAGCCAGAGGAACCGAGCCTATCCCGAGTCCCTGCTGCAGGTACCACCGCCTCCAGTCTGAGTCTTTGCTCAGCCAAGTCTGGGGCCAGTCAGCCAGTGGCCCCCATGGAGCCCCCAAACGGAGCAGGGTTGTTTCGATTTCCCTGACTGGGCTCATTGGTGCTGTGACCATTTGGCCCAGATCTCCCCTCTCCTCCATTTTTTTCCCACCCTTTTCTTGACAGTTTGTTTCCTTTGATTTCTTCAAAAGAAGAAGAAAGAAACTAGCTAACTGCTGGACTTTTCTACCAAAAGATGGGAAAAGGCTTTCTGAAAGAGAAAAAAAAAAAAACCTCCCTAGGAAAAAAGAATGTCAACAAAGCAATCTGAACAATATTATTTTGGGGGTTGGAAGCAGGGTACTTCTGTTTACTGAAGTTCTCTAAGGCAAAGAAAGAAAAAAATACAATCATTCTTTTTGTGCAGTCTTTTCAAAGTGTGTGGGGTGGGGGGCAGGAATAAAGGAGGAATAAAGGTTGAAGCTGTCATAGGATTTTGTCTATTTCTTCGGAAACTTCTGGCTTCATTTACCTCTCCCCCCTTCTGTCTTCACCAATGTCTCACCATCACTTTTTCATAAAACCTCCAGACTGACCCTCTCTTCTGACATGTGAGTTTGGAATATTTAAATCTCATTCAACCCAGCTGGCAAACTCCAAAGAAAACTAAAAATAGGACTAAAAATAGGAAAATAAAAGGAGTGGAGGTGAAGGAAATCCCTCCCACACATAAATCCTGTTCCTAATGGCACAGATTTATACTTAAAGAAAGCTAAGGTAGCCCTCAATTCCGATTGGTTTCCGGGAAGAATTTGTTTCTGGAAAATACACACGGGTCTTCAAAGCAGCAGGTCCTTTCAGGGAGAACTGGAGTTCAATTGACCAGGCTGACCCAATCCCTTTATTATTATTATTACCATTAGCCTCTGATGACTTAACCAAAATTAGCTTCGGAGCAGCCTGGCTGAAGGGGGGATTAATTAATAGGCATCAGTTGAGTTTGTTATTAATAGAAGAATAAAATAAAAACGTTGGTGGGGGTTGGCTGGCTGGGCCCTGGCTTTATTCAGTCTAAATGATTGTTACAGCAGTGATAGTGATGATGATGATGATGATGGTGATGATGATGATGATGATAAAATAATAATTTGAATAGATGCCCGAGGCCGAAATTTCTGTCGCTCCCCCTGCAATAAACCCGCAAACCATCGCAGGGCCAAGGCCAGGAGAGTGTGGGAAGTGAAGGAGCCAGAGGCGAGATAGGAAAGAATGGAGACTCAGCCGCCGCCGGGGAGAAAGGGCCCGGAAGGTTTGCGGACGCGCTTAGCCCCTGGCTGCTGCCGCCGCCGCTGCCGCCGGGCTGTCTCGGCCGCTGCTGCCGCGGTAGCTGGCGACCAGCTATGCTGCCCCAAGGTGGCGAAGAGAAAGCGTTCAGGATGCCGAAACGGTTAGCGATGGCAGGTTCCAAGCGCACCGGGTTGAGGGCCCGGCCCTACGGGCGGCAGCAAGTTTGGGCGCTGGAGGTAACCGAATTAAAAGGCGCTTTAGCAACTCCGCTCCGGGACTTTGCCAGGCTGAGCTGGAGGGCGCCGAGGCCTGTCTGACGGGACAGTGAGAAGAGGGAAAGGTGCCCGAGGGGATCCGGTATCTTGGGATCCAGGAGAAGTGGGGGTGGGGAGCAGCTCTACCAAGCCAAACATGACTATTTCCCTTGCCTCCATGTTGGAAAAATCCAGGCTCCATATGGCTTCTCCGGAGCTAGACGGTGGCTCCTGGCTTCCCCCAGGGTCTCGCTGGAGTGAGCCACCCCAAGAACCCCACCTTGCCAGGCACACTCTCGGAAGAGCCAAGGAAGCCCCGGGAGAGGGGACAGGCCACCTTCCAGGACTTAAAAAAAAAAATTAATGGAAAGAAGAAAAATAAAACAAGAAAGGAAGAGAAAGGTTAGGCTCTTCTTAGCAGCCGGAGAAAAATTCAGCCCTGGATCTGGCTGCTGAAAGAAAAGAAGAGAAAAGGAGAGAGGCAGGAAGAGAGAGGGAGGGAGAGAGGGAGAGAGAGAGAGAGGGAGGGAGGGGAGGGAGAGAGAGAGAGAGAGAGTCAGTCGCTGCGTGGAAGGAAGCTTAAAGCTTGTGAACTCTTCTTGAACCGAGATTGGAGTCATATGGGCCATAAATCATTGAGACATACTCTCCGCCATTCACAAACTGATAGCCTATTTTAGTCCAGCTTACCTTAGCCACCGACGAGGGGAGAACAGGCAGACATAATATATATTCACATCGAGCCCCAGCGCGAGCGGCAGGCGAGAAATCTCCCCTCCTTGAAGGCAAAGGAAAAAAAGACCACTGTTTAAAGCTGCGTCGCCCCCCCCTCCCCAATAGCCACCCCGGCTGGGGAGCCCGAGGGGCAGACCGGCCGGAGGTGCCGCGCGGCGTCCGCTTCAATTCACTCGGCTTAGGAGCGGGGGTGCGCAGGAGGGAGGGGGTGGGGAGCGGGGGAAAAACAGAAGACCGAAAGGTGCTCGGGCTGCTGGGCTCGCCGAGAATCCAGCTCCGGGCTCCGCCACGGCCAAGTCGCCACAGTGTGGTTGCCCTATAAGACTGGTACGCCCTACTCTCCGTAACAATGGCCTCTGCTTTTGCACAGGGAAAAAAAAAAAAAAAAAACCACACAGACACACACACTCACACACACACACACAAGCTCACACACACCCCCACCTCTCCCCCTTTAGCAAGCTTAGATGCCTGATAAGGAGGGAAGGTGATCGTGGTATTGGGGGAGGGGGGATTTTTAACCCCTCCCAAAAAAAGAGTGTGTGAGGAAAGAAGGTTGAGAGGTTTGGGGTTTTTTTTGTTTTTTTTTTTTTAAGAACAGGTAAATTTTTAAATGGAGATTTTAGCAGGGGAGGCAGGGGGAGCAAAGGCAAGGCAAGCCAGTCGGAGTCACAGCTCCCCCCCGCCCCAGCAGTAAACCATTATGCTAATTGAGAAGTAGCTGTTGGGAGGCCTAGTCAAAGGCGCCTCTTCCCCGGGGTGGGGGTGCTGGGTGCCCCGTGCATTCATATGCAGTGGAACACTAGGACTTTTTTTTTTTTTTGGAAGTAGTTTCACTCCTCCCGGGACTAGTGGCTGGGTCTCCTGTCCTCTCACTCTGACTCCCTCCAGCTGGGTCTCCCAATCTGTTTCTTCTCCCCCCACACCCACTCGATTCTCCCCCTCTCCCCACAAGTTTCCAGGCCCAGTTTCCAACTGGTAGGGGGGAAGGACAGATTTTTTTTTTAAACCAGCCCCTCCTTTTTGAGAACAGACAACAAGCGGTGAGTGATGATTTTAAAAATCCAGACCGTCTTGCAGGGGGAGGAGGGTTGAGGAGAGGGTGACAAAAGGAGGACCCTGTGTTTAGCTTGAGCTCAAGACCGGCTAGCAATAGAGTCTGTAAGAACTTCCCAGAGAAGTTTCTGTTACAATTCTCACCTCTGGGTGGGCAGAAGGGCTAAGAGGTGATAAGGATATTTGTACTTCTAAGAAGATGAGAAGAATTAGCAAAATGGCTTAATTTTAAACGCGCTGGCAGAAGGGACAGGGGGGTGCGTTTTGCTGCCGTGATGGTCGTCATCATTACTATTACTTGGAGCAAACCTGGTTGTTTTCTTAGCTCCACGAGATTATGATTCTTGGCAGGAGTGAGGAAGACGACAGAAGCCAAACTTTTCTTAGGGTGTGTTTGAGAAGGGCAGGAAAAGTGGAGGCGGCCTGTGGGAGGAGGGCAGGAGCCAAGAATGTAGGTGTCTGCAGATTTGGGTCTGGGGGTGGGGAAGGCATTCCCAGCGGAAGAAAAAGGCAGAAAGAGCTGCAGGACGTTTCCAGAAGCAGGAGTGTTTGAACTCGGCCTAACTGCTGACTCGGGGTTTAGGAGACAAAATAAAAAGCAAACAGTCTTTTTTTTTTTTTTCCTACAAAGCCAGCTTGGAAAACTTGTTCTCTTAACTTTTTGTAGATAGAACCAGCCACCACTCTGTGACCTCCTGGTTAGAATATTTGGCTTATGCCTTCTCCCATCTGGATGCACCAGGAGAGATTGGACTGGGTGAACAAAGGTGAGAGATGGTTCCCAGCTATTGTCTCCCTTCCAGGAGAGGGTGGTCGTGTCTGGCAAAGCTTCCCTTGTACCCTATGTTCCTCATGCATGGGCTCTGCTGTGGGTCGAGAAAGGGTTCTATTCTCATAGGAAGTGGTCGCTGGACTCCTGTGGCTCCCACTTCTTCTAGGGCCCCTAAGTCAGGCTTCCTAGGGTCCTGCTGAATTAGGGGACAGGGTACCCATGACCTCCGCACCCTCCAGCAATAGGAACCACAAGGAGAGCTTCCCACCGCGATGTCCCCAAGGATCCTACCACCCGCCTAGAGAGTTGGTGGCTTAGAGAATTGGGTGGGAGTATATGAAGATGGAGGGTGTGAGCCATTTTTTTCTGTGTTTATTAGTAGTATTAAGAAAAGAAAGGAAAAGAAAAGAAACCCAAATCAGACCCAGTGTTGGAGCTCACGCCAGACCCTCAAAGAGGGATTAGGGCTGCCTGAGTATGTGGCTACAAGGAGTCCGTCCTGAGACCTCTAGTCCCTGGTGAGAGACCAACAGAGTTGGACTCTATGAAGCTTTGCGGTTGGTGGGTCAGGGACTGGCTCCAGGGGGTGCTTCTAGAGGCTTAAGGGAACCAGCATCTTTGGGTCTTTTCTCTTACTCTCCAAACTTAAAAAGCCAAGAATGTACCTCAGACCCTCCAGCTCTCCTCGCTGCTGCTAGAGAAGGTCATCAGGAAACTGACAGAAGAGAAGAACCTGGTTGCATCAAGGAATAAAAAGACAGCCTGGAGGGCGCGCGGCCAGCTGCAGGCCTGCAAGCCCGGGCTGCAGGCGGACCTGGCCTGCCTGGAGCTGAGCTGAGGGTAGAGGGGCTTTCCTGGGACAGCAGTGGGCCCCTCCCCTCCTGGAGCCTCCTCAACTCACCGTGGTCCCTTTTGGCTACACAAGGAAGTGGGGCACAGTGGGGTGGAAGCAAAAAGAAGAAGTGGGGAGCAAGAAAACTAACCTGGAGAAACATTTCAGAGGATATGCACCCCCAAATGCGGTAGGAGATGGAGTGGGACTTCTTAATCAATTCTGAAGCACAGAGCCCATTTGAAATGTTTGGGGGGCGACTAGAACCCATTTTGGTTTATTTCTTGTCTTTTTTTCTTCCTTCTCAGAGATTTCTGGCTGGCCAGTTGCCCCTAATTGGGGCTGGGAGGGTGGGGGTTGTGGGTGGTAGAACCGGCAGCTCTGAGGGCTCCCATTTCGTTGGAGGTGTTGATGCAGGATAGGGACCTTCCAGACTTCGGGGACAAAGGCAGGGCGGCGAGGAGCTTGGGCAGGGAGCTTGGGGTGGGAGACATCAGAAGTGTCTGCGGGAAGACTTTGGAGTCTGCAGAGAGAGGGGAGGAGAGGGTGTCACCCCTGCCAATGAAGTTGTGGTTCAGGGGCAGGCGAGAGAGAGGAGAAGGAGACATTTCTTCCTGGATTTAAGGTGGGAAACTTAGCAACTTTCTGTGTGTGTGTGTGTGTGTGTGTGTGTGTGTGTGTGTATCTGTCTGTCTCAGAGAGAGATTGAAAAAACGGTGAGACAGATTAAGACACAGAGACCTTAGTGTAATCTAATAATTAAAGTCGAAACTTAATAATAAAGGTAAAAATTAGAGAAAATGTCCCTCTTCCTAGGCATTCTTTTCTCTCTGATTCAGTTTCCCAAAAGCCAGAGCGCTCTCTTTGGCACTGGCACTCCCCTCCCCCACCCCTACTCTGTATCCAGTACCAGGGGACGAGAAGTGTTTTAAACTCCCTTGAGAGATCACTGGCTGCCCAGGCTTCCAGGCCTTTGGGGTTGTTTCCCCCCACCTCCAGATCCATCAAAGAGCAAACGAAAATTCTCCTCTCAAGAAGCATACATTGCCTGGCTCCTTTAAAATTGATTTCTGATTATCAGCCTTGGGGCAACCGAAGATGCTGCCCCCAGCTCAGCCTGCCCCAAATCCAGCCCACCCAGGGGTCCTAGAGAAGCTGGGACCTGGAGCCGAAATCAGCCTCTTAATGATGTATCTTTCTGGTCTGGTCTGGGTTCCCAGACCCACACTCTCCTAGCTTCATTGCCCAATTCTGTGGCAGCGGCAGAGCTGTGTAAAGTTCACACACGCACACGAATGAATTTCCATCTCTTCCTAAATATTAATAAAGATTTTCAAGCTTGGGGTTGTAAAATGGGAATTGCTACTGAAGACCGCTCTTGGTGTATGGATCCTCAAACCTGCCTTTCCCCCACCCGGGAGATGCGGGAGCAGAAGGGAACAAAGGGGCAGCAGCACGGAGAAGATTTGGCGCCTCGGCAGAGGCCAGTGTAGACCCGGCTCAGCAGAAGCCGGGATCGAAAGAACAAAAAGGCCACTAGGGTTGAAGAAGAATAATCCAAACTGTGTTCTCCCCCAATCCAAGCTGTAGTCTCCCCTCTACCCCAAGCGGCAGGATGAAAGGGAGGCAGGGAAAAAACAAAAACAAAAAAACAGGAGGACCATGGGGATTTGCAAAGGTTCCTCAGTGTCCACGGAGACCGCCTGAACACGCTGATGGGGTTGCCTCCGGCCAAGTTGGGAGTTACTGGCAGGCAGGATCCTTGCTGGCTTAAGAGGCCCTTTGGAACCAGGGGTCCCGCCTCATCTAGAAGCTCAGTCCCGGCCTAGCAAACCCCACCCCTGGGGCTGATGTCCCGAGGTTGAGACAAAGGCAGAGTGGGGAAAGCAAGAGGGAGAGGGAGGAACCTAGGATAGCTGGGTGGAGGGTGCTGGGGAAGGGGGGGGAAGTAGGGAAGAGAGGAACAGGGGCCCAGCCGCCGCGAGTGACTGTGCAGGTCTCTCCTGACAGATTGGATGTCTCTCTCCCAGTGACCTCTGTTTAGCAGACAATAACTCACCGGATTAATGACCAATCAGCGGAAGGCTTTCCGAATTGCCTCCAAATATAAAACTCCAAAGTCAAATGGGATAGGGCCAGAGTCTGAACCTGCCAGTCCCCTCTCCTCTCTCTCTCTCTCTCTCTCTCTCTCTCTCTCTCTCTCTCTCTCTCTCTCTATCTATCTCTCTCTCTATCTCTATCTCTATCTGTCTCTATCTCTATCTCTCAAAATAAGGTTTGGAATGAGGCTTTAGGAAATGGATCATCTGGCCAGAAACTCTGATTCCCAAAACCAAGAAGAAGTTGTTTCCCATCTCTTCCGGTGTCCTCCAGTCCTCCAGCACAGCTCACACCCTGGCCACACTTCCCAAGGCGGTCTGGCAACCTCCCCCTCTCTACCTGGACTCCTCAGATCCCTGATCCTACAAGAAATCTCCTTCTCATAACCATTCAACTTCTGAGAAACTCGCACCCCTTTTGAATTTTCTTTTCTCCCAGTTGGGGGAAGAGATGGACAGTAAGAACAAGAATGGATGGGGGGTCACCCCCTTTGCAGGTCTCCTATCCTGGCTGCCCTTGGGGGAGATCTGGTGTAGTGCTGTGGCCCCCCCGTGTTTGCCCTCTCTCAGGAAGAGAGGGTCCAAAGGCCCAGGGATCAGGGTGAAGCTGGGGGTGGGTGGCCTGCCATCATGGAATCTAAATTCTGAAACCACAGTTCAGTCCCTGGCTGGGGTAGAAGGTCAAGAACTGCATTCTGAACACCTCCAGCCTCAGCCAGAGCCTGGCAGGAAGAGTGCCTTGTTCTGTGAGGTCGAGCCCTCCTTCCGTAACCACCCTCCATCCAAATGCCAATTCCAGCCCAATCCACCTAGCAAACCCCACTCCACTGCCTTCTATTTCCATTGCTCTCAAGGGCCTGGGCTTCTCCTCCAACCTTCAGGAGGAGGAATGGTGCAGACTCCATTGGATTTCCTGGAGCCAGTCTGTGTCACCACCCACTGCTCTGGGCAGAGGCTCTGGGCAGGTACAAACACCCTGTATAATGCAAATCAGCATGCAGTGACTTCTGTGTGCAAGGCAGCTGCTCCCAAGCCCTAGAGAGTTACTCAAGGTCAAAACTGGAAGAACTCAGGGATTATCCTGTCCAGAAACTGGACGGGATACAGATAGAGAAACTGAGGCCCAGAGCAGGGAAGTGACTTGTCTTAAGTCATCCTTGAGATAGGTTTGGGAGTCAGGAGCCTTAAATTCTAGGTGTTCCTAGGTTGACTGTGTGAGCTGAAGCAGAGAGCTCCTTGGGCTACAGGGTACCCTTCTGTGAAGCCAGAGTGTGTGTGAAGGGGAGGGGTTGGGCTAAATCGTCTTCTGAGGTCCCTTGTTGGACTGAGAGCTTGTGGTCATCTGTGTGCTGATATAAAAGGGAACAACAGTAAGCAGTAAGGACAGACAGAGTTTGAACAGTAACGGGCACCAACAAAACCAAAGGCAGGACATTTCCTTTTGGGATTTAAATGCTTACACCTTCACTACTGAACACCAACCCCATCCTGGTCCTTCTTGCCCACACAGAGGCTCATGCACTGGCTTTTACTGCTCTTCAGTTTGTATGTGTGTGTGGGGGGGGGCTGTTCTCTACTTTCATCACCAAGTCAAAAGTGCTGTTTATGGACACAGAAACCTAAGCAGTAAATAATTAATTTGTATAATTAGAGGAGGAAGGCTTCAACCTGGCAATTTTTAACCAGGAGTCAATGCACCCATTGTACCAGCCTGGCCTTCTCACCCAGCCCCCAGCTCTGCCCACATACCTACCAGCTTTCCGACTGCCTCCCCCCAGTTGGAGACCGGCATTCCCAAGATGGCCAGCAGGGTTCACGGAGTCAGACTCTGCTCTCTCCCCACAAAGTTCTGTTCCCTGACTGCTCCCCCCACCCCCAGAAATCAGCCTGCTTGCAGCTGCCCCTCCTAGCTTGCTCTCCCTCCCCCTGAAGCAGTGCAGGGCTCCAGGTTCGGGCTCCCTGCTCTTGGGACACACATAATCCACCTCCCCAGCTCAAGATGGCCCAACAATACAGCGAGTTTGCATTTCAAGAAACTCCCATTAATATCAATTTACTTCACTGAAACCTCGGGTTCTTCATCAAGTTGATGATTTATGATAAAATCAATTAAATTACGGCCACTTAGGGCCCAGCCGCTTCCTCTCAGATTTCATTGGTGCGGGGCCCAAGTGTCTGGTGGAAAAATGCAAGTTTAGCTGGAGGCGAGGAAAGATAATTCTGCGGCTGAGAAAATTTAATGCAAAACAATTTCCAGGCAAAGCCAGGCGTCTGGACAGAAATGCAAGAGCCACCAGTTGGCCTGCGGAAATAACTATCTGGGGGTCAAAATCTTTTTCTCCCCACCCCCACCGTCCTGTTCTGTTCCCCTTTGTGCTCCCTTGCCCCCCTCTCCCAAGCAGGGACTTGGGGGAATTTGAGCAGAAACGGTGGGACCCAAGCCTGCCAAGGCCCAGCCTCAAACCACAGTCTCTCCTGCTGTCCCCGGCCCTCTCCTCCTCTCTCCCTCCCCTTCTCACACAGCTACTCTCACTAATCCCTTAGTCTCCCACGGCAAAGTTAAAGGTTCAAAGTGAACATCAGGTGGCGCGTGGGCAGATGGCACTGAAGGGCCAGGGGCCCGGTCAAGTAGGCTCTGCTGCTCATGGCCGTGGGAGGAAAGAAAACACGGGCGGAACCAAGCAGCACCCTAGGGTGAGGGCATGGAGCAGCAGAGTGTGTCCAGAGCTGCCCCATCGCAGAGCACCAGGACGAGAACAGCCAGTCCGCTCTCCAGCTCCCCATGTGCCCCTCACAAAGCCACGCTGAGCCCGACAACCCCAATCCGGGCACTGACATGTACACAAACACACCTACACGTGTGCATGGTTGCACACTCTCCTTTTACCTCACACAGACCCACCACATTCTGCGCCTGCAAAGGAACAGTTCCCACCACCTCCCCACATCTGAGAAAATAAATCCCAGGAAATCAACCTGGCATTGCCTCCTACTCCATACAGAGGGGCTTCTCCCGCCTCTATTCTGTTTGGTTTTTAGTTTCCAAAGCAGGCAGGGAGTAAACACAGCTTCTCTGAAGCCATAAATCACCCCCTCTCCTACCTTCTCAGTTTAGCACCGGCCTCAGCGCAACCCCTTGTAGTTTCAGCTTCAAATAACCCGCAAGGTGCTAACAGGCTTGGCCATGGTGGCAGCTGGGCTGAGGGAGCAGGGGGCCCAGCTATGCTCGCCCCCTCCCCAGCAGATGCCCCTCGAAACCCTGGAAAGCCCTCCACAGCCTCCGACACCCTTCCTGGGAGGGAGCGCTCCCCCACACTCCGAACTCCGTTCCTGCCCGCATACCACATGCACACCCACATTCCTCCACACTGCCCCGCACACAGGCTCACGTACCCCTTCAGCCCCCACTCTTCTCTTAAGTTACCTCCACCTTTGTCTTCCACGGTTTGGATCCAGCCTCTTTGCTGACCCAGGAGAGAGGGGAAGAGGGATCTCAGTCACCCTGCTCTCCACCCCAAGCCCACCCCAGGAGCCCCAGCTCAGCGCCCACACTTACCTGTGCGTCCGTCTCCCGCTAGGGCGCAGGCCGCGGCAGGCAGCAGAGAACGGGGCGCGCGCCCGGGAGCCAACAGCCAGGCCCGTGTCCCTCGGCCCCAGCTGGGGCTCTGCCGGTTGAATCCCGGTCATTCAGACCCTGGCAGCCCCGGGGCGGCAGGCCAGCCGCGGGCAAAGGCCGGGAAGCGCTGCCTGCACCCGGCCCCCCGCCTCCGCCCCGGGCTTTGTTCGGCCTTCGAGGACGTGGGGCGGCGGGGCACGCGGGGTCTGCGCTCAGGGCGCACCTCTCCGGAGAGGCCGGGGCTCCCCCTCGGCCCGGCCGGCCCGGCGCCGTGCTGGGGTCTGGGCTCTGAGAGCCGGCCAAGTTGCCGGGGAGGGGAGCCGCGACTGACGGGGGGCACGGCGAGGCGCGGGAGCGCCGGGGGCGCCATGGCGGAAGGGAAGGCGGGCGCACGGGCGGCTCTTCAATGTCACCAGCGAAATGGGTTCCATATGTCCGGCCCGGCAGAGAAGGGAGGGGAAGGGAGAGAGTTCTAGGCAGGACGGGACGGGAGGGTGGGGGTGGGGGTGCTCAATGGAGGGAGCAGAGCAGCGGCGAAGGGTTAAGAGAGGGACTGGAGAGGCGGAAAAGGTTTGCATTTTCCAATTTTCCCGGTTTTTAAAAGCCGCTTAGGGTGGTAGGAACTTTCCTCCCCCTTTTTCCTTCTCTTTCCCGAAAGACGGGGAAGGGAGGAGTTCGGCGAAGGGAGCGTTCGTTTGTTCAGGCTGGGGACTCCTGAGAAGGGATGTGGATTGGAAGTGAGAGGGAAAGTTCTTGGGCGGCTGGAAGATCAACTCCTCCTGGTCCCTGAAGAGGAAGGGAAGAGACCCAACCCACAGGGGAAGGAGAAGCCACAGAAAGACCCCAGGGTCCAGGTGTGAGAAACTGACCCCAACACCCCATCTATGGTGCAATTCTGTTTGGGGTCAGTCCAACCACTAAGTTACTCGTGGTGGTGGTGGCAGAAGAGGAGACTGAAGTGCCCAAGACGTCTCGGCCATTCCCTGACGCTGCGGTCCCGCCCCAGCTGCCTCGCACCTGACTTAGCACCCGCCCCCACACAAGGCCCGCTCTAGGGGCAGTTTTTTCTGGGATGGTCTCAGCTTTGGGCAACTGCCTGTAAAGAAAGCAAAGTGTGAAGGAGCTTCCAGGCCCTGCAGCCCTCTCCCCTCTGGGCCTGCCCCCTAAAGGACTGGGGCTCTTCTCCTTGTTCCTCTCCCCCCCCTCCCCCCTCACCCCCACTTCTCACCATCTCTGCTGTCTGTCCCTTTCTCACAGCCCCTTTGTCCTCTCACACCCTGCCTCTCTCTGTGTCTTAAGTGAATTTGAATTGAACCTTGTGAAGGACATAGGAGTGTCTCCAGAAATCACTTCTGGGCTTGCTTATTAGGCTGCCCCTCTCCCTGGGGGCAGTGTGGAGCCCTTGGCCTCGGGGCAGGTGCTGGACTCAATAGGGAAAACCCACCCTATTGTCCCGGAGACATCCTCTTCTTCAGAGAAGGGGCAATCCAAGGGGTTTCCTTCCCACTCCCCTTCTTCTCACTTAGCTGTGTATTGGTCCGAGTGGTGGGCTGCGCCTTCCAGGACAGCGTCCCGACTCCCTGACTGGCCTTTGTCTCCACTCGCCCTGTCAACCTTTCCGTGCGTTCTTCCTTGACTTCCCACCTCAGAAAGGGGCTCTGCTGCTTGTGCTCTCTCTCGGGCCCTCTCTTTTTCCTCCATCCCCTCTCTCCTCGTCTTTCTATCCAACTCCTCTGGCCATTAAAGCAGCGGCAGCCCAGCTTCTCAAAGGCACAGGGAAAGCATGATACCCCTATAGACAAAGTGGACACCAGTGGAGCCGGGGGAGAAAACAGAGTCAGCAGCTTCCCTAAAACCCTTTTTATCGAATGTGTTCTACCCCATCCCCTGAACAGCAAGCACCAAAGGAAACAGAGTGTGTGTGCGCACACACAGAACTGGTAAGAGCCAGAGGTTAAATGAACCAAATGTATCTATTTCTTAAAACAAAAAACAAAAAACAAAAAAACAAACAACAAAGTCTTTTCAAACTTGAGGATTTGGGGGGTAGGCCTGTAGGCCTGGATGGAGAGCATCAGGCCTCACGTAGGGAGCTTTAACCAAGGGCCAGCGACTGAAGGATAATGGTGGAAAGGGATGGTCTCCCTGCTTTTGTCTCCTGGGGAAGAGTGTGTGTAAGTTGGGAAAAGGGAAAGGGAGGGGGTATCCCCGGGGCCAGAAGAGACAAAGACCTGAAGGGGGCTGAGAGAATGGAGAGAAAAAGAGGGGGGATCCGACGCGCTGTCACAGGCACAAGCAAAGGCAGCAGGGGGGAGGCCAGCTAGGGGGAGGAGCTGGCAGCACAAGGGTAGGGGCCTGTGGGACTGGCCCCCACCTCTCCCCACTGGCTATGGCCTTTCCTGAAGAGCAAAGCCTTCAGCCTGCTCCCTTTTGTTCCCCACCCTCCAAGACAGGCTGAATTCAGAAGCTAATAAACACAGTTCTCCCTTCTTCTTCCTCCTCCTGTGTCTCTCTTCCTCTCCAAGGAAGAGGTAAGCCTCCCCTCTTCCCCCGCTCTCTCAAGGGTTCCAAGACTTTGGCCTAAATTCTGGAGCACTACTTTGGGGGTGAACTCACTGCCTCCACATTTATACCCTCCCTGTCAGGTGAGAGAGAAGGAAAAACTCACCTCCCACACTGTATGTGTGTGTGTGTGTATAGTGGGGGGGATCCTCCAACAGTTAAGGATGGAGGGCCTGAAGGTCTTGGAGCCCCCCCATTTCTCAGGTGTCCGTGCTGCTGCCCCTGGCCTTTCACCCCGCCCCCAGGATCTCCAGCCCTGTCAAAGCCGCCCTGAATGAATCCGGACTCCACCCTCCTTTGATCCAGGCCAGGTGATGCCCCCATCCATCCTAGCCTAGGGTCTTGTTCCTCTTCTTGTCTTCCTCCCTAAGCCCTTTTCAACTCAGACTCCCAAAGAGGGACGCTTCACCCACCCACCCACAAACCTGCCTGTTAACAAGGACAGGGCTTCACGCCCACTTGGAGCAGAGTGCGCAGGCAAGCTCCTGGACGCTCCACCACTGGGGCCTAAGCCACAACTCCAGGAGGCCGATGCCATAAATAATTAACACCTGGGCGCAGAGTCGCTCTAATTTTCCTACTCACAGGTTTACACTAGCAGGCAGAGTTAAATATCACAGATAATAGTAGCTATAAAGTCCGTTGGCCCAGCTCCAGTCAAGGAAGAAAAAGCCAGCAGCCCGGACTGACTTGGCAAAGGCTCTGGCCCTCTGCCCCTCATCTATCACAACTCGGAGCCACAGCGTAGCTAGCGTGCCCCAGAAGCCACCTCCAGCTTTTCTCTTGACCAGCAGACTCTTCCCTCATGGGGAGGGACTGAGACCCCCATATGAAACCCTGGAGCAAAGTTACCAACTCTCCCCTCCCAGTCTGTAGCCCATTTGCCTCCTCTCTGAATGGGGGGCGGGGGGGGGGGCGGTGGGCTTAGGGAGAGGTCCCAGAAGACACTTCAACTTTCTGGGACCACCTGATCCTGGAACATTTCTTTTCTAGAAAAACTTGGAGAACTTCTCCCTGCTTTAGCCCCAAATACACATAGTTTCTCACTGCTGAGGAAACTTTCTTTGTTTCAGGAGGTCGAAGGAAGGCTACTGGGGTGTGAATTCATTTCCTTGTTTTGTTAGCCAGGAGGGTGGGGAGCCCAGGCTTCCAGCTTGTCTCCCTGCCCTTCACCCTCTGCCTCCATTGTCTCCCTCAATTTGGGCAGCTCCTTCTCCACCCTGAATACCCTGCCACACACTTCAGTCCTACAGGTTAAACTTCAACACTAGAGCTGAATTGCACAGGGACTTGGATTTGGTCCCCATCGATTACAAAAATCTTTGCCTTCAACTTCAGTAATTTCTTCCCCCGCCTCCACCTCTCTTGCCCCCAGGCTCCTCCTGCCTTCAGAGTTGGGTCCTTTCCCCTGGCTGGAGTCGGAGCAGCCAAACTCTGGAGGAGAACCGCTGAAAAATGAAGCTCTGTCTGCTGCTGCAGGAATGTTGGCTGTATCAGGCTCGCAAATATAATTTTTATATTAGGTCATGGTCTTTGACTGGGTTTATATGCCAATGAGGCATTTCTGGTTTACCAAATTTATACAAATCTCGCCTTAATTGATAATCACGGATGCTGTAATTTAAGACCTCCAGCTACAGAGCTTTCATATTAACTGCTGATATATTACTGTAAATCGTCTGAAATAACCAACTCCTGGGAGCAGAGCAGAGAGGGAGGAAGTGCCTCTGACAGCGACTCTCTCCCGGCCGCAGAAATAGCCCGGCTTCCACATCATTTTCAGTGAGAAATGATTTATCGAAGACATGGCCATAAACAACACAACTCGCTCACAAACACACGCAGACGCTCGCACACGCACACGCACACACAATGGCTGGCATGCCGGCTGAGAAGCTGACACCCTTATTGCTATAAATCAAGGAAAAGGTTGGAGGAGAGGGAGAGGGAGAGAGAGAGGGGAGAGGAATATTCCTAAAATCTCTATGCAATGCCTCAATGGGTATAAACACACAGAGCACCGTGTGAAGAGAAATGGCAGGAAATGAAGATGGCTATTTGTCACAGTTTACGACAATAACATTAATAACAAACAATAAATTTACATGGACATATAAGACGCGGTAGGTAGTGAGAAATCCCTTCTACTTACAATACCCCAGCCCGCGGTGTGGCTCCGGCTGCGGGGCTGTTTTATTGCTGCCTCCCTCTCTTTTTCTCTCTCTCTCCCTCTCTCTCCCCCTCTCTCTTTTTTTTCTCAGGGTACAGGCTTGTTTTTCAAAGGACAGTTGAATTGCACGTCAGAAACAGGGAGACCGAGCCTGCGATTTTCCTGACGAATACATATCTATTCTGCAACCTCGGCATTAATTATTTAATGAATCACGTGACCAGGAGGGGGAAGGGGGTCTTTCGATTTCAGGCTCAAAGGACCACTCTGACCTTCCCCTTCAGGAGGAGAAATTTTCCTGCAAAATAGGTTCCCCCCCAACCCCACCAATGGAATAGTAGCGAGTTCTCCTTCTCTATCCCAGATTCACATCTATACCTCCTATAGCTACAGCTCCCTAACCACCCCCACCCCGACACACACTTACCTACAGCCCACCTCTCCTCTCTCTCTTCTCCTGCTTCTGCTTAGTTCGTGGAGGTGCAGAAATAGTCTGCTGGGGCGTCGGGGGTGGGGGTGGGGTGGGCGCGAGCCCTTCTCCAAGCCCCCGGATTTCTCAGCTTCCAGTTCTTCTCTCTGCATCTTTTAAGATTAAGATTCTCTCCAACTCCATTCTCTCCCTCACTCCTAGGATACTGATTTTAGTGGGACCCACTCCCCCTCTTCCCAAATAATCCACAGAATGTCTAAAGGG
The DNA here is from genome assembly GCA_028533065.1 of Trachops cirrhosus. Classification (NCBI taxonomy): domain Eukaryota; kingdom Metazoa; phylum Chordata; class Mammalia; order Chiroptera; family Phyllostomidae; genus Trachops; species Trachops cirrhosus. The sequence goes on along the minus strand of CM052545.1, from coordinate 91,759,185 downwards.
ACCAGCTTCAAAAGAAACACTTCATAAGTCCACATTATATATGTATAAAGAATGGGGCTTCTGGCTTTCATTCTCGTTTTGATCTTTTGTGGTACCTTTATAAAGGGGCAGGGTGAAGAGGCGACTCTGGGACTCACGGAGTCGAGAATAACCGCAACAGACACTTTTTTCATTTGTGGTGTTACTGTAATAGGGAGGCAAATTCTACTGACTGGCTGAGACTACGTCCAGAGACAAAGACCCGGACTAAGGTTTCCACACAAAAGAAGTGGACCCTCAGCCTCTCTCTACCTGTGTCACACCCTGTCTCTGTCCCCTCACCCCCAACTCCAGTGAAGACAGCTGGAGATGTGAACCAGAGGGGGGTAGAGAAAAGGAAGAAAGAGGCTTTGAAGTCGGCCTGGCAGCCCCAGGTCCCTATTTCCCAGGTGTTAGTACCCTGAGCTTCCAATCCACAGACAATACAGACAGATCAATGGGGAAGGATGAGGGGCGCTGCAAATTAAAGGACAGAACACCCCGGATGGTAGAAGAAACCCATTCCCTAGGCCTAGAGAGAGAAACAGCACACAGATACCTTTATCTCAGAATAAAGAAAACCACCCCAGACCTTCACGTACAGCTCAACCCAGAATGAGCAGAGCAGTTACAACCAGAATCGGGTTCTTGGCTATCATATGGGGTAGAGATGGAAAGGGGAGCAGAAAATACATTCCTGAAGAAGCGCCTGGCTGCAGGCTCCCAGCCTTATCTTCTGCAGCGTGGGGCAGCCTGGCCACAGCGGCCCCGGGCAGGCGGAACAGGGAAAGGACAAATGAGGTTTACAGAAGAGAAGCTTGGGGATTCCCCTTTTGATTTATTTGGAGGGGTCTGAACCGAGAGCAACTCAATGGGGACAAGGCTGAGGGCCCAGATGGTTTAGCAACCCTCAAAGAGACAGCCGCCCCTGTGCGGGTCTTGGTAGGGTCCAGCTGTGGCGGCATTGAGGCCCCGGCAGAAGGCACCCGGTCGGTCGGCCTGGCCTTCTTGGAATCCAGATCCCAATGCAGGGGTGGGGGCTCAGACTCTGTAGGGGGGTGGTCGGCTTTGATTGTTCAGATACAAAACGCAGACTGGTATTGAATTCAGCCTGCTGCCTCCCGTACTGGGCCCCGAGCCCGGCTTCAACAACTCCCTGCAACTCCCTGCAAGGTCCTGACCACAAATCCATTAAGATGGTTCTCTAAAGAAAACTGTCCACTAAAGTCTAAAAGGAAAATATGAGCCAACGAGAGAGAAGATATAATATGCTGAAGCATGGGAAGGTGGCAATCCCTGAAACAGAGAAATTATTTTTTAAGGACAAGAAAAAGAACAGCAAACTGACATGAAGGCATTCCGGGCAGGTTCTGTGAAAATGCCCACACTCTTCTGATCCTGGGAATGTCCGTGTTCAAATAAACAAGCGCCAAGCGCGAGCTGAGCACTTTCTTGCTGCCGATAAAGCGAACGTTTATACTGTGAGAAAGGCGAGATTGATTTACGAATCCGAACGCGCCGTTTTATGGCTGATCACAAATCCGTCAGCGCTCAACTCACACTGGGAAACTTCCCCACTCGGTTTTCCAACCAGACCCCCTCCCTGGCTGCCCAGGGAGACCCACCACAGGGTGCCCCAGTCTACCCAGGTGGGCGAAAGTAGGAGAAAGATGGGGATGCCCAGGGACCTGGAGGGAAGAGAGGTCAAAGATTAGGAAGACTAGGGGCAGCCACTAGAACTGTAGAAGGTGAACCCAGTGGGCTGGGGAGCCCTAGGCAGCACTCAGCTCAGCAAAGGTTGGGGTCTGGGGGGGAGGGAAAGGGAGACCTCCAAGTTCCCACCTGTGGGACTGAAATCCTTGTATGAACCCCAACCTTCCCTTTCTATTGTTTTCTTTCTCCTTCCCATTGGTGAACCCCTCATCCTCACATTGCCAGAGAGAAGCCTGTAAGGTCCCAAGTGACTACCTCTTTATTACCTGGGTCTATGGAGTTCCCACAGTTGGTTATCTGCCCTAATGAGTAATGGGTGCACACCTCCCTTGAGCCCCAAATATTTCCAGTCCAAGAGCAGCCCAGCTCACCTTTCTTTTCCCTCCCTTTCTTTCCCCGAAAGGCCTCAACCGCCTGCATTTATTATGCCACCCAGGGACAAAGAAAAAGATACCGACCAATTCCAGTTATTTCTTGCCTGAGACTGAGTCCCTGAGTTACAACAGACAATTTACAAAATGCAAACCGACAGCAAACGCATCCCAGCAAGGTTCTGTCTCTCGTAGCCTGAACCCAAAGGGAGCATTTCCTATTCCCAGCTGGAGTCTCTGTTTCTCTCTGTCTCTCTCCTCCTGAGAGGATGGCGGCCAGGGTGGCTGGTTAAGCTACAGCAAGTAGAGTTCAGATCTGGAAAACATGTTCAGAGTTCACACCTCCAGAAACCCTGCACCCACCTCTGAAAATTCAAAGTTTCTGGAAACTTGGATGTGCATGGCAGAGCCGTCCCTGGAAATGGTCAGAGGAGTCTGCACTGCCCCTTCTCCCCCGTCTCTCCCGCTCCTTGGGTGGGGAGGTACTCCACGGGCTCTGGGAGTAGCTGGGGTGGGACTGGGGATCAGGGGAAGGGGGTGAAAGTGGTGACAGGAACAGCTTCCCAAACAAAGGAACTGCAGAAAACTGGGTTGGGAAGTTGTGGATTTGGGTATCTGACTTTGAGACACAACAACCCCCACCTGGGGGGGCTCTCTCTCCTTAGGGCCCACGGGCATGTTCCTTTAGCCCTCTGAAGCCTTGTGGACCTCTCCCACCGATTCCCTTTGTCTGTCTTCCCTCAGCTTCCTCCAAAGGAAACAGGAAAAAAAGAGGGATAAACTGGACATGGGAGGGGGGAGCCTGACTGAGAAAAGGAGCTCTGCACAGAGAGACAGGCCAGCACCCTCTGCCCTCCCCCAGCCATACCCAAGCTAACAATTTGACTCCTTTTCTCCCCAATGAACAGTAACAGAAAAACAGTCCAGAAATCCCAAAATAGCAAGGAAGGGGTTGAGGGTGAGAGGGGGTTGGAGGTGGGCACACAACAGCCCAAAGACCACTCCCAGTGGAGGTGTGAATTTCCCTCCTGGGCAGGACGCAGGGCCAGCACAATGTCCAGTCTCAGAGAGGTCAAGGGGCTTCCGAGGTCATTTTGCGGTTCTAATACTGAGCTAATCGCCTAGAAAACGTGGCCTTTCCATGAACTCTCTCTCCTGCTAGCCTCCTGCCTCCAAACTCTCAGTGAGCCCCAGGGAAAAAGGATCTGCACATTCAGGTCTGAGGCAGAGCTCACCGGCTGGCTCGGCTGGCTCACCCTCAGCAGCAGGGCCCTAGGTCGGGGTGGATGGTGGGGGGACAGAGCCCCCAAATCGAGAGAGCGAAAGGAAACCAAACTGAACACTCAGCCTCCAGAAAGAAAGAAGAATCTAATCCAAGAGCAAGATTCCTGTGTCAAGGAGCTTTGCATGTGAATGGAGCAGTTTCTTGCTCCAGAGAGTTGAGAATATTTGTCTAGAATCCCAGGCTAGACACACATACACAAATAAATAAATAAAAAGGAAGTCATCCGCCTGTTCTCTGCTCCAAGGCTGGGGCATTTCATCCAAGAAATGCATTCTGTTTTTCCAGGAGGTGGCAGTGACTACTCTCATCAGTAAACAGACATAGGGACACAAGCCCCCTGTGTAGACAAGCAGAGTCACGTAACACACCAGCCACATGTGCACCTCGCTGCACACACACACACACGCACACTAGGGCTCCACAGGCCCACCTGCATTGTCCAGAACCAGGAAAGCACTCACAAACAACCTTCTCTGGGCTCCTTCAGGGGCCCTGACACCTCAGTTCCCAGCAGTTCAAACACTCTCCAGGTGTCAGGCCTCTCTCTCCCTCTGACCCCAGCATCGGTCACCATAAAAGGCCCCAAACCTGACCAAGCATCCACCATAAAAACTCCACCAAGATAGGGGTTTCCTCTTTCCCTCGTAAAAAAACAAAAAGCTCATAAAACCATTTTTTAAGAACGCCAGCCCAGGTGGGGGGCTTCGTTACCTTTGCGCCTCTCGCCTCCTTTCGCCTCAACTCCTCGCATCCCATTCATGACGAAGGGCTTCTTCCAAACTGAAGAGAAAAAAGTTTTCAACTTTACGGTTCCAAAATTTTTCCCCCTCGCAGATCTGGGAGAGACGGCTAACACTTTTTTCCCCCAACAGCCGGTCTGCGGAGATTTGCTGTTGAATAATAACAAAGGAGAGAGGATACGTATTTAAAGAAAAGAAGTGATTAATGGTTTTCTGTATAATTCTCACATTTTTCTTAGCTCTTGTCTACACAGAATGGCTGTGAACTTTAAGCTCCATAGAAATCTTTTTTTTATTCTATTCATACCTTCCAAGGAGCAGCTTTGATTTGGTTCTATAGAGGCATTGGGGGGGGCATATGCTTTTTAAGAACTATTTTCCCCCTCTGTTAAAGGCGGTCGCATCCCCTGGCAGCTAAACATCACACCGAGATTGACCGAAACAAAGCTGGCCGCTCTCATCCTCCAGGTCTGGGTGATTTTTTATGAGTCTCCCAGCAGCGTTTAAACAAGCAGTTCAACCCTTTCTCAGGCTCTGGGGACACCGGCTCCGTCTGTCCCTCGGCCCTACCCAGCCTCAAGCTCCTGGGTGCTGCAAACCGGGGAAATGCAATAAAGAAATAACAATAAAATATGCGAGTGGATTTGGCTCTTTTTATTTTCTGACGGGAGAAAGGACAACAACAACAAAAAAGACTTTTAACTGCATGTGCTCTCCCGAGCCCTGAGCTTTCTGGAGGCAGGTGGCTGTACCCTGGGCCACCAGAGGACCAGAGACCCCAGGCTGGAGCCCCCAGACCTTAGAACTTCTCCTGGGTGATGCACAAAAACGGCCCAAGCTTAACAGAGTTTCTGAGGGTCTCCGGTACCCCCACCCCCTTCCCCCACTCCATTCTAGGGGTGACTGGGACCTCCGAGACAGAAAGCTATTTGGTCCCCAGTCATACTTTCGATACTTTCTATGAGAAAGAAAATGAAAATTAATACAGGAGCAGGGCTTCACAAAAGAGGCCATTTGTCTTCTTGATTATCTATTTGCTTGTCAGAGTTTGAGCTATGGCACTGGCTAGCTCCTTTGTAATATAAAAATACTCTGAAAACCTGCAAACACCCAGAAACATCTGTGCAAAAAATTAGACTCATTAAAGCCTTAAACACCTCAGAGGAAAACGATACCTTCTTATGCGGGAGGAAAGAGGCCGGCCTCGCGGAATCCTCTCGCGGAACTTTAATAAGCAAAGAGCCGTCTGTCTAGAAGGAGACAGCTTAACCGCATTTTATTTGCTTATGACAAATAAATCATGATATGAAAGGCTTTGCTGTACTTAAGCCTCTTGTGTCCTACAATGAAACATTTTCCCCCCATTAGGGATTGGAGTCAGCCCTCCCAGTCCTCTCCATAGATTTTTTTGGACTGGAGGGGAAAAATTTAAATCCCCAAACAGAACACACCCACCCCAAAAGAAAAACAAACCAGCTACTACAATTTGGAGCCCTCAGAGATAGAAATTCCCCAGACTCTGACCCCAAAAAATCATCAACCACATACAATGTGAGTCCGAATGAACTGGGGCGCTTAAAATAGAGACTAGGTGGCATTTGTCTGTATCTTTATACCAAGGCTTCAACAAAAACACGCTGTGCTGGTCACAAGAAACCAAACATTTATTTCTATTGTCACTCTGTACAGGACACAAATTTTCACTCCAACTTAGAGTTCTAGACTCAGGCGCCCCCAGAACTAGGAAGGAGGCCTGGTTTGGAATGTCAGGACAAGAACAGGAGAGAGGACACACATGACATAAAATAATAATAATAATAATTAATAATAATCAATGCAACAATGATAAACTATGGGAGAGGTCTCTGCAACATCATCTCCCAGACCGGGAGGGGCACACCAATTTATCTCCTAGTTTCACATTCAATTTCAGTCTAGGAGAGCAGGTCTCTGTACAGCTCTAGCTTGGCGAGAGGATTGTGCCCAACTCTCAGAACTCAACTGGCCCCTCACCCTGCCAGGAATGGCTTGACCTTCCAGAGGAAGGCACTCCCAGGTCTTCAAGTCTCTCTCTTTTTGCTTGGACTCAATTTCCCTGTGCCTCCACTTGGCCCCTTCCTGCTGCCCCCCATCCCAGCCCAGCAGTGGAAGGGGTCGAGCAGTCAGTGTCCCCGAGAAGGGTCACGGAGGGAGAGGAGGTTGTATGTGTGTGTTACCGTGGTTAAAACACTGCGCTATCTGGCAATCAGAGGGTTCTTTCGCTGGGTGTCAGGAAGGGGGGACAAAGAAAGAAAATCCAGGTTGTCTTCCAGCAGCGGCAGCAGCAGAGGCGGCGGCGGCCGGGCCGGGCCTCATTTGTTAGCTGGGTGTCGAGGTAATGGTCGCCACCAAGGCCCGTCCTCTCCGTCCTCTCCTCGGCAGAGTAAACAAGACAGATGGGCCTGGGCCTGGCGTGATTAAAGATGAAACGTGGATCCATCTTCGCCAAAGCTGAAAAGGAGGAGTGCAGCCTCCTCCTATTTCTCTTTCTGTCTTTTTCTTTCTTCCTTCTTCTTTTTCTTTCCTTTCTTTTTTTTTTTTTTTAAAGGAAGAAAGCAAGAGACTTGAGCTTTGCTTCTTGGGGGCCTCGCCGGGCTCCCTATTGTCGTTTTTATAAATAAAGCTTCCCCTCCCCCTCCTCTGCGTTTATTCGTGTAAATAGATAAAATGGGTGGTGGTGGGGGGGACAGGAAGGCTTTTCCGGGCCCAGTCCCCTCCCGCCTCTCTCCCCCTGTATTCCCCGGCGCTCGCCACCCTCCCCGCCCCAGGTTCACGGCTTTCACGCGAGGGCCACTAGAGCGCGGGAGGACCTCCGCTCGGCCGGCCCGGGGGCCCGCCGGCTGCGCCCGCGGTGCCACCCGAGCGAATCTTGGTGTTGGGCAACTTATGGTCTTTTTTCCACTTCATACGCCGGTTCTGGAACCAGATCTTGATCTGGCGCTCAGAGAGGCAGAGCGCGTGGGCGATCTCCACCCTCCTGCGCCGCGTCAGGTAGCGGTTGTAGTGAAATTCCTTCTCCAGCTCCAAGACCTGCTGGCGAGTGTAGGCGGTCCGAGAGCGCTTGGGCTCCCCGCCGGCGTAATTGGGGTTTACTGGACACACACAGAGAGAAGGAGAAAGAGAAAGTTTTATTGCCCAGAAAGGGAGGAGGGAGAGCCCTTTCTTCCAGCTAACACAGTATTTCCCTCCCTTCCTCCCTCCCTCTCCCGCCACCTCTTCTTCCTGTGGGGTGGGGGGGGGGCGAAAAGGGAAGAAAGAGGGACCCTAGGAAGGAAAAGAGACCTCAGAATTTTAGAGGGTTATCTTGATGATGTGTGGGTGTCTGGCGGGGGGGAGACGGGGGGGGGGCGGAGTGAGAGATCTTCACAAGGTTTTAATCGGTCCTCTCCTGCCTTGGCCTGAGGCCCGGGGTGGGAGAATACGGGGTGAAAGGGGAGGGGGCTTCCCTAAACCTTTCTTCTGTTAGTTCCCACCCTCTCCGCTCAGATTCCAAGCAGTGCCTGCCCCCAGTAAAAACTTTTGCCCACTTCTTGAGCCAAGGAGCAGACTAGAGGAAAGAAAGGGGGGAAATAAATAGTAGGAGTTCACTCAACTCTCTGCTTAAATACAGATTGCCGCCTCCTCCTTCTCCCCAACTTCCCACCTCCTCCCCAACTTCCAACTTCACTGAGACTACGTGTCCCTGGCGAAAAAGTCGCTGGTGAGAATGGCAAAGAGGATGGGGAACCGACTTCAAAGGCGCAGGGCCCACCAGGCCATAAAAATTTATGGGGGATGTAATTATGTGGCTCTGAAAACAGGCGACCGTAAATCTCGGCAATGGCGAGTTTATAGCGGGGACAATTGGCTTCCTCCAGCTCCCCCCCGCCTCCCCCCCCCATGCCTCCGAGGTCCCTTTGGTGCAAAGCGCTGGGGGTGGGAGGAGGAAGGGGTGCCCACGCACTCACCCGTGCTCACGTGAACTTTGCGCATCCAGGGGTAGACGACGGGCTCTTTGCACGCGGAGTGGGACGGGCTGGGGTGCAGGGGGTTCTGGGCGCAGGGAGGCGGCGGGGGGCTGCTGCTGACCACCTCGCAGCGCTGGCCGGGCTCCGGGAGGAGGGCCCCGGAGGGTGGCGGCGCAGGAGCCCGAGGGGACAGCCCGGGCGGTGGCGGGGGCGGCGGGGGTGGTGGCGGAGGCGGCGGGGGCCCGGGGTCCCGGCAGGCCGCGTAGCGCTGCACAGTGCACGCCGCGCGCCGCCCGAAGCCCGCCTCCGGCTGGAAGCTGCTCTCTCGCCTCTGGCCGCCGGCGTAGTACCCAGGCGAGTGGTCGCTGGGTAGGTAATCGCTCTGTGAATATTCCTCGCACGGAGGGAACTTGGGGTCGACATAGTTTGAGTTGATCAAAAAAGAACTCATAGCCATTAATTTCTGGGAATTGCCCACAAAATATACTAAAATTTATTCCGACCCCTGACTCGTTTTCCTGTTTCCGAAAGCCCTCCTACTTACTGTCAAGTGAACAAAGTTAGGACCCCACGTGATCCTGGGAGCCAATGGCGGCCCCGCCTGCGATTCCCGGATAAGGAAATCTGCTCACCCGGACCCTACTCCAGCCAAAGAGGTTTATTTCCCCTTCTTCTCTCCCCCCCTCCCAACCCACCCACCCACCCACCCAACAACAGGATTTGCATAGGGCTCCCGCGGGGCGACCGCCTCCTCGCCGTGCTCTCTCCAAGATCAGAGGGAGAGAGAGAGCAGGTTGCCAACAGAGGGCTCGTTGGGGCCCTAGGCAGAATGCAATCCCTGGATCCCCTCGGAAGCTGGGGGTCCCCAGTGTAGCCCCTCCTGTCCTGCCTCACCTCCGCCCCGCATTCTCTGTCTTCCATAGACCCCCATCCCTTCCTCCCTAGGCAGGGGGCCCATGCACCCTGCCTCTGCGCGGGGAGAGAATTGACAGGCAGCCTGGGGTCTTCGCCTAGAGAGGGGAACCCACTTGGGGACGAGAGGCACTGAGCGTGGGGCTTTTCTCTGCAGCTGCACGGGGAGGGGTACGGAGCGAGAGAGGCGTTGGGAGCAAGCAGGCGGGTGCGCGGAGGGACTTGTCAGAGATGAATGGAACCGCGGGCGGATCGATAGGAAATTCATGCACTAATTCGGGGAGACCTCGCCTTCCAAATCGCATTTAGCTGCGCTATTAGTTTGGCTTTGTCAGTCCCTCCGTCTGTTCCCCTCTCCTATCCACTCCTCCCCTTACCCCACACGTCCCAAGCAGGAGAAAGAACGTGGTTTCCCACAATGAACATGAGCACTGGAGTTAAAAAACCAGCAACTTTTGAGAGCACATTGAATAGCAATTTGCTAATTTCAGAACCATCGAAGCAACACTAACCACGGGGTGGAGACGTTCTAATTGCCACTAATGCCACCGCCTCCTCAGAGAACAAAAATCTCACATCCTTGTGATGCTGGGGACAGGAGCACTGGGGTGACCCCCACACATACAATCACACCCCTTGGTAATCGCGCATTTCCAGGGCATCTTGTTCCGAACCCAAAGGAAAAGGCGACCTCAGCGTCCATTTGTAAAGCGAATTTCCTTTGCCTTCACATACTGAAGACAACAGTCATTTTTTCCGGATTTTCAGTAAAGCCTCCCTGAACCCAGACTAGCGAATAGGTGGGCTTGAGGAAGAGGATACAGTAAAAAACACCACCAACATTAACCTACTAAGAGAAGTGAAAAGAACCCCAGGCTCCCAGGGGCGAACATGGGGAGATTTCAGGTAGACGATTCCTCCGTTTCTAACCAGTTGCAGGAGGAAAAGAAAGAGGAAGAAAGAAGGAAGGAGTCTTCGTGTGGTCAGTCACCGCATGGTCCTCATTTAGAAAAAACAATTTTTTTTCTTCGGGAGGGGGGAAATGAGCGGAGTGTTTATGTCAACTACATATTCCCCTAGATACGAATTTGTGACCACAAAATTTCTTACACAAATTCGGATCTACAGGGTATATACAGAAGACAGACAGATCTTCTTGGCCCAGAAATTTTCCAGTCCTCCTACTTTCCGCGTGTTCTTCGTTTGGGATGTGGTTTGAGTGCTTTGATTTTATTTCGTTTGTTCTGATTTTTGAGTTCTGGAAACAGGAAAAGGCACTGCGGGTCCATCCTTGGGATTACAGGCTTTTCAGTTCTCTTTCTTTCCTATTAGAGCTAGAAGCAGCCGTGAGGCAAAGAGACGCGAACCTCCCAGCCGCTGCGCAACTCTCTCGGCGGTGGCGCATGAATTATGAGATGTAAACATTAGCTAAACACAAAAGGAGGAAGGGTCATCCCGAGGCTGCGGCGAGTCAGAATCAGGCCCTTCTGGGTGCCCTGGAGCCCCTCCCATCCCCCAGGACTTTTTTTTTTTTTTAAGAAAAACAAAACCCCAATGGGCTCCTCCAGTGACCCTTGCAGCCTTTAGTTTTCGATCAAACGAATATCTAGATATTTTTCAAGGCGCCTCTTAGCAAAGGGAGGGGGGAAAGGCGGCTGGGTGTGAAGGGGGTGTCATAAAAGTCCTTTTGGAAAAATTCAATAGTAAAATAAGGGATAAACAGCTGTAAAGAAAAATGCTGGGAGACCAAGCAGATGGGGCCCCGGACATTTAATGACGGGCAATTCTGTTTACAACCTGAGAAAAAGATCAAAGGCGTTTCATTTCCGAATGAAGGGCAATGAGGAACCATAAAAGATGCAGCCAGATGATATTCCGGTCCCTCCCAACCTTCCAAACCTCCTGGGGCCAGAAAAGGAGGTTAGTCCCTGAAGTGTGAGGAGGGACCCGGGCTCCCCACCTCCCTAGCCCCAGGCAGGCTCTCTCTCCCTCTCTATTTCTCTCTCAACTTGCTTATTGGGCCACCTGCTAGGGTTGCTGGCAGTGGGACCCAAATGGGGATCTGGGGTTTCCAAACGAATTTCCTGAGGCTTCCAGTAATCACTAAATTTACTAAACTGGGAGAGTGGCGGTGAGGTGGAGGGAACTGAGCCCCAGACTGTGAAAGCTGATGGCCTTCCCAGGGTAAGGGAATGTGTAATAGAAGCAACCTCTTCCCCACTCAGACTCTCTACCCATCTCCCTAGGTCTGAAAAATATTTGTATCCCTAGTGAACAAATCAGAAAAATATCAACTTCATTAACAAGTAGGGCAATAACAACCTTTGTTACACAAAAAGCAACCTTTTAACCACAACACTCTAGAGGTCTCTGCTCATCCTCAGTCCTGGGACCTTTGCAGGTGGGTAGGAGGAGAGCTCTCACCTGCCAGCAACTAGGTCCAGAGACCCTCTTTTCTATCCCAAATCTAGATGGCCAATGTTGGCCTCCAGGCCTGATTTTTAACACCAACACTTTTGCAGCCAGGCTGGACTCCCATATATTTGAAAAGTCACACATACCACACACACACAATTATACTGGAGTGACCTTAATCTCAGACCCCCATCTGGGCACTCAGGGAGACTGAGGTCTGGCCTTGAGCTCCCTGACGAAATGCTTAAGTTGGACCCCCACCAGACCCTCAACGCCAAGCGACGACCTTTCTAAGTCTTGTCAAAGGCCACCTAGGAGCTCCACGACCCATTCCAACTGTTTGGGCCCCTCCCCCACCCCATACCTCCTTCTCAACTCTCTGGCTTTCTGAAACCCGTCCAACTCGTAAGCTGGGTTTTCGAAATTTTTGGAGGGCCGCTGAGCTGACCACCTGGCCTCTCTGCTGCTCTACACTTCACAAGGGTTGTGGCCCAAGTGCCCAGAACACCCCAGGAAAGAGCAGAGCCACTGAGGGGCTGGGCATGGTTGATCTTAGGGACAGAGCGTGGAGATTTTCTCCTCTGCGCGCTGGAAGCCGCCACCTGCCCATGCCACCTATCCCACCGAAGCGCCGCACCTCCCACCCCCGCCGAGTCCAGCCGCATTGGCTAGAGGACAAGGTTTATCAGGGATTCCCAAAATGGGTTTTACCAGAGCAGGAGGCTGCCTCTCTCCTCCATCCCCAGAATCAATATGCATAATAATAAAAATAAGACAGAGCCAGCGCTCCGTGCGCGGTCCAGCCACCTCCCCTGAGCTCCCGGGTGGCTCACTGCCTTGCCGGTCGCCTTCTCCGGGCAGCCACAGGTTGCTAAAGTGACCTCTCGCCGCTCAGCACCCCGCAACCGCCCAGCCAGCGCGCAATCATCTACCTTTTGTTGGCAGGGTAGAAGAGACATCGAGGAAGAGGGAAACGGGAGGGCGACGGAGGCGAGCCCCCCGCCGGCCCGCACACCGCACCGTCAGCTGTGCGGAAGAGTGAAAGGCCCAGAGCGGGAGCCCGCAGGGTACTCACGGAGCGACTCCCCGCGCCTCCCGGCCGCCCCCCGGCCCGGACCCGCTCGGCAACAGCTGAGCTCGCTCTTGTCCACTATTGTGTGTCCGGAAAACCGAACCGCGGCGACCGGGCAGAGGAGCTCTGGGCCCCCTTGGAGGCCGGAACAAGACTTTTTTTTTTTTTTTTTTTTGGTGTGTTTTTGTTTTTGAAGCGCAAGTTTTCGTATTAATCTCATACTTTGGCAGTCTTTGTTAAACAGCTTGGCGCGTCACGAGACTCTCAAACATTTTAATAATTTTTAGACGCCATGACCTGAGGTTCACCCCTCTCCAGGCCTCCGAACGAACAAGCAGTTACTATAATACGGTCGCGCAGTGCACTGGGTATAAGGAATTTTGCGCAGGTCATTACTTGGGCGAAAAATGACAGAGCAAGATTTGGGTTCAGCTTGTCCTCTCCAGCTCACTTTTTGCCAGAACCTTCGTTTCCCGTCAACCCAACCTCTACACTCAAAAAAGTTCCATTCGGATGAGACTCAGCCTGCAGGGGCGTGGGGGACCTTTGCTTTGATAGTCTATCATTCCTATATTTTTGTCAGCTCTGTTTCCTCAACTCTGGCAAAGAGAAAAAGGGTAGGATTCCGTGGCCAGAGACAGAGCTCCCTTCCCTCCTGTCTCCCCTATAAATGGCTTCATTTGGCAGGGCCAGTATCCCAACCCCACTGCACACTCCATCTGCTTTATTCTATCCTCCAATGTCAGAAATACCCCCCATTTCTGCCAAAATTTTGGAGGCTCCAGAGCCCCAGGAATAGCTCCTCCACCTGGGTGGTGGGCACGTGAGATTTGGTTCATAGGCCAGTAAGTTTGGGAAAAACAGAGAGAAATGCACTAGTACAAGCTGGAGGCTTGGCTTTCAGATGCTCTACTTATCCCTTAAAAAAAAAAAAGTCCTCCCCGCCCGTAAATTCTGTTTAAAACCCCTTCTCATCTATACAGTGACTCGCTTGTCCATCCCCATCACCACCACAAAGAGGTTCAGGGGCAAATTAAACAGGCATCAAAAATATTCAGAGATTTTTTTTATGTCCCTCCAGGATTAGAATCCCTCCCGTGGACTGCCAACAGCACACTTCCCCTTTCTGCAGCCTCCAAGGGACCCACAGAGGCAAGTCAGGTGACTCCCATCCAGTTCAAGTTCAGAGGAAGTGTTGGCAGTGTGGTACCCCCTAGTACAAGGAGATTAGGAGAGAGAGTCCCAAGGCCTGGCCTGGGGATGACAGAGGACTCTCCTTCCCTGTCCTGAGGCTCCTCCAGCCCGGGATCTCAGCCGCTCCCGTCCACCCCACAGGACCATAAATTTGCTAACATTATGTCCTGGGATGGAGAGAAGGAGACAGATTTTCTAGTTCAGACTTTTACCTCCACCTTCTCTGGACCCCAGGAATTCCTTCCTGACCTGACTCCCCAGAGAAACTTGCCTGAAAGCTGAGTAGAAATGGGGACCCACATCCAGTTGGTTTAGTCAAAAAACTGGGGTCCAATCAATTTGAAATTTGACAATAAGCCATTGTCTCTTTCAACCATCTTTCAAAAGATGTCTTTATGAAAAGTCTCAGGTTATCTCTATCCTGGCAAAACAAACACCCACAGTACACCTCCTGTATTAAATGTTTAGAAGAGAATATGAGGACATCTCATAAAGCAACAAACAGCCATTTAAAGACCAAAAATAGGCATGTGCCCTGGTGTTATAATTACAAAGTCTCTAAGCATTTTACTTATGAGCTCGGCTTAATGCATGGAGTCAAGGTTCATCTCAGGTCGCCTGTTTCAACTGCAGTTAAAAAGCTCTCTGTGAGACCATTCAGTATTTTTCCTTCTCATTTCCCCTCCCTCCTCCCGATAGGAAGAGAGGGATCCTGGATAAACGTACAAGTGGAGGTTTGGGAGAGTGAGAGAATTAATAAGCTAAACTTGTTTCAGTTTCCAAGTTCTTAAGCCCAAGCAACTTGAAAAGAGGGATGGAAGTTTAGAAATCTTCCAATCTTGGCCATGGTCATGGATTCTGGCTGCCTGGACCCACCCTGGGGGTCAAACCCTGCCTGGAAAACAGGCCTGCCTAGAGAGAGGGGGGGGTTGGGGTGCCAGCTGTTGGGCCCCTTTAGGTTAAGTGGGGTGGGTTGGCCTTGCTGGGACTCAGGCCTTCACCTTGGAAGCCTTCCTTGCCCCCCCCCCCAACCTCCTGCAAGGACATGTGGGTAACTGGATTTTTAAAATGTGTGCTTCTGGGTAGGTTTTAATTAAATTTTATACCGTGACTCAAAGGTTATCTTTAGGAGAGAAAATTGCGCCGAGAATTCGCCACATCCTCAGCGCTCTCTTTTGTACAGCTCCCCACTGCACTAGCGTGTTTTAGGGGGAAGCGTTTCTTCCCCCCTCAGTTTCTCCTTTCCGGGACATTTGCCTCTCCTCCCTGCCCAGCTCCGCTCCTCCACGCCCCCCAACCCCCAGCCCGAGAGCCTTCCTTACCTCCAGCATCCCTTGCTCGCTCTCTTCTCTCTTCACACACAGCCTCCTCCCCTCTCCCACCCCGCCCCCGCCACTAGACGCGAACGCCGCCTGCTCACGCACGCGGTAAACTTTTGACCCTCCAACTTCGCGACCCCTCTGGCAATAACACTGGCCTCACCACCCAGGGTATCATTCTGCTGCGCGGGCTACAGAAACCCCAGTGCAAAAGGCCTTCCCTGTCCTCCACCCCCATCACACACACTAGGGGCCTTAGACCTGGGGAAGAGGAGTCTTTTGATTCTTAAATAACCCTTTGGGAAAGGCTCCAATTCCACTTCCCGCATTGACCCCACTTCCCGCTTTTTCACGGGTCCCTTCTGTTAGAATGCCCAGAAGAGCTATTGATGACCCACTTCTCTCCATTCCTGCCCCCCAGAAAGGGGCCAGATGCTGGCAAGATGTATAGGAAGCGGTAGAATGGTCTGGCCTGGAGGAGAGGATTTCTAAGGTGAAGAGTGGGGAGAGCTTGGAGCAAGGGTTCCTTGGGAGCGGAGGGGGCGACAGTCCCCACAGGCCTAGAGAGAGAGCTCAGTATCCAGGCCGCTCAAGGCCCAGTGGGCTCGGGGCCACCTTGCGCGGCCGCTCGCTGGCGCCTCGGAGGCCCCAGCCTGGCTGTGAACTTGGTCTAAGGCGGACTCTACTGGCAGCTCCGGGACGTTACAGCCTCTGCCTCTCGGCCAGCTCAGCGGCAGCGCGGATGACCTGCGCTCTTTTGGTTTCCCTTGTGCCCAAATATCGCATTCCAGGCTCCCCATCACTCACAAGGGAGGGTTTCGTTCCTCTTCCCCTAGGGGCTCTCGGGAGTCAGAAAACAGAAAAGAAAGAGCGAGTTCCAGAGACACACCCAGAGAGAAAGAAAAAAAATGGAACAAGCCTGCAGAAACTCCTAAAGATAGAGATCACCCTTCCTCCTGACTCCAAGTCCCCGAGATGAGATGTTCCCACTTACTGGGACTCTCCCTCCGCTTCTGCCCTAAATGCTGCTTTCCAGGCTGAATCCCCTCCTTTCCACTTGACCTGGGTCATCTCTTGGCTAGGCAGACCACACTGGGCACGGCACCTTCCCCTCCCTAGATACATTCATCTCTAGCCCACAGGACTCCGAGATTCAGGTATCCCTGACACCCAAACTGAGGGGCCCCGTGCTTGACGCCTTGAAGCGGCAGTCAAAGCCACAGCCTCGGGAGTTCAGCCCGAATTCACGCGAAGAGCAAGGCCAAAGCACAGCCGCCCACCACACAGCTGGGCAGCCTGGAAGTGGTTCCAAGGCGGAGAAGCTACAGGATGCTGCAGAAAGTGCATTTTCCTCTCCTAGAGGAAAGTTAGGGAGAGAAGAGACAGAACAGAGGACACCTAAAACAGAGAAAAAGGAGGAGAAATAAGAGGAAGAGAGATGGAAACTTGGGTAGGTGGTGATATTCGAGGTCCGCCAGGCCCCAATTGCCTGAAGTCCAATCCTCCCCAATCTCCTGAATTCCCCAGTTCCTCTTGAAGCCCGAAATCTGGGACTCAATAAATTCGCCAAAATGAAAGAACGCAAAATCCGCTTAAACCTGTCGGCATGCCCCTGACCCAGCAGAGCGGCAGAGGTGGCGGTGGAGGTGCGACCCGTGGCGAGTAATGTATGCGGCAGCGGCTGGCAGCCCCAAGTAGGCCGGCGCTCCGGCCCCGTCTGCTGACCTCTGCGTGATCCCGGACTCTATGAATTATTGATGAGATATGAGCGTTGATTTCCCCTTTCAGGATGCAAACTCCATTATATTGTTAAAATGGCGATTTAATCGTTGAGAATAGCTTTGGTGTGGGTTTTTTTCCCCCAACTCATTTGCACCTCCTTCCTTTTCATTTAACTCTCTTAATTAAATCCTTTAACAGATTTTAATCACTTTTTGGAGGGAGGGGTAGGTGGAAGGGGTAGGCCATCACTACCACCACTACCAAACACTAAACAAAACAATCTCCCAAACTAGAGAAAGCTTCTACCTTGGAGAAGTTGAAAGGAAGGTGGTGAGGGGTGTTAACCGCTCTAAAAAGGTTGAGCTGGGAACATTTACCGGGACATCCACCCATGGCGGACTGGGGCGTCCTAGCTCTAACTAGGAAAAGTCAGTCAGGCCTCAGGGACATTTAATTCTGTACCCTCCCCCAGGAGACTTGGTGAGGGCTCTCAGTGTAGAGTCAGTCTCACCCCTGCTGAGAAGGGCAGCGACTGAGCTTGGGGAAGACCGATGATTCCCGTGGGGAATGCCTCTCCAATCTGGGACCTAGGGACGCGTAGAGAGGTTTGTCCCTACTCCTTAAGGGGCCCCTATTTCTCCCCTCCCCCTCCTCCGTTTCCAGGCGGTGTCTGGGTTAATTAATATGGATGTGTAACAGCACCGCAGCAATCGATAAATCCCGGCTGTAGGCAGATCCCAGCCTGAAATCTGATTACTCCTAGACTCTCCCAAAACGGAGAGATTGACCAGTGGGCTCTCCCCTAACAGAAGGGAGTGGTTCTTGCCAGCTCTGTCCTCCCTGGTCGGCCCTGGGTGGTCCCCAGGCAGGGAAGCACATGGCTTGAGCCTTCTCCTCGCCGTCCCTGAGGAGACTGAGCTTGGGGGACTGTGCGGAGCGGGCCGTCTTCTCCCTTGCTCAGAATCCTTGGCCTTCACGCCAGCATCCAGACCTCAGAGATAAAAGGAAGCAGGCCGAGAAAGGAGCTTCCATCTTGGATCTTGTCCACACACCCTGCCCCCGCCAGTCCCCGGTGAACACACTCTCACAGACAGGGAAGGGTTAAGTGTCCCTGCTGCACTTATGGAGAGGAAGCCGATGAAATATGGGCCCTCAGAACTCCAGGCCCGGCTGGCTTTCCTGTTTACACTTCTTTATACTTCCTCCCACCCTGTGGCCATGAAGAAACAACACAAAACAAAACAAAACAAAATAACCAAATATAACAAAACAATCAAATTGTCTACTGAGTGGTTGTCAGGCTGGCTTCTGAGGGAAGAGGGAAACTGCAGGCTTAAAGTCCCGTTGCTGCCTCCTCAGCGCTGCCCCAGGTGGAGGGTGTGCCTGGGTGAGGAGGCTGGGGGCGAAGATCTGAACAGATGCTACCAGCCTGAAGCTCAGAAGGTGGAGACCTGAACCAAGGGGAAGCGGGTGGGAGAGGAAGGAGAGAAAGGTGAGAGAGAGAGACAGGGGCAACTTTCCCTTTCCCTGAGAGTATCTTGAAGAAGGTGGGAGAAAAGCGTGTGGGTCTGGGGCAGGAGAGAGTTCTTTTGTACCAGAAACCCCTTCTCACCTCTCATCCCCTCTCCCAACAAGTCCTTGTTGGGGTCCAAAGGAGACTGTTGGCCAGAGAGCCTGAAGTGGGGAAGAGGAAATCCCAGCTAGGGTGCCTTCTCCAGGACCCGCTTAAAGCAGAAGACCCTCTAAGGGTTTTGGCCTCCGCAGCAGAAATGTACACTCCGCCTGCCAGTCCGGGGCTGCTCTTTGCCATTCCGGAAGGTCTGTCTAGATATGCCTAGCAGATATCCCTGGGCTGCCTGCCCCACACACTCTTTATTAGAATTAGCAAAACTGACATGGGAGGGGGAAAAAACCTTCAGGGATGCACATGATGGTCTGGGGTTCCTGAGAGAGGGAAGCCAGGGACACAATAGGATGGGACTTCCCAGGAGGCCCCGGGTCGGATTCTGCCCCTGCACCAGCTCCCCCTGCACCTCTCTCAACTCATTTGGCTTATCCAGCGTGGAAGCCTGTGGAAGCTATGACTGCAATATTTATTAGTATATTTTATACAGTGCTGTGAATCTTTTGGAAGAAGAGCATCCTTCCCAAGGTATACAAATGCCCCACCGTTCTTGGGGAGATGTGTCTTCAAATCAGGGTGAGGACTCCAAGCTCTCTGTCCTTTTTGCTCTCAAAGCCTGTGAGTGGCCTCCTGTAAGTCAGGCCTGGGCAGGGATTGAAGAGCTCAGGGAACAGAGAGCAGCTGCAGAAGAGAGAGGACAGAGGGACAGAGTGGGAATGTCCGTTAATGGGCAATGGCGGGAACCGTGTGACCCTCTCCTTGTCCCAGAGATCAGAAGCCCCTTAAGGTGTCACATGTCCAATTCAGGCACTATCCACAGGAGTTAGTAAGCTGAAGCAAGAGGTGGTGGGCTGTCAAAATCGGGAGTGACAGGGTGGTTGACCCCATAGGTCTCAAAATTGGGGGTCAATTTGGTGGAGGAGAGGCCTCCAGTTTTTGGAAGGGTGGCTTATCCTTAGGGAAAAAATAAGCCCCTGGAGGTCAAATAAAGAAATCCCCGAGATTTGTGGTGTCCCAGAACAAAGGGGCTTTTAAGGGTCTGGTGGAGGAAGGAGAGGAAAGCAGAGGAAAGGAAAGAGAGCACCTTTCCAGTTTTCTCTACCAGCTCCTGAGTCCCCCCCTTTTTTCTCTCCCAACAGTTGGGGTCTGTTTTGTTGAGCGAGTTTTATCCATGGAAGGATTTCCAAGGACCTACTTAAGCATTTAACTCCTCTAGGCAAGGGGAGAACCTCCCTTCTTCTGCCCGATGCTGACCGGGAGTCAGGTTTGGGATTTGAGGGGACCACCCCCCATTCGTTCCCCACTCTGATCTCAGTATCCTACTTAGAACCAAGCAGAAGGGTTGGCTTGGGACCAGCAGGCTGAAGTGGGGTGCAAAAAAGCTATGCTCCCTATCTAGGACAACCCTGATGCAGGTATGGAGAATCAGAGGTACCCCTTTCATGGGGTTCAAAGATCTCAGAGCCGGAGAGTGTTTCAACACAAGGCAGCCCACAGCAGCTACGTTACCCTTCCCGGTGCTTTTGCTCTGTTCAGATAAAAGTGCCCAGCGGCGCACCCCCACATACCCCTGACAGATGAATGTCATAAAGTTTCTTTCCTGGGGATGCGATATGTCTTTCTGAAGATATCCAGCAGTGAAGTGGCCCCCATAAGGGGGGGGCTTCTTTCAGCAGTACAACACCCCTCCTTCTTACCCCCTAAATATCCGAGGGCACTGAAGGAACCCCCACACAAGCCCTTTTCTCCACAAAGAGTCAGACCCTATTGCAAATAAAAACCAGGCGCCCCAACCGCTGAGGCCTTATCGGATTGAGTAAACGCCCCCCACAGCAGACACCCAGCTTGTCAGATTTTGGTGCAAAAAGCAGACTGAATTTCACCCACTAAGCCTACAGCCCTGCCGGAGGCATGGTTTCCTTCCCCAGTTCCAAGCCCCAAATTGCAAGGGGGAAAGTGAAAGCTGGAAGCCACTTACTGCGGGAACGCTGGGCCTCCGCTGCTGCCACCGCCTTCTGGGCTGGGAGAGCCCTCACCTACCTCTGCCCCCTTCCCCACCACAGCGAGCAGTTAAAGTGTCACTTAACATTCTGGAGAATGTGAAATATACCGCGCGGTGTCAACTCCCCAAAACCATAAAACTAACTTTATGGACCTCACGTGACTTTCTCGAGCCAGTGAGGGGTATCTGTCTGACTTCTCGGTGATTTTTACGATCTAACTTCGAGATAAAACCCCTATCCATTTGACATCTAAATGTCATAGCGACTTTTGGGATAGTTTGCTATGGACAAAGGGGGACAAAGTCAAGGGGTGAGGGGGAAGGAGGGCCCAGTACAGCCTCCAAGACCCTGGGCTGCCTCCTCACCAGCCTCCCCCTCCCCCCCAAGTCCTGTAAGAAGTTGGGCCAAGCTGGAAGGGATGAGCGGGTAAGTGTCCAGACTTGACTCTTGTGCTTAGGGTGGAGGCTGACTTGGATGGAGTAGGACTGGGCCCTGGCCCTGTGCCACTCTGACTGGAGCGGGAACCAGGGGCCTTCCAGGAGGGAGCTCAATTCCTAATCAAGAAGGAAGGTTAGTTAGGCCTCTAGAGAGAGAGAGAGAGAGCTCTTGATAAGTGCAGAGAAGGCTAAGGATGAGAGGAAACCTTTGAAATCCAGCTGATTTTCTTTTCTTTTCTTTTTTGGCCTTAGTGGGTGGCAGAGCTGAATTGGGATTTGGAGCAGGGGACAAGGGGGCTGGGTAGGCCTGCACCACTCCCAGATGGCCAGGAGCCTCCCGCTCAGGACTGAGGCCCAAATTACTTTCCTTGAAGAGGTTTCCAGAGGCTTTGCTGACCAGCTGGTGGAAGGCCAGAGTGAAGCCCAGCTCAGCCTTCCCTTGCCCCAGCTCCATGTTGAGGTTTCTGGGCCTCTCAGTCCCCCCCAGGCACGCAGGCCTGTGCTCTGACCCAAGCACCGCTGACCAAGCCAGGGACTTAGGTGGCTGGGAGGAGCTGCTGGTGGGCATCCTGTTTCCCCTTCCCTATACCCCAGATCTACCAAGAATGGTCTAGGGTGTGCCCAGTGATGGGACAGGCACCCCCCAGAGAAAAGACAAATGGAAGGGCAATGGAGTAGGGGAAACATTTATTTGACTTCAAGGAAAGCTACAAACAAATATCAAAAGCGAATCACTGAGACAGGTCCGGCAGAGACAGATTTCACACTTAGCACAGTATCCACTCGCTCACTACAAATGTTTCGGAAGCGAAATGGGTAGGGGGGAAGGAGATGGGTCTGACCCAGACTATCCCCATATTTACAAGCTTTGGGCCCTCTACACCAGACCCATGGATTCACAGAGAAATACACAAAACATTTTACACTGAAGATTATTTTTGTTTCCGTACACTCCCAGATCAGGCCTTGTGGGGCCTACCCAGGCGGCAGGAACTCAAATATCACTATATACCTTCCCTCTTCTCAACACCATCCCCTTGGTCCTCCCTGGCTCCTTCCCACCCCAGGCCCAAGCCATTAAGAGACTTGGGCCTGGGGAGTGGAGAGGGAGGAGGAAGAGGAGGGCAGAAAGAGACACAGTCATGGACTCCATCTCGAGGCCAGCTCAGCTGGGCCCCGGCACTGCGGCACCGCCCCACCTTAACTGCTGCCCCTTAGAGAAGTTTCGAGCTGAAACTCAAAATACAGCAATCATCCTTTTATAAATAAGTTAGGAGAACAAGATGGGGAAGGGAAAGTTCACATTAAACATGCGAGTTTCTTTTCTTCCTGGAGGAAGGAGTGCAACCACAGACACGAACATTCAGAAACACTGGTGGATTTGGGGAGAGCGGAGGGGAGCGAGGAGCATGGAGGGAAAATAATAATTATCATTATTATTAACAATAATAACAAGATTAACCAGTCCAGGAGAGAGAGTGCCACAGGAAGATCTAAGACCAAACGAAAAATCGTAACACAAGGCCGGGGCGAGGCAGGCTCGCGGGAACCAGTCCCCAGCGGGCGGCGGCAGCACGGGGAGGCTCTGAGGGGCTGGGGCTGGGGGCGGCGAGGGCAGTTGGGCCGCCCAGGGCTCCTCCCGGAGGACTCAGGGCTGGAAGGCGCTGCCGGCTGTAGCCAGGCTCATACTTTTCAGTTTGTTATCTTTCTTCCACTTCATGCGCCGGTTCTGGAACCAGATCTTGATCTGGCGCTCGGACAGGCAGAGCGCGTGGGCGATCTCGATGCGCCGCCGCCGCGTCAGGTAGCGGTTGAAGTGGAACTCCTTCTCCAGCTCCAGGGTCTGGTAGCGGGTATAGGCGGTCCGGGCCCTTTTTCCGTCCGGCCCGGTCATATCTGGAGCAGACAGAGTAGAGCCGCGAAGCAACGTTATTCCGGTTAAGGGAGGGGGCACTGGGTGGGAGGGGGGCGTGGAGCAGGACCCAGGCATCCCCGGCCCCCAGCTCGCCGCAGCTCCAATCCTCCCCACTCCAGACGCCCCGCATCCAAGCTCCCTTTCTGCTCCCCCTTCTCCTGCAGCCCCCACTTCTGCCCGCAGCGAAGCGCCCGGCTTTGTCTCTGGCTCCCTCCTGTGCCTCACCCTTGGCTGGGCTCAGGCGGCCGCTGGCCCCCGGGAGGGAGGAGAGCGGCTGCACTTTTGCCCTGGAAATTTCCTTCGCTCGCCCCTCTTTTGCTAGCGGTAGTCTCAAAATTTCGGGGGTCAGCAAGACCCTTCCCCACCTTACATAAACCTTATCCTCCATCCCAAAGCCAGTACAGCTGGGCGAATAAAAACCTAAGCCGAGTCTGGGAACAAATTATTTAAAATACTACTCCCCAACACCCCCACCCCCCACCCCGCAGCTAAAGACCTTCTTTGGCTCTGTCCCCTGAGCTGTAAGGACTCTCTTAGAGTCCCTCTAGAAAAAAAAAAAATCTATATTCGAGGAAAAGCCAAGCTCTCCTCGCCACCCCCCCGCCCCAACGCAGAGAAGGAACACCGAGAAGACAAAAAAGGGAGAGAGCGAGAATTACCATGGCTGATGTGAAGCTTCCTCATCCAGGGGAATATCTGCGGAGTCTGCCCCTCGGGCGCGGCTGTGGAGGTGGCCATGGGCTCTGGCTGCGCCCGAGATAGGCTCGGGCTGTTTAGCTGGCTCGCCGCTTCCTCGGGCTCCGAGGACGCGCTGGCCTCGTCTATTTCGGTGAAATTGGCGCTGGAGCTGGCCGGGGTCGCCTGGTCGGAAGGGGACGAGGCAGAGGGCTTGGCGCCGTGGCTGTCGCCGTTGGTGCAGGGCAGGGACTCAGGCGAGGACAGGGAGCAGCTCGACGCCGCTGGCCTGAAGCGGGGCTCCTGGGCGGGCGCGGGGAAGGCGCGCGAGCTCTCGCCCACCGCCCCAAAGTGGCTGGAGGAGGCCGAGGAGCGGTTGACGCTGAGGTCCATCCCATTGTAATTGTAGCCGTAAGAGCCGGTGTGCATGGCAGCGGGATCCCTGTAAGAGCCGCTCAGAGAGCTGCCACTGCCATAATTTAGCAACTGATAGTCCGGGCCATTTGGATAACGCCCCGAGAAGGAGTTTACAAAGTACGAGCTCATTTGGGTGATTTTGGAGGGCTTGATTTGTGGATCGTGGTCGTTATAACCCTGTGCTTCACGATTTATGATGTATTAATGAATTATAGCGATGCACTGTACTTCGTTTTGCTATGTATGCGGCCAAATATGGGGGGGGGGGGTTGAAAGGGGGATGGGGGGGCGTTAGGGAATCACGTGCTTTTGTTGACCAGTCGTAAATTCTCGCTGATGACCTCAAGAGGTAATTCATGCTCTATGGTTACAAATAATGACGATCCGAGAATCGTTAGGGCCGATTCAATGCGAGCCTCCGAGAGAGGGGGAAACAGAAGGGGGAGAAACGGGGAGAAGGTTGGCGGCGGCCTCTGAGCAGAGCGCGCCACCTCCCGGCAATCGTCGGGAGCGCGGGCCGCACACCGCCATGGCGGCGGAGGCGGCCTCCCTGCTGGCTCCCCGAAAACGCCGGGAGAGAAAGAAACCTGGCCTAGAGTCACCCGCAAGGTTGAGTCTTCGGAGGAGGGACCCGGTTGAGCCTTTACTCACTTTCTTGGGAGTGTAGTGACTTCTCTCTATTTGCGTTCTTCTCTCTGTCCTTATCATTTTTAACTCTAGATGAGAGGATCATTGAGTTGCTTTTCCCTTACTCGCGTTTTGCAAATATCCGAGTTGGGGGCGGAAATGGGGGAGAGGGTTGGAAGATATGTGTGAAAAACAGTGATCAACACGGAGGTTTCCAACCACTCCCCCCGCGCTCCTCGGCCTCTCCTGGTTCCTAAGGGGCTGCAGTGGCCCTTCCACAGCGCTCAGGCCCAGCAGACAGGGCCGGCCCGAGGGTTCGAAGGAAAAACTTTCGCTTCTCCTGTGTCTTTTAGAAGTTTGGAATCTGTTTCCTGACCTCCTCCTTATCCTTAGCCCAGCCTGGGGAATAGCAGAGAAGGACAGGGACCCCAGAGGCGGAGCTTGGCTGGTGCTAAGCGGCCTAGTTGTAGGGAAAACGGTGGCGGCGACCGCATCGCGTCTGGGGTCTGGGTGAAAACGTGATTTCGAGAGCACGGGACCAAGGCGGGAGTCTTTAGCCGCCTCGCCAGATGCCCGCTGTTGCATCGGGAGGCCTCGCTCGAAGCCCCTCGCTGGCGTCTGGGTAATTTCCGAATGTGCCCGGCGGCCCACACCTTCCCTGGGAAGGGGTTCCGAGGACCGGCGGTGCCATGCTGAGCGCGCTGGGCGGCCAGAGACCGCCGCAGCTGGGCCCCTTCTGCTGAACAGCTATTTTCTTTAAAAATAAAAAAGGGAGAGAGAGAAGGAGGAAGAAAGGAAAACAGCGTGCAACTTGTCGGCCGGGTGAGGGTGGGGGTAGGAGAAAATGGATCGTTTTTTGTAGAGGGGGTGAGACCAAACTCCTATAACCTGGCCTCCTGCCCTCAGGTCTCCAAGGAGGAGAAAGCCGTGCCCTTCAGCCGGCGACTGCTGATGGCTTCGCATTCCCCTACTTGTCGCTGAACTCCCACTTGAGGCAGGAAAAGGCACCTGGAGCTTTCAGCTGAGGGCGGAGAGATATCCCGCGACCCTGATTTGGTCTCCGGAGCCACAGGCCAGGAGCAGAGGGCCAAGGCCAGCAGAGACCAGGCCGCGTGGGCAGGCCAAAGCCACGGCCTCAGCAAGCAGGAGGACCGAAAAGCGCTGCTCAGGTGCCAGACCCTCTTGGCTCCGTCTCTGCAAGGGCTTGGGCTAGGGGGCCTCGGTGGTGTCCCTCGTGCCATAGACAAACGAGCGAAAGCTAGAGAATACGAGGGAAACGGCCCTTGTCTGTCTCCCAAGTCTGAGCCTAGAGAGGCCATTCAGAGCCTCAGCACAGCCGAGGCGCAGCTCTTGAGACTGAGAGGGACCACGCCAGCCTTTATCTCGACTGTAACTTCCGAGGTCAAGTCATGCCGGCTGGGGCCCGCCAGGCTCCAGGCTTCGCTGCGGAGTTTCCGGCACAGAGACCGCGGGGTGGTGACGGGGGTGGGGAGTGGCAGGGAGGAGCAGAGGTGACTGAGCGGCGAGTTTTTACATCTTTATTATCATCATCATCATTATTAATAATATTAATATTATTACCGCAGTATTTCACGTCCAGAGCTAAGACAAGAAGACTACAAACACAACACATAGAAAATTAATAAAATAGAACTTTGTTTTCTTCTCAGGCTCCTCTTCTTACTTCTAGGTAGTATGTGCTCCTTCCAGTGGCTTTCAGGAGGGGGTGGGAGAGAGGTCTGGGGTCAGGGAGTCTTCGAGGCCCCCGCTGAGGGGACTACGAAGCTACCATTGAACCGTGCACGGGGGACATGGACGAAATGAGACGCGACACGGACAAGAGTATTTTGCTCTGCTTCCAGGAAACATCAAGTGAGTCCAGTCCTTAGTTCTCACGCGGGGGAGCCTGATCTGGCTGAGGCGGGTTCCGAGGGGATGGAGGGGGCGCGAGGAGTGCTGGGTGGCCTCAGGCGGCACGGCCTTCCAACGCCCAGCGAGAGCTCTGCGGATGGGGGCGTTCAGGAGAGCGCTGGGCCCCGCCTGTCGTGTGCGGAAGAGCAGGTCCCCGGGCTCCCCCGCCCGCCCGCAGAGCCTTCTCGAGCTCCTCGATGCCCTCAGCTCCCCACGGGCCTCTCCCTTCGCGTCCCCCCTCCCTTTCCAGCGCCTTCACTCCGCTGGTTTTTCTTCCTCCTCCTCCGCACTGAGCTGAGATGCGCTGAGCAGTTTGCTCTCCTTTTTCCACTTCATGCGCCGGTTCTGGAACCAGATCTTGATCTGCCGCTCGGTCAGGCACAGGGCGTGCGCAATCTCGATGCGCCGCCGCCGCGTCAGGTAGCGATTGTAGTGAAACTCCTTCTCCAGCTCCAGGGTCTGGTAGCGCGTGTAGGTCTGGCGGCCGCGTCGGCCGCTGGGCCCAAAGGAGGAACCTGTTACGCAGAGAGGAGATGCTGAGGCCTGGGGTCACCAGGGTCAGAGCCCCCTTCCTCACTCGACCCTCAAACATGGACTCCAGCCTCTACTTTCTTGTTCCCTGCAGCGCCCCCTCCAGATTCCCTCCGGGCCTCCTCGGCTTGCGCCTCCAGTCTAGACTCTTGGTGGGGGGATGGGAGGAGCAGTTTAAAATCCCACCTGAGCCTAGGGGGAGGGGCTGGGGAAGTACCGACCAGGTGTATCTTTCCCTAGCTGCAATTTTCCCCCCCATACATGTGGCTCCCCCACCACCGTGTGATAGATTCCAGCCCTTAATCCGTAATGACGTGGATCGATCCACAGTCGGCATTAACGGCCCTCACTCTCGTGTCCCGCTAATGGACATCAATTTGGGACTTAAGGCCGACAAATAATCCAACCTGAGACCCAGGCGCCTGGTTCTCTGGCTCTCCCCTCCGCCCGCTCCCCCCTCTTCCTTCTTATCCTCCCTCCCTCTTCTGACTGCGACCCCTTTCCTGGTGCCACATCTTTCCCCAGCCCCCGACCCCCAGGGAAACACAGTCTGGGGGCAGTCTCCCTTGCCAGCGTCACGCCACCCCCCTTCCCGTGACGCACTCGGTTTTTAGTGGAACAGTCTTGGGGTGGGGGACCCGACCAGGATAGGGGCGCAAAGGAAAGCCAAGCCCTTGGCTGCGACCCCTGACCCGAGATCCCGGATCTGGCCTGGCGCTCCAGAGAGCCCACTCGCTTCCCTGGCTTAGAGTGTGGCTGGGACTTTGCAAACTTTGTAACTCCTGAGGGCAAAAGGACAGAGCAGCAGACCCTGTGCTGGCGCCCCGTCTCCCCTTGGATCCTAACTAAGATGCCCAGCCCGTACCCAGTGAGAGAATGGGGACTCAGTAGTTCTGTCTCCCGGGGTGGGTGCCCGCAAGGTTCACGGCAACGGCGGAGTCTCACTCACTGTTGCACGAATTCATCCGCTGCATCCACGGGTAGACGGGCGTGGAGCACTTCTGCTCCTCTGGCTCGCCAAACACGCTCTTGTCCTGCGCACAGTCGGACTTCCGCGGCTCGGGGTGGAAGGGGGGCGGCTCGTCGGCGCCTGAGAGCGCGCAGGCCGACTCCTTCTCGCGGTAGAAGGCCGGCGCCGGGCCGTAGTCGCAGGGCGCCGCTCGGCCGTAGCCGCCGCCCGCTGGCGGGTAATAGGAGGAGGCGGCAAAGCCCTTGTCCTGGCCGGGCCCGGGCCCATAGGGCGCGGGGTAGTGTCTCAGCGGGTCCGCATAGCCGGAGGAGTAGAGCGGTAGCTGGCCCAGGAAGGACTCCTGCCCGCTGGCCAGAGTGACGGGGAAGGTGGAGTTCACGAAATAGGAACTCATTGGGAGGGAGGCGCGCACGGCCGCTGCTGCTCCGCCGGGTTTATGATTTGTTGTGTTTTATAGTCCGAGCGCCGCGCCTATTAGTAGTATATCTGAGATTGGGTTTTAGCTGAGGGGGGATGGCGAGGTGCCAGTGAGGGCCAGAAGGAAATACAACCATCTGATCCAACACTGACCAATGGCAGAGGCAGGAATTGTCAAATAGCACCCAGGAGGAGCGCAGCCCGCACGAGGGACCCGCGCACAAACCTATCAACCTTTTTTCCCCCTCCTACTTCTCCTTCTCCTTTCTCCCCCCCCCCCCCTCCGCACAACTAACAACACGACCCGTCCTGTTCCACCTACGTAGGATCTGCGAAAAAGGCGTCTGTGCCTTTGAGGGAGGAGGGAGCTTTGAATTGACACCACCCCATCCCCCAGTGATTAAATAAATATATCCCTCCTTTTCCACGCAGGATAGGAAAAAGTTAATTGTGTTTTCAGAAAAGTTAACCCCTGCGTTGCTTGAGCTCCATTCCCTGACAGGAAGGATGGGTAACCATCCCTGAATCTCTCGAATCTTAATCAGGCTAGGGGAGAACCAAAGGGGAAGGATTATTTCTAGGGTTTTGTGTGGGTTGAAGCGGAGAAGAGTTCTCTGCTAACTAGCATCGTTTTAGGAAAGAGGGAGGCAAAGAAGAAACTGTCTCCTTCCCAGGTTTGGAAAACCATTTTCCCCCATTTCTTAGGTGTACTCTGTCTCCTCCAAGTCCCGGATTATTATTTCTGCTTCTCCACAACTCTCGTGGTCTGAGAGTAAGGTCACAGCCTGCTGCCCAGAGGACATGGAAGGCCTGGAAATGGGAGGAGTGTCTGAGCCCAAGCTTCTCCCTCTGGCTCTGCAGCTAGGCTAGGAGCTTCTCCGATGGCTGTGACGGCTGCGGCCCAAGACCTCTCACCTGGTTCTAGTGTGCACCGCTCGCTCCCCGCATGGGAAGGGGCACTGAGGACAAGGACTAGCCCTCTCCTCACTTGGGGATAAGGAGAGGAGGTGTGAGGGGCATTCCCCCAGCCGAGGTGTGTCTGATCCCTATCCTGCCTGCTACCTTCACCCCCACCTCCTACCCACAAAGACAGGAGAATATCCTGGGCTACAGATTCTTAGGAATCGAGGTTGTCTCAGAAAGTGGGTATAGGAAAGAAATTGGTCTTCCTCCAATTTGGGGTCCTCAAACCCTCCTGATACTTTAGGTGACCAGAAACATCAAGAAAAGAGGGGACTTCGAATCTTTGCTAAGTCTCTCCAGAAGCTGGTGGGGTTTTTTTAAAAAATTAATTATTTCCTGACACTGGATTTTGGTTTAGTTTTATGAGGGAGGGGTGTTGGGGTTCTCCTGGGGACTCAGCAGGCAGCTCACAACTATCAGCCTGAATCCCCTCTCCAGATGCTCACCACTCTGTCTCTCTCAGCATCTGTACAGTCCCCTCCCACCCCATCCCTTTTTTGTATCACCAGCTTTGCTGCCTCCCAAGCTTGAGTGTGAGAGAGAGTGTGTGTCTCCAGCTCTCTCATCTAAAGAAAATGAACAGTGAAGCCAGGTTGGAAGACTGAGATGCAATGTGTTTTCAACATTCTAATGTGCACGTGGAGGCCAGGCAGCATAGAGTGACAACCCTGGGACCTGAGCTGGGAATGGGCCCGGGTGTGGGGCAAAATCTGATGAAGGGGACAGGCTGAGCCTCCTCTCTGCCTTGCCCTTTGGGCTTCTTTTTGTGGGCCAGCTCTGCCCACTACAGATGGTAAAAGGCACACGGGAAAGTGGTAGGGGCCGGGGCTGGTGACTAAGGGTGGGAACTAGGTTGTTTGCACAGTGGCCTACAAGGCTTCCTGAACTCAGGATAACTTCTGGGCTGCACCTTCATGGCCAAGGGACGATCCCTTCCTAGCCAGACTCTACAGTCGTTTCATCAAGATTTAAGAAAAGTAAACTCAAGCTTCCTAATGATGGGGAACCGTAAATGCTCCCATCTAGCTGTGATTGGGCCCATTCCCACAGGAGCAGGAGGAGCGTTTGGGCAAGGTGAGCAGGGTGGGGCAGTGCCTGTGTGCACCTCCCCCCTCCCTGTCACTGAGGCTGGGCCTTGGGCTTCAGACCTCCCTGCCCCTCCCCAACCACAAAGTCTCCAT
This sequence comes from Trachops cirrhosus, assembly GCA_028533065.1. Taxonomy (NCBI): domain Eukaryota; kingdom Metazoa; phylum Chordata; class Mammalia; order Chiroptera; family Phyllostomidae; genus Trachops; species Trachops cirrhosus. The sequence goes on along the minus strand of CM052545.1, from coordinate 91,728,767 downwards.
CCGGGCACTGTGTGGGCTTGCCTGTGGAGTCTGCACAAAGTAAGATTCCCCTGTGATAGAAGCAGGAAAATAATCTCCTTATCCTTAGAGTCACAGCCCCAAATTAACCTCACCTCTGCAGGTTGCCTGTAGTCTCGAGATGGAGCCGCAAAGGCAGGGTCTGGGCGCCTGTAGTCCAGCATGAAAGGAAATAGCGCCTCATCGCTCTTATCTAAGCCCAGAGGTATTTATGAGCGTTTATTCCTCTGATCCGTTTGTTTGGGAGAAAGAGCAGGCAGGCAGAGCTGGGCCAGAGGCCACCTGGTTTCTGGAGCCAGATCTCTACGAATCTGTCTGTGGTTCTGTCCACTGCCGCGTCTGTCTGTCTGTCTCCAAGGGGGAATATGTAAATACACAGCAGGCACAGCCGTCTGCCCCTCTGGGGTGCCCCTCCTGCCTCAGCGAGGAAGCACGTGTATGGAGAGGTGGATATAAATGTGCACCAGTTCTTGAGTGCACAACACAGGGATCGTACAGAAAGCCCATGGGCAGGATTTGTAACTGTAGTTTTCTGGGCTGGGAATCTGCAGCCCTGCGGACGGACACACGCTCCAGCTCCCGGGGAAATGTCTCAGTTGTGCTCAGCTCAGGAGGAAAATTGTCCTCCACCACCCACCTTAGGGAGGGCTATTGGCCTGTTTGCGTGTAGAGGGGAGGGGAGGCTGAGACATTGTCCAGGCTTCCTCTTTCCTCTCAGCTACAAAGCTCCCCCCCACCCCACCCCCGCCCCCGCCCCAGCTCTCTGGATTGTGGGCACCTTCCTCCGCCCCACTTCCAACTCTGGCTGGGGTGTGGCAAATGAAGATGTCTCTACCCAATTCCGATTCTCTGGGTTTGTGAAACATAAATGTTCCCGGAGGGAGTAATGTGGTGGCTCCCAATCTTTGCGAGCTGCTTATATGGGACAGGGCCTTAAAATGGGCCGGTCCAGAGCTCGGTACAAAAGACCTCATTTCCATCATGCAAATGAACGACCTCGTCTCGGATCTGGAGGTGGGGAAGGCTTAGGCACTCAGCTGGCTGTCCCAGTTCCCTCCCCCAAGTCCACCAGCACCCTAAGAGCCTTGAAGTGTTTTAACCCTCTGTACTAAACGCCTTCCCCTCCCTACCTGTCCTTTGGATTGCCTACAAGAAAAACCCTCGAGGGGCCCAATACTTTCGGGGCGCGCTCCCTCGGGGCCTTCCGCACGGGGCCGGGCCTTCTAACCACAGGAAAGTCACTCTCGCTGCGGAGTCGCTGAAAGGGTTGCCCCTGTGGCCCAGGCTCAGACTCCTGAGGCGCCAAAGGCGCGCGGGGCGGGGGGTGGGGGTGGGGGTGCGGTAGCCCTGGTGTTTGCCCTCAGCGCGGCGGGGCGCACGGCCTCCGCAGCTCTTCCAGCTCCAGGCCAGACCCTAGTAACACCTCGGCCTGCCTGGCACCATAGGCAATTTCCTGGAGCCCCCGCCCAGGAACCGGGGCCACAGCACCTTGAAAGGAATGGCCGGAGCTTCCTCCAGCGGCTTGAAAGCCCGAGCTAATCAGTAACTCGTGAGGCCGGGGCCAATATTCAAACGCGGCGGCAGAGGCGCGGACCCCCGCCCTCGCCACCCCTTCTGGGAAGGCGGTCCGGTTCAGCGGGTGTGAGGGGTACGGCAGGGACGGAGATCACAACGGTTTGATTCCTTAATGAGCGCTCTTCACTCCCACTCCCGGCTTTTCCCCAAAGCATATTTGTCCATTTCGCTCGAAACGATCGAGAGCAAGGGAGAGCCCACACTCACTTTCAGACACCAACAGCTTCCAGAAAATTAGGCCCAGTGCCTTCACCACGGACCCTCCAGCCGAGGAACTGGCAGGACCCACCGGCAAACCGGGAGAACACTGACCCGGCTGTCTTTTGACAACCGAGTGGAACTGCGGGGCCGGTCGGCGCCCCCTCCATTAGCCCCTCCCTTGGCCGAAAAGAAAACCAAATAAACCTTGAACAGCCTTGGCCTCGGATCCCGCGAGCGGCCCGGACGATCGCCTCTCGCGCTCGCGGTGGGGGGCGAAGGCTCGCGCGTTCCGGGCCCTCTGCCCGCGGGATGCAGTTACTAGTCCTCTTTAAACATGCCCTAGGAAAAGCCGCTGTCCCGGCCCGCCACCAGGGTTGCAGCCAGGATGGAGCGGGCGAGCAGGAGGGGACACTTGTTCGCTAATCCACACACAGGCGCGCGGGGACCGAGATTCAGCGGAAAGCGACAATCTGGGCGCGAAGTCCCACGAATCCCGCCAAACCTGAGCGTCCTGGCTCCAGGCGTCGGGCACCATCCAGGCGGCGTCGCCCGGCTCGCGGCGCCGAAACCGCATGTCTCCAAACGGACGGTAGATGGCAGCAAACCGCATAATTTGGGTCACAGCAAACTGTCTAAGGGATGATTTATACCCTGCCGAGGCTACAGGAGAAAAAGACCTTTAGTCTGAGTGGGTTTGGAGAATTTTCCCTTTGAGACTGGGCTCCAAGTGCCCTGGGTGCCGACCGAGAACTTCTCTGGATACGCGCAGCAAGGGGTCCCTCCAGGCACCCAGTCCCGGCCTGCTGGGAGGGCATCTACTTGGGCCTCTACGGGCCCCCTCCCGCGCCACAAGTGGCTGAGTCCTTCTCTTCCCAGCTCAGAATTGAGAGGGCCAATATCCCCTTACACAGCCCCCAGACCCTGCAATCCCTGCGCAACCAGAGGCCTGAAGCTACACGCTTCTGCGTCTGGTCTTTAAGAAGAGAAAAGCAATCACCTAGTTGTGCAAACCAAACTAATTCAGTCTCTCCTACCCTCCGCGCTTAAAGTCGCTTATCTCTTGGTTTGCAGCTTCCTCAGAAGCCCTCTCACTCTATTTTTAAGTCCTCACCTAGAGGCTGCGCCTTCTTCCACCCCGCCAGCTACTTGAGGAATCTGGGTCTCTAGCCCAAAGGTTCCCCACCCCCCACCCCTAGGAGGCCTGCCCGGGGAATGAAATCAGGCGCCGGAGGGACAGGACTAGTTTTCTGAGCTCAGCGCCAGGCAGCTTTCTAGTCCTGACACCATTAGGTTCCCTAATTGGCTTTTCTTTTCATTTTCTTCTCTCTCTCTCTCTCTTTTTTTTTTTGTATTTGTTTACAAGCCTAAAACAACAACATACTAAACAGCTTCTTCACAATCACCAGGTTTGGACGCAGGAAAGTTCGAAATGTTTCAACATCAGACACACACATGGCAATTTTCTCCACGGAAATCCACACCCCCGCACACACACCAATAAAACACAAGTACTGTAATAGAATCAATATTGCACAGAAACCAATGCACTGTGACCTACCGCATTAAAAACCACAAAATTGTCTCCCTGCAGAGCGAGGCTCCCTCCTGTGGGAGTGGCGAGAGACCTGGGCATTGTCGGGCAGGCTTCCTGGGGGTGTCCCTGGATCTGGGTGCCTCCACTCATAGCCCTTTAATTTCAGAAATGTCTCCGTAGGGAGGTAAACGAGCATTTCTCTGTAAATTGTTCTTTCTGTCTCTCTCTAGCCGTCTCCTAGCCCTCGCTGGCCTCTTTGGAGATTCCAGGCCCTCCAGAGACCAGGACGTCCCTCAGGCCACCGCCCCTCATGCCAATGCTGCCGGGAAACTGCCGATACCTGAACCGGGCAAGAGAACCACACGGGGGGCAATTGGGGGAGGCGGAAACGAGGGAGGGAGGGAGCATGGTGGGAGGGGGTGGGGCACAAATCCACAGAGGCCGCAGCAACCGGCTTCTGCGGGTGCCCTGAAGCTCAGACACCCCCATCCTCTCTTTGGCGACCCCCTCGCTTGAGCCTCTCCTGCCAGCTTACAGGCGACTGTGGCCTCTTTCCGTCCGTGGCCTCTTTCGGTTCCTCCTCCCATCTTCCCTGCCTCGGCTCCCCCTCCAGGAAGCGGCCACCCCTCTCTCTGCCACCGAATTTCCTAGGAAGCCTCTCCCTGTAGCACCCAGAGGTGGGGTTCAGCCCTGTCTTGGACAGGGGAGGGGGGAGACAAACTGAAGCCCCACCTACAAAAATCGAGGCAAAATAATAATAAGAGAATTGTAGAATCTCCCTTACCTTTGCAGACCTTGAGGTTTCTTTCCTCCGATTGAAAGGGGTGGGGAGGAAGGAGGGGGGGAGGAAAAGAGCGTTCGGTTTCTGCTTCATCTTCCAGATAATATTGTCCCAACCTGAGAGCCGTCGCTTCCCCTTCTCTGACTTGGGAGAGAGGGTGTTTCGCTTTTCTGATATTTGCATAGAAAATGAAGTAAGTTCTGGCTTTGAAAAATGATATCAGGCTGCAGTCCTGGGCAGATTGTCCATTTGCCCTCCATGATGACTAAAATCCCAGATCAGCAAAGAAATTAACTTAGGAATTTAAATTATTTTTGGTTCTCTCTTTTGTGTAATTCCCACCCCTCCTGCCCCCTCTCTCTCTTCTTTCTTCTCCCCCTCTCTCTTCCTCTCTCTCTCTCTCTCTTTTGCTTTATCAAACTGATACTGAAGTATAAAAATATCAAGAGGCTGGAGCCCTGAAGGACGACAGTGCTCCGACCTAGGTGTGGTGTCCAAAAGAATGCTGCATTATAACCACCAGGGAAATGATAAAAAGTTCATGTTCACGATCGCCCGGCCACATGACCGGCGCCGGCCAATCGCTGGATTCAACCACTCATAAACTTCTATCACAAAGTTGTAAATTTTCATAAAACAACAAGGAATTTATTGCATTTCTTCATGGCTGCTCCAGCAGCAACCCTTTTCTCAGTCGCCATCTTCTTTTCTTCTCCTTCTCGCTTTTTGGGAAAACCCCAGTCTGAAAAGGAGTGAGATTTGGGGTGCAGGCCATCAGGTTGAGGAGCCACAAGGGTCCAGCTTGGAAAGAGGGTTCTTTTTGGAACCTCCCTATTCTCACAGGAGCTCTGTCCCCTCTTCTAGTAAAAAATTACCCCCAACACCCCATACAGGGTCTGTTCTGAGGGAATTTTGGGGTGAGCCCGGGGCAGCAGCTGGTGTTCAGACTTGCCACTTGCATCAAGGCAAAAGGAAAGCGTCCGTGCCCCCCTACTCCTCTGAATGCCCCTCTCATTCTTAGCCCTATTGATGGCCGGAGCCCCACCTGTGAAGCATCTGGCTTTGCGGGTGTGGGGGCTGTAGGTTCCCTAGGGCTTAGTTTCCCCCCAAGGAGGTAAGGAGGCCCTGATGGAGGCCAAGACAGACAGCGTAGCAACGGGATTCTCGCCTCTGCACCCCCGAAACTGGAGGAGGCTAAAGCGGGATCCCAGCCTCTGCCGCCCAAATGCCCGCCTGCTCGGGGTCCCCGTGACACCTCCCTGCGCTCTCTGGGGGTTCTGCGGCCATTGACAGGGGAAGCTGCGGGTTTAGGGGCCTTTCACTTACAAATTCAAGTCAAACCGATTCTAAAACGTGCTTCCCTTCCGATCCTCTTTCTCCAGTCTGTCCAAATACTGTTCTTTAAATTTAAGTCATCTAAGATTTATAATTGAATAAATACTAAAAATCAGCTCTGCAGGTCTAGCTGCGTAGACGCCAACCTCTGGGGTTTTGTCCCTCAATTAGGGGATGTTTGGGGGGCAAAAGCAACCACAAGAACAACAAAATTCACCTCGTGTTTCCCAGCCCCCCTGAAATACTCCGGTATTTTGAATTGAGCTACTAGCACCCAAATTTAGAAACGAAATAACTTCTCCCAAAACGTTTTTCTTTTTTCTCTTTCTTTCTCTGTGCTCCGCAGAAGATTCCAGGTGGCTGGCAGCGCCGAGAACGGGGCGAAGAGCTCGGAGGAAGCCGGCGGAGCTGGGCGGGCGGCGCGGCAGGCTCCCCGCGCCGGGATGCGGCCACACCAGCGGGTAAACTCGCACCGCTCGGGTTCGCGTTCTCGCGGCTCGGTTGTCCCCTCCCACCCTTTTAAAGTTTTGTTGGGGTCACTGTGTTAAATTAGAATATATATTAAAAATAAATGAAACTTAAAATAAATGGAAATAAAATAACCGAATAGCTCTTGCGGAAAATGTTTGCCGAGCGAGCGGGGCACCGGGAACGCCCTGGCGTTGGAGGCCTCTCCGGGTCTCCGCTGCCGGCCTGGCCTCCGCCCGACGCGCCCAAGAGTCAGAGCGGATTGGGGTGGTCACCTTCCCTTTCCTTCTGCTCGTCCTGTGTCTGAGGCCCAGCGCTTTGCATTTCGGCTGTTTGTGCGCTGGTGGCACGGCCTCAGCCCCAGTCTGGCTTGAAGGCCTCGGTGAGGAAGTTTGTGGAACTGGAAGGGTTTCGTTTTGTTTTGCTCTGTGCGTGCGTGTGGTTGAGCATGTGGGCTCAGCGATGTGTTTACTTGGGGGCGGCAAATGTGAGTCTGTGTGTTTATAAACCAGTGTGTGAATGCACATGGCTATGTACAAATGTGTCTGTGAGTGAGTGTGAATATGTGTTAACTTGTGAGTGTGTGTGAATGTGAATGCATGTGTCTGGGCGTGGAGTTGGGATGCGTGAATGCCTGTGTGTGGATTTCTGAATATATGAATATGAGTGTTTCTTTGTGACCGTAGGTAACCATGTGTATGTTTATGTGTGACATTAGCCTGTAAATATGTGTGATTGTGTGTATCTGTGAATGTCACTATGTGTAAAAAAAGGAAAGGGAATGTGTGTGATGTCAGGGTTGCCTGGCTGGCACCCCCCAGGGCAGGGGCACCATGAATGAGAGCAGGCCCCAGGACGGAAGTGGGCCGGCAGCAGAGGCTACGACAGAGGGGTGCTGGGATGCATGGCTGACCCTCACCCTTTCCCAGAAAACAGAGCATCTGTTTGTTTTCCAATTGTGTTTTATTTCTGCATTCTTCAGATACACATAGAATGTAAAGAGGGTAACAGGGTGGGAGGAGCAAGGAGCGTCAGGCAGGGCAGGTGCGTAGAGAGGACAATGGACTTAGTGGGTCTTCCGGGCTCCCGCAGGCCCCTTCAGTGCGGCTACTGGGAAGGGGTGGGGGGTGGCTCAGGAGGGCAAGGGAACGACACACGTTAGTCCAGACCCACAGACCACAAAAGATAGCGTCAAAGAAGGGGGCTTACAAAACAGCAAAATTTTACAAAGACCTGACAATAGCGACATAGAAAAGGGGAGGCAAATTCCAGAAAGCTATAGGACAGGTAGACGATGTCTTTCCCATATTGTACAAAACAAAACCCCCGGCAAGACTTTTCTATAGGTAGTTATTTTCTCAGTGTTAAGAAAACAAAATTTCACTTGCTCTCCTTACAAAAAAATTGAACTGCTTTTCACTTAAGTAGGGTTTTCCCCCTATTTGATTTGAGTTTCCTGGTTCCGTTCCCAGAGCTGGGCTTCCTCCTCTCTCCCTTTCTCATCTCTTTCTTCTTCGCCCCTTCTTCACCCCTCACTCTTCCTCGTCCTCCTCCGCCTCTGCCTTGTCCTGCTCCGTGGCACCCGGGCCTGCGGTCTTGTTCTCCTTTTTCCACTTCATGCGCCGGTTCTGGAACCAGATCTTGATCTGCCGCTCGGTCAGGCAGAGCGCGTGCGCGATCTCGATGCGCCGCCGCCGAGTCAGGTAGCGGTTGTAGTGAAACTCCTTCTCCAGCTCCAGGGTCTGGTAGCGCGTGTAGGTCTGGCGGCCTCGCTTGCGGTCGGTCCCTGTGTCCAGTGTTTAGAGAAAAAAAAAAATCAGTGCGTGAGGAAAAAAGCCACGAGAGTTCCCATCTCTCTCTTAGGCCCTGTGTGTGATTTGAAGTCAGAAGTTGGAAGGGTCCCTGTTCCCACTAAACCAAATTTTCACTTTCCATGCCCCAGCCTCTGCTTGCCCTCCTCCTCGGTGCGCACTTTTACAGGCTTCCAGAGACAAATATTGCCATTTTCCAGCCAAGAAGTCTTCCAGCCTAGAGCTTCTGAGCCCAACATCTAAACTGCTGGCTGTTAAAGGGCCAGCACCTAAGGGGTGTATGTGGAATGAAGGGACCTTAATCCTTCGGTCACCCTCAGGACCAGGGACCCCAAGCCTCCCCTCTCCAATGCTGGCTCTGATGGTCTTTAAGGTAGGGACAATAGGAACCATGCAAGTGACCCTGAAGTAAGGCTCTAGGTCTGGCCTGAGTTGTTTATCCTCCCCACCCCACCCCCAGAAAGGAGACAAAGGACCCTCACAGGTCCAGGCCTTCCCCTCCTCCAGCCTGTTGTGGAATGAGGAGTTTGTGAGAATTTGCAGATTTCCTTGGAGCATGGAGTTTGTCTTAGAGCAACTGCCCTCTGATGCCTGTTTTCCAGTGAGTGGCTGAGGCTTTGACAGGGCCAGGCTCTCCCGCCTGCCCACCTGCCCAGACAGCCCAGCTCTCCAAAGCAACCCATGGGCCTCCAGGAAGGCACAGGAGGGGAGTGCAGACAGCAGCCTGGGGTGGGGCAGAACATAAAGTATCCAGGTGGCGGGGGCTGAGGAGCAGATGAAAGTTTCTCAGGTTAGGCCCCAAACATTGAGGAGGCTTGGGGGGTGATTCACTGGAGGAGGTGCTGGTGCCAGCCCTCCAGGGAAGTAGCCTGTGGGAGGAGGGACTGGGGGCCCTAATTTCAACTCAGATAAAAGCCAAGTTGAAATGTGTATGAGCAGAAAAACTTGGGCTTTGATAAATCAGCTGGAAAGGCAGCTGAATTGCGGAGCAGGTAATGGAGACCGTGACCACCAATACTGATGGTGTAAGAGCTGGGCTTCTCCTGGCCCTCAACCCCGGCTGGGTTGGGAGCCTCTGACCACAAGTCCTGGGCCTTCTGAACCTGGGGGTTGGCCCTGAGTCTAGGACAGCCTTAAGACGGCTGTCTGAGAAAGGTGTGTCAGGAAACCCATGGATACCTGGTCTCTTGGGGTTCCTGCAGCAACTGGCTCAGTGGTCTATACCTTCTAACTCCTGATTTGGCTCCATAAAGTCCTAGTGCCTCCCCCAAGAGGACATTCACTCTTCTGGAGTAATACCTGCCAACTTGTTGGCCAGTTCTCCAGGATGCTTAGGAGCCCCAGGAAGGGCACCCGAGGAAGCCAGCTGTGTTTCCATGCGGCCTCTGCCCTTTTCTCTAGTTCTCCTGTCACCCTCTTCCCAAGTTCACTGGGGGGTCAGGAGTCTCATCTCTCTTGGCCTCAGCGCGCCCCCTCTTTCCACCTGCCTCACTGCCTCTCTGTCCCAGACTGAATCTTAATCTCTCATGCCCCCTCCTCCCGCCAGGCCTCTAGAGCCCACCTCTAATTGTCCAGAAGGGAATAATGGGGGAGCAGGGTTGGCTGGGAAGGAAGGGGGAGGGAAGAATTGCTCAGTGCTGCAGCCCCCTCCCCTAGACCTTATCAAAGCTGGGACTGGGGGACACACCCAGAGCCGAGATCCCCAGCGGGGTAAGGTCGAGGGGAGGGGGAGGATCTTAATGGCTATTCTCTGCAAACCCCAGCCTTCCTCCGCAAGACAAACTGCCTCGTCTCCAGCCCGTGCCGGCCTGGCTGATAAATATTTAAAGCTAAAAGGCCGGGAGGAAGAGTGGGGGGTGAGCTGGGGGCTCGGAGCGCCGCGGCGTCGGCAGAGAGGGATCCGCCGGGAAGCAGAGCGAGCCTAAGAGCACCGAGCAAAAAGGGGGGTGGAGGCCGAGCGCCGGGTCGCGGTCAAGGGGGTGCCGCGTCCCCAGGGCCCACCTCCTGCCGGGCGCACTGTGGACGTGGAATGGGGCAGTTGACCGGAAAGGGGGCGCCTTCCGGGGAGTGTGCCCGGGCCACTGCGGCTCGGGACGGCTCGGTGCGCGGCGTTACCTGAGCTTCGCATCCAGGGGTAGATCCGGAAGTTACTCTCGGCCGCCAAGTCCGAGTCCCTCTGCTCCTTGGCGCCCGCCGCCTTGGCGGGGTCGCCGGGACACACCCCGGAGAGGTTCTGCTCAAAGGGTGCGCAGTGCATGTTGAAGGAACTCGGCTCGAGCCCGTAGCCGGCCGCGTAGACGCCGGCTGCACTCTGGCCCGCCATGCCCCCCCCGCCGGGGTACAAGCCCTGCATCGAGGCCGCGAAGGAGGCGCCCGACCCCGCTCCATAGCCCGGGCGCGGGGGGTTGGAAGCAAACGCACAAGAAGTTTGTTCGGGGAAGGCTCCGGTGGCGAAAACCGAACTTGCGGCTGGATATTTAGAAAATAAAGCATTCGCATAATACAATGAACTCATAATTTGGCCGGATGATTTGTAGGCAGGGACGTTTTAGTGTCGGTTTTACGAGATTCCTTGATATATTACAGAATTAGAGTCCAGATTTACACCAAAAAGGACCCCCTTTTTCCTCTTTGGACCACGTGACCCCCTCCCACGTGACTTCCCCTCCGCCAATAGATGGGCAGCCTCCCCACGGCTCCCGGTAATGTGGAAAAAATTGTGTGGCGTTGGATTTATAAAATATGATCAATAATGAATGGGGAAGCCAAGCCCTGTGGATTGGGACCGGGGGCTCAAGGGCCGCTGTCCACCCCCGTGGGCTGGAGGCAGCTTGCAGGCGAGATTTGGAGAGGAACGGTTTGAGTGGAAAAAATAAATAGCCTCTGAGCGGCCCATGTTGTCGCCCCCCACCTCTCCTCCTCAGGCCGTTACCCAGCGAGAAACAAACTCAGGGGCTGCACGCAATGGGGCGGGTGGGTGCGTGCAGGTCAGGTCTTTATTAATCGGGACCAGTTCGGCTAGGCTGGGCCTTTGGGAGAACTCAGCTGGGTCTCTCAGGTGAGGAACGAGGTGAGCCTGGCTCCAGGCTCGCTCTCGGTGCCCCAGACACACGGGCAGGGAAGGAGCCAGGCTTCGTGGGTGTCCTAGAGGTGCGGGACCCAGCCCACGAGCGTTGGATGCTGCGGTTTCTGGTGGCTTAAAAGAAGGCTTAAAAATTAAACGAAACAAAAAAAAAGGAAGGGGGTGGGGTGGGTGGGAAGAGAAAGGAAGGGAGGAGGGCGGCTCGGTACGCTGCTCTGCTGGTTCCGGGAGGCGGATGCCTCGGTGGAGAGGCAAAGGGGGCGAAGGAAGGAAGGCGGCGAGCCACACGCGGGGGAGCAGGGCCTAGGTGGCTAGTCCCAGCGAGGAAGAGGCAGGGAAGAGCAACGCACCTCTCCTCCTGCTCCTCCCACCAGAGTCGGGGAAAAATAAAAATATATATACGCTTAGTTTAGCAGCCCTGCCCTCCACTTTCCTCCCCACCACACACACACACACACACACACACACACACACACACACACACACACACGAGAGGGCACACAGAAACAAAAGAGGAAGGTGGTGAGGATATAGCCACCAGTCCAAGCGCGTCTCTCCAGCGTGGCCAGGTCTCGGGGTCTCCAGGGCCACGCAGCCTCGGAACGCGAAGGGTGGGGGTTTCTCTTGGCTCCCCTCCCTGGCTCCTCTCTCCTCCAATCACGCGCAGCCGCCTCCCTCACCCCTTGCGCCCCTGAGCCAAGGGACTCGCACCACCTGCCTCCAGCCCCCGCCCCCTCCTCCGCACGGCCCGGCCTGGCCTGGCTGGCGCAGGAGGCCGGTGACCGGCTTCCCCCAGCTCTGCAAGGCGCCAGGAGCAAATGAGGAGCGCGGGCCCGGCCAGTCTCGGGTTCTCGCTTGTAAACTTTATTGTAACTCTTCCGCCCTTTTCAGGCGCAGACAACAGAACAAAGTATAGAGGAACAACAAAATATATAATTAGCCCTCCCTCCCCCCAATAAAGCAATTCACGGATACAGGATACATTCTCTTCACAGTAAACCTAAGAACACTTTTAACAATTGCCCACAGCGCGCATGCTAACTAAAGTAACCTCTTTTGAGAAACACTTAAGACAAAATTGTCAAACCAAAAAGGTGGGGAGGAAAAGAGAGAAGCAAGAGAGAAAGCCAGCGAGCTAGGCAGGGCAACAGGGAGAGAGGGGAGGGAGGAGAAAATGAGGAGGGGGAAAGAGAGAGAGAAAGAGAGAGAGGGAGACAGAAAGAATTACGGCGTGAATAGGCAGTTTCATGTTGTTGGGAGAACTTAGCAGAAATTGGTACCTCGGTCATTACAAAGAAGCACGTTCAAAGGAAAAAAAGACCATTGCACAAGGAGGCTTTTTTACAGGGGGCGGGGGCGGGGGCTCAGCCAAGCCGCAGCCGCTCACCCTCGCTGGGCGAGGGAGTCCTTGCTTACAATCCTTGTCTTTCCCCACGACCCCCAAGAGAAGGGAAGGAAATCCACGGTAGCTCACACACAGAAGCTATTACGAGATACTACCACTAGCGGGGACTGGCGCGGTGGGGACGCTGCGGTGGGAGGCCAGGCTCCGGGCCCCGCTCGCGGGACCGGAGCTCTCTCGGGCGGGGGCGGGCGGGGGCGGCGGCGCGGCCCGGAGGCCGGCAGACGGAGGGCCGCCGCGGCCCTGGCAGTCCCACTTGGAGCCTACTTCTTGTCGCCCTTCTGCGCGTCGCCCTCCTCCGCCGCCTCCGGGGCCCTCTCCAGCTTCTGTTTCTCCAGCTCCTCCTGCTCACATTTGCTGCTGGGGAACTTGTCTTTGTTGTTTTCCTTTTTCCACTTCATCCTCCGGTTCTGGAACCAGATTTTGACCTGTCTCTCTGTCAGTCCCAGCGCATGCGATACCTCGATCCGCCGCTTGCGAGTCAGATAGGGATTAAATAGGAACTCCTTCTCCAGCTCCAGGGTCTGGTAGCGGCTGTAGGTCTGTCGGCCTCGCCTGCGTCCGGCGGCTGCTGGGAATGGGGGAAAGGGCGAGACAGAGGGAGGGGAGGATGGGGGAGGGGACGGAGACGGAGAAGGTTGGAAGATTCGTGAACCAGCCTTGGAGACCAGTATAATAAGGGCAGAGGAGACCTTCTACCCCGCGCGGGGGAGGGGGCGCTAGGAGGCCGCGGTCAGCGGGGGCGGGGGGGGGCGGTGAGGGGGATCAGACACCACTGAATTTAAGGGAACCAGAAGGGGAAGCCCTCTCCCCCGGTAACAAGCACCAGAGAGTGGGGCAGGGGTGATTCAAATCTATTAAAAGTGCCATAAACTTTAGAAGGAAGGATGTGAAGGAGGGGGAAAATAAGAATAAAAAAGCCGGGATGGGAACGAATGGACCCACCTTGAAAAGCCCCCAGAGCCTCTGCCCCAGAAGAAAAGTTTCTTCAGGGTAATTAAACTATAAAGCAATTGAGAAGTGCAGAAGTTGAGCGCCCCCACTCCCACCACCCTTTCTCCACTACCCCCCATAAAACAGTAAAAGGGGGGAAGAGGAGGGGGAGAAGGAGAAAAGTCAGGCGGGGTGAGGGGTTTATGGATTCAGGAAATGTCTCTTAGAGACCCTCCTTCAAGGGGAACAAAAAAAGAAAGAAAAAAAAGAAAGGAAGAAAAAAAAAAGGAAGGAAGGAAGGAAGAAGAGGGAGGCCATCTGAACGGAGCAGGCAGGTCCAGCAGGAGCTGGAGGAAATGCGCCCCGGCCTGTCCGGCCCCACGGCCGGCCTTGGGCCCTCAGGTCTGCCTCCCGCCCCGCGGCGAGCTCACCTTGCGGGCGCATCCAGGGGAAGAGCTGGGTGGGCGACGGGCTCTGCTCCGACCCCTCGGCCTCCTCGCCCAGGCCGCTGGCGGCGGCGAGCTTGCAGTCGGCGTACTGCACCAGGTCTGGATCCTGCGCGCCGAACAGGCTCTGCCGCTGCAGCGGGTCGTAGCCGTAGAAGTTGCCCGGGTCCCCGTGGCACGCCACGGCGCACGGGTTTTGCTGGTAGGGAGCCGTGGACAGCGACGACGGCCCGTGGTAGAACTCCTGGATTTGCGACGGGTGCTGGAAGCTGCCGCCGCTGCTGGGACCGTACACCACGGTGGGTCGGCCGCCCAGGTCCTGGGCGAAGCCGCAGTCATAATAATTGGGGCGCAGGGACTCCCCGGTTTTGTATTTGGAGAACAGTGAGTTGACGAAATAAGAGCTCATTTTATTGAATTTTGAAGCGGCGGCGGCGGCGGCGGCGGCTGTAGTTGGGGGCTGTTGGGGAGGGGGTGGGGAGGGGGAAAGGGAGGGAGAGAGAGAAAAAAAACGCGGATTCGCCGGCTCCTAGTCACCCTCGCCAGGAAAGGAGAGGGAAAGGGAGGAGGAAAAAAAAAAGAAAAGAAAGAAAAGGCGAAGAAGATCTCGAAGCCACCACACTTTTTGTGATTTCCAGGAATAGAAAAGGACAGCGAAGCCTCCAAAAGTCTAAGCTTGCATGGCAGCCGCGGCTCGCTCGCCCTCCCCCCACCCCCCACCCCCCAAACAAAAATATACCGCCACTTAAAGAGGTCCTCGCTTTACATTTCGAAGAAAGGATGCCAGTTCATAAACAGTTTTCGGTGATTTACTTCCCTGCAAATGAGTTGTTTCATATTTTGCACTGTCTTTTCATGATCATTTGCATCCATTAGAGACCCCGCATCCTATTGGCTTCTCCGTACTCCTCCCGGACAGAACGCAGAGCGAGGGTGCGAGCGAGAGAGAGCGAGCGAGAGAGAGAGCTAGAGCGAGAGAGCGCCAGGGAGTGAGGAGAGAGCGAGGGGGGAAAAAAAGGAGGGGAAGAAAAAAAAAAAAACACCCAGGGAGAGAGAGGGGGAGAGAGAGGGGGAGAGGAGAGGGGGTGAGAGAGAATGAATACGGATTAAATCTGTTTAACTACCTACATTAATGAGATATCTCTCGCCTCACAACAAATCAAATACCTTCGCAGACCACCCCCAAAGACTGATGTGGGGGAGTCACGGAAAAAACCACGCACACACAGAGACACAACGCACCAGGCGTAAGCACGCTGTTAATTTCGTGATTTTAACGAGGCAGTTGGAGTCTTTTTAAATGTCAGGGTCGCTTCGGAAAAATGTAAAAGAACACGGTTTAATTGCGCCGAGTTTTAAAAGGTCCTATAAATGTAATTGGTATTTTAATACAAGTTATCAAATCATACAGCTTCCTCTCCTAAACATATTTTCAAACAAACGAGGTAGTCATATTTAAAGCTTTAATGATCAATTTCCTTATTATTGATAAAGGTTTAACTATCCTGTAGAGGGAATTGGCTGGGTAACCGGCCCCCCCCAAAAAACGGCTGTAAACTCTTTAACAAACTATAAAACGCAATAAAGCCGGAGTCTGTTGTTGTTTATGCCGCAGCGCATAAAAGCTGTTAGCATTTTACGAGTTCTTTCCTCTACAGCTATAAAACTGCAGCTTCGATCGCCCCCGCCGCCCGGCTGCAGCACGGTGGGGGTGACGAAGCCGAAATGAAAACGATTATGGGTTTTTTCGGCGCAAACGGTGACTTTTTCGAGATTTTTTGCCTCCTCAGCTGTGACAGCACCTGTCCCACCCCCTCTCTGGAGCCCCCAAACCACCCCCTCTCTGCCCCACCCAGGGCACTCACCAGCTTTTCCCTATTAAACAAACAAGCACGGGCTTTCTTTGGAGAAGGGGTCTGGGAGGGCTTGAGGAGGGACCAGGGCGGGGAGAAGAAACTTTCTGGTTAATGGGCAGTGGTAAAGCACTGAGCAAAGTTCCCCCTGCAACCGAGGATTTTGCAGTTTTGCACAGCCTCGTTTTGGGGCGTGCTGGAATGGGGAGGAGGTCTTTAGAAGGCACTTGGGCCCCAGTCAGCACTCTGGGGGACCAACTTTGTGTGATGGGAGAGGGGCCTGATGCCACCAGCAGGATGACAGCCAGTTGGGCTGCCCCACCTCGGCACCCAGGCCTTTGGACCCAGTAACCAAGCCCAGTTGGCTCCCAACCTTCCCAGGCCAGTCTTCAGCATCCTAGGGTGAGAGGGCCCGGCTAAAACCATCCGCGCATGAAGGGGAACAGGGGCCACTGCTGGGCACCGAGGCCCTGGCACCTGGCCTTGCTGCCTGCTGTCCTGTACCCTCCTCTGCCCTAGGCAGTGGCTGCATGGTGTGTAAGAAGGGGACACCTTTTAGCTCGCAGCGTCCTTTGAGCCATTGTCACTGCCTAAACTGACCTTGGGATAGAGGGGATAGAGATGCAGCAAGGCCACTGAGCACCCCATTTTCTCTGTCCTCCCCCCTGAGAGAGGCTGTAGTTAAGCTCTCTCTCCAGATGTGAGTATCCGGGTCTGAAACAGACTGCAGTTTTGAACTGACTTGGTGCCATGCTATCACGCCGGTGGCCTTTTCCGGCCTATCAGGCCTAGTGACAATGGTGACTAGGCTTTAGAAGGGCCTGGTCTGAGGGTCTGAACCAACAGTCTCCGGAAGGAGCTCATTGGCCAAAGGAAGGAAAGAAAAGAAAGAAGCAAGGGAGAGAAAGAAGAGTAAATTTCTAGCAACAAAAGTGGAGGTTTTACAAATACATTCAATTAATTGTTCAGTTAGGGGAGAGGTTTGCTCTGTATTTAAAGGAGTGCTTTTTGGGGATTGGATTCACCCCAACCTTTGTAAAAATGAAACCATTGCCTTTCTAAGGGGAAGTTGCCATTGCGGCCACTTGGTCCTTCAAAAGTGAATGTGAAGAATGGGAGAGGGCTGACGGGGAAAGGAGAAAAGGAAGGGAGAGGTCTTGCATCTTCAGCCCGGGACTAAGAGGGCGGTGAGGCAGTGGAAGGGAGAGTTAAGTTGTTGCCGAAGCGAACATTTTTATCAAGTGCAGCGGATTTTATGGCCATGATTTGAGGACTCACCAGTGAGGTAGAAATTCAATGGCTTGTTCTAAATCATCCCTACACCGTGCCAGAAATTCCTGATGGAAGGAAAATGTTTCTATTATAAGGAAAAACAAGAAAGAGCGAGGAGATAATTTATAAACACCCAACGGAGCGCAGATTTATTAGAGAAACTCAACTCGAGAAACTCCGCCGGCCTCTTCGCACCTGCTCCTAGGGGAAAGGAGGAGAGGCTGCGGCCGGGCTAGTTTTAAGGCGGGCAGGGGCGGGGGGGATCTATTTCTCGCTTGGGTTTATCCCGACGACGGGCACGGACCGGACTGGACCAGGAGGAAATAGATGTGGAATCCAAGGGACTGTGGGCAGACAGCGCACGGGTCTCAGAACGAAAAACTCCCGGAGCTCAGGCCTCCAGCTGATAAATTGGGAAGGGAGCCGTGCGGCCCACGTTTGCGCACCGAGCCCCAGCGCACACCTGGAGATCGCGCGGACCGCGGGGAAAACCGAGCTCCAGCTCCCGGCCGCCGCTCCTGCCCCTCCACGCTGCTGCAAACCGCGCAAGTTTTCGCGGCCCAACTCGGGGCGCACAGAACCGCCCGAACAAACCCCGGAGCTCTCCTGCACTTCGCCGTTCCGGGGAGGCCCTGCCCAGCGCCCAGGTCCCCCCCACGCGCGCCCAGCCCCGACCCCGACACTTACAAAGGCTCTTGCGCAGCGCGCCCCGCCGCCGACTCCGGGCGCCTCCAACCCCCACCGGAGCCACGGATCCATCTCCCCCAAAACTGTCCCCACCCCCGCCCCACCCCCAGGCTGGCTCACCCGGCTCCCTCTCCTGCCGCCGATTCGGGCAGTAGGTTCCCCGCAGCTTCCTCTTCCTCTGACCTTTTCCTGCCGGTTCTCCCCGCTCACCTGACTGGCTCGCCCGCGTCCCGGGCATCCCTGCTGCCCCCTCCCCGGAAAACTCTCACTTCCCCCGAGCCAATTCTCCTCTTTTATTTAGACCCATTATTCCTATTATTATTATTATTATTATTGCTACTACTACTACTACTATTATTCCCCGTTCTTATGCATTTGTTGCCCCACCGAACACAGAAACTGGGTGGATAAGAAGCGCTGAGCCCTCCTCCTGGGGGAAATTCAGAAAATTGACCATTTGAGGAGAGGGGGGCAATACGAGCACATCTGAAATCTATAAAATGGGGGAAACAGCCATAATGAAGCTTCTATTTTTATTACGCGCAAATTATTCATGACTTCTGGTAGCGCTCAGTTCGTAGATTCAGGGCCGACCAAGGTGCGATGTAAAGCCGCCGGCGCCCGCAGCCGCCGCTCCCGGGATTTTCGCGTGGAGCAAGGCTGCCATCTAGCGGCCGTGCTGAGAAAAGGCGCCGCCGCCCCCGACTCTGCCAGTTTTCGGAGAGCCGGCCGGCCACCCTGGCGACGAGCTGGGAGAAACTTTCACTATTGGCAGAAAAGGGGGAGGAAAACAAGAGCAGGCGAGAGAAAATGCCTCGAAAGTCAGGAAATGGTTCATACAATCGTGAAAATAAGCTTAAAAAATAAAAAGGTTGAGGGGGTATGGAGGGGGGAAAAAAAAGCCTAAGCTTTTTGCTCTCCTGCTCCCCATTTCAAGACCCGAAGTTCTGGCGGAGACCGCCAAGCAGTGCGCCGTTTATCGCCGGTAAAAGGGGGAGCCGAGCACTTTTCAAACGAATACGATTGTTTCAAATTCCAAGGAGAAACAATCGGGCTTTTTGGAGGGGGTGGGGGGTTGAAGAGGAGGCCTGAGAGGTGCAGAGGGACTGGAAAAGGACCAGGCGGTGGCCCGCGCCCAGACGTCTGGCCCCGCGGGACCTGCGTGTGTGTGTGTGCGTGTGCGTGTGTGTGTGTGTGCAGGGGGTTTCTTTATGACGTCCGATTCTGGAGGGGGTGTGAAGAACAAAGACAAGAGTCCCGATTGCGTTCTCTAAAACATTTGAGACAACAAAGTGTTTTCTGTCCCCCTTCCCTCTTCTCCCCTCTCTGCGCCCTGGGGCCCCGGAAACCCCAAGCTCAGTTACTGGACGTTGAAGGTGGGGGCTGTGGGCAGCCCCCACCCCCAGGCCCGAGCCCAGACCCAGCTGCGGCTCTCCCAGCTCAGAAAGTTTCCCCTCACTGTTTGCTTTGCTGCTGTTTAGTTTCTTAACCTTCAGAAATTTATACGCTATAAACTTTTATAGCGGTCATATTCTTTTATGGCTGCGCACACGGCATTGAATTCCTCTCCCGGCTTCTCTGTCTCGCACTCTCTCGGTCTTCCTCCCTGAATATCTCTCTCTCTTTTATGACAACGGATTTCCCCATCTCCGGCTTCCCAGCCTCCGCATCTTCGCCTTTGTTTGTCTTTAAAGAAGCCACCACGGCTAAGGACCCAGACGCCGCTGGAGGCTTCCCCCGGCGCCCTCACCCCCTACCCTGCCGCACTCCGTCTGGTCCCAGCCTGGTTCTTTGCCTTCCCTCTGGGCTGAACCCGGCCTTCTCCGCCACTCGCGGACCCGGCTGGCTCCAGGGAGCCCAGGCTGTGGAGGAAGCCTAGTCTACACAAGCTCTAAAGCCAGATTCATTTTCTATCCCGAATGGAACCCTTGGAGGATGGGGTGCCAGGCCCCACCACATCCGGGAGCTCCACTTTCTCCTGCCTCGGGCTCCGTCTCTGATTAGTACATCCTTTTGTTCGCTGGAGAGGGGTAGGCCTGGCCTTTTCACTTCCAGGATCCTTTCATTCGGGTTATAGGTTATGCTTTGTCCCTCCCTCTACCGGGATGCAGGGTCCTTGCAGGCTGCACTGGGGTGGCAGCGTGGGATTCTCCAAGGGGTGGGAAGCGGGTTCCCAAGTGCCAGCCCGGCAGAAGCCAAATCCCAAAGCCTGGATGGAAAGGGCAGAGCTGCCTGAGAACAGCGATTCAAAGGAACTCGAGTGGGGACACCACCGCCTGACAGGGCCAGAAAGGTGCCTCTCCCAGCAGAGTGTAGCTCTGGGGTCCAGCTGGAAAGGGGATTTTTCTCCCGAGACAATTCTGTTCCACATTCAATCCTCTCCTTCTGCCTTTGGGAGCAGCTTTCCCAAGCCTCCACCCCTACCCACCTCCACCCGCTTTAAACCAAGGCAGCTTCCTTTGGCTCAAACTGGCACCTCAAATTCCAGGTGGGGCTCCTCTGGAGTGGAAGAAAGGAGAGCGCAGCCTTCCGGAGGCCTCTGCCTCCCCAGTTGCCCTGCTGCGGGGAATAGCGGAAAAAAGTTACTGCCTTCCTTACTTGCACGATGTTTTAAAGTGACCAAACCAAGGTGACATTCTTGGCCTCCCCTCTCTACCCCCAAGAGAGTAACTGCTTCTCGGGGCTACACGGCCAGCCCTGCCTTCCCTCTGACTCCGGAGTCTGTGAGGGGACCCCCAGTGCAACTTTAGAGGAAGCAAAACCAGACTCCTTTCCCAACGGCTCATCTTCCCTTTCCTCTCCCTCCAGCCGCCCAGCTCTCCTGCCGGAAGGCTCTGCTCCATCAGCTCCCCCAGGAAGCCTGCTCTGCAAGGTCTAAGGAGAAACTTCTTGGGTGCCGGGACCTCTCTCTTTTTTGTCCTCACACTACCCTCTTGGAACTAGGGTCTCTACCACTGGCTGGGCGAGGAGAGCCAACACAGAATAAGACACAGGAGAGATTTCTTTTCTAGAGTGATATATATTTTTGTTGTTTTTCTCAGTTTTTTCTTCCAAAAACAATCAGAGCTCTAGGCCCCTTACCCTCCCCACTCCCACCCACCACCCTCCTACATAAGCGACAACTGAAGACAGGCGAGACAATCACCCCCAAAGAAATCACAAAACACAGCACAATTTCACGACAGCCACCGACAAAGCCAAAAAGTTCTACTGGAATGTCCCCTTGCAGGGGCGGGAGACGCAGAAGCAAGAGTCCACGGGATTGAAAGGGACTGGAGAGGTGGGGGAGCAGGGGGCGGAAGGGGAGCAGAGGGTGAGCTTCGGCCTGATGATTAGGTGGATTCCGCCTCTTTCCTCTGCACGCGGGACTGTTCCCCAGAAGCGTGCGCTCAGCAGCCGCGCAGATCGCCATCCATGCCCGCGTCGCCGGAAGCAAAGACCGGCGCTGGGGCCCTTCTCGTTCTGCGCTGGGGCGGGCAGCCGCCAAGCCAGGGGTTCCTCCGGACGTGGGCAGGGTGGGGAGGAACACGCCTAATGCCACTCGCTGGAGGCTTCGCTCTCCCTCTCCCCTACAACTTACCCAGGAAGGGAGCTCGGGAATCGATTCTCAATAAATTCTCCATGGGACTCTGCTGCCCTGGCTTTCTTGCCTATGGCGGGGTTGACCTAGAGGGGGATGGAGGGTGGAGGGGTTTTCTACAAGGGGCAGCTTGACTCGCTGGTGCAAGGTGGATTTGACCAAACAGAGATGATTTCAGAGCTGGGAGGATGCGGAAGAATGCAGGGGCCGGTGGAGAGCGAGAGAAGCTACAGTGTCGGTCAAGCGGGGCGCGGATGAACAGATGGACAACATTGTCAAGGCTTACGACCCCCGATCTGACCTCCTTTTGTTGGGAGGAGAGGAAAACAACATGCAGAATTAGACAGACCCTGCAACAGCACGTGTGCGTGTGGGACACCTTCATAAAACCCAAGATACCTTCCTACAGACCGCCGCTGCCTTTCCTTGCCCTTTCTAGCCCACCCGCTTGGAGGCTGCGTTTATCATACCCCTTGCCCTTGGGTAAGGTGGGGTAGAGTGGAGGGTTCTGTGGGTGGGTGTTGTGATATTCAGCCCTTTGGGCTGCAATGTCTCATTCAGAGGTGTGTCTCTAGACATCTTGCTGTGTGTTTGCATCAGGAATAGAATCTCACCTGATGGTCTGCTGGCTGTTCTAACAGATTGGAGGTGCACTTGGGAGGTCACCTCCTTGGAGTGTTGGCTGTGAGCTCTCCCCTTTGACTGCTGCGGGCTCCAGGCTGTATGCATGCGGGCGTCTGGCGGGCTGTTTGCAGGTGGAGTGTCCCTTGGTGACTTTGGGATAGGTGTGGGGGAAACAGGAAGGCTGGAAGCCAGGGGCTGGGGCTTCCCATAAAAATTAGAGGGGATTGCTAGGGGCTGGACTAGGGTCTTCCTTTCCTTGTGGCCCATCCCCTTCTTGGCAACCAACTACATCTATCTTCTAAATTAACAAAACTTTCTCCTGAGGTCCAGGGAGAAGAGGGCTGGTGAGAGCAAAGGAGAGAGGCTCTAGATTGCAGAAAAGGACTTTGAAGAGAAAGACTCCCTTCCCCACTCACTTGAATATATCCCAGACAGCACTGGCTTTGCAGCCATCACTCATAAATAAGTGTGAGGTGGGAAAGGGGTGGGGAGTGTGTGGGGGGGAATCTTTACTCTTTGCCCTGTTCCTTATTCATTTTCTTCATTTTCATCCGACGGTTCTGAAACCAGATTTTGACTTGTCTCTCACTCAGATTGAGGAGTCTGGCCACTTCGTGCCTACGGTCCCTGGTGAGGTACATATTGAACAGAAACTCCTTCTCTAGCTCCAGCGTCTGGTATTTGGTGTAGGGACAGCGCTTTTTCCGGGAAGAGCGAGCGTGCAGCCAGTTGGCAGAAGGGTTGGCTGAAAGAGAAGCAGCGATAGAATCAAAGAAAGGAAGGGGGTGGGAATGAAGGGCCCTCCAGTTCTCCTTCCAAGAAGGCACACCCCTGGATTCCACTTCCCATCTTACATTGGAGAAAGGGGCACCTGGGCCTTCAAGTTCCAAGGAGGGGTCCCAGCAATGAGCCACGGGTTGCTATGGACATATCCAGGTGAGAGGTTAGTTGGACAGGAGGGAACCAGCCATGTGCCAGGCTGCTCAGCACCCCCAAAGCTTTGCCTGCCTCGGGTCCTCTCTCGGTCTCTTCCTACACTCGTGTCCAAAATGGTGAGGATGCAGGTCCGAGCTCAGCGTGGCCAACCCCTCCCAGCACCATGGGTCGGTCTAACTAGGGGTGGCTGACCTGAAGGGCCCTGGCTCCAGGTCTGCAAGGTGAGAGAAGGACTGGGCTAGGGGAGGGCAGCTCCTGTTCAGCCACAGCCACGAGACGGCTCGGCCCTTCAGTTCAGCCCCAGGACACTGTGCCCTGGTCACAAGCTCGAGTCCCTTGGCCCCATGGCAGCAGGCATGTGTGTCTGTGTAGACAGCTCACGCACACACACACACACGCACACACCACAAACACAGGCCCACACTTAGAGACACAAACACCCAGCACACTCCAATTCACAAGCAGCCCCAATTGCAACCATTCATCAACTCCGATCTGTGGACAAGGGAGCGCCAGGGACTCACAGATAACTTATGGTCGCAATAGTCTCTCCTTTTCCGCTCCTGCTCAGCTCAGGTTTTTTGGTGAAAGCAAGTTCGGGGGAAATGGGGAAGCAAGCATGTTCCGGTCCCATTGTGGGGAGCCGTGGATAATGTGGGGGTAACAGAAAGTCATTCACAGCACACCTAACTCCAACTGGCTCCATGCGGGGAAGAGGAACTGAGAAAAGAGTAATCGAGTGGAAGGTTTGTGGGGGGAGAGGAAATAAAAATATGTACAGGCTTCTTTTCTCCTCACTGTCTCCCTTTCTACCCTGGAACTCAAGAAAAGTTGCCAGATAAAGCAGAGCTATTAAAAATAATAGCCACCCTCTGCTTGATTCCTTCTCTCCAAATAAAAAAGCACGGAATATATTATTTCAAAAATAATCTGGTTCATCCTACACTAAGTACCATGTCTTACCAATTTGCAGCGCTATTTCCTTAATGTGATTGCCTGTGATGGGACCCACATTCGCATTAAATATGAAAGAGGAAAAAAACTGTTAATAATTGATTCTAACCAAACTGCTGCCTTGCAATAATGGGTTTTCCAGGCAGTTGGGGTTTGGGGGTGGGGGGGTCTGTTTGGGTGTGAGCAGGGAGGGTTCGGGAAGAATCAGGGTTCCTCAAATGCCAGCTCTTACTATTCAACCTGGCTGGTGGGACCCCACAGGGACCTCAGGGGAGTGGGGCAGCAGGGACGCCCCAAAGCGCCTGTGCGTCGCTCTGTTGGTGGGAAATCTGGCCAGGCAAGGAGAGAGTTAAAAAAATATGATCCCCACTCTCCAAAACAGTAAGAGGTGAGGACTTGTCCCCACCAGCCCGAGGGTTATGGGTTGGGGTTAAAAGCCCCCAACCAATGTTCTCTTTTCAACCTTGAAAACAAAACACAGGAGACTCACCACCACCCCCCTCAGCCAGCAGCACCTCCAGGAAATCATCCAGACCTGGGTTCCTGGCGGAGGTACTCAAGGAGGAGTTGGGAGGTGACGAGGCACTACTGTCGGAGGGTACAGTTCTCCACCTCTCCGCAAGCCTCTTTCCCCATCCTTCCTCTCCCCAGGGTCCCTTGGGGATCTCTCCTTCTCCCTCTGGCTGTCGGCCTCAAAGTTCGGAACAGATTCCCGACTCCCTGCGAGGCGGGCAGCACCGGCTGCGGCTAGGGAGCCCTGTGGAGAGCAGCGGGGCGCTGCAGAAAAGGAAGCCGCAACCCTGGAGTGGATGCCAAGGAGGGGAGGAGGAGGCCGGGGGAAGGCTCCGGGGAGGGGCCGGCGCATCCGGGGAGGGGGCTCAGTCACCGGTTCCTGGGCTTCCCCGCCCCTCCGGGCGCCGGCTGCCGACCCTCAGCCGCTACTGCGCGAGATCTGCTAGGCTCAATCCTCCGCCAAGCTGTTGCATCGCAAATAAAATCCTAATGAGCCCCCTCCCACTTCCCCTTGGCCGGTTTTTACGGTCTGAGCGTGGCGCGGGGAGCTCTGCCAGCCGCGAGGGCCCGGGCGGCCCCGTGCGCTCCCGCCCTTGCCCGCGCGGGCACTCCGCCTCGCTGGCTGCCTCCCCGGCTCCGCCAGCTTCTCTCTCCGCCCAGCCTCTTCCCGAGCTTCCAGCCGGGTCTCCGGGAGTGTGGGGGAAGGGAGGCCGAGAGAGCAGCGAGATGGTCCCGGCGCCCTAGGTCCCTCCAGGACTCGGCGTAGCGGGGGCCTCGCTCCTCCCGCGGCCTCGGGCTCCCTTCGGGGCACCCAGCCTGCTCCCTTCCTTCCGCCCTCCTCCCTCCTCCCGGCTCGCTCTCCGGCCACCGCCGCGGTTTCCCTTCACATTGTCCGCAGTTTATTGCCTCTTCCTTCCCCTCCCCCTCGCCTGGCCTTCGGCCTGGGTATTCCTCACTTTTTATAACTTACTTTGATCCGGCCTCTCTTTGTCCTCGCTTCCTTCGCAAATTTTATTGTCCCCGTAGCTGGGTCTTTGATTAGACAGGACGGCCTCCCTGCCCGCCGAAGTTTCCAAACTGTACTCGGGCGTGCCCTGTTTGAGCAGCTCCCCCGGCGCGCCCAGCAGCGGCTCCGCCTTCACCGCCGCCGGGCCCTGCCCCGGAGCCGCGTCGCCGCGCGGCGCCGGCTCCAGCCAGGTGCGGAGGTACCTGCTCTCGGCCGGCGGGACGCCCTGGGGCTGGATGTAGGGGTGGTAGACCGACGGCAGGCTCCCGGACGCGTGCGGGCTCAGCGGCGCCCAGGAGGCGCCGAACACCGGCGCTTTGGGCTGGAAGCTGCACGAGGGGAACTCCAGGTGCTCCGCGTGGCCCGGCTGCCGGGGGCTCGCGTACTGGCCGGAAGGAAACTTGGCTGGAGGCGCGTCCTCACTCTCGTGACTTATGATCGAGTCGACATAATAGCTGCTAAGCGTCCCAGAAATGGACATTCTCAGACATTATCCGGGCGCTCGCAGGGGGAAGGGAAGCGCTCGCGCGGCGGCGCCCAAGCAGGGAGAGAGGTGGCACCCAGACCGGTGTGAGGGCTTTCGGACGCGACCCCCCCAGCCCCCCACCCTCCCACCCCCACCCCCTGCTCAACTTCTCAGCCAACAAAGTACAGTGGAGCAGCCCGGCTCAGCGCTCCTTGCAAAATGATTGGTCAAAGTTTTTCCGACTGCCTGATAAAGCGTCAGCTCCGACATAAAT
The DNA here is from genome assembly GCA_028533065.1 of Trachops cirrhosus. Taxonomy (NCBI): domain Eukaryota; kingdom Metazoa; phylum Chordata; class Mammalia; order Chiroptera; family Phyllostomidae; genus Trachops; species Trachops cirrhosus. Next base: position 91,703,016 of record CM052545.1, on the reverse strand, counting down.
CAATCCGGCTAGGGGGCTGCGCTCTCTCTGTCATGCGTCCGCACCGCATTCCATATCGAGGATGGATTGTTTTATGCTGATGCAATGTGCTATCACGTCAGGGCTCGGGCGGCCACGTAACCTCAGCCCGAGCAGCCGGCCTCCCGGTCCCCCCGCCTTTTGCAGGAAGGGGGGCTAGTTCTCGACGTGGGGCGGCGGGGGCGGAGGAGAGGCGGAGGGAAAGCAGCGGGCTGCCTCGGGAGGGACGCGGGCTGCGGAGCCCTCTCCCCAGGCGGGCTCGAGAGGGAGAGAGCCCCAGCCTGGGAGCAGCCAGAGGGGCCCACAGCATAATTAAAGAGGAAGTGGTCCTGTCCCCCCACCCCCGCACACGCACCTCCACTCCACCCCGCGGGCCCTCGTTTCCTCTTTTCTGTCCCCTTGACACAAAATGTTTATTAAACAACTGCACAGCAGCGATCCACTGGAAATGATGGGGGATAGAAGTTGGGAATTTTTGAGACGTTATCCTTTTTTGGAGGGGGCTTCCTGTGACCGTTTGAGGAGGATGAAGGGCCCGGGATCTTCTCCTGACCCCTCGGTAGCTGAGAGAGCAGAGGGGGATATAAGGGGGTGAAAGTCCAAAAATCCTGTCCTAAAATTAGAACCGTTGCGAGTTTAAAGGGATCCATCAGGCCCTGGAAAGTTGAGCCTCTGAGTTTAATACAACTAGCCAAAGCTCCTTTAAATGTCTTGGGCCTCTCTCTGGCCCTGGCCAAAAGGAAGGATGGGGGTGAAGGGGACAGCCATTTCTCCTTTCCTCCGCTGAAGAACAGGCCAGGCCCTGAGGATTGCCCAGATGGGGGAGCTGAACTGACAAAGGATTGAGGGAACTTCCCCTAAGGTGTCAGTGGAGCAGAGGTGCGGGAAGGGGTCCAGAGTCATCTCCTCTTCCACCCAGTGAGGATGGAGCCTTCCACCTCTCTTGTCCGGCTCCTTTCACCTGACACTGTCACTCGGGGAGATTTCCAAACACCGGGGTCCGGCGCCAGCACAGACGTTGAGCCTGCGAGGTCAGTCTCCTGCTCCGCCGCTGCCTTCCCTCCTGCGACTCTCTCGACCCTCTCACTGGAGCTTCCAAACCCCCTGTTTTGTTGTTATCAATTCTTCTGGCCCTGAGCTGTGGGATCCTCACACCGCCTCCCCCCACCCCAAGCCCCACTGGCTGGCTCCCTGGCCCATCTTTGCTCCTCCAGTTTCCGCCCTGGGTGCAGTCACTTCTTGTGGTGTGGGTGCCCAGGGAGGGTGGCCCCTGGACAGACCCGGTGCTCCTCGGGTGGCATTTAGGGGCAGGCAGGGGCAGCTTTTCTTGGCCTCCTCCAACCCTGGGTCCTTAAAAAGCAGGCTGTCCCCAGCCCCATTATTTTAACAAAAGTAGGGCCATTCTAATTTGATGTTTTATCTTTTTGGCCATTTACCCCTCTGCCCGTGCAGAAGGCTGCGGATCACCTCCGCACACACGCGCACCCTCCCACCCGCTTTTCTTTCCAAATGAAGCCATCTCGTGTCATTACGTGTGAAATACGAGGGCGAAGCGCCATATTTCTTCACATTATGGCGATTTCAAAATGATTTTTTAAAGATCAATGCAGGCGCCCAGCAGCCCCCCTCCCTCCTTTTCCACCCCAGCTCTCCGAGGGCGACAGCCCAGCATATCCAGAACTGAACAGCTGGAAGATCTGCTTTTTCCATGGGACCCAAGTGTGGAGACAAAAAAAAAAAAACCCACATGCAAATTCTTCTAAGTAGCGGTAGGACGCTTGGGAAAGTGGAGGGAGCTACCGGACTCGCCAGTGAGAAAGCTGGGTGCAGTGTGAATGAATCACAGTTTTAAGGCAAAGCACCTGTTCTCAATTTGCCAGATGTATGGAGTCTGCTGTTGGCTTTACCTGTAATAAATATATTCTTCAGGAAAAAGATCTCTCCTGCCATAAATAATGGTGTTATGAAGCATGGCGGGCTGAGTATATGGCTTTGTGCAATATATAAATTAGGGTCCAAAAGGACACGCGGACTGGGGGCAGGGACTTTTTTTAATTTATGGAGAAGTCACAGCGCTAGGCTGCTCTAAAGACGCAGGCTGCGCAGGCACTGGACTCCGACTGCAGCCCTTTGGTTGCCACTCCCCACCCTGGATTTGTCACTCAAGAGAGCAGTCAAGAGGGCCATTTAGCGCAGGGAGGAAGTTAGAACTAGAAGAGCATTTGGGCCATGGCCCCTGCCCTTCCAGGGTGGAGTGTCCCAGCGGGCAGGGTCCAGGTTGGGGGTTCCTGTCTGTCTGGGCAGTTGCCCCGAACCCCTGGTGGCTCCTGGGTGTTGAATAAGGAGGGGACCCAGACCTCTTTTCTAGAGCTTAGCCTTAGCTCACAAAGAAGCTGGAGGATGGGAACAATTTCAAAGTGACAGGCTCTGAGGGCCTCAGTCCCCTCAGGAGAGGTGACTGAAAGGAAAAGCAGGAACCAGCACCAGGCCCTGGTGTCTGCACCACAGCTCACCTCCCTCCAGGTGGGGACTCCGTGCACCAAGCAATGAGTCCCACGCAGATAGGCTTTTCTAGAAAGCACTGTTGCTCCAAATCAGAGCTCAGCTCCAGTTCAGGCAAGTGATTAAACGGTTGGCTGAGAAGGAGCCCCTTGTTTGGGTGTTGAGGGCCTGTGGCCACCCCCCCCCCCCAAAAAAAAAACACCTTGTTTTTTCTCCCAGACAATGGCACCTACCATGCCCGAGGGAAGCAAACAAGATTGCGGCCCCTGGAGCCCAGTTTCTGAAGATGCTTAATAGGGGTTGCTTGAGTGGGGGTCACTTTGTCCCGAGGGAGCAAACTGCTCCCCACCCCACCCCCAATCCTAAAGAGAAACAAGGCAGGGTTTCCTGCCTTCCCTCCAAGCCTCTTGCCATTCCCTGCACAGGAGCCGTGCCTGCACACAGCTGGGGCCAGTGTCTGGTAGCTCCGGGAAGAGCAGGAAGGGTGAAGCTGCAGCCCCTGGCCGCACTGGGCCCCAGAGCACTGCTGAGTGAGGCCGAGGTGGGCAACACAGAGGCCAACCCTGGCCAGGACCAGCCGGTGAGTGCCTAGATTTAGGGGCGGATTTTAGAAGGGTCCTTGTCAGTAAGAAGAGAAAGAAAATTTAGACAGGGAAAAATGGAGAGAAAGAAAAAAACAAAAACAATCAATGGGAAAAGGGAAAGTTTGTTTTGCATGGGTGAACTAAGCGGAAAATTATGCATGCTGTGTTTGAATAGATGTGTATATCCTGATATCCTGTACATATATTTCAAATCAATACCGAATCCAGCGTGCAAATGTGCTGTGCTCTATGCTATGTATAGAATATGTAATAAGTAAATCTCCCCAACCATAACACTGGATGTGCTTAAGCTTTCGCATGTAGAATCTAGTGGTTCGTAAGTAGATACGTGAACAACCCCTGAGTTGTGTAGGTTTACAGTTTTACTCGTGTAAGATCTATGATCCAAACGCTTGCATGTACATTTTTATACCCATCACACCCCCTGTGAAAAGGGCAAAAACTTGAGTGTTTGCGTACTTGCATTGTGGCTATAAAACATTAGCTGATTTGGAAGCGTCACTTGAAAATCCGCCTGTTGACTTAATATTGAAGTAAAATGTATACTGCACCCTCAAACAGATGCATGGGACTTAAATTTGAATACTTTTACAACTTCCTTCTAAAATATTTATCTGGAAAATGAAGGAAATACCTCAAATTGTTTCAAGGGAGGTCATGAAATTTCGTGACATGTCTTGTCCCACCGAAAATCCTTTGTTGCGTATCTTACCTAAAGCTGCAGGGACAAGTGTGCGTTGTGTGATCCTTACTTCAGGGCAGTGATGGGCACCAGACGGAGGAACCATTACTTGTGCGTGAGTGTGTTCCACATAGTGTGAATCTGACCAGTAGGCAACTATGAGTTTAATGTGAAAACCCTCAGGTAACTGTGGAGGTCACACAAAAGCACTGCTGTGGACAACGAAATTAGAAAAGTCCCCCAGTCTACACCCCCAAGCACCCCAAGATATTCCTTCTGATCCAGGATCAGAGTCCAGACACACTCTGGGAAAGGAGATGGGACAGTTGCTCCATGGGGGAAGAAACTGAGGTCCCCAGAAGCTTCACCCCTTATGCAAAATCACCTCCAAAACGAATCACATCGGATCTGCACACAGCAATTCAAACCTCAGTGTTTCCACACCCTGCAAGTGGGGATTTTAATTGTAAAGTAACGAAATCTGCTGGGCAACATCCCTTCCAAAATGTCCGAGATGAAAGGAAGGACTGAGAGGTCAGCGGCCCAAGCACATCTCTGGAATCTCTTCTTACCAACTCTCAGACATCAGGGGTTCGGAAGGTGGTGGGGGTGGCTGACTCCTTGGGAGGGAGCATCCAGGAGGCCAAACGGGGTGGGCGGCAGGCCGGGCGGAAAGGAGTTGAGCAGGTAGAAGGTTATTACGGAATTGCTTCCATAAAACCTGTGGCTGTTGTAAAACTCTCTGCTTTCCAAAGACTTTATTTCCTCCTTTCTCTCTAACATCCCCCCTTTTTTTCTTTTTACAGCACTGTTCCTGGGAGGGGGTGGCCAAGGAACGCAAGGGATGGAAGACCGTGAGGCTCCGAGCGGCTGGGCTGGGCAGGTTTGCAAGAGGCCCAGGGAGAAGCAAGGTAAGGCAGCAGGGCGCTCCAGACTCCCTTTGCCCAGACGGCAGGGCGAGAACATGTCAAGAGACAGTGCTGCGGGCCTTGGCTCAGCAGGACAGTGGGTTAAAGGCTGCATTTCCCTTGGGTTGGGAGTGGGTCTCCCAAGGGGCCCCTCCACCCTAGCAGAGGCCCCTTGTTCAAAGACCCCCTCCTTTGCCCTCCAAGTCAGCCTGGCGCCGGAGCCCCATCCGGTTGGGCCCCTTTCCACATTTCCTCTGCCTCAAGCAGGGGTGGGGGGTGGGAGGGGGAATTTGGGAACAAAAGTTAGCTTATGCTTTGGACCATCCCACAGCCTTCCGCCAGTACTTGTAGTTATTCCTTTCCTGGGCAGAGAGCCAGGAGCCTGGAGAGGGCTGGGGTCAAAGAGGGTATCACAGCTTTGCCCCTACCCCACCCCCCTTCTCCATCTCCTGTCACTCTATCGGTCTGAATGAACTGCCCAACAGCCTGGGCTCCCCGGTAGCCTACAAGTCAGGCCTCTGTCCCAGGGGTTGGCTCTCAACACCTATATAAACCTGCAGCCCTGACCCAGGGCCTATGAGGACGCCTTGGCCTCTAGGTGGGGAAGGAGACAACTGTGGGATTGGGAAAAGGACTTAAAAAAACCCACCTCTGCCCCACTAGGGGGCCTACGAAGGACCCTGGAGGCCTAGAGGCTGAAACTGCAAGGGATCCTGGTGTTTTCCTTTGGGAATGGACCATACTGAGCCCTCTTCAAGGACCTAAAGCTTCCTGTTAAGGTGGAGCCCTCTGCCCCAAAGGGTTACAAAGACCTCAAGAACTCCCTGTGTCTCTTGAAATCAAGCATTTGCCAAGTTGGGGAGACTTTCTTTGGAAAGTCTGAATGCAGAAGGGAGCCCCAGACCCCAAGGAAGGCCGCTTGAAGCCCCAACTGTCATCCTTGGGCTCTGCAGAGCAGCCCAGCAAGGTGCCTTTCTTGGTGGGAGAGAAGGTGCCTTTCGGTGTCCTTCTCTCCCAACACACGGTAACATAAAATACGCAAGCGGGGAGACACCCTAGAACTTCCCAGGGCTCCTCTCTGGCGAACACGCTGGCCGCTGCTGGCCGAGGGGCCTCAGCCCTCTGCACCGTTTTGCACTAGTCCGCACTCCGCTCCACTCCCCACGCCCCACTCCTCCAGCTAAGCGAGGAGCAGTAACTGCCGTGAGTCGGGTGGTTTAATGTCGTTGTGTTCAGAAATCCAGGCCCAACAACATGAAACTACCTAATTCACTCAGCAGTTCCAGTTCATGCTCTGGGCCACGGGCTCACCGGGGGCTGGCCCCTGCAGCCATTTTCTGGGCCCAAACGGCTGGGCGGCTAACTGCTCATTTCCCTCTACCTCTTCCCTAACTAGAACCCAGTTGCCAGTAAACACATCCAAAGAACTGGAGGTAAGACTTTAGGCAAAACCGCTTTTGCAGCTGGTCCTGGCAGCTCAGACTCCAGGAACTTCTGCTCCCTTTCAGGAGGCCTGGCTGGAGGGGCCGTAGGCCCAGCCCCAGAGCTGGCCAGGGCCTCATGGGTGGACATACCTGCTTGGTCATTATTGCCTCTCAGCCTCTGTTTAAGCAGCTGGAGGTCTTCACAGATAAAAAGACTTCCCAACTTCAAACTTATCAAGGTGCAGCTGTGTTCACCATCTTGCTAGTGCTTATATTCCAGGGTCACCCAGAGTAGCTCCGAGAGGCCGCATCTTCAAGCCCTACCTCCAACCCCAGTTTTAAGGCCGGGATCTAGACAGGAGAGTGGAGGCGAGTCCTGAGAAAATGACGGAGGGAGAGACAGAGGGAAGAACAGAGTGTGAGAAAGCACCAGGACGACTAGGGCGCAAACAAACAGAAGAACGTGACTGCGAGGGAGAGCCAGTTGCAGTGAGCAGTGGCTGTGAAGTCACCCAGCCGGGAATGTCCGAGGGTCCTGGCTCCGCACAGGCGGAGCTGTCCCAGGTAAGACAATCTATTCCGAATTCGCAAATGAAACCGGGAGGCTGAGGACTCAGGTGGAAACGCAGAGAACAAATGTGCTTCCGTCTTCCTGACCTTGCGCCTGGGCCCTTCTCTTCCAGGCCCGGCCGAAGCCCTCTGCTGCCGCCTCCACGCCCCCGGACGCCCGCGGCCGCACAGGTGCGCACGCACAGCCACCCCGCCCGCGGCCGGCGGCCGGGGCGGCGCACTTACCTGCAGGCCGCCGCGGCGCTGGGTGCAGGCGGCCGTCGGAAGGCGGACGGCGCGAGCGTCCGCGTCCTGTCGGCCCAGCTCCCTCCCGCCCTCGCCCCGGAGGCGAGTGTCCGAGTGGCCACGTGTCCGGCGGGGAAGTCCTAGGGAGCGGAGAAGTCCGCCTGGCCGCCCGCTCCCCCTCCCGGGTATAAATCTTGGGGACCGGAAATACAATAAAACTTCACCGTGTTGATGAACTTCAAACGGTTTACATCCCCTCAAGTCCTGAAAAGAAAGACGGCCGGGGGGCGGGTTAAAAGGCAGGGGAAACAAATTTACGAGCCGCAAAAGCCCCCGCCTCGGCCCCCCCCTTTTTCTTTTTCTTTTTTCCTCTTTTTTTTTTTTTTTTTTTTTTACCGCTGCAGACCGTCTGCGTGGAGAGCAGCAGCCCCGGCCCGCGGCCCCCGGCCCCCGGGCTTTGCTCCGCGCGTCCCCGCTGCCAGGCGGGCCCTTCTCTCCGAGGAGCCGCCGCGCTGCCCTGGCCGGCGCGGTGACCCGGGCGGCCACGCGACCGGGACTGGACGCCACCGCCCGCACAACAGTCCCCGAGCCCCGCGCGCATCGCTGGCTCGGCTCACCGGCGCAGACGAGACTCCCCATCTTCGCCAAAGCAGTTAGGCGCCCCGGCATTTCTAGGCTAAAACCCTGGCTCTGCCAGCCACGCCCTGGACCTCCGTTCTTTGCATCTGTCCGCTGAAAGCGGGTTTTGTTTTTTTTTCTTTTTCTCTTTTCATCTCCAGCAGCCAGACCTTTGCCCGGCCCCGCCCGTTTACTGCCAGGTACTTGAGAGACGGGGAGAGGGGGTCAGAAGGCCTGAGCGGGCAGGGGCTTCCAGAGGAGAAACCGAGGGGCTGTCTTCGGGGAAGTGGAAGTGACGGCCGGCGCTGAGTAGCGTCCAAACTAGCCTCTGCCGAGCTCTGCAGCCGATTCCTCTCCGGCTCCTAAAAAGCCTCAAGATCAAACGGAAACAACCACTACCTGGACCTTCACGACCCTCTCCCTACTAGTTCCTCC
>CM052545.1:91657243-91694529 GCA_028533065.1 Trachops cirrhosus | reverse complement strand
CCCCACCTCTGCCCCCATTTCTGGCCACGGCTTGGGGCTCCAGCTCTGTGGTCGCTGGCGGGTGAGGCTGTGGCCGCAGCTGACCTCTAGGCGGCGCCTTGGTGTTGAGTCTGCGCTGAACGAGAAAGATCTTCGCGCAGCTCCGTGTCCCACGCAGGGGTGAAGGGGCCGGTTCCTGCAGATGCACTGGGCTTGGCCTGGGGCTGGCCGCCGGCGCGTCGCCTTTGGCGCCCTCTGCCAAGCGAAAGAAACACAATTAAATGAGTGAGGGCTGGGAAAGGAATGGACAGCTACTCATGCTCCATCCGCTCCGAATCCCCTACCCCCATCCCGACTCCCAGGAGCCTTCCACAGCCCAAATCTCCTTTGATCTCCGCGGTAGCCAGCTCAAGGGCAGCGCCAGCATACTCCACCTCCACTCCTCGCATGCAAAAGAAGACACTGAGGCCCGAGGAAGTGAAGCGGTTAGCCAGAATTAGCGCGACTATTAAAAACGGAGAAGCAGGACTGAGGGATATATCCTCTACGCAAACGGAATGTTCTTACCCCCAAATTATGATGATCTTAGCAACAATGTCTTTCTTGTAATCAAAATTCACTTCCAGAAAGGCAGCCTTTGTGGATTGTCTATGTTGGAAGTTTAGGGGTTTCTGGGTCTAAGATTTGGAGAGCACATAAGGGAATTGGAGGCCCATATAGGAGCAGCTCAGCTAGGATTGGGATCCAAGACAAGTCTGGCCCGCTGCCTTCCAGGACAAGGCTGGCTCAGCGTTTATAAACTTCCTGGCTGTGTGTGACTGTGGGCAAGTGTCTTAGGCCCTCGAAGGCCCAGTGAAAACAGACCTGTAAGATTGGATGTTGTGAGGTTTGAATACTTTATAAAAGAGGCTCTGATGACTAAGAGAAGGAGTCAGCTATATGACTGTCCCATAAACCAGAAAGAGAAGGTCATTTAGGGCAGCTAGCTCCCTTGGCTCCAATGGAGCCTATGACTCACAGGGTACGGTAAGGAAAAAGAAACCTTATTCTGTACCAAGGCCCCCCTGAGTCTGCGCTCAGAGACATCCAGGATCTGAGAAGCATGGTATAGGAGAAACTGGGTTCCCTCTTTTCCTTCCCTGGGGCAGAGATACCTTTTATACCTCGAAGCCCTCTTCCAGAAGTTTCTCCAAAGTTATTCTCAGGACAGTGGTCCCCGACAACACCCCGCAGGGAAGCAAGGGAAGAAAAGGGCTAGAAGACCACTGGGGCCTGGGGCAGCAAAGGCACTTGCCCACCATGGTAGACTAGGGTGCGGTGCCTGCCCAGGCCCGGAGCTCAGGAGAAGTGCCTTTCCCAGCCAGGCGGGGGCCCTGCCAGGTGCCTAATTAGGAGTGTGCCCATCTGGAGCACCTGCGCCCTACACAGCCTCGGGCACATTACTCCCGGGGCTGAGTCATAAAAGACTCTGGAGGCAGGATGAAATCAGGTTTGTGAGTGTCAGCATTCCTGTGTATGAGAATGCGTGTGATTGCCCAATGGATTCACAAAAGTGGAGGGGGGCGGGCCGGAATGGAGCAACATCAGGCGAATTCAACTGCAAACATACTGTCAGCCTCATTATCCGCCCATTTCAAGGGAAAGCATTTGGGGCTTGGAATTAGCCAGTAAATTGCATCACTTCTTTGTTTACTTTAGGGCAGGAGAAATTGTGTTCTATTAAAACATTCCATATTTCAAAAACTTTGAGCTTTTCATTGTCAATTTTATTTCCATCCCTGTTATACCTCTCAAGCATTCAGATCTGCCAGTGTCACACCAACATTCTCTCTCTCTCTCTCTCTCTCTCTCTCTCTCTCACACACACACACACACACACACACACACACAGAGGCTTCTGCCTCTGCAAATTCTGGGTATCTCAACTCTTAGGACCCTTGTAAAGATTAACTAATGGACAATGTGTCTAGGGTTTAGCACGATGCCAGGTAAACTGGGAGCATTTAGCAAATAGTAACTGTTAATAACAAGGAAGAGGAGGGGGGGAAAGAGGTGGAGGAGGAGGCGAAGGAGGAGGAAGAAGCTTGCTTTGTTCTCAGAGAACCAGACTATGTTGGAGGGTGTGCCTCCAAGCCTGTGTATGTATAATGAATTCTTTGACTTAGAGAGCAATGCCCGTAAAAGTGAGGCCACTTGAACCCCTTGGCCTGTAACTCCCTCTTCCATGAGGAACACAGAATTGGACCAATTATCTGGCTCATTTCTCAAACTCCCTTTAGCCTGAAGTATCTGGATCTGGTGGGGAAGAGGTCTGGGGAGGAGTGACATATTCTCTTCACAATTCTCCATGAGCCTTTCCCTTTGCCTGAGTAGCAAGATTCTGCCTTAGAGGATGAGTAAGAAAGAACCAGGGGGCCCAGGAAGCGGGAATGAAAACAACATCCGAGGTCTCGCTCATTTCCTGGCTAGCCAGGAGGCCTTGGAGGTCTCCATGCATCAGCCTCAGGGACTCCACAAACAAGTTTCTGACCTTTTTCTAGTGGAAACTTTCATTCCACAGTCAACGAACTTTCCCTGAGTGCCTACTGTGTGCCCAGCACTGGGCTAAGTCCAGGGCTCCCGGGGGAGCTGCACCCCACCAGTTGTCAGAGTGCTGACCTGCAGCCAGTTAGAGGTCTCTGCTGCTGGAAAGGAGTCTAGGGACCCTGGGAAGGGGAGGACCCTGCTGGGCAAGAAAGTCTAGCCAATGGCAACATTGCCTTCTCAGGGCCAAAGTCCTGGTGCAGAGGGTCTGAGAGCACCCCTCCCTTCCACTGTCTGTCAGAAAGAGGCCAACTCCACGGTGGGGATGGCCTTGTGGGGGGAGGGGCAGCCAACTGACTAGCGGCTTCTGACCCTCAGTCGGAAGTTCCTGAGAACACCAATTAGCTTTCTTTCATTAGTAAAGTAAGGAACAAATAGGCATATATTTCTTCTGCTCTGATTAAAAGCATTTAGGTCAGGTGTTCACAGCCAGAATTATTCAGTTTAAGCTGTCCCAAGCAGAAAATTGTTTATTTATTTATTTCTTTTTATTTTCAGGCAGGGTTCTGAGTACTATAAGCCAACCGTTGTCTTCTTGTTACAGCCCAGAACCGCTGGGCTAGTAGGTGATGGTCCTGCCCGCTCAGAGAGGGGCAGACAGAAATGGGTTGGGATCTTTCCTACCCCAGGCCACATTTGCCTGAAATGGGTAGGCAGCTGAGGGCCAGCCAGGAGGGGTTCGGTTTGGAGTGTGTGTGTCTATGTATAGGGGGAGGGTACAATAAGCAGATAATTTTCAGTTCCCTTAATTTGTCTGAATCTAGTCCTAAAAGGAGGAAGTTTGTTCATGTCACAGACCCCAAAGAAACCCCAATTTTCTTCTGGAAGAGCTAGCTTGGTCAGTTCCCAGGGCTGTGGAGAGAAGGCCAGCTTTCCCCACGGCCGGGTTGGGAAGGAAGAGCTACATCTAAATAAGCGGCAACTCGTGAAGCTGGGTGAAAGTAGGAGGTTGCTAACCAACCCCCCCCCACTCCACCCCTTCACCCTGGCGTGTTAGGGGCTACCTGTCATTTGGCTCCTAGGATCAAGTTACAAAAACATTCAGGAACAAATCCTTCCTCTTTCAGCCCAGAGTTTGGTATCCTCCAGCGCCTAACCTTGGCTAAGCCCTTAGTGCACGAAGATTTGAAGTCTCTGAGGAAATTGAATAGGTAGATTAACAAGGAACACAAAAGAACATTCTACCGCCCGGTCTCCACTTGTCTGGCTTACAGAGAATTATCTACGGGGTTGTCATCGCTGAAGAGCCTTTTCTTCCCAGGAGCTCCAGTGAGGTTTTTACTCCCTGGGAGGCTGTCCCCCCAGCAGCTGGTCCCATCCCTGGCCAGTCCAAAATCAGCTTTCCCCAGCAGAGTTGTTCCCACTCGCTGCAGCCCCCTGGTCCTGGGGAGGGAGGAAAGACTGACCCTCACTGGGAAGCCAAATCCCGCTAGTAGTGGTGTGGGGAGGAGTACTGCGACATAGCTGTTTTTAAAGGTCAAGGTTGACCTGGTGAACACTGAGATATCAGCCACGGGCCGAAGGAGGAGTGACAACCTACGTTCATGGACCATATCTGGTCTCTGCATTTTCCAGACACCAGCTTGTTTGATCAAACAGGAGTTCTTAACCTGGGGTTCAGGGGGTCGGAAACCCTCCGAAATTGTGGGATTTGGTGAGTACTACATAAGTGCATTTTTCCTCTGGGGAGACAGAAATCAATATCCTTCTTCAGATTTAAAGTATCTATGAGTGACCCAAAAAATGTTAAGAACCTTTCTTTCACCCACCATTCACGTACAGATATCACAAATGTGATTGCAGAGGGAGGCAATGAAATAGACTTGGGTATCCCGCCAGATAAATTCAAAGAGAACTAACAACTGTGTGTGTCACGAAGTTGGATGGGTACTGTCACCCAGCCTTCCCAGGAACAACGGGCACCTGCTCACGGGTGCTGAGGACTCCAGGACTAGGCAGCCCCAAATGCCCGACCTTGTGCACCCTCTGGGTCTCTGATGGACGTGATAGGGAGTCTTCTCCTTGGGGACCTGGATCACCCCTGCCACTGGCCAGTTTGCACCCAGCAGGTCCACACCGAAGGAGAACCCCAAGTTTTAGGGGTCATTCTTCCCTGCAGACGCCCTCGCTCTTGGGGTTTGGAGTAGGGTATGTTTCCCCGGGCCTCTAGCTCCCTCAGCTCTAGCCAACCCTGTAGCACCGCTTCTGAGACCCGGAGCCAGACCACCAGCCGGAGGCCTCTCCCCGTGACCTTAGTTAAAGTCCTCTTGGTCTGGGTTGGGCAGGGAAAAGGCCGCAAGAGACAGACAGCGGGTAGACAGAAGCAGGCACAAAGAAAGAGCTGCTCGAATGCGGCCAGAGAGAAGAAGGAGAATGACAAAGAGCGAAGTAAAACAGCCCGACGGGCGGCGGGAGCTGGAGCGGCCAAAACCCGCGTGCTGAGAAGGAAGGGCCCACAGGGGCCGCCGACGCGGCCAGGCGCGTCTCTGCTTATCGTCTTTACGGGGAGGTTAATGGCCGCGGCAGCGCCCCCTCGTTCTCCTAAACCTCCCATTTGCAGCTCCTCGCTCTCCTTAAGGCTCTCTGATTAATTAGCCGGGATGAGAGGATAGATGTGCCACTCCGCCGGGGCCTGTCTGGATTTCGCTAGGTCTTTAATTGTGGTAAGGAAGGGCGCTCCGGGAGGAGAATCCGGAGCCGGGAAATGGGAGCAACTGGCGCCGGCGGCGGCGGGTCCCGGCGACCAGGACCCCCTCTCCCTCGCAGCCAGACGTCGGGAAGAAGCGGCTCCCTCGGAAAGCGCGCCCCGCCCAGCCTCTCCGGCCCCTGCGCGCCACGGAGGGCCAGGCGCTGGGTCCGCGGCTCCCTGCGCTGGTGGCTGGACAGAGCACCCCGGCCCAGCCCAGCCCAGCCCATCCCCTTCGTTGCACAGCAGAGCTTTCGCGCGCAGGCCCTTGGCATTGCGGCGTGGGAGGGGACACCCGCGTTAACTGCGATCTCCCTTCGCCTCTGAATTGCTGCTGCCCGACGCTTCCTTCCGCCGGATTTGGAAACCTCCTTTCTAATCCCTCTGCCAGGTTCCTGCCTCCGAAGGGCCCGAGCTTGCAGCTAGGCCCTCCCAGGCTTCCAGGGTCCACCCTGCGGCTGGGCTGGAGGCGGATGGGACTGGAGGCGTGCAGAGTCCCGAGCTGCCCAGACCCTCCTCCAGAAGCCGACTCTGAAGCTCCGGCGGTTCAACCGCCTCCCAGCTAAGCGACCTTCCTGCCTCCTGTCGCAGCGGGGAGGCAGTTTCGGAGCAGGTCGGCAGCGACTACAGAGATCTTCACTCTGCAACCAGCCCGGAGGCAAAGGTGCGGACCTCCATCGGTGCATTATCTAGGTGCGTGCCGTCGGGGACTGCCGCGCTGGCCCCGTGCAAGGGAACCCCAGACAGGACTCGGGGACGGTCTGCACTTTGCAAAGCACGGCCAGAGTTGGGGACCGGACCGAAGGACGCAGAGGTCTCAAATCCCTCACCACCCCATCCCCCACGCGACCTAGACCCACGGCAGTGACGCGGTCTTTCCCTGGAGCCGCGATGAGAGGCGCCAAGCAGAGACATCTCAGCCCCCCGAAGTAGCCTCGTTCCCTGTGGCCCACCCAGTGCAGGAGACCCGCACGGGGCCAGGGGGGATCGGACTGAGGAAGAGGTAAGAAATCTACCAAGTGGAAATTGGGATCCTCTCTATTGTGTTAAAGGATGCGGTCTCCATGGACTGACCTCTCTCCGTGAAAGAGTTGGGGATATTCTGACCAGTCCTTGCAAGCCTGGTCCAAGGCACTGGCCTCTACCATAGTTTAAGGAGGAACTCCTCTGGATGGTGGAGGCTCAGGAGTTCATGGTTATTTTTCTCATTGTTATTAGTTAATATCCAGTTTATTCCGGACCAAGCTCTCACCTCCACTCCAGCCGAGATTCAGCCTTGAAAACTAGCCCTGGAGTACTTCAAAAGGGAGGGCTCAGATGGGGCGACACAGCCACCCCAAGATGGGCTATGGATGCTTTGGGGGGGGCGCTTTGGTTTTAATGATCTCTGCAAGGTACAGGCTGTTTGTCATTCCTGTACCTGGAGCTGAGGAGAGAGAGGAAGGGGACAGGGTGAGCGTGGGAAGTGGGTGAGTGAGGTGCACACTTGGGCATCTTGCTGAGGAAAAGGCTTCAGAGTTGTGACCAACTTTCAGACCCCAGTGTCTTTGCCCTTTGCTTTCCAGACAGTGGGAGGGTGGTTAGGGACACTTCCACCGGGGGGGTTTCGCAGACGGAGCGTTTGCAGAAGGGCAAAAAGTGGAGATCTACATGAACACTCCTATTTGGTCTCAGCCTTTTCCAGACACAAACTCCTCCGATCAATCCAAATAGAAGGTCTTAACGATGTTCAAGGGGCCTGGAATCCTCTGAAATTGTGGGGTGTCGTGGCTCTATATAAAGCCCTGGTCACCTTTCTGAGATACTCTGGAAGAGGAAGGAAGCAAGGGGAGCCATGGGGATAGTCGGGGAGAGACCCAAACCCTACAATCTAGCGCCCTAGACACTGAGCTCTGGACGCCAGATCTGAACCTCAAGCGGACCCCATCCACAGTGGCCACACAGGAGAGTGGGAAGTTGCAGTCAAGGAGACACAGTTTCTCTGACGCCTTCAGTGGGGCTTTTGGTGTCTAAGCAGATTGCAAATCTGGATGTTTTCAGGGTTGGTTTTTCTTTCAGCTGTCCCTGCTTTTTGGCCCAGAACAGATAGGGGCATCCAGACAGGACAGGGACCCAGACCCCCAGTTGCCTGATCCCCTGTGGAGCTGAGGTCAGGGCCAAGCCTGCCCTCACCCAAGGCTCGGTAGGCGGGACTTGCCCCAAAGCCTTCAGCCTGGGGATTTGTTTCTCCACGAGTCCAGGCCTGCTGGCCAGACCGCAGACTCCCTTCACATCTGGCCACCTGAATAAGCACAGGAATTTTTTCTCCTTCCTATTTTGAAAAGTACCGAAGCCCCACATTCTTAGTTCATTTTAGAGAAGATGATACCACTGGATCTTGGGGCGAGGGAGGATTGTGGAGTCTGATGGCCTCTCAGCCTTTCCCTGCCCTTCAAGCCTGTATGTTTCCACATTTAACATTTGTGGAATATGGGAACTACATTGTGCACTGCTGTACTTTGGAAGGAGGGGTGCACAGGTGAAAACACGAGAGTCCCACGTAAGCACAATTGGGAGCACGTAATTTCTTGAATCCTTTCCATGTTTGTGCAAATCCTCAGTATTTACAGAATATTTATTCTGAGAGGTACAGCTGCCCTGGTACAGGATTCCTCACTGACTCTTGGGGGTTACTGGTTTCTAAGAGACCCCACAATACCCACCAAGCCGTCCCATTATGCCTGTTTCTCTGCATTCGCCTTTTCAAAGATGATTCATTTTTATATTGACCCAGTCCATACGGACTGAGATCCTTTCCCTACTTTTGCCCCTCCCGTGAACAACAGGACCCCCTACCAAAAAAAAGCACATGCACCATTTTTGTGAGTGGGGGTTTCAAGCAAGATGGCGGTGCCGGCAGCCTTCAGATTCAGATGCTGCTTTTCCAGGCACGAGTCCGCCCAAGCCCCAGCACAGGCCAGAAGGCAAGGAAGCCAGGTCCCTTCGCCTCAGTGAAAGGTGGTTGAAAGCAAGAGACTCCCCCAAGCATTCTCCCCCATCCTTTCCCGGGGGTGTTGCTAGAGAGACGGCTGATTCTGCAACTTGGGGGCCTGGAGGCTCCCTTCTGGATCCAGAGTTCCAGACCAATTTCTAATTTCCATGGAGAAAGAACTGTTAACCCTTTCTAAGCGGCCCCCCACCCACGAGGCTGCTCAGGGCAGCCGACCTCTGTCTCTCTCCGGCTACATTTGCTTGGAATTCGGAGCGGTGAGTGGAGACTGGGCTGAGCGGGCCTGAGGCTGCACGGAGCGTTCAGCACCCGGCTCTGGGGAGCTCTGGGTGTGGGGAAAATGGGGGGGGCGACCCTCTGCCGCCTCATATACCTTTGCTTGGGGAGGAAGAGTCGGGTGGGAGCGAGCGGGTAGCGCAGGCCTTGGCGTTGCGGGGGCGCCCCAGGTCCCACCGCGGAGGCTGGATCAGCCTGTCTGGAGCTCAAGGTTAACTGGTGGCCCGGGACATCGCACGCCCGCAGCCGCCGTAAGTCCTCAATGCGCGCGGCCAGGGATTGCCCAGTCCCAGAGGGGTCTTTCACGCGGCGTGCTGATCTACGAGATCGCGGTCCCCAGCGGCGAGGGAAAGGGAGGGGAGTGTCTTACCTACTTCTCCAAAACCGCGTGGTCCTCTGCGCATCTTCACAGGCTGCGGGAACTCGGGACTTTAGGTGCGACAGAGCCTATTGACCGAGGAGATGGCGCTGGGGGCTAGGGGCTACGTGGCTCCGGTCGCCGCTCCCAGCCCCAGCCCCTGTGAGGCCTCTGGGCGCAGTATCTGAGTCTGGGGCAGCGGCGCAGAAGGCACTGGGGGCGCGAAAGGGCTCCTGTGTCCTCGGTCCCCCTGGCGCCAGTGAAGGGGAGGTGTGTGTGGGGGTGGGGGTCGAGGACCGGGCCCCAGCGGCCGATTGGCGCCAGCGCCACCTTCCTCCACGTCTCGGGCGGGGCTTCCGCGAACCTCACCTGCCCCCTCCTCAGGGTGTCGTCGGATCACGGTGTGGCGGTTCCTGTAATGGGCCTTCGGCGCTTCTGAAAGGCCTCGGAGGAAAGGCGCGCAGATAGCCGGCAGAGAGAGAGAGTGTGTGTGCGTGCGTGCGTGTGTGTGTGTGTGTGTGTGTGAGTGTGAGAGAGAGAGAGAGAAGACAAGACAGAAGCTGATCTCAGAAAAGCTTCCCAGACAACCGTCTAATGCACACACAGACAAAAGAAGTAGGAGAGAAAGAAGAGTCTGGGAGACAGAAAGAAGCTCTAGCTTCTGAAGCCAGCGGCAAGTTGTCCTTGGGAGCTGGACATGTGAGAGGGAGGGACGCTTAGGCCCTCCGCTGGAGGTGACCGATCCCTCAGTACCAGGACGAGGAGAGCATGGGACCCTCCTCCGTCTTCGGGCCCACCCTCCCCGCCAAGTTCCTCGCCCTGTTGCAGCCCATCTCCTGTTTGATGCGGCAACCGGGAGGCTTCCCCGCTTCCTGCTGCTGCTGCTCGCTGCCCCTACTGTCTGGGCTCGGTCCTGCCTGGGGGGCAGCACCAGGCTGAGGCCTGCCCTTCAGCGTGCTCCTTTCTTCTGTTCCCTGGGCCTTAAGTGGGACTACCGCCTCCCCCGCCCCCCGAATGAACAAGGAAGTAAGTCCAGAGGGAACGACCTTGGCCAAGGTCAAAGAAGAGCACGGAAGTTTCACTTTCCATCCCAGCCCTTAGGTCCTCTTTTCAGTTTTTGGCCCTTGGAGTTCCCTGAGTCAAGTTGAAACCTCGGGCTCTTAATTTCTGAGACGCAAACAGAGATTCCAACTTACTTAAAAGTGGCGAAACTGCCACAGATAGTTGGCGTTCCAGCCTTTCTGACTCCAAGCTGGTATCCTGGAGTTACCTGCTTTCCTGGCCAGGGACCTGACACCTTCTTCCTCCTCTAGAGTGGGCAGGCGACCCACTCACATCCAGCCCTTTCCTGCAAATAGTTGTCGAGGGGTGCGGTGGGGTGTGTCTGGGATCTGAGCTCTAAGCCAGTCTCCGCTGCTAACTCACTGTGGAACCTCAGCTGCGCTGCCTCCGCCTCTTTGGGTCTCGGTTTATTTCCTCTGTATAATGGAGCAGCAGGCTCGGCGATCTATGTTTTGCGTTTGCATCCTGCTCTGGTTTGCAGGTTCTGATGAGCTTGTCCTTCCAGGGAAAAAAAAAAGACTCCCAAATGATGATTCTATTTTATAGCCACTGAATATAGAAATATGGTAAAATTAAATTTTGCTTCCACGAATGAGTCTATTTCTCTATTTTCCTTTTCTGTACCTTTTATTGATGTATGATGTAAACGCAGCAAAGGGTACTGATATTAACCGTACGGGTCAGTGTATTTTTGCGTATGTGCACATGCATGTAATCCCCACCCAGATCAGCATATTTCCAGCCATAGTTCCAGCCTTTCAGAGGACTCCCTCATAACCCCTTCTCATCCATAACCCCAACTAGTCAATACACCCCAAAAGTAACCGTATCACCATCGATTAGTTTTGCCTGCCCTTCGACTTCATGTAAATGAAGTCGTGGTCTGTATTCTTCTGTGTTTGGCTTCACCTGTGCAGTATTACGTATGTGGGACTCACGCGTGTTGCTGTCTATGACAGTGAGTAGCTCATTCTGTTCTATAGCCGTATTCCATCGAGTGCCACATTCCACTGTGTGATCTACCCCAATATTTTTATCCTTTCTTCTTTTGGTGGAGATTTGGGTTGTTTCCAGTTTGCGGCTGTTATTAAAAAGCTCCTCTGAGCATTTCTGTTCAAGCCTTTTGACGGACACCTGTCCTGAGAGACTCAGGGGTGAAAATGCGGGCTTATACAGCAGGCACACATCTGTTCTGCCAGACACAACAGTTTCCCAAGGCAGCTGCCCAGTTTACACGTCTACCAGCAACGTGTGAGATCCGGCTGCTCCATAGCTTTTCCCATACCTGGTGTTGTCTATCTTGTTCCTTTTGGTAATTCTGATGGGTTTGTAGTGCTATTGCAATGTGTGTGTGTGTGTGTGTGTGTGTGTGTGTTTAAAAGTGGTAAAAACACAGAGTATAAAACCATCTTAACCATTTTATAAGTGTATAGTTCAGTAGTTCCTGCTGCACATTTATGCAACCAATTTCTGGAGGTTATCCAGCCTGCAAAACCAAAACTCTGTGGCCATTGGATAACAACTCCCCATCCCTTTCCCCCCCAGCCCTTGACAATCAGCACTTTACTGTTTCAATGAATCTGACTACTTCGGTTATCTCATATAAGTGGAATCATACAGGACTTGTCTTTTTGTGACTGCCTTATTTCACTTAATATAATGTCCTCAAATCTGATCTGTGTTGTAGCATGTGACAGGATTTTCCTTTCTTTTTCTTTCTTTCTTTTTTTTTTTTTTTTTAGAGTATGTTTACGAAAGCTGGGGACAGTAAAACAAAAGAAGATCTTAGGGCAGAAGAAGCAACAGGAGAGCTGAGGCAGTGCTCTGCTTTGGCTCCCTAGAAACGTTATAGGAGAGAAGTGAGCCACGGCGGGGCTATTGTCAGCTCACTGAAAAGTCTGAGAAAAAGGGGCCTTGGAGACAGGTTCCGGGGGAGACCTGGGACAGGCCGCCGCTGCCTGTTGCTTTTCTGGTTGCAAGTCTCATGGGAACCCTTAGAGTTTAAGAGAGAAACGTAATGATGCACACCTGAGAGGGAAGAAAGGCGTGAGCATGCTTCAGAGAGAGCTCCTGGATTTCCTTATTTTTTTAAGACTGATAATATTCCATTGTATGTACATACCATATTTTCTTTATTCATTTATTGATGGACATTTGGGTTGCTTCGCCTCTGAGAATTATGAATAATGCTGATTTGAGTCGGCCGCTCAGAGAGCTTCCTTGGCCTTTTAGAAAGAAAGTCACAGAGGCAGAAGAAGTGGGCCAGCTGGGCTGCGTGAACTTAGGAAACAAGTTACAGAAGCAGGGCCCTTGGAGAGAAGTTCAGGGGGTTAGCTGCTGCAGGCCTCTGCTCCCCTAGTTGCAAGTCTTGATGTTCGACTTAAAGCTTAGGAGAAAGAAAGCAAATATACATGCCTGAAGAAAGAAGGCGTGGGCATGCCCTAGAAAGAACACACTGGTTCCTTTGCCTTAAGGGTTTTTATCTGTTTTCTAGAGGCAGGAATTGTAGGGGAGGATCTGGATAGAATATTCATCAGCTTTCCAGGTGTGTCCTTTAATACACTGCTTTATCAAAACGAGCATATTGGGTCAGGGTCATGGCCTCTACTGATTGGTCAGCACTGGGGCAGGGGATCATTAGTCACTGCAAGTGTGCCTGATGTCAGCCGTGGTGTCACTTCCGCTGGTTTTGCTGCTTTTCTGGGCCCAGAGCTGAAACACAACCAAGGCCTAGATGTTCTCTCTAGTTTGATCAAAACCCTGTCTCTGTGGTCAGCGGACACAAGGCTTTGTTCCTAAGGTTGTTTGATGCTGACCAGTACAGCGCTGTCCTGAGGGCTTAAATGCTTCCGGGAGTGGCCATGCAAGGGAGAAGGAGGCAGGTGAGTCAGGGCGCTGGCTGAGGCCAGTTTGAATCATGTGTCTCAGTTTCCCCATTCCATTTGCCAAGGAATTCTCCTGGATTCTTATTATCCTGCCTCACCTCCTTCACCTTCAAAGCCATCAATGGCCATTTAAGTCCCTCTTCAGATTTCCTTTCTTTCTTCTTTGGTCTCATCTCTCTGATTCAGCCAAGAAAGGTTATCTGATTTTAAAGACCCACGTGATTAGATTGGTCCCACCTGAATAATTCAAGCTACTCTCCCCATCTCAATGTCCTTAATTATATCTGCGAAGCCCTTTTCGCCTTCTAAGGTTTTACCGATCTTTTCTTATTTGTATCTTTTAAGATTTTATTTATTTATTTTAGAGAGAGGAGAAGGGAGGGAGAAAGTGAGGGTGAGAAACATCACTGTGAGAAAGAAACATCACTGGGTTGCCTCTCGTATGTGCCCTGCCTGGGGACCGAACCCTCAGCCCCAGCATGTACCCTGACTGGGAATGGGAACTGAACTGGCAACCTTTAGCTTTGCAGGACGGTGTCCACCCACCTGAGCCACATGGGTCAGGGCTTATTAATCTTTTTTTAAAAAAGTGTTTGTTTCACCGATTTTTTTCTATTGTTTATACATTTTCTATTTCATTAATTTCAACTCTATTATTTCCTTCTGCTTACTCTGGTTATATGCTCTTAATTTCTTAAGATAAAAGAACATTGTTGTTAGACCTTTCCTCTTAAAAAAAAAGATTTTATTTTATTTATTTTTAGAAAGAGGAGAGGAGAGGAAGAAAGCAAGGAGAGAAACATCAATGTGAGAAAGAAACATCGATCTGGATTGGTTACCTCTCCATAAGTGCCCCGACTGGGGACTGAACCTGCAACCCAGGTATGTGCCCTGACTGGGAATCAAACTGGAGACCTTTCCCTTTGCAAGACGATGCCCAACTAACTGAGCCACATTGGTCAGGGCCTTCTTTTCTTATATAAGTACTGAATGCTATAATTCCCCCTTAACACACTCTCTTAGCTACATCATCACATTGTGATATATTGTATTAGCAAATTTCATTCAGTTCAAAACATCTGCTAGTTTCCTTTGTGATTTTCATATGATCTGTGAGTTATTTAGAAGCATGTTGTTTAATTTCTACAAGTTTTGATGATTTGTCCGATCTGTTGTTACTGATATTTGCTTTAACCTTGCTTGGGTCAGAAAACATACTTTGTATAATATCAGTCCTTTAAAATTTTTTGAGAATTATTTTGTTGCTTAAATGATGAGCCAATAATCCTATGAAAAGATGATCAAGCCCTTATCAAACCTGGACTCTATCACAATTCACCCCTGATATTTGACCGATAACGAAAATGTGTCATTTTGTTTAATTAAATTTGAACTTATTTAAGTAAGCCATTGTGATGCTTTAGAAGGCCTCCAGCCTGAAGCCAGTATTGGAGCCGTAAGTTTTATTACACGTCTTGTTCAAAAGCCCAGTGTTGTGTATTTTTAGAAATGAATGCCTCGGTCACTCTCAGTAATGTCTGGAACTCTGAAGAGGATAAAGAGTGTCTTGGTGAGGCCTGGGTTCGTGGCTTTAGTATGTGCAGCGAGACGTCTGACCTGGATTTGTATTTTGGGGCATCTGTGAAACAAGAACATTCCAAGAGCTCTTTACTCCAAAGGGGATGACTTTGGGGAATGTCGTTGTGTTGCCATTGGTCGGACCAGACGGCAAGATCATTGGCAATGGCCTGGAAGTCTGGGGAAAAAACGTGCAGATGACGCTGACTGCTGGCCAAGGCATCCTTTATTGCCAAGATGACTGCTGACATACGACAGATGGTGCGGAGCCCTGAAACCTGCCCTTTATCAGAGATACCTGTCAAAGGTTGAAAAGCACAAATAGAGACCAAGGCTCGTCAGGTGTGGTGGTTGTGCTGTCATCCTCACAGTTGATGGATTCCCTCTGCTGTCTACTCAGTTGATCCCAAGGGTCTTTCCAACTAGCCACGGGGTCTGGGAGAGACGTGACCTCCTCCAGTACTGTGCCCAGGGACTGAAGATTGGTGGTGGGGGGTGACCCCTCCTTCCGGTGGGATGTGCTGTGGGACCAGGTCTTGCTCTGCCCTGTAGATACCACTTTCACCTTAGCCAGGAGGCACCTGTGGCCATGCCAAGCTTGTGGGTGAGTTGTTATGCAGCAAGAGAAAACTGGAATAAATAATAGCCAATATTTATTGAGTACTAACCGCCATATCGTTTTGACTCTTTATGGCTATGAGTTCTTTTCTATTTTTAAATTTTCTTTGTTTCTGTGATGCAAACACAGGTCTGACGTTCTTGGGTTAGGTTTCAGAGTGGTGAAGAGCAAGGTCGTAGGCAGACCAGTCTAACTCACGGCTCTGCACTTACTACGTAGCCTCAGGCATCCTAGTCAACTGCTCTGAGCCCCGGTTTCCTTGTCTTTAAAACTCAGGTAATTATTCCTAAGAAAATACATGAAACTAGCTTAACATAGTGCTTGTCACATAGTAAGCCTTTTTTATTACCTGACTTGCCTCTCAGCTATTTTACTCTCTGTGGACCAAGCTGAACCTCAGTTTCTTCATCTGTTATGTGAGAACAATGATAACAAACCTCTCAAGAGTTGTGTTGAAACTTCTCCCAGTGTTTCACACTGCAGCACACTTCAGGGTAACAGATCAGGGCACAAACACTGAGGACCGCCTGACACGTTGTGACAGGGCCCCCAAGACTGCAGAACTCACACATCCCTAAAATGCAGCGGCTCGTACAAAGCAACTCAACACACACCCTTGCTCCGCCCAGCCCACCGGCACCCCAGACACACATCTGTGTCCTCTCAGCTCCGCCTCTTTTGCATAGAATGGTGGCTGAAAGCTCGCTGTGCAGGAGTCAGACTGTCCTATGTTCTAATCCCAGGTCTTCCTCTTATTAGCTATGTGAACTGGGACAAATTACTTATCCTCTCTAAAATGCAAACATAAGTTGGGACTAATTAATGCCTATCATCTTTCAATGTCTCTTCACAAAGAAGGCTAACCCCAACCCTTGAAGTTTAGAGAAAAAAAGTTATTGAATAACCAGATTAGATTTTAAAAATAAACTTACTATTTTTAGCCACAGGTCCTATCACAAAAAGAAAAAGAGACCTTAATTCTTCATCTCCAAAAAGGAGGGGAGGGCTGTAGCATGGAGAATTTAATTTAGAACCAAGATGACACCTTTGGCCTTGGGAGTCCCTCCAAGAAAATGAATGACTAAGAGGAGGGGAAAGAGGTCGTGAAGCCACATTACTGGGGTCTCAAAACACACAAGGCAGTTTCACCTGAACCAAATGGCTTGACTATAGTCCTGGGAAGCCAGGAAGATCGCTGGGTCAGTGGTTTTCGAATGTTTTTCATCAGCCCCCCAGGTAATCAAATTCCCATACGGGGGGAATATGTACCAGGTCATATACATTCTAGTGTTTTCTGAACTGTGGTATATCAAGGTCAAACGTGCTGGTTGCAATTCACTAAACTTTAGTTTACACAGCTCATCAATGAGTCATGACCGCAGTTTGAAAACCCAGTCTAGATTATTCCTTTCTGTCTCTCTCAGTAGGAACCCAGGAGAGGCTCCTTCTCATTCTATTCTTGATATTCCAACATAAATCTTCCAGAGTTACATAAATTGTGATTCTCCCAAGTGACCGGGAGAAATTTGACTAGAATTGTCTCCGTATTTCCCGTGGCTATTTGCTTCTCCCTGACAGTAAATAATAATAGTTAATAATAATAATAATAATAATAATAATAATGGTGGCTTGATTATGGAGTCTGACCACTTGGATTGAGTTCTGGCTCAACTTTTAGTTGGCTTTCTTACCTGCCTGAGTTCCTGCATCTGTATTCCAGGAATAATAATAATAATACTTGCCTCTTGGTAAGCGAGGTAAGGTAATTAACACAGGGCCTGGGGCACAGTTAGTGCTCCAAAATATTGGCAACTATGTTATTTACTACTTTTTAAGCTGTCTCGTTGTTTCTTGCAGCAGAGACCTGAAAGTAGCTTAGCCATAAGCAGCACTAAACTAAGGGAAGAACCTCTTGGCAGTAAAGAGACATCTTGGTATCACAGTGTGAGCCTGCCTGACCGTGGACAGACACTAGAGGGTGCTGCACGCTCAGAAAGCCACTTGTTTTCAAGCCCAGAGAACTCTGCCAGGGAGCTTTTGGACTGCACCTCCCGACTCTTTCCCTTGAGTCTGTTCATTTAAAGCGAAGTAGCCGCTGCGTTGGTTCTGAAACTAAGGACTTTGGGAGAAAGGAGGGGACAGCAAGGGACTGTATCAAGCAGAAGTCTGGCTCCCTCAAACTTTCACCAATTGACTTTCAGCTGGGCTGTGAAACTTCTGGAAAACCAAGGCAGTGTCTTACTCATCCGTGAGCTGGGGGGCTCACACACATACTGTCTGGTACACTGTAAGCACTTTGTAAGTGTTTATGGAGTGGGACCATCCAATGGGAGCACCTGAGACCTAAATAATTATAACTACAACTTGGTAGCTGCTGTGATGTCTGGGGGCATTGTGGAAGCTCCCAGAGGATTGGCGGGGGACAGGTGGGGGGGATGGGTTGGAGAGAATGGTTTTCCTAAATTCAGGGCACATGGTCCTCTCTAGAATACAAGAAAAGATCTTTTCTTTCACATCAGGCGTTTGGATATTTACGAACAGCTTGCTGCTCCATTCCCTTCGCATCCTTCGTGCAGAAGGATTTTCAGGTGTTCCACCCAGTGGTGCGCTCCCTGCAGAACTGCGGGGAGGCCGATGGCAAATAGTGCGGCACCTGCTGGGTGCACACATCTCTTATCGTCTCTAGCACATCCTTCAATTATGTCTTTTTTATTTTAATGTTGGTGACTTTTTCAAAAAGTCTCCATCTGAGGATATGTCTCTTGTTGTTGCTGTTTTTATCCTTACTGGAGGACATTTTTTCATCGCTTTTTAGAAAGAGAGGAAGGAGAGAGAGAGAGAAAGAAGTTGATTAGTTGCCTCCAGTACCCGCCCCGACCATGGACTGAGCCTACAACCTAGGTATGTGCCCTCACCGGGAATCGAACCTGCACCCTTTTTGGTGTATGAGACAATGCTCCAATCAACTGAGCCACCCAGTCAAGGCATTTAATTAGGTCGCTACCTCATTTAATCCTCAAAAAAATCCTGTGAAGCTAAGGTTATTGCCCACATTCTACAGATTAGGACATGGTAAGGTTTCATAACTGGCCCAAGGTCACACCCTTAGGGAGTGGCAGGCCCAGCGTTTGAATCCTAATAATTTGGCTTCAGAAGGTACTTCTATAAAGTTTCACTTAAAAAAGAATAAGAACAACGGGCAGGATAGAGGGCATCAGATACTCTTCTAAGTGTCTTAACATTTGTTAACTCATTTAAGTCATTTATTGGCCACACACACATCCAGCTGTCATCCCTTTGTCTGGCATTCTGTAAAGAAAGTGACTCGTTCAGCTCACAACTCGAACAAGTGTTTTTCCTAAAGGTGACCACTGCCTTTCGATGTGCAGTAGAAATACTTTATGTCTGCTTCCTATTTCACGCTGAGTTGAGATCGAATAAAACTAAAGATCTGTGTTGTGTCATCAAGGACATTCGTAAGGGAACGTGGCCTTTGTCTTGTCTTGTGTTTACTCTCAGTGCCTGGTGGCGAAGAATGCAATGACTGCTGTCTCCCTGTGGTGCCACAGCAGCTCTCCCCACCGTTGTCCCTGCTCCATCATTGTGAACGGTGTCAAGGTCAGTGCCGTGAAGAAGACAAATTACGACTCTGTGTTTGAGTCTAGAGCCCCGAGGAGTCTGCGGACCAGACCTTGGGACCGCGGTTCTGGTTCATTCATTCAGTCCACCATTTCAATGGCGCACCTGGTGTCTGCTAGCTCTTATTCTAGGCCCTCGGGACACAGAGAGAAACAAGACAATGCCTTGCATTCTCCAGAGTAGACAGACAATAACCGTGTACACACAAACAAACAGGAAATTTTCAGATGGTGGTCCACAAGAGTGAAAAATATCATGGGGGGTGGAGACACTACTAGACAGGTCAGGGAAGACCTCTGTGGGGTGACATTTCAGTGGAGAGCTGATCGATAATGGAAAGGAGATCGCCTGACCGTGTCCTCGTTAGAATGCAGTGCTCCAGAGTGCGGGGGGAGGGGGTGCAAATCCCCCCACCCCACCCGGGGCTGCAGGTCACCCTTGTTTAAGAAGGCATCCATGCCCTGGGTTGGAAAGAATAAAAAACCTGTGTTCTGACCCCTCTTTCCATCACGCTAATCTCTTTGCTTCTCTGAGCTTCAAGTTCCAACTTCCTGATGGAAAATGAGGGTGGCAAGAGCCGCCTGGCTCACCCCAGTCAGAGTGGGGTTTAGAGGACCTGAGGACGCACACGGAAGTTCTTCATACATCGTAGACATGCGTGTTGCCTGCTCAGTCAGCTCACTTTCACTGGCAGACAACGGGCCGCAGGCTCCCTCACCCCCAGTGCACGGTCAGCTCAGCCAAGTCCCCCCCAGCCCTCCCTCCTTTTCCCAGGAACCTGAGCTGAGTCAGCGCTCTTCCCTTCCAAATGAGGACTCTTGATTTGAGTATAGGAAAAAGTTCCTGACATCAATCCTTATTTGTGAAAACATCTCATTACTTTCTAAAGGAAATCGTAGCTCACTGAAATTTGTTAAACTCTTGCCTCCTAAACAATATATGTGAATTGCTGACAAGCCTGTCCTCTTTGTGTTTATCCAAGTCATAGAATAAAATGCCAAGCACTGCACAGGAAGCTGGAGAACCCCCTCCAACTCACGGCACGTCCCCCTCCAAATTGCTGCTGGTTTTGTCCTCTGTCATTTCACCAGCTTCAAATCATTGTGTGGGTTGTATGTCATATCTCCAGCTTGCTCCCTGGCTGTGTCTGATGTTTGGCTGAATTGTAAAAAAAGGCCTCCTGCAGATTGCTCCCCCAAGGGGTTCTCTTATATGAGGAAATGCACGTTTGCCCTGGCTGGTGTGGCTCAGTGGATTGAGTGTCTGCCTGGGAACCAAAGGGTTGCCAGTTCAATTCCCAATCAGGGCACATGCCTGGGTTGCAGGCCAGGTCCCCAGTAGGGGGTGTGTGAGAAGCAACCACACACTGATGTTTCTCTCCCTCTCTTTCTCCCTCCCTTCTCCTCTCTCTAAAAAATAAATAAAATAGAATCTTTTTTTAAAAAGAAACACATGGTTTTATTAAGAAATGCTGTTTACTTTAGTTCTCAGAGTGTTTAACTCACTTCATTTTGCAGAGAGCAAATGGAGGTGCAGGGCCACTTAGGAACAGCTGAAATACTGACTTTTAACTCATTTTTTAGCAGTTCTGGCCAAGGAAATTTGACAGCAGGGAGGAACATGAGATGAAACGGGGAGCGGCCCAACCCCTACACCTGGCGCCTAGGGGCCTTCAGAGCAGTGAGTGCCTGGCAGGATTAACCCCTCTAGATCCGGATCCCGGGCAGCGCTGTGGATGCCTGAGGAGGAAGAGAAGGAGCTGCATTTGGTGGCCGCCCCCTCGACCAGCTGGGGACCAAATGGTGTTTGGTCCAGAATTGGTTAAGATGCCCCACGCGATGCTCAGGTTCAGGTCTAAGGGCGTCTGCCCAAGGTGGCCAGCATCCAGGTGGCTGGAAGTCCTCCAGTCCCCAAACAGGGTGGGAGACCTCGCGCCAAGGAGAGGCCCGGGAGATACCCAGGATGGGGGCACACGGCAGGCAAAATTCTCAGCTCTGGCCCCTTCTCGTCAAAAGCTGAGTGAGAGGGGCGATGCGACGTCACCCTAAGTGGCCCAGGTCAGCACAGAGGTCTCCAGGTGCCACAGCTTCTCCGGCTTTCTCTGCCTTTGTCTGGGAAGGGGGGCGCAGTCTCAGGACTTCTGCGTGTGCGGTGAGCGCCAGCCGGCGCGTGGTTCCAACCAGGTGCATCCCGCGGGCTCCGGGAACTGGGCCGGTGCCTGTACCACTCCGGCAGCCGGCAGGGGTCAGTGTTAGTTCACAGGTGAGCAGGCAGCTGCCAGCTGCTGAATCCGTTCCCTATGGCTGGGTTTTGTCCCTACCAATCCCGCTGGACTTGTTTACCTGCCATTATCTGTGTTCTCACCTATCCAGGCCCCCACACCTTCCCTGGCTCCCCCAGGCTGCCACCCATGTAAGGATGCCTGCGCCCCTCTATAAACATACATCACTACCCCTATGGACGATTACTTCTTGGCTTCCTGCCACACGGTGATGCCAAATTGGAGAGAGGACGTGGCTTAGAGTCAGGTTTGGGTCCAGGTTCCTGTTCTGTCAATTACCAGGTATGAGACTTTGGCGAATCACTTTGCCTCTCTCTGTCAATTTTCTCATCCTCAAAAATGAGCTAATGACGATAGGAATTGCTGTTATGCTACGTGCCAGATTTATAAGCCATATGCTTTGCATATGATCATCTCAGGGCTTAAGATGAGGAAACTGGCTCTGAGAGATAATTAGCTGCAGGAAGAAGCCCAGCTGGAATCTGAACCCAGGACTGACCCTTTCCACCTGTTACCCTGCCCTGCAGGGCTGTAGTGAGAATTAAAATGTGGACATTTTATTCTTCTTCTTGTCTGACACTTTGGTTTGGATCCTGGTGGGTGCCGTCTGCTACTAAGAAGAAACTTAACAGAAGGCGTTTTTCAATTGTTAGAAACGAACCCTGTTAGTGGGCTTGTGAAACCAGCCTTACTGAAATGCAAGCTCCAGAAGGGTGAGGACCTCATCTGTCTTGCTCACTGCTCTGAGCCTGTTGCTCAGCATAGTTCCTGATGCATAATAGATGCACAATAAATACAGAGGAGTATATAAATTTATACGCCTCTCCAATTCATTCCGAGGCAGACACTAACACGGAGCCATTTTTCATATCAACCATTCAATTACCAGGCCAGTGACACTAATTACTAGCTCTAATGGCCATTGTCTAATTTAATTAAGGGGGTTATTGGATCTCCTGAAACTCCTGCCACCCTTCCATTACCTAAGTCGTAGGGATTTGATAACAGTATTTTGATTAGCATATTCACACGATAAATTAAGTAAACCAGTTTAATGACTCATTTCTATGACCAATGACATGAGAAGGTGTGGGGAAATGACAAAGGGGATAAAACTGACGTATCTGAGAAAATGCTGTGGACGAGGCTCCAAATCTCCCAGAATGCTCTGCCCCGGGGCCCCCGCGGCTCTGCAACCCTCAGCCTCATCTTTAGCCTCACCCTGCTTCAATGGTCCGTTTGTCCTTGTCCAGAGCGTTTTGAGGACCTTGATGCTTGTGCGAATCAGGCCCTGGGCCTAGAATACCGAATCCTAGACAGACATGTGAGTAGTGACCAATCGGAGGGCAACAACAGGAGGGCCGAGGAAAGGCCGCTTTCAGTTCAAGTGCAGGCACAGGCTCGACAGGGAAATTGGAAAATAAAACAGGTTTTCTGTACTCCCTCTCCCTCAAAAGGTCCATTTTTTAAAAACAACAACACAGCCCTGACTGGTGTGGCTGAGTTGGTTTGCATGATCCTGCAAAGTGAAAGGTCGCCGGTTTGATTCCCGGTCAGGGCGCATGTCTGGGTTGTGGGTTTGGTCCCAGTCAGGACACATCTAAGAGGCAACTGATTGATGTTTCTCTCCCTCTCTTTCTCCCTTCCTTCCCCTCTCTCTAAAATTTTTTTTTAAATAAGTCTTTTTTTAAAACACAGAATAATCAAAATGCATGGGACTCTGTGTGTGTGTGTGGTGTGCAGTGAAAAGAACAAAGACCTGGATTTGAATCCTGAGCCAGCCAACTTCTTGCCTTAACCATTTTTAAAGTCTAAGTGGGGGCAGTATTCTCTCCTGGTTTTCTTTCTACTTCTGTAAACATCCCTTTTATTTATTTGGGAAGTCATCTCTTGCTCCCTCCTTAACCTTTGGTAGATTCCATTTTTCTCCCCTTGCACCCTTTTACTGGGAAGCATCAGTAGAAAGTCACACCCATTTAGGGATCTCACTGCTACCTATATGGAGTGATTCCCAAATGCATCACCAGTCCTGTCTTCAATATTCAAAAAGCTTAAAAATTTAAAAAAAAAAAAAAAAAACAGCCAGAACTTTGGGTCAGAGGTCCTTCCTTGACCAATCAACAATAGCTAGGGGGTGTAGTCTGTATGAGCACAGCAACTACTGGAGAATCACAGAGAGGGAGGAGGGGAGGGAGAGCTAACTAGAGGAAATCTAGACCGCAGCGCTGGGCAGGCCAGCACTAAAGTCCCAGTTGAGGGTATACCTGTCTGGATGCTCCACATGTACTTCACCATCTTCTCCTGAAAACCTGACTGTCCTCCTGTTCTCCTGCCTCAGTGAATGCGGTCCCCATTTACCAAGTCACCCCAACTATAGATCTGAGAGTCATTCTAGAATCCTTCCTCTATTTAAAAAAAAATTATTTACTTTTACAGAGAGGGGAATGGAGTGAGAAGGAGAGGGAGAGAAACATCAATGTGTGGTTGCCTCTTGCGCGCCCCCTAGTGGGGACCTGGCCCTCAACCTAGGATGTGCTCTGAATGGGAATCGAACCAGTAACCTTTGTATCCAGAGGCCAGTGCTCAATCCACTGAGCCACACCAGCCAGGGCTAGAATCCTCCCTCTTTATCACCAGCTCCAATATATCCAATTACTTACCATGTCCCTCTAATTCTACCTTCTGAATACTTACCCTCTCCATTTCTACTACTGCTTTCTGAGTTCAGGCCATCCTCATACACCACCTGGAATATTACAATAGGTTCTTAGCTGGTCTCTCTGTGCCTTATCTCGCTTCCCTAAGCCATTCTCCTCACTGATGGCCTTTGTTTTCCTGAATGATATAGATTATTTTCTGATTATATTAAAAACACATGATCATTTGCTCAGCTGGTGGCTCAGTTGGTTGGAACATAGTCCCATTCACCAAAAGGTTGTGGGTTTGATCTTTGGTCTGGGCATATTCGAGAGGCAACCGATCGATATTTCTCTCTCACATCGATATTTTTCCCTCTCTCTCTCTCTCCCTTCCTCTCTCTTTAAGAATCAATAAACGTGTCCTTGGGTGAGGATTTTTTTAAAAATGATCATTTGAAGTACCAGTCAATACAAAAAAAAAACAAGGAAGAATGTGAGCACGGCCTGAAATTTCGCCACCGTGGGATCACTATGCTGTCACTCTGGTAACCATTCTCTCTTGCATTTCTTTATTCCTATTTAAACTTGGTACATATATTTGATTTATGAGACACGTGTATATCATTTGTGAGATACATATGTCCCAGGCCATGTCCTGCCTTAAACACCAGGCTCTATAATGAGGAGTTGCTTATAGTTCCCTGCGGGCACCATGTGACGTGTTTCTCATCTCTCTGCCTTTGCCCACGCTCAAAACACCCCGTGTTTGTTTCCTACTACTGCCACGAACCGTGTGGCTAGCACAGCAGGAATTTATTCTCTTACAGTCCTGGAAGCTGGAAGTCGGCAATCAAAGTGTTGGAAGGACCGTGATCCTTCCAAAACCTCTAGGACAGGGCCCTTCCCTGCCTTGTAGCCCTTCTGGTGGCCCCAGGCACTCCTTGGCTTGTGCAGCATCGTGCTAACCAGTGTCTCTGTCTTCACACGGCTGTCTCCCCGTCTGTCTCTGAGTCTTCACATGGCGTTCACCCTGTGTGTCTGTCGCTATGTCCAAATTTCCCTCTTGTAAGGCTACAGTTGGTCATATTGGATGCAAGTCCCCACCTTACTCCAGTATGGCCTCATCTTAACTAGTCACATCTGCAATGACCCTGTTTCCAACTAATCACATCTACCATGGCCCTTGGAGGCACTGGAGATTAGGATTTCAACATATCTTTTTTTAGGGTGACAGAATTCAACCCACAACATAACCTTTTCCATTTTCTTACATGACCAACTCTCTTCAACCTTCATACTGCAGCTGAGGCATCATATTTGCAAGGAAGTTTTCCCTGAAGCCCCTAGCTGGACCTGTGTTCTTCCATAGCAGCTACATTACCATGGCGAGTTTTCTAGGGATTATCTTTATAGAAATAATTTCCCTTCCTTAGACTACAGGAAGGTAGGGACTGTATCTTCCCTCTTTAATGTACTCGATACTTATCTCTTACATAAATTAGTTCGAAGCTGAGTGGGCTGGAGACTCAAATACAGGGACTTAGAGAAGAATAGAAGTTTATTTCTCTCCTGCACGGCAGTCCTGAGTTGAGCCGTCCGGGTTAGTACGGATTCTGCCCTCACACCGCCATCTGAGAATGCTGGCGCTTCTCCAGTGTAAGGACTTTTTCCTCATCTTGATGGAAGCGGGATAGCAGGCCCATTCCTGCCTGCAGGAAAGGACAAGAGACTGGAAAGGCACAGCCAGTGTCTGCAAATTCAGACCCAAAGTAGCCCTTCTCACTTCTGCCCCCGGGGAGCACTGAGTCATGCATCGCCACGCCTCATTGAAAGGCAATCTGGAAATGTGTCTGCCTCCGGTGAGCAGCCATGAAAAATCAAACGCTTTTCCTGAAGTTTGGCCCAAATTCATACAATGGCAACAGCTGACTTGTAATGGCATAAGGAATTTAGAGAGGCGTCTGGAGAGATTAGTTATAGTCTTTTTTTAACTCACCTAGAATGAATATGAATGAGTTTTGTTACAGAAGTGTCAATATATTACACTGGGGGCATTGATCATCTCCAGTGCATGCAGCATATTATCTTTCTGAAATGGAACATTTCTGAATTTCAAAGTTTATCCACAGTATTGGCCTCAGACCCAGGCAAGAGGACGCCACTCTTTCGGAGGCTCTGCTCCGCCCCTCTTTCCCCACTACCTGAGGGATTGGGAGACAAAGGGGTAGTCTCACCTGGAGCCTGGGCATGCCCTCCCTTCTAGACTGCGTCTCACGTCCACTGGGGTTTGCTGCCCAAGTGGCCCAAAGCCCGCACAAGCCTTTTACCTGAGACTAGGACTGTGCTGGCCTCTTTCAGAGATCTGCCTCCCAGGTAGAAGAGACCACCCCTGGCACATTCACTCTTAAGTCCAAGAGATGATGAAAGGGCAGCCAAATGCCGCAGGTGTGGATGGAAACGGAGTGTCGGAGATGCCCGCACAGGCCCCGGCGAGGCCCCTCAAGATGGTAGCTTATTTCGAATCTTAGGGGGAAAGCACTCAGTATTTTACCATGAAGTCGAATGCTGGCTTGGTTTTTATAGACATTCACTGTCAAGGTGAGGGTATTCTCTTCTATTTCTATTTTTCTGAGAGGTTTTTTTCTCACTTATTAAATGGGGGCTGGATTTTGCCATCTCCTGGCAGCAACCGTATCCCTCGGCTTGCGCCCCGTCACTTCAGCCTCCCCTTCCATTGTCGTACGCTCCGCCTCCTCGGTGTGCATCCGGTCTCCCTCGGCCTCTCACTTGTGATATGAAAAGTCCCTCGTGATTACCCTTAGGGCCTACCAGGGTGGTCTCCTCATCCCAAAATCCTCACTTAATCACATCCCCAAAGACCCTGTTTGCCAAATATTTATGGGTCCGGGGATTAGGATCTAGCATCTTCGGAAGCGCTACTCGGCCTGCCTTGTGCTTTGAGCTTTTCGGGCCCTGCCACTGTCTTCCTCGTTCTCCCAGAAAATAAGTGGCGTGAACATTAGATCTTTACAAGTCTCTCGGGCTTTGTTCTTCTTCTTCTTTTTCTTTTTTTTTTTTCCCAGTCTATTTTCTCTATGTTTTTCAGCTTGGATGATCTTTATTATTCTTCTTTAAGTTCACTGGTTCTTTCCTCTGTCCCCTCCATAGCCCATTCACTGAGGTTTTTATTTTGGTTATTGTATTTTTTGATTATAAAGTTCTATTTAGTTCTTCTTTATATTTTCTATTTCTTTTCTGAGACTTTCTATTCTTTTAATCATTTTTATTTATTTATTTGATTTTTTTTGAGAGAGGGGAAAAGAGGGAGAACGAAAGAGAGGGAGAGAAACATTGGTCAGTTGCCTTTCACATGCGCCCAACCAGGACCTGAACCCACAACCCAGGCATGTGCCCCAACCAGGAATTGAACCTGGGAGCTTTCACTTTGCAGGACGACACCCAGTCAAGTCACACAAGCCAGGGTGAGACTTTCTATTTCTTTCCTTAAACTTCTATTTTTTTATTTATTTTAAATATGTTCTTAATTACTCATTGATGCATTTTTAAAGATGCCTACTTTAAAGTCTTTGTCATATAATTCTAACATTTCTGTCATCTTGGTGATGGTATCTATTTATTGCATTTAAATTTTTTATTTATTGACTTGAGAGAGAGGGAGAGAAAGAGAAAGAGAGAGTTAGTTGTTGTTCTACTTATTTATGCATTCATTTGTTGATTCTTGAATGTGCCCTGACCAGGGATCGAACCTGAAACCTTTATGCTTCAGGATGACTCGAACCAACTGAGCCACCTGGCCAGGGCATCTTTTAAAAAAATTTTTTTTTATCAGTTTGACATCCTCCTGGTTCTTGATATGATGACTGATTTGTAACTGATACCTACATATTTTCTCTTTTTAAAATTATTTATTTATTTGTTAGAGAGAGGGACAGAGAGGGAGAGAAACATCACTATGTGATTGCATGCCCCCTCCTGGGGACCTGGCCTGCCACCCAATCATGTGCCCTGATTGGGATTCCAACCAGCAATCCTTTGGTTTGCAGCCTGTCACTCAGTCCATTGAGCCACACCAGCCGGAGCTCAGCATCTTTCTGCCGGGCTCAAATCTCCCAGGGCCATTTGGGTGGGGCATCCTCCTCCCAGCCTGGCTGCTCCCAGAGAAGGAGACAAATCATGCTGATGTGGCGAAACTGAAGATTTTAGCAAAAAGAGTTCATGATTGCATTCTGCTTAGCTCAGATATGTCTGGGAAAGCTATTCCAAAGCCAAGACAGGCAGTTTCCTGGAAACAGGAGGCTTCATTTCCTGGACTGGCTCCTCAGCTGGTTACTCAATGACCCATAAAGCTGAGCTTATAAAAATCAAGGCTTCATCACTGCTATGGTATCCAAGCAACAGTCAGCCTGGGATTTCATTTGCTGATGGACAAAGGAAGATGTGCTTCAATATATATCCTGAGTGGTGGGGGTGGGGAGAGGATGGGAATAGTGCTCTCTGGGGATGCATCTGCATTGTCAGATGTAAACAGAGGTCATGCCTACACATGCTTCCCCAGTCACACTCAGTGATCTGAATCTCCTGGACTCTTCCTGTATTTTTCCTTTGCCCTTTGTCTCAGCCTTGCCTCAGCCTTGAAAAGTGTGAGTTATCTCGATAATGGTGTTGGATACACAGAGATCTCTTAAGGATGTGCAAGAGTTAAAGACATGTTTCTTCAAAGTCTTATGGCAATCAAGTATGACCATAGGTTCAAAAATTTGAAAGGAGACTAAAACTATAGTTCCCAAACCAGGTATTTTCCAGTGTCCAGATGTTCAGTGGCCTGCAAACCAAATATCTGGATTATCAGCTAAGGGATTGGTTTTTCCCCCCTCTTTTCTCAGTGTATATCCAGATGTTGGGTCTAATTGGTTGGAGGCCTGGAGAGGAGATAGAGACTTCACCCAGTGACTCCATTCCCCAGCCTCTCTGGATCCTCTTCACTGCTCCCACCCCCACCCCCAACTCCCCTTCATGAAGCACCAGGGCAATTTATGTTCATGTCTGGAAGCAATGCTGCCCTTGGCAGTTGGGTCTACACAGGCAAACTGGATATTTCTAAGGGAAAATTAGGTTGATCGTTCAGAACCATTCCTTCCTCAGAGTAGAGAGTAGAGTACCTCCC
Source organism: Trachops cirrhosus (assembly GCA_028533065.1). Classification (NCBI taxonomy): domain Eukaryota; kingdom Metazoa; phylum Chordata; class Mammalia; order Chiroptera; family Phyllostomidae; genus Trachops; species Trachops cirrhosus. Next base: position 91,665,770 of record CM052545.1, on the reverse strand, counting down.
TAGCAGACCTCACAGGAGAGCAAGGTCAGGCCTGGAAGTGTAGCAGCAGGTCCCAGGGGCTGCAGGAGATCAGGGCCAGGAGGCGGAGAGGGGTGTCAGAGGAGACGTGTGTATCTGATCAGCATCCCGGAGGTTTGGAGCGGAGATGATCTGACAAGTTAAGATCTCACCACAGAGGAGAGCAGAGACAGAGGAGAAATGAAGCCTGAAGACAGGACGTTAAGTGGGAGAAATATGTAAAAGAGAGGGACAGGAATCAGGCCTAAGAGGAGGAGGGGACTCACCCAGGTCGTAGATAACAGAATAGAACATCCTCACTCAACTGGTTTTTGATTAGGGAAGATATCCTGGGGGCGGGGGGAGTCAGAATGTAACTCTCCCTCCCTCCTAACAAGATGCTATTAAACTGATCTTTGTAGATATTCTACCAGTGAAATGGAAGGCGTCCAGCATGGGGAAGAGAGAGATTCATTCTGTCTGGAGCTGCACATCATCCCCTCATCTCTGGCGGAGTTCATGGGGACACAGCTAAACTCAAGGTCAGATTTCTTCCACCACCAATTTAAACTCCTCCCCACCTAGGAAGGGGGAATCTGGAGCCACACCCACACCAGACACACCTTTCCAGTTGTTAAGGAACCTGAAACAGGAGGCTGCCTTGTCCCCTGGCAAGGGCACCCGCTACTGAGAGCAGAGGGGATGTGATCCCGCTGGACGACAGTATGCCTGGAGGCTGCACAATTCAGGCTGTCCCGGTTACCTGCCGTTGGGAAGGCAGAGGTGGTACTGGGGAGGGCACACACCTGAAGGGCAGCTGGGACCACACCTTTGATGAGACTCTGCTCCGGGACCATGGAGCCTCCTCATCTCAGAGCCTAGCGGCCGGTCTCCTCAGGTGTGCGAGCCCTTTGGCAGACTGGTGCGGAGTTAGCCTCCGCTTCCCGTCTCTGCTTCTCTGTCTGTCTCACTCTTCCCCTTCCCCGCTCTCACGCTCTCTGCCCCCCACCGTCCTTTTTAATCATTTCAAGCCTGATTTTTCTTCTTCTTTTCTTTCGTGTCTCCTCCATAGTTTTCCCTGTTTCTTTTCTTTCTCTCTCTCACACCGTATTTCATTCTACTCTCTTCCCCCATCTTCCTATTTATATTATCTCCAAAACACAGTTTCTTCTCGGAGCTGATTCTCTGAGAGAAGAGGCATTGGTATTGTTAGTGGCCAGTTAAACTTTTCCTGCAAAATATTTCTATATTTTTCTAGTTTTTCATTTTTTTAAATTACATATATATGTAATACAAGTGAAAAGCTGTCATTTATTCGATGAAAAAGAAAAGAGAAAAATCCTCTTTTCTATCCTTTTGTCGCTCTCTTCCTCCCCAGCCCCAGGCCTTCCACATACCAACTGGAGTTTTATCACCACCTTCAGGGGCAGCCCTTCCCCCTGCCACAGAGTTGGTGGGCTGATGACAGTTCCTGGTTGCTGTCACCTCACAAGTTCAGGGATAGCATTAGGAATAGTCCCTGGTGCCTAAACCACTTCAGCAACATGTTTCTTTAATTTTTTAAAAGATTTTATTTATTTATTTATTTTTAGAGAGAAGGGAAGGGAGGGAGAGAAACATCAGTGTGTGGTTGCCTCTCATACATCCCCTGCTGGGGACCTGGCCTGCAGCCCAGTCATGTGCCCTGACTGGGAATCGAACCAGCGACCTTTTGGTTCTCAGGCTGGCACTCAATCCACTGAGCCACACCAGCCAGGGCTGTTGTATTGTATTGTATTGTATTGTATTGTATTTTTAAGAACAATACATTCACATGGTTAAAAACCATCTGTGTATATAAAGTGAAAAATATCCCTTCCACATGGTCTCTAGCTCTCCTGCCTTAGAGGAAACCCTTGCAATTAGTCCCTTGTATGTCCTCCCAGATTGTCTCGATGCCAAGGAAAATTACTGTGATAATATAGTCCTATTTCTCCCCTTTTTAGAGAAAAGTTAGACTACTACAATCCTGTTCTATACCTTTTCCACTTAACAATAGAACCACCACTTTATTAATGAATGCGTATTGAGTCATTACCATGTGTCAGACACCATGCTGGGCGCCGTGGGACATAGGCAGGTGAATGACACCCAAGCCCCGTACTCAAGGATCTTCCAGTCCAGGCTCATCCACAAATAACCACACTGTGTTTTCAATGACTCTGCTTAGAAAAACCGTACTATATGTCAGGAGCAATGAGAGCACAGGAGAGAAAGGAGACGCAATGCCTCCTGTGACTCAGGGCCTGGGGGGCATCTGAACTGAATATTGAAAAATGGGTGGGATTCTGAACATACAGCATTGGGGAGGGGGGTTCCATGTGCTCAAAGATCCAGAGGTGGGCAAGTGCTGGCACATAAAGGAAGTAGGAGGTTGGTGGGGTGGAGAGGATATGGGGATGAGGTAATGTGTGCATGAGAAGCATAGAGGATGTGGGGTCTATAGCCTGGATTCGAGTTCTGGCTCTACCCTCTATTAGCTAGTAGGTTCTTCATCTGTTAAATGGGGATTAAAATTGTTACCTCTTATCGTTGTGAGGATTACATGAGGTGCCCTGACTGGGTGGCTCAGTTGGTTGGAGCCTTGTCCCATACACCGAAAGTTTGTGGGTTCAATCCCTGGTCCAGGCGCGTAGGAGAGGAAACTGGTTGATGTTTTTCTCTCTCTCTCTCTCTCTTTCTCTCTCTCCTCTCTCTCTCTCTCTCTCTCTCTCTCTAAGCAGTTAAGGACTATGCAGTGTGAATTTTTAAGGCTGCAAATGTGAATAGGAATTTGACCTTATACGGCCTTTGGGGAGACAATGCAGAGTTCCAGCTCTATTCTGCAGGACTTGGAGAAGGGACTGCTGAAGAGTTTGGAACAAAGAAGTGACTTAAAGGATTGAAAAGAGAAGGAGGGAGGGTCATATGATAGGCATTTCATTAAGAGCTATAAAATAGTATTAAAATCTTATCTCTGCATTACCAATGAAAGGCAACCACCTGTCAAATAAACTTGTACTTTATTATGAAAATGATCTATAGTTTTACTTTCGAAAGTGGTTTGAGTTCTGGGCTGTGTAACTGTACGATGGTGTCTTTGGAATATATTGACTTATTCACTCCTCATTTGTTTATTCATCCAACCAACATTTATTCAGCATCTACAAAGAGTTAGCACTGGTGACCCTGAAGTCAAGTTACCAAGGTACACCACGAGGGCTGAGTGAAGGGTTCCGCAGCCACTCTTCCGGGGCCTCTCCGGCACATCACGGCAGAGAAAGCAAAACCAGAGCCCGAGAGAAGCTGTTCTCTTCCTTGAATCTCAAGGTCAGCAATGGCCACGTCTTTGTCGGACTTCTAGCTCTTTGCCATTGGAAGGAATTGACCACGGCAGTGCTGAGGACCACCCAAGAGTCAGGTTGACATGACAGGAGGAAGTGATGACATCAAATGTGGACCTTAACATTAGCTCAGAGAAGCCCAAGGCAGAAAATTCTCTTGCAGGTAACTGGGACTGGGCGGTGTATCATTAGCTGATTCAGTTCTCTGATGGAAGGTCAAGATTGGGGGGACAACCTACATTCTCACGTGGTTTTCTCCCCATATTCTCCTGTGGCTTTGCAGTTTCCTGCTTTCACAGAAGATACAGACTGAGGTGTGGTATAAGCTGCGGGGCAAACCTCAGCAGCCTCTTTACTGACCCCTGGGGGCAGAGATGGGCCCGCCCCCGCCCAGCCACTAGAAAACCCCTTGGCAACTCAGAGGCAGGCTTCTCCACCCAGAGTCACACTTTGACCCAAGACCTGTGCCAAAAGTGAATCTGGGCCATGCAACATTCAGAGTAAAAATATGGGGCATGCTGAGATGCGTCCAAGGAAACCTTCTCAGGGACAAATAAAATGTTTTCATTGGGCAAGGGCTTGCACGGATCATCCAAATCATCTCTGAAGTGAAACAATGATCAGTCTCCCGTTCCTCACCCCTGGGTTAAAGGAGATACTCCTCTGGGGAAACCCTTGTTGCTTTGCACACAAATGGGAAATCTTTCATTTCAGAGCCATGGCTTGCTGTCCGGAAAGCAGCACTGGGAAAGGACATGCTGACTCCCAGTTCCAAGGCCCAGGAAATAGTACTGCCTGCAAGGCCATGTAAGCTCTGTCTGGGGACATGCTGGGAAGGATGCAACTCTGGCTTTGTCACCTACACACACACACTCCACCAAGGTCCCTGATACCAAGTTTTCAGATCTCCCATGCCTCAGACCACGTGGCACCAAACATCCAGATGAAAAATTTAAGTAGGCACAATGACCATTTTCCTACAGGCCACTGACATGTTAAAACAACTGGAAATCTAAGTGAGTTCATTTTGTTTACCTGAATATTTTAATCAAGGGCTGAAGAGACTAAAGAATATTACCTTGAGTCTTCAGGGGGATATACCATGGGCCCTCCAAATTCCTGGAGGGACAGAACTTTCAAAGGCAATTTCTTAAAGTGACACGAACCACAGGAGTACAAAATCACTCCCATTTATTGTGAAACATCTGATATTCCATGGCGACTATGTAAAATGCGTACTGTTTAAGGTAGAAATCTAAACTCAGAACACCATGAATATTTTGCTATGATCCACTGAAAATGACTCTTCAACATCATTTCTTGTGGCCACCGTCATGCCCGAGTAATCTGTTCCCCAAGCCCCATGCCCCACGCCCCCACTGCAAGCATTTTAGATGAAATATCTACCGACAGGCTGGACTATAAAGCAGTTGTACTTGGTTTAACCATGTGGCTAATTCTTGACCTAACTATTCAGGCCGCTTCCTTAGATCTCCCTTTAACCTGGCCTGGGCACATCCAAGCCTGCCCAACACAGGATATTTTGGCCAGGAAGACCACCCGGAAGACTAGGTGGAGGCAGGAAAGCTCTGTGGGGGCGGAAAACAGGCTCAACCCTGGGAGATCTCCATGAACTATCTCCCCCATCCACACAGACCACCTCTCAAAGCTGCCCCGGGAAGGAGTTAAAGACAAAATCCAATGAGAAGGGGCTCCTCTCACCTCCAAAAACAACAACCAGGGGCTGCCTCCAGGGTATTCTCTTACCCTCCTGCTTCCCTGCTCCTCCCTGAACCACGTGAGATAAAAGGTGTGAATGTACACAGGTACTTGCAAAAATAAAGAGCCCCGGGCAAACACAGAAGATCCGTGCCACAGCTGGGACTTGGATCCAACCCGGTGACTCAGAGTCCAGTGCTCATACTACGCCACCCCAGCTGCAGAGCATCCAGATAACATCTGTCCCCAGCCAGGGGGAGGCCAGGGCAGGGTCTGCCTGAGGGGGCAGCTGAGAGCCTGTGAGCTGTGTTAACCTGCTGGGATGGGGCGTGTGACCTGGGAAACAAAGGCAGATCCTAATGCTCCCTGGGCTCAGGGTGCAGCTACAGAAACAGCATGGAGTTTCCTTCCTCTTGAATATTAAAGTGCCTCATTATGCTCTCTCCATGTCCCAGATTATGAGATGAAGCTGGAAATTAGCATTCTGTTCCAACGCACTATGGCACCTTCACTTTGGGGATGGAAATGATGGTTTTTAATAAGCTGGCTCCAGGCACCTGTCACCCATAATGGAAGTTCTGCTTGGGAAGATAGATTGCATCTTGTTAAAAGACCGCAAGGCGATAAATTTTCGGAGTCATAACTCAGCTTCCAAGTCAGGATTCAGGAGAATCACTTCCATCTTCTAGCACTAACCCCAGGGCCACGGGGCCCTGCTCATCCTGACCAGCGACCTCAGTCACAGTTCTTCTTTGCCCTCACTCACTGCTCTTGCAATGGGGGGGGGGGGGTTTGGTGAGATCGACATAGAAATAAGGGACAGATGCAACTGTCCCAGAACTGGCTCAGGAGGGGGAGGCTGCAAGGAGCACCAGAGCCATGAGTTTTAATGCCCTGCTATCAGCAAACTCAAATTCCTGCTGTCTCAAGGATCCAAGTCATTAAGTCTTCAAAATAAGCTCACTATAGAAATTCAAATGAATACAATTGTATCCATCGATGTTAGATTCTTCTTTTTCATAAAGCTGACCACTTACACCAATTCTGGGGAATTGAGACTGTGCATGGATAACTTGATTTTTAAATATATCACATAGTAAATTAAAGATATGCCTACCTTATAATCCATAGGTTCTATAAGAAATAAGTCAATGTGTCTATCAAAAGACCTGTTCAAGAACATCCATAGTAGCTCTGGCCAGCGTGGCCCAGATGGTCGGTGTGGCATCCCGCACACAGGGAGTTTGCCGGTTCGATTCCCTGTCAGGGTGCGTGTGGGAGGCAACCAATCGACGTTTCTCTCTCACACTGATGTTTTCTCTCTCCCACCCCTTCTCTCTTGAATGAGAATAAAATAAATCTCTTTTAGCCCTGGCTGGTGTAGCTTAGTGGATTGAGCGCGGGCCTGTGAACCAAGAGATCACGGTTCGATTCCCAGTCAGGGCACATGCCTGGGTTGCAGGCCAGTTCCCAGCAGGGAATGCACAGGAAGCAACCATACATTGATATTTCTCTCCCTCTCTCCTTCCCTTTCCCTCTGAAGATAAATAAATAAAATCTTTAAAAAATAAATAAAATAAATCTCTTTTAAAAAGAATATTTACAATAACTTTATTCATAATAGCTACACATAGAAACAACTCAGATGTCAAGTGGTGAATGGATGAACTCACTGTGGTACATCTATGCAATGGGAAGGCACAGAGCCCCTTAAAAGAATAAACTACTGATACACAGAACCACATAGATGAATCGCACAGACATTTTGTCGAATGACATAAACCAGACCCAAACAGTATACACTGTGTGACTCCATTTACATGAAGTTCAAGAACAGGCAAAAGTAATCCATAGCAATGGAAATCATAGATAGGACTACCTTGAACTAAAAAGCTTCTGCACGGCAAAGGAAACCATCAATATTATGAAAAGGCAACCTACCAAATGGGAGAAAATATTTGCAAAACATATATGTGATAAGGGGCTAATATCCAAAATATATAAAGAATTTATAGAACACAATAGCAAAAAACAAACAATGCGATAAAAATGGGCAGAGGACTGGAATAGACGTTTTTCCAAAGAAGACATACAGAAGGCCAACAGGTACAAGAAAAGACATTCTACATCATTAATCATCAGGGAAATACGAATCAAAGCCACAATGAGGTATCCTCTCACACCTATTAGAATGACTATTATCTGAAAAGCAAAAAATAACTGTTTGCAAGGATGTGGAGAAAAAGGAACTCTTATTCATTGTTGGCGGATGTAAATCGGTGCAGCCACTATGGAAAACAGTATGGTGGTTCCTCAAAAAGTTAAAAATAGTACTAACAGCCCTGGCTGATGTGGCTCAGTGGATTGAGAGACAGGCCGCAAACCAAAGGGTCGCTGGTTTGATTCCCAGTCAGGGCACATGCCTGGGTTGCAGGCCAGGTCCCCAGTAGGGGGTGTGGAAGAGGCAACCACACATTGATGTCTCTCTCCCTCTCTTTCTCCCTCCCTTCTCCTCTCTCTAAAAATAAAATAAATAAAATCTTTTTTTTTAAAAAAAAAGTAGTACCACCATATAACCCAGCAATTCCACTTATGGGTAATTAATCTAAAGAAAATGAAAACACTAACTTGAAAAGATACATGCACCCCGTGTTCATTGCAGCATTCTTTATAATAGCCAAGGTATGGAAGCAACCTAAGTACGCATCGATGGATAAAAGGGTAAAGAACATGTAATGTATACATACATATGTGTATATATGTGCATATATATGTACATGTATCTATATATGAATATTATTAAGCCATAAAAAGAATGAAACCTTGCCATTTGCAACAACACGGATGGACCTGGAGGGCACTATGCTAACTCAAATAAGGCAGACAGAGAAAGACAATTACCATATGATCTCTCGTATACATAGAATCTAAGACTAAATTTTTTGAAACTGTAAAACCAAGCTCATAGATGCAGAGAACAGACTGGTGGTTGCCAGAGGGGAGTGGGGAGAGGGGGCGGTGGGAGAAATGGGTGAACTATTTTTGGGCTTGTTTTTTTAATTTAAATAAGTTAATTTTTAAAGAATGGCAGTTATCTCTGGACTATTACACTTGAAAGGGGCAGGAGGGAACCTACAGAAGGGCAGGAAACATTGTATATCTTGTTCTAAATGGTTACGTGGGTAAATATTCCTCAAGCCACACACCGAAGATTAAAACGCACTTTACTGAATTATGTTTTACCTTAAAAACAGGGGGAAAGCTTTTTAATAAAACACCCACAGTATATTTTTCTGACACACAAGGATGCCTTTGATATCTTTCTTCATCAGATATTACAATTCCAACTTTTCTTGCTCTTAATAAAACAAGAAGTAAAATGCCAACAGAATTTTTTTGAATCACAGCTGAATAGTGTGCAGTGTGGTTGTGGCGGTCTTTTTTTTTTT
>CM052545.1:91637723-91657143 GCA_028533065.1 Trachops cirrhosus | reverse complement strand
TAATTCCATTGTGTAAATGTACCAAAGTTTTTGTGGCGGTCTTTTATCTGAAGCACAACAGGAAGTGACGGTGGTGACAAACAGTTGGAAGGTTTTTCCCCTCTCCTCCAGCATCCCAGGGATTAAGCACAGGCTCTGAGCATCGCACAAGTCAGTGCCGACCAAATGGGACTCAGACGCCAGACACCACTCCACGCTCTCACACGTCCTCCTGCTCCGTCATCTGGGACAGCAGCTGTCCCTGCTGCCCCCAAGTCCTGCTTGCTGTCTTTTAAAGTGGAAAAGTAGATTACAAAACGAACCTTTTTCTGAAATTAAAAAAAAAGTACATTCTATGTAAAACATCCCACTTCCATTTCACTTGAACTCTTAGATAAGTCAGCTATTTGTATGCCAATTTTAACTCTTTGTAAACCTCTCCTACCCTATTTTTATCCATCTTTTACTCACTGGGAAGATTCAAAGCCGCAGGAGTGAAACTGCAACAGGAAAGCGCTTCCTTAGCCAGGACTAGCCCTGGTGTGGGGAGAAAAGGGACGGCTCTTTTTCTTTCTTTCTTTCTTTTTTTTAATCTCATTACTAGCTGTCAAATATTTACTTTTGGCCTCTCTGAACCAAAGATAATATCCTAGCAAAGTATGAGCCAGTCCAGTCTGGGTTGGTCCCCACCCCTTCCTCACATCCTTCACCTTTTTCCTACAGTGTTCTTTTTCTGTGTAAACAGATGCAGGCTTGTGGGAGTGTTAAAATCTGAAAAATAAAACACAAATTTTAAATGCTGAACTTAACAATATTTTCACATATATACATGAAAGCAGAACATTTCAAGCACCCTAAAATGTCCCTTTTGTTCCCTCCCCATCAATACCTGGAAGGGGAAATTTTTAACCTAAAAAAAAAAAAAATGGAAGCATTCTATTCTTAGTAGATTCAACTCCCATCTTCCTATCAAACATACTTAGGGACATAACAATGTTCTCTTTCTCACTTATGAGTTATTTTAAAAAGTAAACATGGAAATAATCAAAATATTGGAGCAATGCCTTTCCGAATGATGGCACACCCAGAGGACTGGATATTATGCGCTCGCTAAAATCATGCTTTAGAAGGATATTTAATGACACCGAGGAACGTTTATAATCTACTATTAAAGTGAAAGGCAAGAGACAAAAATGTTCATGCAGAAGCTCAATTTCAAAACTCCACACTGTGCAGTAAAAAACAACGAAGAAAATACAACCCAAGATTAACTTTGGACAGTTTTGCGTGGTAGACTATGGGGCAGCTTTTATTTTCCTCTTCACACTATTTTAAAATACTTTTTTAATATTTTATTTATTTATTTTTAGGGAGGGAGAAAGAAAGGGAGAGAAGCATCTGTCAGTTGCTTGTCTTAGACGCCCCAGCCAGGGACGCAGGAACAGAAACCCAGGTATGTGCCCTGTGGCTTTGCAGCCTGACACCCAACCACCTAAGCCACAACCAGTCAGGCTATTTTTGAAAATCTTGACAATGAGAATGCATTGCTTTTCTAATCAGACAGGGGAAAAAAGTTTTCTTTTTAAATAAGGGATAGTCTAAATGACCAGCACTAGGGAGACAGTTTTCTAAATTACAACTCATTTTGTTGTGTATTATGTGTTTTTAAATGGCGTTTAGAAGGCTGCTGTAACTTGGGGAAGTGCTCATAGAGTGGTAAATGTATAGTGTGTTTTAAGACCAGAATAGGGTGGATATAACTAAGTCGGAGAGGGGAGACTCAAAAGTAACTCGTAACAGTTATTGTGAGTTGTAAAACTTGATAACTGGAATAAAGAATGGAAAATATTTAAAGAGGGTTCTTTATTAAAAGTTTTTAAAATATGCGTGTGTTTAAACCCTCATATTCTACTTTCTGTGATCTGGATAAGCTTCGGGTCTTTTTAGGATTTTTTTTAAGCACAGGAATGTTGGGGACAATTATTTCAATGTATTTAGTCTGAAGCTTTTGAGTGGCGCGTAGATGCGGCCTCTTCGAATTCAGATTTCACAGAAACACGAATATTGCAAACCCTTAGCTTTCACAAATGCCAGGACCGAACTAATGCAAAACTACCCAAGTACCAAAGACTTAAGACCATTTCTGGGAACCCCACTCCCTGAAACCTTCGCATCTATTTTTCCAAGTAAACTCTCCTCTTCCGATGGAAGTATTTCTCCTCTACAGAGCTGAGTGGAGGGGAGGGCGGTGATGTAAAAACGGAATGGCGAAAAGAGTCGAAAAGCCTTCTTGCAGCTTCTTTCCTCCCTACTCCGGCCACACAAAGTCCCTATTGCTTAGGACCCTCTGGGTCCCGTGGCCCCATTAGCCCTAAAAGATGCGGGCCAGGTCCATGAACTTGGGCCCACACCTCTTTTCCCCAAAGGCTGGGTTCTTTCCAGGCCCGGAGAGCCCGGAGAATCAAGGTGGGTAGGAGGGTATATACATGCCCGCTTCGGTCCAAATCCTGCGGCAGATAACGACGGCCAAATCGGAGGATTGGGGGGCGGGTAGAGCCTGGAGAGCATTATGCTGCCAACTCCCCCAGGCCCCTGAAGGATCTGCCTCTGGGCGCTTTAACCCGCCGGAAATAAGGAGGCCAGGAGCTTTCCTCCGCTCGCCTGCGTCCGGTGCCTTAGCCGATCGCTGAGCAGCCCTCCTCGCGGTAGCCGAGGCTCCCGCGTCGGGACCGGCCCTGCACCAGACAGGGAAGGGTGTCCGCGTCTCCCCTCCCGCCGAGCAAGACCAGTGCCCCGTAGACTAGATTTTATTGAACCCGGAGAAGACCCAGAGTCGCGTCTTTGATCCTCCCTTGCCCCAGGATCCTGAATTCTTAAAGAAGAGAAAAACAAAAACACTCATACCGTCTCAACGCGCCGCTCTGCCCAGCCTCGCTGTGGGCGGGTCGCTGCGTAGGACGCGCCAGGTTCACCCGCCGGCGGCTCGGGGCTCAAGCCGGCATTTCCTCCGCCACGGACGTGGTGGGCGGGGAGGGAGCGTCCCATTCACCCGAGTTTAAGTCTCCAGATCCGGCGAAGACCTAGGGCTGTGGGGGGCTCGTCTGCCACCCGCTGGGATTACTCCGGCGGAGAGAGGAGCTCTTTTAAATTAGAGGCAACGGCCTCGGGATGACCTACTTGAATCTCTAATAATTCATCTGCTTTAGCTATTATTCGTTTGCTATTCATGCATTTGGCTATTCTGATCATTTTTTTTAAAATAGAGAACTGTCCTGCCTAAAAATAAGGTCTGAAAACATGAGTTACGAATCAGTGAAAATGGAAAAGTTACATTATGTTGATCCTGACCAAACTATTGGTTTACCTTGCCGTATGGCCTCCATAATCGGGTTTTTAAATGCAGACCTGGAGAGTTTTGTGCGCGAAGCAAGGATCCGAAGCTGGTTGGTACGGCAGTGCAGGCTTGGGCGGGAGAGGCCCTGCCTCTCACGTTTCGGAACCTTCCACAACCTTTCTCCGCTCCCTTTCCTTCCGCCCACCCCCCTCCGAGTCCTCGTCCAGTTCCCGGAGAGGTAAAGGAATGTTTACGGCCTGACTGAAGTTCAACGACAAAACCCTGCCTGGAGGGGGAGGGGTAGCGATCAACAAAAAACAACCAAAGACCCGGCTCAGGTCCGGGGTGTGGGGGTGCGGAGGGCGGCAGGCAGGGCCCGAGGGTCGGGGAGCCCAGGGTCTACTGGAGTCGAGTGTGCACCGCTCCCGCTCTCGCAGAGCCGCCTCCCTGTGCCCAGCCTGGGTCCCGCGGTGTGCTGCCCGCACTGCCCCGGGTCAACGTCGGCTGCGCGCCGGCCTGGGTGGGAGTGGGGCGGTCACAGTCTGTACGGGAAAGACGTCTGAGCACAGAGCGAACTTCTCCCGGGTCCGGACTCAGTGAGGACGCGCCTGCCTCTTCCCTGGCGCATCCAGAGCCCGCGGCCAGACTGCCAGACGTTCTCCCGCTACGGTCTGCGTTCTCCTGCTCCCTCGCCGAGTCTCGCTCACATCTTCCCTCCAGGATTTGATATTTTAAGCACCTAAGTACTTCTCCAACACAACATTTTCTGGGAAGCCTTTCCAGATACCATGGGGAAGGGGGAAAGCTTTTTCACTCCCTCTTCCCCTTTTGCTCCACCTTGCAATATCAGAAATATAGTCCCCGGCCTCAGGTCACATCTGAGGAAGCTGCAGACCCAAGCTCTGGGTGGAAGGAGAGCCAGGACCGCGTGGGAAGGGAGATGGTATTCCCACGGTCTCTCCCCCAGCCTCCCACCTCCAATGGAAGGCTTTGCATGCAAAATAAGTAGTGGATTGAAAAAAAAATTCCATTTCTGTTTAATCCCCTGTGTTTGCACTTACGCAAATCTGCCCAGGGCACCCTGAGGGAGCTGGGTCTGGGGAGTCTGAGTGCACCTGTGTGGCATCAGGGCCTGGCCGCAGATGGACACAGGTGTTCATCAGGCCCGCAGGGATCTTGTGAGGAGAGGTAAATTGGGGGCAGGGAAGAGGCTGCGCTTCCCGTTCTCTTCCGCTGGTGTAGACACAGGAGCTAAGACGTTAAGAGCTTCTGCTTGGGGGGCCAGCTCCGCCACTGTGCCCTGAGTGACACCACTCAAGTAACGTAGTCTCATTTTTTAAAATTTTGTAACGTGTTCACACAGTTGCAGGTTTTGTCAATATGGGGCAGTAACTCTGGGGAACATGGGCAGGAGCTGGTCGGGGGAGGGTTAGGTGAGCCTTAAGCGTGCCTATAGACCACCTTGCCACCCGAAGACCAACAGTGCCAGTGGCTAGGAACGTGGGCACGCGACCCCACATTACTGCTGTGCCAGGCCCTGAACCCCTGCACATATGTGCCGGGGCCTGGGAATCCCCCACCCCGTTGTGTCTCAGATCCTGGCCCTCAGCGGGCTTTGGAAGAGGGCACCGGAAGCGGGGAGAGAATGTAGGGGGTTGGAGATTTCGGTGCACTGATTTATTATTTTAAATGGCCAGAACCTTTTGCTTAAGAGTGAGTTAGTAAATCATGACTGTCATTACACTTATTTTTTTGCCCCGTTTTCAAAGTAGGTGGTTTGTAAAGTATTGTTATATCGTTAAATAAGAATAATAACAATAAGAAACTATTAGTTTTTTCTGTGCCAGGGCTCCATCCAGTTGGAGACAAACATAAAGTCCTACGGGGGGCTTGCTCTGGCGCTTGCTCCCCCCACCCCCATCCCACACCCCCACCCCCCAGCCTCTCCCCGGTGGAGGCCGCACCACCCCGCGTGCTGCGAAGCACTTTCTTTGTCCCTCTCTGCTCCGGCGGCTTCCTCCTCTCCGAAGAAACTAAAAGAAGGGGCCGCCCGCTGGGTGGTCACTGGGAGAGCCTGAAGACCGCCCTTCCTTGCCCACCCAGAGAGCTAAGGCCCCCAGATTTCTAGGAGGAGCCCTCCAGGGCCCCCTTGAGGTGGGTACAGACTGAGAGAGCGGTACCTTGTTGGGGAGAAAAGCAGTCTTGATAGTGAGATGGGGCCCGTCTCTGGCCAGGGAAGCGGGCGCATAATACTCTTGTTCTTTCTGCAAAGGCCAGGATCGGGTTCAGTTTGCCCCGAGGCCCTGAGCTCCGCAGGGCTGTCTGGGGGTTCAGCCGCGAGTGGCGCACGGCTCGGGGAGCGCGCCTTAAGCCAGAGGAAGAATGACAGGAACGCTGACTCGGGTGCCCCTCTCCCAGCAGAGTCCGAGGCGAGGCTTAGCAAGAGGTCACCGCAGCCCGAGGCTCCCCATCTCATGGCTGCGTGCGAGTCAGTGGGGCAAAAACGTGGTGTCCTCTCCTCAATGCAGACTGTGAGGCCTTCTCGCCTCCGCGCCAACCTCGGCGTCTCCAGCCCGTCGCTGTGTCACTGTGGCCCTCCCCCCGCCGCTTGGCCTCCTCCCTCCTTCCCAAGGCCAGCGTTGTGCCCCGCTTCCCTCACCTTCCTCCCTTTTCCCATAAAACTTTCAGAATGGGGTGGGGGAGGCGGCGAACGCCAGCCTGAAACTTCAAGTTCAACGGTATTGGCCCTAATTCTGTCCTCCCCTCTGGGCGCTGACTAGACGCTTCCTTTCCCTTTCCACCATTCTGGGGGTGATTGTACTCTCGCTGCCTCCTACGTCTCTCTCTTTTGGGGGGCCATTTAGGGGAGGGGGCAGTGGTGGAACTCATTTTTTCTCCTTCTGCTCCCACCTCCGCCACCCTCTTTCTACACAGAAGTAACTAGTAGCTGAGAGAGAAAGAAAGGTTGGCATCCTCATTGGATGTTTTTAAGTCTCCAGGGCCTGGCCTGGGAGGCGGCGGGGATGGGGCCCCCACTCGCATGAGAGGTCGAGGGCCCTCCAGTACGTTCTCCCGGTTTCCCAGAAAGGGATTATTCGGGTGAGTGAGAAAAGGATGTACGTTTCTTCCAAAAACAACGGAACCTCCTCCTTTCGCCCCTTCCGCGGTCGTAGCCTCCACGCTTTATTTCAAGTTGTTGGTAACGGGTTCATTTATTTAATTCGGAGTTGTAGCACAGAGTTCTCCTCCCCCAAGAGATCCTAATTAAAGTGCAGCTCTCGGGAGCTTGAATAAAACTTTCATGAACGGGAGGAAAGGAGGGCAGTTTGCTTCGCGCTGGGGGAGGGGAGCCCGCGCCTGGGGTAGAGCAGTGGGGCGGGACCAGGACTTTTTCTCCCGCAGAGACGGCTTCCGGCCCTGGAACGACCCAGGGTGTGGGTGACCAGGGGGACAGGGAAGGGGCAGCGGTGCGGACGCACGGCCCGCCTCGGCCTGGGGAGCTCCAGGGCGGCCAGGAACGTGTGCCTGCAGGAGTGAGCTCTGAAACTGGAGTGCGGGTGCCCTCTGCGCGGGGGCGCTGCGGGAACGCGGATTTGCGTCTAAGCACCTCTCGACCGTAGGCCTTTGGAAGCCTAATAAAACCCACTGGTTCGCAAGTGGAAGTGATTTCGCTCCTGGAGCCAGCGTGGCCGCGCCCCACGATCCTACTCCCACGTTTGCGGAGACTGGGCCGGAGGAGCCGTCTGGGAAGGAGGGAGCGGGAGGGAGCGCAGCTCGGAGTACACTTTTGCCTCCTTGGTGAAAAGATGCCTGGCGGATTTTCCGGAGTGCACTTGTGCACCTTTGCGCGTATTTGTCCGTGACAATATTGTATGAATCGATCTATTTGTGGACGTTGTGTTCACAGGCCTCGGTCTGTATATTTTAGGAAAACCCTCTCTACTGTAGCCGTCTCGGGCCCTGTTTAAAAGCAATACTGCAGGCAAGTGAATGTAGATATGTGAGGTTTTGTAATTTAGACACAAATTAGTGAAAGATTTTTAAAGGCTGGTCTAGGTGGGTGGTCGTGGGGAGGGGTTATAATTCGCCCTGGGAGTAAAGTTAGTGTTTGCAGATTCCTCTCCCCGCCCCCCAACCACCACCACCCCTGGCCCCGGCCAAAAAGAGTTTAATGCAAAACAAAATGTATTTATGTATTTTTTGCTCAGGGTTCATACAAGTAAATCACTCAGGAACAAAAGGGACGTCCGTCGAGAATTGTTCTGCGGAGGGAGATAAACACCATTATGCCCGAGTGTAACGAAGGCCTGGACGGGGAAGGTGGCGCTGCGGCCTTGCCCAGAGCCCCGACCGCCCCGTTCTTTCTCCACTCTAGATCGCCCGTGCTGTCCTCCTGGCCTCCCTCCTGGTTCTCTTGACATCTGGACCGACACATCTGCCAACACCCAGGCCCAATTCCAGGCGACTCCAGGTCCTCGCGTTCTGCAGGACACGCAGTCCCGCACTCTGCAACCCGGAGGCTCCGCACCCCGAAGCCGGAGAGGCTCGGAGCGGGTTACAGCGCGGCGGATCCGCAGGTTTCCCTGAAACGACGAGTTATGGCCGGAAGGGGGCGCCCTTGTCTTTTTAATAATCCAAACTCACAGTGGGAGCGAAATAAATCTCTAACATCCCAAATCTTTTGTTTGTTCTGAAATGATCGCTGGCGAATAACAGAGGAACCGTGAAACACTAAGCCCCTGATAGCGACCTGCAGAAAGTCCAGAGTCTCGAGGCCGTGACTCCTTCAGGCCTCTAGGCCACCCCGGGTAGTCCAAGTGGCAACACTCTTGTGGCCTTTTCCCTTTTCGCGGCCTTTTCCAAGGCCACGAGACCCGGCAGCATGGCGTCCCGCGTCGCTTGTCCCCGCACCCTACCCACACGCCTGTCTTCTCTGAAGTCCCACCATTCCTGATGCAGCAAGGCAGGGGTTTGCCACGCACTATCCTGAAGGACACTTGAGAAACTGATATTAAAAGCTACTTGCTTGGGACTTCACTTGAAGGGGAATGTAGGAAGCAGAAAGTAACCTCCTCTGAGCCGGGCACCTTATGGGGGAGCCTAAATTGGACCAGGGAGCTTAGATGGGTTTTTTTTAATCACGAAATTGACAGACACCGACCCCCCTGCGCCCCGCCCCCAGTGCACACACTCTAAGAGACCCAGGGAGGGAGGGTGACCGCCTGCCTCAGGGCCTTTCCCTTTGCAGCCCCTCCCCCTTTCCTTTTTGCTACACAGGTTTAGGGGAGTCTGAGTCGCTTCCTAGCTCTTTCCCGGAAGGGAGCCAGGACTGGAATCCCACCCCACCGCAGGCTGGAAATACCTGAACCTCTCGGCTGCGGCAGCCATCCTGGGGTTTCCTGGAGAACTACGAGCCAAGCTGACTCTGAGAGGGAACTACATTGAGATCGTGGCTGCGGCTCCCTACCCACTGTCACCGCTGGCTTGTCGGCAGCTGGGTGGCTCGAAACGTGAGTCCGATGGGTCCTCTCCACGCCTGTGCACTAGGTCACAGGAAGCATGTGCCTAGACTTCCGCAGCCCAGGCTGCAGGAAGATCCAGAGCAAAACCGCCAGCTTTGCCGCCAGCCAAGTTACCAAGTCCCACCAGGCACTGTGCCTGGGTACACGACATCAGGGAGCTGGCACCGAGGCGAAGAGACTCAGTGTCGGAATCTCCAGCTCCGAGAACTGCCGGTCTTGCCCTGGGATTTGGGAATTCGCACTAAGGGTCTATAAGTGGCAGGGGAAACAGGGTTGGCACCAACCCGCCTTCCACCCACCCGGGATGCAGGCTGTGTGGGCCGAACCACCGCAAAGCGAACAGAAAACTTAGTCTGTGGCCACTGTCGCCTAGGCCTCCGGGTGTCTCCCACCGTGAGCCTGGACGTGTGGGCTCCTGCTGCCCTCCGTTCTTTCAGCCGCTAAAGGGCCTGCCGTGTCTCCCAGCACTGAGACCTGCAAGCTCCTCTGGGTGTCAGAAGGACATAAGCAGAGGAGGAATGGGTGCAAACGGGGTGGTTTTGGGGGGTTCTCTCCTGCCCAGCTATACCAGCATGTTTGGGACACGCTTGCCAGTAGGGTGAGATTCTACTGTAACTCTTTGATCCTGAGAGGGGCTGAGTGAGGAGGCCACAGACACCTATCTAATGCGGCACCCAAATGTCCAACGAAGTATGACCTGCTTACCAGCAGGTCAGAACCACCAGGAACCTTGGGGGAAGACTTGGAAAGTGTTGGGGCGGAAGTGAGAAATGGTGAATTATCCAGGCTCTTTCTCAAACTCCGCTTCTCCAGAAGGAAGGAAGACACAGACCCAGTGGGCAGCCCGCTAGCTTCATTTTCATACAAAGACAAAATCTAGGAGTTGGGGATGGGGACTCCCAAGACCAGTGGGTACAGCCTATGGGGCAGGCAGGGAGGGAGGGGGTGGCACCCTCCGGTGTTGCCCACCTTGCCCAGCTGTCATCTTAGAAAAATGCTAAATGAGCAACATAGTCCCAGGGGTGACTCCGTCATCTCCTCTCCCCCAGCCGGCACAGGGGTGAGGGATAGGCTTTGGGAAAGGAAGCTTCCCTGTCTCAATCTCCTTCCAAGTTTATTCATGATTAGTTCACTCCACAAAAACTGTTTCTGTAGTGCTCCACAGAGCTCCAGGTGGAGAGTATGAGACTAATTATCATGGCACCTAGTACTGGTTATGGTTATTATCGCCACTGTCAGGATGAATGATTAAACCGGGACAGGTCCCTTGGGTGGTGTCCCTCTGGTGCATTAGGCTGTAACTCTGGGCCCTGCTGGCTTTCTAGGACACATGTAAGGTACTCAGGCTGTCCAGTGAGAAACAGCACAGGAGCCGTGGCCCGAAAAGAGTGTCACCTCTGGGGGGCCCCTCAGCAGAGTCCTAGTCCCCAGCCTCTCCCTGGCAGATTCCTGGCCTCCCAGGATACCGCCCACCTTCCTCTCCCCAAACCAGGGAGGTCCTTCACTGAGTAGTGCTGGTCTTGACCTTGGCAAGGACCTTCTTCTCCTTGACTCTGCGATTCTGAAACCAGATGGTGATCTGGCGCTCTGAGAGGCTGGTGGCTGCCGAGATCTTGCGCCTCTTGTCCTTGGTGATGAACTTGTTGGCTGAATACTCTCGTTCCAGCTCACGTAGCTGCCCCTTGCTATAGGGAATACGTTTCTTGCGGCCTCGGTGGAAGGTGCAGCCTTCTGGAGGGTGCTGAGCACTTGAGTCTGTGAGGCAGGAGAGGGAAGAAGGGAGGGACACACTCACACCCCTGCCCAGGTACAGACCCAGGTCCCACAAACATCCTGAAGGAGTTCTCAGGGCACCCTACAGGCGCACGTGCGCTCCTGCTGCCCCAAAGCACCCAGGGACACCTGGGCTTCTGGCTGGTTTTCTGATCACCTCCCAGCCTCGGAAAGAGCAGGCTCCTCGAGGCCACCTCACCCATTCCTGTCCTCATACCTACAAGCCTGCAAACACACCCATCACACACAGCCAGACCTTTGCCCAAGGTTACATGCATTTCAGACTCTTGGCCCCTCCTATAGATTCTACAGGCAAATTCTGTATGGAAGGGAACTCATTTCTGCCCCCATTCCCAACACACACACCAATGCATATAACTAAATTATGACTGCAGGAAACCTAAATTTTCTTTTGGAAACTGAAAAACTCCTCAAAGAGAAAGTGAGGGGTTGTATTCTTTACAAAACTTCCAATATCTCTGTTCCCACCCCTCCCCACACCCACACACGCACACTCACTGAAGCGAGAGTTGTTTAGCCTTTTGTAGAATTAACCTGGGATCTGCTGAGTAGGGGCCCCCTGAGCCCCATCCAACAGCAAAGAGAGCCGAACACTCAGACATACTGAGAGGCTTGTTGCAAGGCCTGTAAGGGATGTGAGGGGGCCTGGTGGCCCTTGGTTGCAGATGGTACCCAGCTCTGGCCCCTCACACAGACCCTGGGGGGCCTCCACTCAGGCTCTTCAACGACCCGGACCCGGACCCTCCCTTCACAGTCCTAATAGCCAAAGAGGAGCACCAAGCTCCTCCTCACCAGCCCCAAGTCTCCCTTCACTTCCTCCCAGTCAAGTGCCCATGGGGCTTGCAACCCCATGCTTGGCACCAAGGGGACCCAGAATAGTGAGTCAGGTTACCTGCAAATGTGGCCTTCCAGAAGGACCCGGGTGGATTCTGTTCTCCCTGGCAACACATCTGGCTGTTCCAGCCACCGGTGAGGGCCCAGGGCTGGTAACTGTCCACAGGCAGCAGGGTGTCGTGGCGAGGCTCTCCCGGGGCGCCCAGCGTCTGCACCACCGAAACATCTAAGTAACTGGCCATAGGCTGGTAGGGTCCCGGGTATCCCGGATAGAAGGCAAACTCGGTGTGGCGGCTGGGGTACTCCTCCCCAGCCGCGGGAGTCTCCGTGGGGTAGGTGGCCAGCGTGGCTGCCTGGGCACAGGGTTTCAGAGAGCTCCGAGACACTCGGCAGGAGTAGTACCCGCCTCCAAAGTAGCCATAAGGCACTGGAGCTGCGGACGCCCCCTGGGGCACCCCGGGACATGGGTGGCACTGCTTTGGAGGTTCCGCGGAGCCTGGAAGATCCAGGGAGGGATAGTTGACCGCTGGCATAAGCGTAGGCGCCGCCGCCGCCGCCGCCGCCGCCGCCGCTGCCGCCGCCACTGGGTGGCTGGTCAGTGGGGAGTGGGCGACTAGATTCCGACTCCCTCCTGCTCCCAGTAGGCCTTCGATATCCTTGGCCCCGTCCAAGGTGGCAAAATTGCCGGGCTCCATGGGTCCGAGGGTCGGCTCATGGGGTGCTCAGAGTGGGGGATGCCGGGGGCACCCAGCTCGCTTTCCCCACCCAGGCCCCGCGAAGCCAAAGCGTTTTAAATCTCGCCCAGCTCCAAGGGCGCCAGCGTTCGCTCGGCCTGGCAGTCTCGACGCAGGAGACGCAAGTGCCCGGCCTCGCGCGCTGATTGGCTGCGGCCCGCGGGAGAGAAGCTAATAAAATCTTCAAGGCAGAAATTGCAAAAATACTTTACCCCCGCGCTGCCCGCTCCCTCCCTACTATCCCTCCCTCTCTCCCTCCCCCATCTCTCTCTTTCCTGTTTGAAAACAAGAGAAGATAGGTGTCCTTTCGCTGCTTTCTGGTGGGGGGTGGGGGAGAAGTGGGAGGCGGAGGAAGAGGGGACGTGGCGCCCGCCCCCACCTCCGTCGCCTCCTCTCTCTCCCTGGCTCTGTCTCCTGTGCTTTGGCAAGTTTAACGAGAGAATAAAGCTGTCCCAATAAAGTGTCCATCTTGTCGGGGGAAGGGGAGTCGGGGGTGGGGCCAGGAGGCCCCGAGGCCTGAAAGGGGAACCTGAGAGTGAGCCTGAGCCAGCGGAGGCAAGGACATGGGAATTTAATGGTATTTCTGAGAGCCCCCGGCCTTGGGTCCTGGGTGCTAGCATCCCACTTCACCCCAGACGCTTCTCCCATCCTGAATGCACTGTGATAAGCTGCTCCTGGTCCAGGGAAGTGCCTAGGATGCCCTTTCCCCAGGGACCCTAGCTACCGAGCCAGAGGGTTCCAGGATTGGGCTGGGGCAGAGGAAAAGGGAGGACAGAGTTCCAAAGAAGGAGTCATGAGATCTGGAGCCTGGGACCCAAAACTTTTAAACCCGAAGGGGAAATGGGGCTTCCCGACAAGCTCCGTGAAAGGGGGTCTGGATTTCCGTTTAAGGGTGGGGAAGGAGATACAAGGAGAAGATGCACAGACATACATCAGAGAGAGAGGCAGAGGCAGAGACAGAAAGAGGAGACCCAGGGGCGGCTGCATAAAGGGGGAAAGAGAGAAGTTGAAACAGGGTGTGGGAGAGGATCTTATAAAATCCTGAAGTTTCAGTGGGAAAAGAGAGTCCTTCCCTCCCACTTTTCTGAGCTCTAAGGAATTTTCAGGAAGTCAAGCCTAGGTATGGGGTTTCTGGACTCCCAAAACAGGAGCCTGGCCTGTGTGAAGATTCCTCACTGCCCTGCAGTCCTACTATGTTCCAAGAAACCCAGGAAACCCACCCTGGTGCTGGCACACTTCCACTCAAGTTCAGTGTCCAGAAAGCCCAGGACCCTATGGGCTACCTCCAGGCTCTAAATTTTCTTAGAAGGAAAAGAAGTGGGAGGGAGCCCCACCCACTGGAGAAGATGCTTGAGGCCCCTCTGCTGGGGCCCACTGTGCCGTGTAATTCAGAAGATTCAAACTGCTCTGTTTCACAAGTCTGAGTTTTTCTGTTTCCTTTACTATCCCTCCCAAATCGATCCTTGTGAGTCCACTTCTTCTAGAACCCCCAGTTTTTCTGAAAAAAGACAGGAATTATTCTATTCTATACAAGGGTCATGGCAATTATATAGAACAGACCACCCTGAACTCTAGGTGGGTTCAGCCATGCACACTCACAAGCTTGAACCTGAACTTGAGCCATCTGTCAGGACTGGGCCCATGCAAACTGGAGTAGCAGGGCTGTAGTGAAAACTAGATCGCCTATAACCAACGTTGCTGCCTTGGTCGGGGCATCCCGATACACCGAGGTTACTGTTCAACCCCTGGTCAGGGCACGTGCAAGAAGCAATCAAGGAATGCGTAAATAAATGGAACACCAAGTCAATCTCTCTCTCACTCTCCCCCCTCTCTAAAATCAATAAGTTTAAAAAATTGCAATGATTGAAGACACCAAACATGAAATCCTCACTAGATTTTATTATATTTGAAACAACACGAGAGAAAAGGGAGACGTCTCTTCAGCAGGTCTGGGTACTTTTGCTGCAGCATCTTTGCCCTGTGGACATCTTTGCTGCAAATATTTCCACCCCAGAACTAATCGGCCGCAAGGCAATTTTGCCATTAAAAAATAAAATTGTGAAAACTAAAAGAGGGACATTTTTAAAAGACATGACAAAATTAAACAACTTTATTGCGAAATACAAAATATTTGAGTACATTTAAAAGGTGTGTAGATTCGTGGCAATCCTGTACAAATAACTGATTTTATTTTGTGGACTGCACCTAAGCACTTGTCTTCCTTGTCTGGGAAGTGTGTGCTCAACTTTGTGCTCTCAAAGAGAGCCCTTGGCCTCTCTTTCTCCTCCCAATCCACAGGCGTACCTTGGAGATATTTTGAATTTGGTTCCAGGCCATTGCAATAAAGCAAGTCACAAGTTATTTGGTTCCCCAGTGCGTACGTTATGTTTACACTATATTGTAGTCTAGTAAGTGTGCAATAGCATTATGTCTAAAAAAGGGACATACCGGTACCTTAGTTTTTAAATTCTTTAGTGCTAAAAAAAGACTAACATCATCTGAGCTTTCAGAGAGTCATAATCTTTATGCTGGTGGAGGGTCTTAACTTCAATTTTTAAAAAACACCATCTGCAAAGTGCGGTAAAGCAAAATGCAATAAAATGAGAGATGCCTGTAGTGTGTTTCAAAATAAGAAACCAACTCCTGGGGCAAATTATCTTCCTCTGGAAGAAATGCTATTTTAAGACTGCCATCATATCTACTCATCACTGCGTAGACCATGATGAGGGCTAGCCAAGATTTATATATAACATAAAAATGGAAGCAACCGAGAACCTCATCAGTGTGGCAATGAGACCAAACCAATCACTAGCTTGCATACATTAAGTCAGCAAAGGCAGTTGATTAGTTTGTCAATGGAGAAATGAAACCAAACAAACAAAAAATCAAACTGTCAGCCAGTTATTTTATCTTTTTTTTTACAGCAAAATTACCTTATGGCTAATTAGTTACGTGGTGAAAATGTTTATGGTCAAAATGCTTTCGGCAAAGATGGCTAAGGCACAGCTGCTTATAGTGAAAATGCTGCACACACTCTGCTGTTTCCCAGTGTCTAATTATGAAGGACGGAAACATCAGGATTTTTACCTAAAGACTTAAATTTTTCCACTGGTTTTTACTTGGTAGATGACCGTACAGGCATGAACAAATCCCTGAATTAAAAATATAAATAACCATAGTCATACCCTATGACCCAGCCACCCCATTCCTCGGCATATACCCACCCAACAGAAAACGTTTATGTCTAACGAAAGTCATGTACTAGAATGTCCAAAGCGGCTTTATTCCTTATAGCTCAAAATAGGAACAACGTAAATCTCCACCAACAGTTAATGGGTAAATAAGTTGGACTATAATTAAAAACTGGAGTACTACACAGCAAGTTTTAAAAACTACTGTTACCCCCAACGTGAATAAATCACACAGACAATGTGGGAGAAAGAAGCCAGACATGAAAGAGTAACTTTTGTATGACTCTGTTTCTGTGAAGGTCAAGAGCAGGTAGAACTAGGTTAGAAGGGATTGCCCTGGAGAAGGGGGCTCCTGACTGGGAGGTGCCATAAGGAAGTTTCTGGAGTGCTGGAAATGTTCTCGCTTTCCATCTGCAGGCTAGTTCCATGGGTGTGTTCACTCTGTGAAAATTCAAGCTGTACACGATATTTCGGCACTTTACTGCACATCAGTTTATCTCTGTTTTTAGAAGGAAAATAATTAAGTACAAAAAGTTAGAGATTCCTAGCAACATTGCCTGCCACTGCGCTTTTTGGATGCGCGGCGTTCTTATCCACTCCCGGGGACAAAAGCACTGAGTGCGCATAGCTCGCATTGTTGTGGAGTGCCTGTCCTCAGGAATGAATGCTATCGAGGCTGTCCTGGGGAAGCTCACCCGCTGCACTGGAGATCCCTCTGCACACAGATACGTTTCAATACAAATAAAAATTATGGGGTTTGTTGGTTTTGTTTTTGTTTTGCTCCATAATTTATTTAGCATCTACTAGATGCCAGGGAAGGGTTCTGAATATCATCTTTGTTCACACATGAGTACGTGCTCCCATCTCCTGTACCCGCGTGTGCACGGGCGTCTATCTGTCCATTACCTATCATGGTCCTCAACTGGGGTTGGATGACGTAGGATTAAGTCTCCCTGTC
This sequence comes from Trachops cirrhosus, assembly GCA_028533065.1. NCBI lineage: Eukaryota > Metazoa > Chordata > Mammalia > Chiroptera > Phyllostomidae > Trachops > Trachops cirrhosus. The sequence goes on along the minus strand of CM052545.1, from coordinate 91,640,797 downwards.
TGACAACATTACCTGTCTCCTAATGGGCACAATAATTACTACCTCACAGGAATGCTGTGAAGATGAAACTGGTATTTTGCATATAAAAACATGTTATAAACGGAATAAGTGAGTTATATTTGTGTTTCTGTATTTGTATCTGTTTCTAATGAATTACAAGACACTTGTGTTTATTTTAAAAGAAAAAGGACAGTTGCCCTGAAGAACACCAGCCTCTTCTTACTTGCCTCTCTCAGCTCTGAATAAGCAGGAGGTTCCCACCTGGAGAAACTAAGGCTCAGAGCACCGCCCCCCACCCCCACCGCTCGCCAACCTCCCTGGGGCGCTAAAGGAGCTCAAGGCTGAGGTCTCAGTACAACCCAGGCCTCCCCGCCAGCCTGGGCTAGTCAGCCCTTCCCCCAGCCCCGCAGACTCCTTTGTGTCCTGCTGGGAGCCTCCAGGCAGACCTATTCGGACCACGGCGCGTCCTCACACCCTCAACTCCCTTTTACGGACCGGCCAAAAGCGTTGAAAGCCTCAGCTGCTCCTTTACATACCGGCCAGACACCTCCAGGAAGGTCAAGGCCAAGTTGAAAGTTAAGAGTCTGTTTACCGCCGGGAGCCCATTCAGCGCGGGCCCACAGACCGCCTGTGACCTTTACAGCCAGGCCTTTGAGCGCGGCCGCCGCGACCCCAGGGGTTCTGGCTACGGGGAGTTGGCACCCCCGTGTCAGCTCCCGCCCCTGCCGGTGTCGGCCCTCCAACGAGGAGGGGCCGAGGGCAAGAGGCGCCCACCCGACCCACTAGCAGCATTTGTTAAATTATGTTTTACTTTTTTGTAAAGCCAAGTGAGCGCCCGGTGACTTCATTCTCCCAGATGGAACAGCGTCTGTGGTCGGGACGACTGAGGCCTTCAGGTTGGTAGTGAGAAATAATGAGAACTTATTTGCAGTGGCCACGCTTCTCTTTCTGAAAAGGTCGGGGCTCCCCTCCCCCGCCAGACTGCGTGGCCTGGCTAAACTGCTTGGGGTCACGTCCTTCCCTCGGTTTTACGAGAATGGCCTAATCCGGTACAATCTTCTCTCCCTCTCGTCTTTTTTTCTACCCTTTCTTTCTGTCTGTATGTTCCCTTATCGGTCTCCAGTTGCTTGGTATGGTTCCTCTCTTCTTTATATTCGTATTTTTCTTCCTTCCTTTCACTCCTTCGGTTTTAGTTATCTTGCTTTTTGTGAGTTCTTTCTTGTTTTGTTCCCTTTTGGCCTTAATGCTGACTTTCTAGCCCCTCCCACCACATTTGTCCCCCCTTGGGGTCCTTTCTTCCTTTCCTTCACTTACACTATTTTTTCTTTGCTTGCTTTTTTGTCCTCTCATTTTTCTTTCTTTCGTTTTTGATTTTTCCTTCCTTCCTTTTTCGATTTCCCTCTTATCTATTTCTTTAATTTACTTCTATTTCTTTCTTCCTTAGCTCCGTTTTCCTCTTTCTAACCCCTTTCCCTCAGCACGGACACCCGGTTTCCCTCTCCAGCCCTCTCTGTTTTCCAGTGTTCTCCAAAGCCTGGAAAGGGCTTGTTGGAGGCCGGCCTTGCGGGCCAGCCTAGAGCAGCGTCAGCCACCCTCGGAGCCCTGCCAGTGACTAGAGCTGTGAAGCACAGCTGGGGATGAGAGACGCCAGGGCCCTTCTCCCTGAAATGAAGTCAGACAGAGCCTCTCCTGGCTTTAGAGGGAAATCTCTTAAACAAAACGGAGGTGGGGTCTGGGGGCTACAACAGACAGAGAGCGAAGGCCTGGCTGGTCAAGAGGAGGCCACCATCACCTTCCGGCTCTCCCCATCTGGGGAGCCCTGCAACGTCCTTGGGATTAGGACTCTCTCAGGACAAAGCCAAGTGCTTCAGAGGCAGAGACTTGAGGGAGCCAGCTGAGAAGTTAGAGCGGATCAACTGTGGACTCCATCAGGGAACAAGTGGATCTATGAAGCAATGAAAAGACAGTCTACTAAGAGAAGAGTCTATCCCCAACTCCACTCTGCTGCTGTCCTCGCTGATAATGCCTAGAGATAGAAGGAGCCTTAGCCAAGCCCACCAACTGTGAGTGAGGCCTTGATTAGGGAATGAGGGAGGGAGTGGAAAAGGGGGAACAAAATTGAGGGTAGCTGAACAGAGACCCAGGGTCCCTGGCCTCTGGTCTTGTTGCTCTGGGCAGGCGAGCAGACGGACTGCTCCTTGCATGCCACGTGTGTGGCTGGCAGAGTTGGAAGGCCCACTGGGCCCAAAGTCCCCAGCCTCCTCTTCTGACCTTGGGCTTTGCTGGGGAGGCCTGGATTGTGCCTCAACCATTGGGAATTCTGGGCCTGAGGTTGCACTGCAGAATGTGTCTTGGGCAAGGTTTCATTCTAGCTCAATGTGATGGGCCAAGTCATTTGCCCTCTTTGTGCCTCCGTTTTTCTATCTGCACTGCGTAACAAGGGGAGAGCTGGATCAGCTGCTGTTATGTCCCCCTTAGTGTTCACTGTGGGCGGAAGAGAGGCAGGCAGGCGGAAACAGGGAGTGTTCTGGTAGTTGAGAACATCCATGCAGAGGAAGACTGCAGGACAAGCCACAAAGAGGACACACTAAGCTCACCACTGAGTATTCCGTGTGGACCTAGGGTGCGGCACAGTTATTAGAGCCTTGATCTGGCATCTGTGGAGCAATCGTCTTGGGCTGACTTGGATGGGACAGTCATCTCCAGGGTGTGAAGTCCGAACTATCCATCAAACAGGTCCAAACTGGTGTGGGAGATCCCCCCTTCCACCCTCACCCCATAATTCCATGAAGAGTCTTCCAGCATTCCCCCCCCACCCACCCACATGCACTTGGAAATGGAGTAACAAGGGTGGGATTCTCAAATGAGGACCTACAACCAAGGCCTTTGGGGTTTGTAGCAGCTTCCAGGGTCCTGGGAGATCCTGCTTCCTTTGTTCCAGCCCCTGAGATGGCACTCAGGAATGAGGAATAGAGGGAAAAGCCTACCTCCAAATTCAAGAAAGCAATAAAAGTTGCTTACCTCTCCACCTCGTTTTTTTCCCTCGGGAATGTGGAGGTGGGTGACGATTATCC
>CM052545.1:91574965-91637223 GCA_028533065.1 Trachops cirrhosus | reverse complement strand
ACCCAGTTTTCTTCCCATCACTATTGGTTCCCTGTGCATTTTCCCTTATTTCACTTAGCGTAGCTTTCATTTTTTCATCTGATTTGCAACCAAATTCAGCCCATTCTGTGAGCATCCTGATTACCAGTGTTTTGAACTGTGCATCTGATAGGTTGGCTACCTCTTCATCACTTAGTTGTATTTGTTCTGGGGCTTTGATCTGTTCTTCCATTTGGGTCTTTTTTTTTTTGGTCTTGAGGCGCCTGTTATGCATAAGGGGTGGAGCCTTAGGTGTTCACCAGGGCGGGGCAACCCAGTCACTGGGTTGTGACCTGTATGTAGGGGTGGGGTCCAACAGGGAACAATGGCACTTGCTCCGCTCTCTGCCAGCTTTCAGTCACTTCCCCCACTACCCCCAAGCAAACTGGGCCTTTCTGGTGCTGATTCCTGTGTGGGTGGGCTTGTGCACATTCTAGGACCCCGTGGGTCTCTCTAACGAACTCTCCTATGAGGCTGGGAGTCTCTCCCAGCACCTCAACCCCCACAGGTGTTTTCAATCAGTGGTTTGAGGCTTTATTGCCTGGCGCTGGGACCCTGGGTTGCGAGGTCTGTCTTGCTCCCCAGTTTCGCCTGGTTTATCTGTGCCCAAATGTGGGACCACCCGGTCAGCCAGTCGCCTGCCTCACTGGGTCCGCCCGCTGCCACCCTGCTGCAAGTCCTCTCTGCCCAGCTGCCCATCTCTGCCCCTCCTACAGGTCTGTACCAATATTTCTTCTTTAACTCCTTGGTTGTCGGACTTCCATACAGTTCTATTTTCTGTCAGTTCTGGTTGTTTTTTGTTTTTAAATTGTTGTTGTCCTTCTTTTGGTTGTGCAAGGAGGCACAGTGTGTCTATCTACGCCTCCATCTTGGCCAGAAGTCCTTATTTTCACTGTTTAAAGTTCTTTTGTCTTTTCCTACCCCCTCAAGTCAGTCCTCCAATGCAGCCGACTTGACCCTCCCCACTGAGTATGTGAGGGCATTTCCTTCTCATCTGTCGGCACTCTTCTTGGTGCGCAGTTATCTGTGCACCTGCCTTACTCCACTGCACACTCCATGGGGCAAGGACAGCCACAAGCAATTTTTTTGGCCCCCCACAAGCATTCAGCAGTTAGTTGTCCTGCAAAGCCCTAGGGGTGAACACAAGGGGTGGGCGGGGCTAAGAAGCCAGCCTGCCATCTTGCCTTCTCATTGGATAACCTGAGCTGTTCAAGGCTCTAGTTAGAACTGGCTACATAATTTGGCGGGCCCAGTGCAATGAAAAGGCAGGGCCCCTTGCTCAAAAATTATTCAGAATTTCAATATGGTGACCATTGTTCACTAAAACAAGTGCAGGGCCCGTCTAAGTGTGGAGACCTGTGGGACTGCAAAGGCTGGTGCCCATGAAGCTGACACTGTTTCCAGGGTGACAGATGCCCGCACCAAATTGTCCCTTAGAAAGACAAACAACATAGTTTGCCATGTATGTTGTACACTGTTCGCCCAATATTTTTAGCAGATTTTTTAAAAGATTTATTTCTTTTTAGAGAGAGGTGAATGGAAGGAGAAAAAGAGGGAGAGAAACATCAATGTGTGGTTGCCTCTTGCATGCCCCTCACTGGGGACCTGGCCCACCACCCAGTCATGTGCACCCACCAGGAGTCGAATCAGTGACCTTTTGCTTTGCGGGCCCGTGCTCAATCCACTGAGCTACACCAGCCAGGGCTTGCCCAAATTTTTGAGGGAAAAATAAGGATGTGTGTTATACATGGGCATAATGATTACATAACATGGTATAATGATCGCATGTATAATGTGCACAAAATTGTGGTGTGCATTATATACAGCAAAACACATAATTCTGACTTTGCCTTATTAAGAGACTTCCTTTTTATTGGCATCAGCTTGGGGCTGATGACTAGGTAGAAAAGGAGAGCTCCTAGGAAGCCCCGTTTTGGTAAGTGTTATGGCTTTTGCATGGGCCTGGCTATGATCTCTGACAACCTGGTAATGACAATGGGAAAACTGGCCTCAGGTTACTCTCTTTCAGCCTTCTAAAGGGCATTGGGAAAGTGCTGGTGAAGTGGAGACTGGGGGGTGGTTCAAGGTGATGGTTAAGCTTTTACTAGTCTGCCCAGTGTTAACCAAGGCTTCTTTCTTCTGACATCTAGGTGGGCCTTCACTTATTACTAAAAAGAACCCTATGCCAGGAGTCCTTGAAAACCAGGCCTAGGTGGGGATGAAGGTATTATACACGTGTGTGTTTTACAGCTGAACACAAATGGCATGATTCTAAATTTTCTATTTAATGTATTGGAAAATTAAGGTCTTTTGCTTGAGGGATACTATAGGCTTCAGGTATCCCACAATGCCCTAACAGCCTTGAGAACAGAAATTCATTCCATTGGGAATCTGTAAGACAAAGCCGAGTCGACACTGTGAAGCAGGCGCTTGACTTCGGACCTCACCTTTCTTCCACCTCTGCCCCTCCAGGCTCTCTCCAGGAATCTAACTCAGGAAGTGAAAGCGAGGCACAGATCTCGGATTACTTACCTGGAGAGGTCAAAGAAACCTGGCGGGCAAAGCGAGATGTTAGGCCTGGAGTTGAGGCAGATGCTGTGCTGGACAGAGCCACGGCAGTCACGGTGGCTGGGGCTCCTTATAGACCATTCATCCAAAGAAGTCCTTCAAAGGTCCCTGACACATTTTCAGTGGATTTGGGCCTTTCCCACCTTTCCCATTCTGACTCTGAATCAGGCTTCTTGTCCTGGCATTGAGCATGGCAATTTATTTTATTAATGTACACACGAGGGGAAATTCACCATTTCTGTAGGCTGATGGAAGAAACATCTGCAGGCTTGTGCTCTCGCCTCACCACTGGCGAGAGGAGTCGGACTGGTAAAGGCGGCGGCAGGAAGATGTTTGGGCACTGAGGTGGCTGGGATGGGAGGAGATGTGATCTGAATCTGGTGGTTACAACTGCCCCAGGCTCTGAGTTCTCTGTCATGCCCTGCCCTTTCTCTGCCTGTTCTCTTTGGAGTTGAAGACCAACTGACACAGGCCTGTTGGTGGACTGAGGGCTTTGGATTCTTGGAAACTGTGAGTCCTTCTCTGAAACATTCCTCTCTTCACATTGCTCTTCTGGGGGAGAGTTCTTGATGATGGTGCCACGTGAGGGACCCACAGGAATGACACCGGTAGGAACAAATGGGGCATGTTCTGGGACAGCACCGGTAACTCCCAGAAGTCATGGTCCTACAGCACAGGAAGTTCACTAGGAGGGCACAAAAGGCAAGGCTATTGACTTTAACGGCACTAACAGGAGGTTGTTGTAAGACCAGGATATCTAGAGGAGGAGACAAAACTTTGGTTGATGCTATGGGCACTGCAAACACTGTAAGGAGAGACAAATCACTTTCTGGGAATAGAAAAGTAAAAAGGGGGAAAATAGCAGAGATCCAGCCTGATTCTGGAAAAAAAAAAAAGAGAGAGATTTTTTTCTTTAATTTCCCTTTAAAATGGTAAAGTAGCCTCTAGAATATTCAAGGCAATTAACACATCATCACCATTCTTATCTAGTGGGTCAAGAGATGCTCCTGGTTCAGATGCGCTGTGGTTCTCATCCACAGCCACCAGAAACTCATTTTACACAACATTCATCTTCCTGCATCCCTGCAGCCCCAAACATTTGCTACAGATCATTTAAGAGCGGCCACTATGACTGGCCAGAGACAAGTGATCGTGACTAAGAGCACAAGCTCAGGAGCTCTCACTTTCTGTGTGTCCTTGAAGTTCCTTAACCTCTCTAAACGTTGACATCCTCATTTGAAAAAAAAAAAAGAATAACAATGGTGGACCCCACATAGAGTTTCTCTGGGGACTGAGATAATGTATGCAATGGCTTTGGTACACCAAACACAAGTGTGTCTTGGTCCAGTCCATGCTGAGCTTATCACCATTAGCACAGTATCATCATCATTATTGTCATCATCATCATCATCATCATCATCACAGCAGCTACTGTTTATTCAGTAAGGCACCCCACTTTAGCAAGTTTTAATCATCCTTCAAATCCTACAAAATAGTCTAATTACCCCCTGAAACTCAACTGTTGACTCTAGGCTTATTAACCAGAGGACTTTGAAAGTGGATCCAAAAGGATGATGAGATTAAAGTGATTTAAGGAGCAAAATGGAGACATCCCTCACAGGAGTGAGACCTGCCCTATGCTCAGGGCAGACTGATAAAGAGGGAAAACACTGCACAATCTGTCCAGAGTCCATCACTTGTGTGAGATTGCGCAAGTCACTCAATGTCCTCAAACCTTGATTCTCTTCATCTGCCACTTGAGGATAAGGTCATGTCTGCCTTGCCAACCTCACAGCATTGACCTGAGGATGAGATGAAATTTGGACCCCCACTCTGTTCTTTCCTCCTTTCCTTCTCCCATCATTTGTTATGCGGAAGTCCTCTTCTCGCACCGCATCCTGCCCCATCTGAAAATCAATCAGCTCTCCAATGATAGGCCTTCTGCTATACATAATGAGACCCCTGCAGGTGTGCCTTGTACGTCACAGTCCTTTGCGGCCTGATCAGTTGTAAAGTAGAGAAACCATTATTTGACCTAAAAGCAGAGGGCCAGCTCTGAGATCTGGGGACTCCACGTGGTATTCTAAGAGGTCCTGCTTAGTCTAGGCCATCTCTGCTACCTACAGAAGGCCTTCACTGAAGAGCCGTTTATTATGCCCTCAGCTATAACTGAAGATTAACACTAAAAATGCCCTTTGAGAGGAAGATTGTGTGGCTTTAAGAGCCTGGGCTTTGGGAATCAGAAACATTTGACCCAAACTCTTGCTCTGCCACGTAAAAGCCGTGGGACCTCCTGAATGTTAAGCCTTATGCTCTTCGAGCCTCAGTTTTTTCTTTTCTAAAGTGCACAGCTATGATTGGACTTAAGTTAAATATATACTTAGAGGAGTGTCGGCACCTATCTAGTAAGCTAGCAAAAAAGGGTAACTGTTGCCATCATTAATATTTATTGAAAAACATGTCAGTGCCTTCAGCCATTGTCCACTACGGGAGTAAAAGTCTATGATAATAGACAACAAATGACCACATGACAAAGTGTTCTTAGCAATGAGAGCCCAAGAAAGAAGTCTGTCCTAAAAAACTATCTATTTACTAGACGAGTAACTTACCTTGACTCATTTAGTAGAAAATATCAAAACTTTCTCCACCTACAAAAATCTCAGAGCTTCTTGGGGAATCTGAGCCCGAGATGGACTTGGCTAAAGAATGATGAGAAGTGTCTGATGTCAGAGCTACTCACCAAGGTTCAATTGAGGGAGAAGTTCTCCTTGTTCCCAGCTGCCTACAGCCCAACCCTGCTGCTGAGTGACTACTCACGTGAGTGCCAGCCCGTACCCAGAATGTGCCAAGAGCTGAGGGAATGGAATAACCAAGACTGGGGAGTGCCCAGTCTGTGGGAGGTGGGGCATAAGACCCCTGTGCCCAGGGAGACCCCAGTCTCATGATAGAGGCATAGTCCATGTCCTTAGGGGGTATCTATTCTTTTTTAAAAAAGATTTTATTTATTTATTTTTAGAGAAAAGGAGGGAGGAAGAGAGGGAAAGAAACATCAATGTGTGGTTGCCTCTCTCACACCCCCAACTGGGGACCTGGTCTACAACCCAGGCATGTGCCCTGACATGGGAATCGAACCAGCAACCCTTAGGTTTGCAGGCTGGTGCTCTATCCACTGAGCCACACCAGCCGTGGGAAGGGAGTATCTATTCTGATTGGGGAGGCAAAAAAGACCCAAACAATGCTGTTTGGCCTTTTCTGCTAAGAGGTTCAGAGCCAAATTCATCGGTCAATGCAGGAAGCACTTGTCACACCCTGTTAACATAATTATCTCCTCCTTTTCTCTGTGTGACTTCTGGTCATTATAACTTCATTTGAACAATCATATTAAATAAAAACATTCATTGTAATCTGCTACACCAGCCCTCTTATTTTAAACAGGAGCATAAACCGCAATAAATATGTAAGTAACCATATCTCTACTTAAAATTCCAGTACCAAAAAATGATGAACCGAAGACAGAGGGGGTGGGTTTGAGCTCTGTAAGCATCGGAGAGTTCTGGTCCAATAACAGGCCCGCAGGTCGGACCTGGCTGCCACCGGTGCCTCTGCCCAAGGCTGGGTCTAGACGTAGGGCAGTCCTCACTCCCACCCCTGACATACTTCCTCAAAAGGCACATTCCCAGGGTCCTATCCCGAACCTCTTGTGTCAGAATTTCCAGATGTGGTCTAGGAATCTACAGGCTTAACAGTGGCCCCCACGTGATTCACATCATCAGGGAATCCGAAAAACGCCAGGCTCTGCATTTCTCTGAGGGTGGTGGAAAGGCCACCAAAACCACCTGGAGGAGCTTCTTAAAAATGCAGATTCTTGCCCCCTCCCCCACTACGATCTACTGAATCAGAAATCCTGAAAGTGGGCCCTGGAATAAGCATTTTTACGAGCACTCAAAGTTGTGCCTGCGGGTTGACGTTTATTCGCTGGCCCTTCTGCAGTGTGAGTCACAAGGTGGGCAGGTCATACTGTCTGGGTGGTCTGCTCAGTCTGGCAGGAGTAGGGGAAATGATTAAAATGTGTATAGCCTTCTTCCATAGGAAGCCCAGCAGCACAAACCCCTCTACTATACAGGGTGTGGCAAAACTGGTTTACAGTTGTGAGTAGGCAAAACACAGAATTTCTCCTTGCATTATTATTTATTAACTATTGTGTTAGTATTTTCCATATGAACCACTGTACACCAACTTTCGCTCCACCCTGTATACAATGCTGAGTTGTAGAGTTCTTGTAAGTTCTTACACACCACCTTCCTTCAGAAGCACTGGAGTTCTAACAGAGGGCTCCTTGCTCTTTTTGGTCATTTCGTAAGGTAGAATCAAAGCTTAAAGATCTTTGTTTCCAAATCTCAGGATCCACTGTCCAGTTGTTCAGCCGCCTCAGTAAACTCCGTTACAGGGCCAGCTCTGGGGGCAAGTGGCCTGCCTGGACGTAGGCCAGACTGGCACAGCATGAAGGGTGTGGAAATCAGCCTCTCACAGTGGACATGATTCTACTGCGCAGACCGGTATTAATGACGGTCTCAGTTTTAGCCAGAAGTAAAAGACGAGGCAAAGTGCACTTAAAGCAGTGGGGACGGATCAGTCGTAGCAGAAATATACATGGCAGGGGGTGGGGGAAGGGGTCACATTTCAGTTAAGGTTAGTCTTCATTGTCTACCTACCTGTATGTCTTAATCAATCCAGCCATCCACCTACCTACCCAACATTCCAGAAATATACACATATAGTGCTTGCCAACAAGCCAGACACGTTAAGGAAATACAGGTGAGCCTACCTATTTCCTCTCACATCGTTTTTGGCCAGCGATCAGGCAGTGACCGTATGCTTCCTGATGCTGTATACACGGGTCCCTCATAGCACCTGTGAGTCTTCTGCCAGGCCTCGGACCCAGTGGGGCTGAAGTGGCAACCACCACGAGATCCCTCACAGAAACATCACGGCTGTGAGAATTCTTCAAGAGGAGGAGGGAGGACAGGTCCAGCGGCCTCTTCCCACCAGAGCTTTGGCTGTGGAAGTAGCACTCCTGGGGCGAGGAGGAGTTTTCTGGAAAGGCAAAGTCATTGGCATTATCAGTTTGTGCTGCTGGACTCACAGCACTAGTTTCTGGCAAAGGCCACGTCTGTCTAGGGTCTCCTGGCCTAAATCTGACTCAGAATCAGAATCATCCATTGTCCCTTTTCTCCAAATAGTTTCTCTTCCCTGTTTTTTCATACTTAATGCCCCCAACTGGTACAGACTTAGCTGAATGGGCCTCAGCTGAATGAGGGTACCTAGACATAGCATTCTATTTCAATTTCTCTTGTCTTTCAATAAGACTAGCGGCTGCCTAAGGACAGGGTACACACCTCCCTTCAGACTGGATGGTCCCCCCAAATCAGGACTGATTCTGTTGTTTACTCCATCCCCTAAGCTCTTAGCACTTCCCTGTACAGGTTGGCACTCACGTGACTGGTTACTTAACACCAGCTTTGAATTGTAGAGAGCTGGGGACAAGGAGAACTTCTCCCTCAGTTGAGCCTTGGTGAGTAGCTCTGACATCAGATGCCGCTTCTTCAGGTTATTCTTTAGTAAAGCCAGTCTTGGGTTCAGATTCCCCAACAAGCGCTGGGATTTTATAGGCAGAGAAATTTTTGATATTTTCTCCTGGAGGAAGTGCTCGGCAATCTGCTGCTTCTCGCACGTGAAGGAGACCGCCCTGCCCATCTCCGGGCTGCTGCGTTCAGAGCTGATTGTCACGATGTTGCTCAGGAGAGACTCGGAGGAGTCTGAGGCCTGGGGAGTCGATTCTGAGGTTTCTACTGAAGCTAAGGGCTAGAAGAGAAAACCATCCAAACTGAGACTGTGGAAAACAAAGGGCTCCTTTCCGTGTCATTCTTGATTTAAACCGACCGAGCTGATTCTATCAGCAGGAAGATTAGGAAACAATACATTAAATGCTAGGACAGAAGATGGTGGGGTATGTCCACAGAGCTTCCTCTGGGGGTCTTTAAATAGGGCAGAGATTTTAAACACTAGAGAATGGCAATCAGAGAAACAGATATCATTTCACAGTTGTGAGGCTGGCAAACATTAGAAGCTGTTGGTGGAATGCAGAGGCACAGGGACTCTCATATATTGCTGATGAGCATGTAGGCAGCCATTCTGGTGAACCATCGAGAAATACTTGGTCAAACAAGATTACAAATACCCTGTGACCAGCAACTCTGTTCCTAGGTACACATTTCAGATAAGGTGTTAGATAGTTCCTTTTAAAAAATTATGTATGCCAATGTTCCTAGTGACATTATTCTCGATAGCCAAAAGCAGCCAAATGTCCACTAAAAGATGAATGGATAAATGTAGTATATAATGGGATACTATTCAGCCTTAAAAATAAGAAAATTCTGATGTATGATAGAACACGAATGAACTTTGAAAATATTATGCTAAGTGAAATAAGCGAGATACTGAAGTACAAATATTATATGGTTCCATAGGAGGTACCTACAGCAGTCATAGATACAAAAAGCAAAATAGAAAGGAACCAAATAAGGCAGAAAAAACACTTGAAGAAATAATGGCCATAAATTTCTCAAATTTGTTGGAAGTCATCAAATTCCAAAACCAAGAAGCTCAAGAATACTAAATACAATAAATACAAATAAAAATACACTCAGACACATCTTAACCAAACAGCTGAAATCTAGAGATAAAGAGAGTATCCATTTAAAAAATGATACATTGCATATAGGGGACAATGTTATAAATTAAAGAAGGAAAAAGAGAAAAAGAAAGAAGGAAAGAAAGAAAGAGAGAGAGAGAGGGAGGAAGAGGAAAGAAAGAGAGAAAGAGAGAAAGAGAGAGAGAGAGAGAGAGAAAGAGAGAAAGAGAGAAAGAGAGAGAGAGAGAGAGAGAAAGAGAGAAAGAGAGAGAGAGAGAGAGAGAGAGAGAGAGAAAGAGAGAAAGAGAGAAAGAGAGAAAGAGAGAAAGAGAGAAAGAGAGAAAGAGAGAAAGAGAGAAAGAGAGAAAGAAAGAAAGAAAGAAAGAAAGAAAGAAAGAAAGAAAGAAAGAAAGAAAGAAAGAAAGAAAGAACCAGGAGACAGTGGAACAACATTTTTAAAGTGCTGCAAGAAAAATAATATCAACCCAAAATTCTAGGTCCAACAAAAATGTCCTTCAAAGTAAAACCTAAATAAAGGCATTTTCAGATAAACAAAACCAGAAAACTCATCACTAGCATATAGGGGTGCATTACAATAAATACTAAAGGGAGTTTTTCAGGCTAAAGAGAAATGACATCGCACAATAAATAAATCCAAAGTAAATTAAAAAAAAGTATTAATAAAGAGTAGAAATCAATGAAATCCAAAGTCAGAAAATGAAACCAAAACCCAGTTCTTTGAAAAAAGTAAATACATTGATAAGTTCCTAGCAACACTTACCAAAAAAAAAAAAGTGAAAGAATAAATGAATTACCAATGTCGGGAATGAAAGAGAGAGTCTCACTACAGATTCTGCAGACATTAAAAAAATAATAGACTACTATAAACAATTTTTCATCTATATATACAACAGTTAAAATGAACCAATACCTCAAAAATAAAAAATCATTCAAAATAAAAATCATAACTGTTAAAGAAATTGAATATGTAGCTTAAGATATTCCAGAAAACAACCCTTAAGACCCAGATAGTTTCACTGGAGAACTCTAACCAAATATTTAAATAAAAATAATGACAATTCTACACAATCTCTTCCAGAAAACAAAAGAGGAAGGAACGCTTTCATATTTATTTTCTGGAGTCATATTATCTTAATATCAAAGAAAGACAAAGAAAGTAGAATAAAAAAACTATAGACCAATATCTCTTATGAACATAGACATAAAAATCCTCAACAAAACTTTAGCAAATGGAATCCAGAAATGTGAAAAAAAAAAAAAAAAAATACCCCACCCTGACTGGTGTGGCCCAGTGGGTGGGTGTCATCTCACAGATGGAAAGGTTGCTGGTTGGATTCCCATCCCCAGTCAGGGCACATGCCTGGGTTACGGGCCAGCCCTCCCCATTGGGGGCATCCACGAGGCAACTGACTGATATTTCTCTCACACATTGATGTTTCTCTTCCTCTCTTTCTCCCTTCCTTGCCTTCTCTCTAAAAATAAATAAATAAAATCTTTAAAAAAATACCCATGACTAAATGAAGTTTATTCCAGTAATGCAAGGCTGGCTCAATATTTTGAAAAATCCATCTTTGTAATCCACCATATTAACAGTCTAAAGTAGAATTGTATAGCTAAGATTTGAGCATTTCAAAATAGGTAATTTAATATTTTTGAAAAAAGAAAAAATTGGGTTCAACAAGAAAAAAACAGGACATAGAATGAAATAAATAACCCAATCAAATTTAAGTAAATTTTAAAGTCATGCATTTAAGAAATCTCTACTCTGCAAAGAAACATACTAAAAAAAGATGGTGGATAGGAGAATGGAGGTGGGTACAGGGGGAAATGGGGTAAGTACTGGGTTGGCAAAAAAGTCTGTTTAGTTTTTCCATAAAATAAAAGACACATTTTTCATTTTCACTGATAAGTATTGACTTGGATACTTTGAGAGTGTTGGCTATCTCTGGCATGTCATAACATTAATTGTTCTCAGCTAATATCTCAATTTGATCACTATCGTCTTCAACTGGTCTACTGGTCTACCCAACTGCGGAGTATCATGCAGTGAGAAATCTCCAGCATGAACTCTGGAAGCCACTTTTGACACATTTGATCAGTCACAGCACCTTCTCCATACACTGCATAAATCTTTTTTTGTGTTTCAGTTGCATTTTTACTTTTCTTGAAATAATAAAGCATAATATGCCAAAAATGTTGCTTCTTTTTCTATCTTCAATATTAAAATGGCTATACAAAAATACACCAATTTTGATTTTTTAAATGCTCACTGATAACAACGGCTGTCAACAATACAATCTAACAACATTAAATTGTTTCGAATGAAGTTAAAGACAACTAAGTGCTACTAGAGCCATCTTATGGAAAACAACAAACGAACCTTTTTGCCAACCCAATACATAAATAAAACAGGTAAATGTGTTGAATGAACCAAGTGTGATGCAGCATCCTGAACCAAAGATTTTGACTGAATCAACCTCCTGCACACGAAATTTAAAAAATGGCCCTGGCTGGTGTGGCTCAGTGGATTGAGTGCCGGCCTGCGAACCAAGAGGTAGCTGGTTCAATTGCCAGTCAGGGCACATGCCTGGGTTGTGGGCCAGGTCCCCAGTGAGGGGCAGGTGAGAGGCAACCACACATTGATGTTTCTCTCCTCTTTCTCTTTCCCTTCCCTTCTCTCTAAAAATAAAAAAATAAAACATTTTTTGAAAAAAAAAGAACCCGTAAGGATTCAATCCTCATCTCTACTTATAAAAAGAAAATGTTGTTGCCCTACTTTTTTAATCTCTTTACAGTTAAGCAGTACTGCTTTAACTCTTAGGTTTGTGAGAAAAGAGCAAAGGCACTCTTAAGAAGAGGCAGTGATATTAAAATAAGAGCCAATGCTCACAGCGTCCTGTGTGTCAGACCCCACTCTGAGCGTTTTCATGAATCCTTTCCTTTAATCCTCACAGGAATCCACTGGTAGGCCCGTCATTTTTTTAGATGGGGAAACTGAGGCTTATGGAGATTAAAGTGACTAGATGGAAGCCGTATATATAATAAAAGGAGACTCCAGGGTCCAAACTGTATTCTTTTGGTGCATGTGTGTGCTTAAAAAAACATGTAACATGAAACTTGCCATCTCAACCATTTTTCAGGTACAGTGGCGTTAACTGTATGTCCATTGTTGTGCAGCAGATCTCTAAACCGCTCTAACTTGCAGGACTGAAATTCCAGACCCACTAACCAACCCCTCGTTGCACTGCCCCGCAGCCCCTGGCCACCTCCATTCCGCCATCTGTTTCTGAGAGTTTGTGCTAGATACCTCATGTCAGTGGAATTTGTCTTTTCACGACTGGCTTATTGCGCTTTGGAGAATGGTCTGTTTAAGTCCTTGGCTTATTTAAATGTGGTATTGTTGTTGTCCTCCAGCTGTAAGACTTCTGTATAGAACATGGATACTAACCCCTTATCAGATACACGGTTTGCCAATACTGTCTCCCATTTCACCGGATGCCTGTTCACTCTGTTGGTTAAGTCTGATGTAGGCCCCACTTATCTAGTTTTGCTTTTGTTGCCAGTGCTTTTGGTGTCGTATCCAAGAAATCATTGCCAAGTCCAATGCCATGAAGCTCCACACTCTCTTAAAGGTGTTTATCCAACTGTGAGTTGTAAACCTATTAGTAGGTCATGAAATTAATTTAGTGGCTTGTAACGGATATTTTTTTCTTTTTAATTTTTTATTTTAGTTTATTCAGTACAGTTTCTATCCTTTATTCCCATAACGGATATTTTTTAAAAGAATAGAACAGAATAGCACAGAATAGAAAATATCGAATGAGTCATAATATTTAGTATGGCGAAGTATTGTTTTAGAAGTTTTTTCTAGTCGTGTATATATGTGATGGGCTGCAAAAGAAAATGGATCTCTGCTGTGGGCTGTGGTTAGAAATTTGAAAAAACATTGCCTTAGCTGTCCTGAGCTTGGACCAAGCAAAGACCCAAAGATGCTGAAAATTTCCCAGTAGTTACAGCAGGGTCATCGCACAGCCCTTGGTGGGCCTAATTAGGATGAATGCTAAATACCTGTGCTTAAACCGTCAGGGCCGCATTCCTGTGGCAACTTAGTGTCTGTAAAAATGGAAAGTCAACCGCCACATTAAATTAATATTTTTGATGTGAATTTTATTGGCCTTGTTTGTTTTGATTTGGTCTTGTAGTTACATAGGAGTTATAAATATAAAGATTTTGTATCTGGTTTTATACTTGTATATATTTATAAAAACAACTTAAGTCTACATTGAGGACCTCAGTTTTCTTTCATTTAAGAGGTGTCTATACATTAGCGGTGTGTGAGAAACACTGTTTAGGTGGTATTGGGTTTAAGAGTGCCCCCTCCCCAAATTCATGTACACGTACAACCTCAGAATGTGACCTTAGTTGGAAAAAGGGTATCTGTAGGTATAATAAGTTAAAACAAGGTCATAGTGGATGAGGATGAGCCCTAAATCTGATGACTGGGATCCTTACAAGAAGGCCATGTGAAGACATACAGAGGAGAAACAAAGGTGGGAGAGTCCATGCGACGACAAAGGCGGAGGTTGGACTTTTGTGGCCACAAGCCAAGGAATGGGGCCAAGAATGGCTGGCAACCACTATTAACCAGCACGAAGCAAGGAAGGCTCCTGGAGAGCCTTCGGATGGAGCTTGGCCCGCTGGCACCTTGTTTTCAGACTGCTGGACCCCATAACTTGAGAGGATACATTAGTGTTTTAAGCCACCAAGTGCATGGCAATTTGTTCTAGCAGCCCTAGGATCCAAACAGCGGCAGCCAAGTCCCCGAAGCACACACTTTACTGGGTCTAAAAAGGGGGAATACATAGGACGGCCTTTCTAAAAGGCCCACAAGCGTCGGTCTCTACTCCTAGCAGCTATTTCTACAACTTGGGCTTCGCGAGCGGGAAAACCAAGGCCCAGGGAGGTGAAGTGGCTTACTCAAAGGGCCATAGGACATCAGGGGCGGAGAAGGGACAAGAAAGCAACATTCCCATCACCACCTCGCGAGCTCGGCCCTCTGGGACGTCAACCACTCCACTCACCACAGTGCCAGTGAATATGTTCACTGCAGAGGCAGACTTGGCTTCCTTGACTCCGAAGATGGGCTTACTGAGCTCCAGCCCAGAGCAGCTGAGAAACCTTGACTTACTGAGGTCAGGTACGGAGGAGCAATGTCTTGCGGACGCAGGCTTGGGAGGAGCAGGGTCATCCTCCTTGGGGGCCTCCTGGTCAAGGCTGCTCTCTGTCTCAATTTTCTTCGCATCTCTGACATTCAAGAGCATGTTAAGTGCGCAGGACTCTAATGTCAATGGCTGGAAGGACTGGAAAGGAGGAAACCAAACACACAGCTCCTGGGAACCCAGCTTTGTCTACTTCCAGATTCATCTGCACCCAAGAGTAAGTGCAAAGGAGATGCGGAGGAGAAGGAAAGCAATCGGTGTCCAAGTCTCCTAGAGAGCTCATGGATGGCTTCATGGGGTCTTTGAACCACTTAAAGCTATAACTTTGTATACTGTATGGCAAGAGACTCCATAACTTTTATCAAGTCCTCAGAGAGTCTACAACCCCAACACAGTTGTAGGAAAAAACAAAAACACAAAACCCTGTTCTAATCCTGTCCCTTCGGGTGAGTCTTTGAGAAGAAGGGGATGGAATAAAAATCAGCTGAATCTCTCCACTGAGCCAGAAGAGAAAGCTAGGCAGAGAAGGGGAATCCAGAGATTCAGATCATAGGACAACTGGCCACAGCCAGGACATGGTCCACACTTAGAGCAGAAAACAGGCTGGAAGGACCTAGCTGTGGTCAGTCATTCATGTAATGTTCGGAGGGTCCTGCCTCCTAGAAGCTCCTTCCTGTGGCCTCCTTTCTCAGCTGTGCCCCATCCTCCTGGAAGGGAGTGTTACCACCCAAACTGGAGTTGGGGACAATGAGTACATGTAGTCCTGGAGCCCACTCTCTATGTGGGGATTCTGCTCAGCCTCCCAGCTCCTAACTTCTACTGGAGGAGGCAAGAAGGACAGACCAGTGAGCATCCACTCTGCCTGGATGGAGGGATCCTCTGAAGGAGGTTGGGCTCCTTGTGACTTCCAGGCTCCCCCTGCGGTGGCCCAGCCCTCCGTGCAGCCCCATTCCTTCAGTGTGTCTGGGCTCTGAGTAGTGGTCTCCTTGGCAACCACCCACGGATCGGCCCCAGCCGGGGAAGGGTGCTGGGCACCGAGGCTCCCCTCCCGTCCAGGTTTACTTGTTTGGAGGCGTGGGTGGCAGCGGCCTTGTATTTCTGCTGTTGCGTCTGTTGCCAGCTTTTCAAGCCCTTGCCTCTCGCTTGTTCGCCTGCTGACTCCCCCTGCATCTCTGCCTTCTTCTCTTTCATTTGGAAGGATTTTTTCTCCTCTTTTAGTCTCAGCTTCTGGATCAGCTGCCTGCCCATTGAGGAAAAGTGCGTGTCATGTGGGTTAGGGATGGGCTTCACGTGAGGGCATTCTCCTGGAGGGGTAGACAAGACCGGGCAAAGAGCAGAGACCTCCACATTCCCCCCACCCCAGCAGGTCTGGTCTGCACAAATGATTGAAGGTCACAGACCAGGAGGTGAAGGAGTCATCCATTCACACACCACTTCCAGTCTAGGCAACAGAATCCATAAAGGGAGGTGCAAGAATGGGACTCCACCACACCACACCTCTATCTCTCACCCCACCTCCCAGTAGGCCAGATACCATACATGGCGAGTGCTGGGAAGAGGTCTGGGCAGGAGGCCAAAGTCAAGGGCTCCCACATTGGACCACTGTATATCCTGGGCCTCTCTGACCAGTGATGTAGTGGAAATAATGAAGTCACATGAGTCAGGAGACAGGGGCTCAGTCTCTCTTCAGTCATTATCTCTATACGATGTCTTCTCTGTCCTGCCCTCTCCTTCCATGAAATGAGGTGGTGGGTGGGCACTGGACTGGAAGGCATGAGTCCCTTCCAGCTCTTAGATTATATACCTGCATGAACCAGGAGGCAGCTCTGAGGGGCTGGGCATTCTGGAGTGGGTGGGGGTACCTGTCTCAGGGGTGAGTCTCTAGAAACAGCCACATATCTACTCAATACCCCACGACAGGGAACCTTTCAATTCCTGGTCCTTGTGAGACTAAAGCAAATGTTTCCCTAGCCACGACTGTAGCCCACAGACCCTCCTCGCAGCCCCAAGCCAGTCACCCCACAGGTGGAGCACAACCCTCGCCCACCCCGAGGGTGCCTTCCTACCGGGCATACAGCTCCCGGGCTCTGGAGGCAACCGTGTTCTGGAAGAGGGAGCTGTTGTCCTGGAAGAACTTCTCGTACTTCTCCGAACTCAGACTGGGATAAATCAGGCGGAACCCTCTACAGTTTTCCTTTTCATACTTCTCGGTTATCTCTAGACGCAAGGCCTGGAAACCCTTGACTTCCTCGATCCTGTTGGCAACCAGAACACAGGGCTGCGTCGGGACACGGCCCAGTGCTCGGAAGGAGCATGGCCACACTGGACGTCATCTAGGGCCCGGCGGAGGCAGCCTTGCACACAACGGTCATCAATCGGTCTTTCCTAAATGTTTCCCTGAGAGGATTCTAGCCCTCCCGGGACAGCCGACGCTGAGACGCACTAAGAGCTGATTAGAACAGTCTTTCCAACACTTCACTCAACTCTCTCCTGTTACAAGGAAAGCCCGTTTCCCTCTTGGCTTAGTTCTGATGAGGCAGACCGCCCCCACCTTCCCAATCACAGCCCCAACGACCCTGTCCTCGGGAGAACGACAGCTTGTGCTTTGCTACATCTGAGGGGCTTCTTGGATGAGCTCGATGAGCTTTTATGAGCCGTGATGATCTCATTCTTCCTCACAGTCCCCTGGGAAGGTGGAGGCCCGGGAAGGAGGAACAAGAAGCCCCTTTTACAGCGGGGAGACCAAGTGCCGCTGAGCTGTCCAGGGCCAAGTCACGAGGAGGAGAAGGATTCAGCAGACAGCCCTGGCAGCTCTGTCACCGACGCTGCCTCCTCCTCGAGGGGCTCAGAGAAAGCTGGCACAGCGGGGGCATCCTGGAAGCCCAGGCCACACGGTCCTTGGGCTCTGGGTGCAGACCTGCACTCACCAGCGAGGTGACCCAGTACGAGTCAGTTCCCCTTCCAGAGCCTTCGTCTCCTTAGCTGCACAGGCAGGACCGTACAACACCTCACCTGCCTACCACGCCCCTAACGGGGAAGACGGTACATGTGACAGCGCTCTGAGAAACACAGTGCCGTCCAGACTTAGACACGATTGCCCCAGGTCCAGTTCAGTCTCGGAGGGCCGCACGTGAGGAGGGCAGGGGCCACAGTGGGGTCTGAAAATCAACACAGGCGTCTCCTCGCCCAGGCTCAGAGTCCTCTGACACCACAGTCACTCTGCAGAAGGAGGCCTCTCCGTAAGGCAAGGGCTTCCCAGCAGGGAGCAGGGACACGCCAGCTCCTGCCAGCGTAGAACAGGAGGTAGGACCGATGGATCTTTGTTTTTGTAAAAGTAAAGGAATGGCTTTACTTTTTTTAAAAATTGTTGTTCAAGTACAGTTTTCTGCCTTTTACTCCCATCCCAGCCCCCCCTCCCCAGGTTTTACTTTTTATATTCAGGTAAACATGAATATTCATATGATAGTAATAAGCTTATATATATTATATAGTTATGTCTGTAACATAAATCTCCTAAAATAGAAACAAAGGAATATTCACAGTAAAACTATTCAAACTACCACATTCCACAAATATAAACTAATTTTCTAAGTAGGATAATCATTTGTAAGAGCTGACCACCCTCCCCACCAATTCCAAGCAAGATTCTTAATAGCCTCAAGCACAAATTACAGTGCCAGGCACTATGATAAGCCTTTTACACACATTATCTCATTTAATCCCCCCCCAGTAACTTTATGTATCATTAGCTCTGTTTCACAGAAAGGACATCGAGGCTCCAAGACGTGACATAAAGCCACATAAATGGTAGGCTATTGAATCATAACTTGGACCAGGATAGGCCAGTCTTATTGGGAGTGGGGAACTCATTAAAAGATGGGGTCCCTGAGGGCGAGGAGTGCCACTGTACCTGCTCTCCCGAGAGCGACACTGCTGCAGGAACCGCCCCCGTTGTCTCTCCTCCTCCAAGACTTTCTTTTTGTCACAGCTTCCCAGGTTGATCAGGACCAAGGTGTCATACAGCAGACTGTCCTTCACCTCTTTATCCAAGCAGGAGTCCGTGGAGAAGCTTGGAGAGTGGTTGACCTGTGAGGGCAAGACGGCAGCTGGGAGCTGGGCTGTCCAGAGTGAAAGCAGAGAGTGAGGCCCAAATGCCACCTCTGGGGAGTCACCTAAGCCCGCCTGGGGGTCTGGCCTGGAGCCACAGGGAGGAAAGGAGGAAGTGGAAACCCCTCTAGTTTAACTAGCTTTTATTTTAGTCCTTTCTTCTTGAGAGGCATCAGGGTGGGCTCCATCCTTGGCTTCCCCCCTATCCTGTGTGTGATGATCTCTCGTGTGCCCTATGCATCCACAGAGCAGGTGCAAGGGTCAGTCCAAAGGGCCAGGCGGGAAGGTAGGGAGTAGAAAGGAGTGATGCATTCGGGATCCTGACCAGGGTTGCGGGGGAGACAGGTGGGAGAAGGGAGAGGACTCATTCCTGCTCACAGAAAAGTCCATATTGTTCAAAGGTGCTATGTAACATTTGAAGATTTCTAGCAGTTTCTGCAGGCTTGCTCCTGATAGCTAATTCTGCTCTTTGGGTAAGAGTGCCAAACAGCCATATTCCCACCCATGCCTGGGAACAAAGACTGGGAGGGAAGGAAAGGCAAAGCCCCAGGTACCTGACCTGTAATTCTGGGTTCTCTGCTCCGGAGGCTGACTAGCTGGCACTAGCATCTCTGACTTGTACCACCCCCACCCCCGCCCAATCTGGAAAAGAGACAGCCACCAGAAGCTTCTCTTCCTCCTCCTCCCACCAGCCTGTGGGCCTAGGAGCAGCAGGAAACTCACTGAGTGGCCCCCTACCCATTCCTGTGGCCATAGACACCAGGCCATTCTCTAGCTGTGTTTGCAGCCGCGTGGTCCAGTCCCCTGAGAGCCAGGCCTGACGGCTCCCATCTGATCGTCAAATGCATTGACCCAGCTTTTTATTTTTTATTACTTAAAATTTTTTTTTCAGCCCTGGCTGGTATGGCTCAGTGGATGGAGCACTAGCTTGCAAACCAAAAGGTCAGGGGTTCAATTCTGAGTCAGGGTACATGCCTGGGTCACAGGCCAATGTTTCTCTCCCTCTCTTTCTCCATCCTTTCCCCTCTTTCTAAAATTAAATAAATAAAATCTTTTTAAAAATAAAAATAAAATTTTTTTAAAAAATTTTTCTTCTGTCCTCACCCAAAGACATATTTATAGAGAAAGGGGAAGGGAGGGAAGTGGGGAGGGAGTGGAATATCAATAGAGAGAGAAACATCAATTGGCTGCCTCCCATACATGCTCCACCTGGGGATCGAACCCACAATCTACCTAGGCTTGTGCCCTGATCAGAGTCCAACCTGTAACTTCTCGGTCAATGCTTCAATCAAATGAACCATATTGGTCAGGGTCATTAACCCAGCTTTGATGGAGAACGCCCCCTCTCTGGGAGACGGCTCAGTTAAAAAGGTAGAGCTGTTTTAGTGCCTGAGATCAGCATTTCCAACTCTCCGTTAACCTCAAAAAGGCACAGGGAGTTCTCCAATTCCCGGCCATCTACCCCCCTCTGGTGGCCACTTCTCAGCTAAGGGCCAAGCCCCAGGCAGCAAGCACTGTGGGAGGAACTGGCACAATTCAGTCGATTAAACGTATCTAGCTGAGCTGGGAGGATGGAGAGGTGAGCCTGAAGCTAGCTGACCCCAAGAAGAGCGGCGGGTTTTCACCCCTCGCCCAGCCTCCCTACCTCCAGCAGCCAGGGCTTGAGTTTGCGGTCCAACAAAATGTCGAAGCCCAGGATCTCGAAGCAGGCGCTGTTGAGTGTGTGGTTGGGGAAGCAGGTGTGGTAGTTGTGCTTGATGATGGGGTAGGCCGAGATGATGGTCTTGATGATGACGTCCTCGATATCTCTCCACACCTGCTCCATATTGTAGCCTTTGCTCTCCATGTACTTGTTGAAGGTGGAGAGCTTCCTGGAGGGGAACCCAAGGCCAGGATGAAGGGCAGCCCACCTCTGGTCATCTAAGGCCACAGCATGCTGGCAACCAGAAACTTCTGGGGAAAGCGAGGTGCCAGAGCCAATAGGGATGGGCCCCCAGGAGCTAAGGTGTCACCAGGACTATGTCAACTCAGAAGAGGCCTGCGGGAGCCTCAGGGCCACACTCCAGGACCGCACAGCCCTGGAGTGGGCACAGGTATAATGAAGTGTAAGACCTGCCTGGGCACTTTCACTGTGACCCAGGACACAGTGAAGACAGTGAACACAGGGGAGGGAAGAACTGGGAGGCAGTTGATATGAAAAGCAGATTGTCTCAAAAGATGGGGAAGAGAAGGAAGAACAAAGGTGAAAGGAAAAGAGAGGGAGAGAAGGGAGAACTCTGCCTAGCAACAAGACCCAGAAT
Source organism: Trachops cirrhosus (assembly GCA_028533065.1). Classification (NCBI taxonomy): domain Eukaryota; kingdom Metazoa; phylum Chordata; class Mammalia; order Chiroptera; family Phyllostomidae; genus Trachops; species Trachops cirrhosus. The sequence goes on along the minus strand of CM052545.1, from coordinate 91,616,299 downwards.
GCCAGGGCACCATTCTAACCTTCAAGGAGCTCAAGTACAACGGGGGACACAAGACGAGCATGTGTTCCAAGCAAAGGGCAGGTAGAGGCTCCAGCTAATGTTGGCCATAAGGGCGGTGGGAGTCCAAAGGTGGAAAGGTCACTGTGGGAGGTTACACTCAGATGTCACAGGCTTGTCCTTAGAGATGGAGCCCAGTCCTCTCACCTGCTAAGTGAGGAAACAGATGCCCACAGAGAAGATGGGTTTCTCCCACACTACAGTGGGTATGTGGCTGGACCAGAGCCCAGAACTCATCACAGGAGGCAACATGGAAGCTTAGTGAAACAGGAGGGCCTTCAAGAATGTTACTCCATGTTTTCCATCAGAACTGAGCAAAGGCAGAGAGGTGGGAATGAGCGAGGACTATATATCAAATGTGAGCTAAAGAGTGTCCTGCCCTGGCTGGTGTGGCTCAGTGGATTGAGCGCCAGCCTGCAAACCGAAAGGTCGCTGGTTCAATTCCCAGTCAGAGCTCATGCCTGGCTTGCAGGCCAGGTCCCCAGTTAGGGGTGTACAAAAGCCAACCAATGGACGTATCTCTCGCACATTGATGTTTCTCTCCCTCCTTCCTTCCCTTCTTCCCTTCTCTCTAAAAATAAATAAACATTTTTTTAAAAAATAGAGAGCATCCTCGCAGAACTCCATGGATGAAATAGCACAGGCAGTGGTGCCTGGTGGTTAAGGTGTGGCCTCAGAAGTTTTTATTCCAGCTCTGCCACTTCCTAAAGGTGCCACCTTGGGCAAGTTACTTAACCTTTTTACACCTGTTTCCTAATATGTAAAATCAGGATGATAATAATACAGTGCATTTGTGAGGACTGTATATGGAATATGTAATAATAACAGCACCCACTTGCACGGGGGTTATTGGTTTTTAAAGCCCATTCATATACATCATCTCAAGAGGTCCTTACAGCATGTGTGTGAGGCTGGCCAGCCAGAATTCTTATTTTATTAGGTCATTTTACAGGTGAAAAAATGAGGGTACAGAGAGGGTAGGCAGAGGTGCCTGGAGCCAGGGGGAAAGAGCGAGGAGGTCAACGCAGGCCTTGGGTCTAGGGCTGAAGTGAGGTCTGGGCCTGGTGGAAAGAAGGGGACAAAGGGACATTTGAAGGAGAAGTGTTTATGATTCAAGGACTTGCTAGAAAAGGAACCTTCCAAGATGACACCAGACTCTAATGCTGCAGATTAAAAAGTGCAGATGGAGAAGCTGGATAGGGGAACCAGTTGGGAACGCCGAAGTGGAAGCCGGGAGAGAGAACACACCCACGGTGGGGAAGCTGAACTGGAAGCAACAGGGAGGCATCCGCCTGCAGCTGAGAAGAGATGGGCCTGGAGCTCAGGGGACAGCGGCCAAGCCGCCGAGGACAGGGTGGGGGCCCGGGGAACAGCTGACTGCTCCAGCAGACAGGGTGGATGGAGATGATCAGGGGGATGAGGTCAGACTGAGAGAGAGGTAAGGAGAAGGGTGAGAAGAAAGAAGAGGCAGGAAGGAGGAGGAAGGTAGGGCTGCAGAACAAGACTCTACACCCTCACCTCAGTCCTGACACTCCATGACACCCCCGGTCACGAGGACCCCAAGCTTGTTGTTGGAGCATCAGTTCTCATAAGAGGAGGGAACGAGGACCCTTCAATTATATGCCCTCAGACTAAGAAAAAAAAGAAGAACATGAACTATGCACACTGCCCGTGTTGCTATCACAGGTCATTTGAGTTTCACAGTGTCCCTACGAGGTAGGCAGAGCAGGGAATATCAGGAATGGAGTCTTATCACCCTTGTTTTAAAGGCCAAAAAGTGGAGGCTCAGAGCAATGAAGGGACTTGCCCGAGGTGACGCAGCGGGCGAGTCAGAGCAGGGCTGGCAACCAGGCCTCACCGAGCACCGCAGCTCCACGGGCAACGGCACAGGAGGCTCCGCTGGTGCCCGCAGCCCTGGTGGGGAGGAGGGGTGGGAGGGCTTCGGCCTAGACGGGTGGCTGGCGCCTCTTGGAAACATCCAGCCACGCCCAGCACGTCCCCTTCCAGCAGGCTTAACCCAGTGATTTTCCATCTGCTTTTTGGAACTCTGCCACCCAGGGCGTCGCAACATTTCCCCGTGCACCGTGCCTGTCCGATGCTCTGAAGTCAAACAGGTTGCCCGTTTATCAGTCCATGGAATCTGGTGCAGGAGAAGGAGCGCGTGCCCTGGAGTCCGGCAGACCCACCTCCTTGTCCCGCTGTCACATTTAGAACTGTGTGACCTTGGGCAACTTACTGAAGCTCTCAGAGACTTGGTATCTGTATCTGTCAAATGGAGACGGTACCTAACTCATAGTTCTCACCTACAAAGGGTAAATCATAACACCTCTGCCACAGTGTTGTAAACATTTAATGAAAAAAACTGCACGCAGAGCACCCAGCTCAGGCCCCAACACACAAGAGGCCTCCACAAATACTTCCTCTTACTTTCCCTTCTGTCTGCTCATATTCACGTTCTTCAGTCCCCCTTTTTTCTTTAAAACTCCAGTGAGACAGGATTAGACGGCGGTATGCACATAAAAGCTGCTTGGGAAGATACTCACGCATTCCTCTCATTTTTTCCCTCCCTTCTGGAGAATCTTAAAGTCAGCTAGTCCCATGTCATGTCACACCAGGCATCGAGACACAGCGTTTGAGAATCTCTACTGGAGCAACACCCCAGGGAACCACAAGCTTAGGGACAACTGCCTGGCGTGCCCCTTTCCCGAGGCAGAGCGGCAGTCAGTAAATATCGGTGGGTTTGGAAACGTCCGAAGGGCCAACTGTAACAGGAGTGAGTCTTGGGGTGTGTGTAAGTGTGTGTGTGTGTGTGTGTTTGCGCGTGTGCACGCGTGCCCTGCTGGGGAAACAGTTCATGTTTGCCTCTCCTCCTCCCTCCTCCTAAGGTTTACGACGTGGCCTTCTTTTAATGATTAACCGCCAGAGGGCAGAGACTAAGGAGTCTGTTGTGGGTTTAGAGGCAAAGAAATATTTTCTGAGAGCATGTGACCCACGATGGAAGCACTGCTGGGGACTGGCAGGGTTTGGGCAGAACCCCCGAGAGCAGCCCCGAGACTGGCAGGGGAAGGAAAGAGAGGTGAGGCCACTTGCTTACCTCTTGCTGCCAGAGTGAGCATCTTGAATGAAATTGGAGCTGTGCTTATTAATGGAGTAATTAGTCAGGTGCATGCAGACATCATCCTGGGGGAAGAGACACAAGTCTGTGGGGTCAGAGCAAGGGCAGGCCTCCCACTCCCTGTCCGTGCTCTCCCACGGCCCCTGAGGCTTAAAGAGATGGAGAAGAAAGGGGAAGTCTCAGGGCTTACTGAAACTGGCAAAACAGAGGAAGTAAGAAGGGGTACCCTACAGTACAAGAAACTCCAGTTCCTCCAGAGGTGGGTGGTGCCCTGCCTGAGGGACATGTCGGGGGTGTGGAACTGCAGCACTGGCTTTGCAGTCAGGCAGACTTGGCCTTGAGTCCCAGACTGATCTCTTCCTAGTGCTGTGACCTTGGACAAGTCCTTCTGCTCTCTGGGTTTCCATTTCCTCTCTGTAAAGGGAGGCGATGATCCCTATTTCTGGGGGCCCCGGGGAGGGCTCAAGGAAAGAATGCATGCAACCCGGCACGTGGTATAAGTGTTCAGCAAGTGATAGCCAAATCCACAACGTTTGTGAATGGGGATTTGACCAGGATTTTTTTATCACGCTAAAGGAGGAGGGTAAGGCGGCATGTCCCCTGAACTCACCAGGTTCTCCGTGCAAGGGTGAGAGTAGGAGGTGGTGGCGAAGCGGGCCAGTCCTTCGTTATACGCAAAAATCCTGAGAGGGTCACAGGAGGTCATCAGCACGTAAATTCGTAGGTCAAACTTGAACCCGTCAATGATAAAGGGCTGAGAGGGGAGAAGAGAAGTCACACGGGCATTGGAGGAGGAATTCGGACTCGAAGATCATTAGCGCCCATCTGGTTCTCATGGTGGCGGCTCCGACGTGGCCTCTTGTTAGAGAGTGCAGGCTTGGCCATGGCTGGGGACGGGGAGCGGGGGGTTGGGCTCTGTGACCCGTCACATGGCCTCGTGGAAATCACCAAACCACACTGTGCCTCAGTTTCCTATTCTGCCAAATGGCCTGAGGAACCACCTCCAAGAGAACTCCCATCAGCTAAACCAAACAACATTAAGAAGTCCTGGGATGAAGAGCACGTTGTCACCACCCAGGGCTATGCTGTCGTTGCAGTGCTGACCTGAGCGCTGCCCGAGCTTCCCCCTCCATGCACACTTCCAGAGGGCTCCCTTCCAGCAGTGACCTCTGACCTCCAGTCACGGAGTAAAGCAGGTCACCACGATCTCTCCAGGACTCCCCTCCTCTCCCCAAAGAGCTGGGGCCTCCACAGACCAAAGGCGCTCTCTCAGCCTTCGTCTGTTAGAGGCAAGGGACCCGCCTGGCAGGGCCAGACCAATGCACAGGGGTACAAGGATGAGGGACATTCTGGCCCAGGCACACGTCACATCCCTGATCAGAAGGCTTGGTCAGACAAAGTCCAAGGCAGAAGAGAGGACTCGGCTTTACACCCCGCCCGCCCTCCGTTCCCTCATTTCATATTCGGTCCAGTGCAGCTACAGCCAGAGGCCGCTGTGGGGATAAAATAAATAATCGCAATGAAGAAGTACCTTTGAAATATAGAGCTGACAGATCATGTCCTCCCCTGGCTTGATTTCTTTTGCCGTCCGGGTGATGAATATACCTCTCCCTTGGCAGCCCGAATCTGGCTTACAAATGTATGTCTTATTTTTTCTTGACCTGCTGTAGTTCTGCAAATCTCCCCAGCTACCAGAACAGGGAAGGAACAAGATACACGTTCAGTTGAGGAGCAGTAAAAAGGAATGCTAGCTCTTTATTTAAAAAACAAACAAAAACTAATGTGACAAAAGCCTTGCACTTGATAGGCAGGCGCCCAGAGCTCCGGTGATGGGAGAGACACATGCAGTGGAGAGGAGACGGGCTTCAGAGGGAAATCGGGCCTGGATGGAACCCAGGCCACACCCCTGACCAGCATGGCCCTTTGCAAGGACTTGACCTCCGTGGGCCTCAAGTCCGTCATCTGCACCATGAGGATAATGACACCCATCTCGTCCCTGTCGTCATGCAGGCAGCGTGCTGGTACATACCGCACACCCCGTGACATCAGCTGTGACCGAGGAGTTTGGTTTTCTGGGCCCGCAGAACGGAGATCTGGAGTTCTGGCTCTGGCCCAAGTCCAGTGGTGCGGCCCTGGGTCAGTCTCTTGCCCCGCTCTGGGCTCAGCTTTCCCCTTTAACATCTCCACTCCAGCCGGAGTGTGAGGGGGCAAGGACTATTATTCAACACGCTTTGCAGAAAGTATATTCAGAAGAGAGAAAGAAACTTAGTGAACTCTAAGTCTCAGTCTTGCTCTATTTCTTGATTTGCCTTTGAACTCAAGGGACCCTTGTGACCACGGGAGAAGTCACTCAACTGCAATGGTCCTCGGTGGCAACGAAACCTGGAGGCGCCTGTTGACCTGACCGGTGGCAAATGCATTTCCTTCTAAGTTGCCGCTAAGCCCTGAAAGTTGTTCCAGACAAATGAGGAGAGTCTGGGGACCCTGGAGCTCTTGGCTCAGGAAAGCACTGGGCAAAGAGGGAAGCGTGGGATTTCTCCGGGACCCGTGCTATACGAGTGTAATTCTGATGGTGGCACTCAGCGTCCCCTCCACCTCATCTCAAAAACCAGACGGTACTCAGTTTGTGTTCATGTCATCTCACGTTTCTCCCGTTTTTTGGTGGCATGGTCCAGAGTATTTTGTGTCCCAGGAATGGATGTCCAGTTTCAAGACGGATAAAATGAGGCCAGGGGTGGGGAAGCGCTGACTGCCACCCACGGCACTGCCGTGGGACAGAGGTCAAGCATTCCTCCTGGCTCCTGACCTGGCCATTAACCATCACCTCTCTCCCTGCAGAAGTGCCCATGGGCCTTAAAAGTCCAGAAACTACACCATTAAAAGGCTGAAACAAGTTCAAAATCAACAGCTTTCAAAGTCAGGACTCAATTCTCATCCCAACAGCAGGCTCACGCTCCAAGGCCCCCAAGCCCTAAATGTTATCTCATGTTATAGGCAGAGCCTGTTTGTTTTCTCAGCCTTGGCCATGCCCTACATTCCTTCTCTTCCTGAAAGGGACAGAGATGGCAGATCCCATAGGAAATGGAATTGGGGTGGGCAGAGGAGCAGGGAGCACGGGTAGGCACTCACTCAGCAGGAAGACACCAGGTCCGAGGGAAAAAGTGGAAGTCTTTGGGGAACAACTTTAACATGCGGCTCATATTCCTGGCCAGCAAGTCCTTGCGACAGATTTCACTCATCCCCGGGAAGTGATTGATTTTCTGCAAAGGAAGCCAGAATTCGTGACAGATGGGGGACACGGCAGGCAGTACCCGTGAGATCCCCTTGGGGACCGTGGAGACCCCACGGGGTAGATGCCACACTTTTGCTGAGAACCAGCTCTGTCCCAGATACCTGGTAACTTTTCATTTCCATCACCCGCTCCAGCGACACCGAGAAGTCGGTCCAGTACAGAGTCCAGTCGTCGCTTTCCCCTCCCTCTCGGAGGCCGTACTGCTGGGCAGCCCTGCGCACTGCCAAGGGGTTGGAGAAAGAAAGGCCTGTTAGCCCAGGGCGAGGGGGAGGAGCACTGAAGTGAGACACCTCGGCTCCTGGGGACTGAAAGCCGCCCCGAGGTGCCGGGCCACATCACTGCTGTGAGAGAAACACAAGGAGTCGAAAGCTATTCAAGAAGACAGCTCCCTACCCCCCACCCACACGATCCCCACAGGCGGCTATCGGGGTGAATGTTTTATCCGCCCTGGCTTCCCCTTGCCAGGAAGTAGGCTTTCCCTCAAACACGAAGCCCTGAATGTTCAGGGAATAGAAACCTAAATCCTTAACATCAGCCAGAGCCAAGCTTAATGAGTAAGGTGAACTGGTAGGGAAAAAATTACACAATGTATTTCAAAACCACATATACCCTATCACGCCCCTTTCCCCCCTGTCCCTGTTAGTATTGATAACTGATTCCAACACCAACTCAAATGCCTTCCGGGGCCTGGGAAGGAGAAGTGCCTGCAGTGGCCAGCGGAGTCAGGACCAGCCTAAAGCATCCAAGCTGGAAGTTAAAATAACGAGGACTCCCTGCCCTGTAGTACAAAGTCGACCTGCAGGTCATCTCCAGCTCACGCGCGGCCAGTGTGGAACCTGTGCTCTAAGAAAGAGCCATTGGATCAGTCGGATCCCTCATAACCACGTACAAGAACCAGAGACGGTTGGTGTGCACGTCACTGTGGTCGAACCCATGTTTTCCGGGAATGAGCTTCCCAACTCCCTCAAATGGTTAAATGAGCTGAGAGAAGCAAAGAACAGGATTTGGAGACCCCCCTTTTCTTCCTCAAAAGTAGGTAAGAGTGACCCTTCCCAAGCCTTTGGGGGCGTCCAGTGGGTCCCCATCCAGATTCCTTGAATGCGGATGCTCACCACTCTCGTATCGGCAGTTGGATAGATTGATCACCAATCATCTGGAAAAGAGAAAAAGAAAAGCAGCAAGACAGAGACAGACACGCTTGCCAGAACAGGAGCGCGCAGGCAGAGGCAACCAGTCCCAGGTGGGGCTGCGGGAACCCTACCCCTCCACACACCAAGTCTTTCAAAAATAATAAAAGGCAGTCTGAACACAAACAGAATGAAGACGAGTGCAAAGTGCGGTTTTCGATTACATGCACCATCATTTCATTCTATACAGATTATCAAATGTGGGTTCTTTGTATGTGAACGGAAAGTGGTGTGGTTTTGACAGTCTCATTTTCCCCACGCATTAGCAGCCAAGGCCTCCTTCCGCCCAGGTCCCTCCCGCTCTTACCAACATGGGTCCCCACTCCCTCTCTTTCAATCCTAACCTCTTTTTCTTCTTCTTCTTCTTGTTTTGCTGCTGGGCATTCCGAAGCCCCCTTTGCGCCTCAGATTTCCCTCTCACAAAAGCCAGGGTGACGATTTCTTTCAGTTCTTCTGCGGAACTCTTTTCTGACTCCCTCTTTTCCGATTCTGTCCCTTCCTTGCCTTCCAAAGGCTGACGCTGGAGCATCTCCCAGGACTGGGAGGAGACTCTGGGGAAACACTGGCCCCCCTGCTGGAAAGAGGGCAGAGAAAGCGGCAATTACTTGGATCCACCTGCAGGGGGACCCCCTCCCTCGCTCACGGGGGTGGTCCATCAACGCGGAGACTAAGCAACAGGTTGCAATTTATAAAATGCCACCACACCTCCACCGCTGGTGCAAGGCTCCAGAAGGGAGCTGACTCTACCTTTCGCCACTGACTATAACCTTAGGGAGTCAGTCAGCCAGCCCAGGCCTTGGTTTTTTCCTCCTGGGGTTTCCACGAGCAGGCTGAGATGCCACTCTGCATGGCACCACCTGATAAACAATCTTATTATTAGTGAGTGTCTGGAGACAGCCTCAGAACCAAGGCCTAAGCTTTCTTAGGTGGCGGAGTCAGTCCCAGTGGGTGCAGATGAGGTGCTTGAGGAGGTCTGTTAACCGTTTCCACACGGAAACCTCCCGCACGCAATAGCTGGCCTGAGGTGAAAGGGCAGGACTGACTCGCTGCTGACGGAACGAGGTCCAGGCCCGGGTCCCATGCAGAGCTCCCGAGACCCCGACCACAGAGGAGCCGGTGGCGTCTGCATGACCATCCCATTCAGAAGAAAAGCAAGAGCAATTGTCAAATACCCATGAGGCAGTCCAGCAAAGTTCTCAGTCCTCCACCCCACATGACTTCTTTGATGTCTGCTTGAATTTCAAATATCACATCGTTTCTAAAATGGTTTTTAACACCTTGCTTCACTAAGCCTTAGGAATGTGCTTCCTTTGCCTCTGGGTAACCCAGAACTTCCCAGGCCCGAGGAACTGATTTTTATCCCCTTCAAATCCAAGGTTTCTATAACCACCAAGGCTATTTTCTGGTGTTCGCCCTTCCCTTCCTCGCTTCCCAAACCCTGCCAGCCTCCGCACCGTCTCATGCCTGCCTGCTATTGACTACCGGTTCTCCCTTCACGGACTCCCCGGCTTTTTGAAAAGACATCAGTATCTTTATCATAATTTAAGATTACCATTCTTGAAATACTATATCGGTAAAGGAAGTTGAGGAAAGGGTAGGGAGAGAAATCACTTTAGCTTTCCTACCCTCACATGGCAACTGTGACCCTCTTGTGTATTCTCTTTTATTCTTAATGTCCAAGCATAATTATTCTTACATAATTGTAACAATAATATATGACGAACTTTGAGTCTGCTTTTTGTCCATTTAACATCATATCCTAAACATCTTTTCGGTTGTGGCCAAGTACATATTTCTAGTCTTTAATGGTTATGTAATAATACCCCGCTGAAGGGATGTGTCTGAATTTAATCGACAATTGTCCTGTGGTTGATAGTGTAAATCACCTCCAATTTTATTGTTACATAAACAGCTCTAAAATGCACACTTTTGTGTATAGGAGTCCTTTTACTTTTTAAGGATTGTTTTCTTTTTTTTTTTTCAGATTTTATTTATTTATTTTTTAGAGAGGGGAAGGGAGGGAGAAGGAGAGAGAGAGACATCAATGTGTGGTTGCCTCTCATGTGGTTCCCACTGGGGACCTGGCCCGCAACCCAGGCATGTGCCCTGACTGGGAATCGAACCTGCGATGCTTTGGTTCGCAGCCTGCGCTCAATCCACTGAGCTACGCCAGCCAGGGCCTTAAGGATTGTTTTCTTAAGATGTATATCCAGAACGAGGATTACCAGGTTAAGGACTATGAAAATCATGCAGCTTATGAATAATATGTATTTATTTCTTTGTATCACCGTGTGGTTGCCCGGAGGGATTCTGCCAGTTTGGGCTACAACCAGCAACGCAGTCGCTGCAGGCTCCCCAGAGTCACGCCGCCTCGTGGGATCACCTCTCCTCTCTCCCCAGACCTGCTAATTCTAGACACTTCTTTATCCCTTACAGTCATGTTTCTAACTAACATCACCACACCTTTCCACCTCTCTCTGCCCCTTTCCCAAACCAAAATTCGGGGAGGGGGATCTGCAACCTATGAATAACTTAATAATAAACCCTTATGTGAGCTTTACAAAGACTTGCCACATCTCTTGAATGCTCACAGCCGCCCTCCCCCCGCCCCCTCCTTAGGAGGGAGGCAGAATTATTAAGTCGGCCAAGGTTTGCCACTTGTCCTCTCTCTTGCTAAAGAGGGCTACCGCTCTCACCCAAGACCCTTTACAGTGGTGCCTGGGCGGGGAGAAAGCGTTGTGTGTGGTGCAGCTAACCGACAAAACCGAGGCCTTGAGAGTCGGTTTTTCCCAGTGAATAGGCACATTCTTGGCAAAGTTCAAGAGGGCTAAGATACCTGAAATTTTAACCTTGGGCTGCTCCCTTCCTTCCAGGTAAACAGCCAGCTCCACTCCCCTAGCCCTCCCCAGTGGCTCCTATTTACCCAGCCCTTGGGGAGGAGCGGCCCCGTTTACCTAAAGGTTAATGTTAACCTGAGGAGGGAAAACGGACCCTGAATTTGGCCTCTGGAATTGTGGGTTGTCTTTGCGCATTTGCAAATCCTTGCTCAAGTAGTACGAACAAGTCATGGCTGCTTATGCTTGTCTCCCTCAAAGAGGCGAACAACAGCAAACGGTTAACTCTTGCAAGAGAGAGCCTCAAGCACTTTTACAGGGGCTGGTTCACTACAGCATTCTTGCCTGCCTTTCCCTGAGCCACTTCGATGGCTCCTGAGACAGGTACAAGAAGGCAGACATTGGTCATTGCCACATGTGACTGTTTTTGCTTTGCCTTTGGTCCCCTGGCTTTCTCTGCGCCCAGTCTCTCCTTCCTGCTTCTCCCGGAGGCTAAATTCTGCCACCTCCTCTCCAAAGTCCCCAGAAAGACAGTATCTTGCAGAAAGGCTGCCTACTGGGGTTTGCATCCCAAGTGCAGTCTGCGGAAATATTTACTCAGCCCATAATAGTGTACCATTCTCATTATAGCTATTAAGTAGTATTTACTAGTAACTAGAAAATGTAGATTATTTTCATAAAAAATCCAGATTTCCATTCCTTTCAGAAAAATAGGTCCCTATTGCTTCATGTCAGCAAACCACCAGAGCTGAAGAATGGCTTCCTTTTTAGCCATTTTCCGAGTTTGCCCCAGTCCCTCCCATTCCCTGCGGTCTCTCTGATACGGAAGCCCGGTCACAGCCGCCCTTGTGTTAGTGTTTTCCTTGTAGCAGCATTGAGAGAGAGAGACATGTTCGTATGCTCGGGCCACTTCTCTCATTTAGGCTACACACCCGACCCTGGAGACATCCAGGGGGACCTGGCCTCCAAGCAGCAAGAGTCCAAGGAGTCAGAACAAAACCTGCTTCCCCCAGGGCTGGACCGAAAACATTTTAATGCCCTCATTTTTCAGAACAAGAATTAGATCTGACCTGGCTGAAGCCAGTGCCCTCTCAGTCTCTTCAGAGGTGGACCTTATTAGACTCTACCAGATTTTCTTGCCCAGCCTCAGCAACCAATCACTCCCTGCTAGCCTGGGGCTTCCCACCTTCTCTCCTGTCTTCCAGACTAGGTCAAAAGGAATCTTTAGCCTAAAGGAATCAAAGGAGGCAAGGCGATAGATAGATTCAAAGGACAAGGCCTAAAGAAGATGCAAAGAGTGAAGGGGTTGCTACCGGCATGCGGAGATACACATACATCCCAGTGTAAGGGCCTCTGCAGTTAGAGGTATGACTTTAAATCATGTGCTAGCCCTGGCTGGTGTGGCTCAGTGGATTGAACACCAGCCTGTGAACCAAAGAGTCACTGGTTTGATTCCCAGTGAGGGCACAGGCCTAGGTTGCGTGCCAGGTCCCTAGTCGGGGGAGGGGGGCGTGCAAGAGAGGCAACCAGACATTGATGTTTCTCTCCCTCTCTTTCTCCCTCTTTTCCCCCTCTCTAAAAATAAATTCAATCTTTTAAAAAATACAATAAAAATAAATCACATGCTAAAAAGTAGCTGTAGTGAAGTGGCTAAGAAATCATATTCTGCCTGGATTTAAAGTCCCAGCTCTGCCACTTCCTAGTTGTGTTACCTCGGGCAATCTACTTAACTTCCCTCTGCCTTAGTTTCTTCCTCTGTCTAATGCTTTACCACAGTTACGGAAATTAAATGAGTTAATTCATTTGAGTCAATACAATGTGCTTAGAACAGTGTCTGGCACATAGTAGGTGCTCATTAAATACTATCTATCATCAGCTGTGAGGTCCTGGACTGAACTCCCTGACGGGAGTTCTCAGCTCCTGCCGCAGTGCCTGGCACCTAGCAGAGGTTCATGGGCTTCTTGAATGAATGAACTGGAGGAATAAATGAATGCATGAACTAATTTTGCCTTTCTAAGGTTCATTTTCCTCATCTAGGTAATAGAAGTGTTGCTGTGAGCATTAAATAAATAACATTTTTAAAGATTATGGACCACCCTGGCCACTATGGCTCAGTTGGTTGGAGCGTTGTCCTGTAACCGAAAGGCTGAGGATTCAGTTCCCAGTCAGGGCACATGCCTAGGTTGTGGGTTCAGTCCTGGATCCAGGTGTGTATTCCAGGTCTAGGCGCATTCGGGAGGCAACCAATCGATATTTCTCACACCAATGTTTCTCTCTCTTCCTTTCTTTTCCCCATCTTCTCTCTCTAAAAGCAATGAAAAAATAAATCCTCAGGTGAGGATAAAAAAATAAAATAATTATGGACCTTGGGTCCTCTCATATAGTGGGCACATAAAACACTTAAGTTTTAGTAAGTGTTTGTAACAGTAGCTACTGTTTACAACCTACTTACAAAATAATAGGCATTATAGGAAAGCATTTTATATGCGTACTGTCTCATCCTCATAATATCACATCATAGATATTATTTTCAACCTATTACAGATGAGAAGAGAGAAGACTAAGGCACAGAGACAGTAAAATTAGAGGCAGAGCTGGGATTAGAACCCAGGTCTGTTTGACCCCACAGCCTTTTTTCCCTCCACGCTCCACCACTGCCTTTCCCTCTCTGCTGATTCCCCGTAAATGGTACAACCATAAAGTGAAGCAGCTGATGTCCTGGCTGCCTGAAGCTGTCTTGGTGACTTTCATTCATTACAAATCAGCCGGTACCACATCATTTTCCTGAAAGCCAACTGCTTCTAAATTCCTACCTCCAGTACTGGCTTGGGTCTCCGAAACTTGCCATAACCCAGGAGCAGTTCTATCGTTTCTACTTTGTATGTATTTTTCACTCTATTTCTTTCCTTTCCTTTTACCAACATCAACAGTGTGCCAGGGCTCTTATTTGGGGTGTAGCCAGAACATATTCTAAGTTCTTATACAATTCTTGAATATTACAGCTAGGAGGGACCTTGGAGACTGTCTAGTTCAACCTGTTTGATTTTTAGAGGAGATTTTGACTTGCAAAAAGCCAGAAAGCAAGTCAGTGGAACCAGGACTGAAACCCCGGCTTCCTGCCCCCTACATATCTTTCTATTATGCCAGGGTAGCGGGCAGGCAATGTGGACCAAATACTTTGGGGAGTTTAAAAAAGAAGACTAAGTTAGGGTACCAATGTAGCAAAAATACATCTTCTTAATGACACAAGACCCATTCAGTTCACCTCTCCAAACAGGATAGTTAAGACAATGAAAAACTCCTGATGTTTTCTTGTATTCTAGAAAGGGATTTGATCTTGGGATCTTCAAAGCCAGAGACTGCCAACCAAAGCCTGAAAATTACCTTCACCGGCCACCAGGGGGAGGAAATGAGCGCTGGGATGGCTCCATGCAAACACACTGCAGGTTATTTCTGAGCTATACTTGTTGACTACTCTTTGTGCCCCTGGAGGTGGTGCCAAAGGGTAGAAAACGTTTAGTGCTTCCTTTTGCAAGGCTGAATTAATAGTGTCCCATGAGTGGGAGGAAAGAATCATTTGATTAAGAACAGTAGGGGAACATGTTTCAAATTTTTGCCAAGTCTTTTCATCCTGACCTTCATAGCCTAAACTTTTCTTTCTGTCTGCAGAAATAAATACAGACCTGAAGAGCCCTCCTACAGGGTCTGCCTGTGACTTCCTTCTCTTTCCCCAAGCAACAGTTTTCCCTCCACCACCTCCCCTTTTTTATCTTTTGGTCTCATGCCCCTAGAAGAAGCACCCCTCTGCAGGCTCCCAGGGATCAGCTCTTAGGAAAAGGCTGAAGTGGATCAAGATCGGGGCAAGAGGTGGAGGTAAGAGGTCTGCTTACAGACTCGCTTTCAGATTTCCTCTTTGACACAGTGTATCCCAAGAAGCCCAGTACAGAGGTTCCTCCATTGTTTGAGGTTTTGCTTTCCACAGTCAACCAAGGTCTGAAAATATTAAATTTCCCCAGCCATCAACATCATCTGCTCGTGACCCTCAACCATCTACATCGCCATTGCTCAATGTTCCGCTTTCTAGGTATCGTCGAAAGGCTAATAGTAACCTCACACTACATCATAATGCCTGCCTCATCAACCTCGTTGGGTCTCACCACGTAGGCATTCTATCATCTCACGTCATCACACAAAGGGTGAGTACCATACAATTAGATATTTTGAGTGACCACATTCATATAACTTTTGTTACAGTTTATCGTTATAACTTTCCTATTAGTTATTGTTGTTTGTCTCTTACCGTGCCTAGTTTGTAAATTAAACTTTATCAGAGTTAATGTTTGTAGAGGAAAACATATAGTACCTACAGGGTTTGGTATTATCTGTGGTTTCAGGCATCTACTGGGAGATCTTGGAACAAATCCCAGAGAGAGGAGGGATTACTGTAATTATCTCCTCCCCCTTTCCCCATCTTCTCTATGATTACAGGATCACCAAGAAGATTAAAAACTTCTTATCTAGAAATTGTTTTGAGCTTTGATGCAGGCAGGATCAAATAGGATGCCTTTTATGGTTTGTTTGTTTTTTTGGCTTTTACTCTAGCCAGCCTTCACAGTTCAGCAGGGCTTGAAGAGATCAGTAGCAAAATGTACTAAAAAGGAAGGGATGGGATCACCCAATTGCTCAAGGGCTTTGCCAGTAAGAAGTGCTGAGAGTAATGTATAGCATAGAAACTATAATCAATAATATTGTAATAGCTCTGGCCGGTGTGGCTTGGTGGATTGAGTGCCGGCTTATGAAATAAAGGATGGCCAGTTCAATTCCCAGTCAGGGCACATGCCTGGGTTGCGGGCCGGGTCCCCAGTGGGGGTTGCATGGGGGACAACCACACACTGATGTTTCTCTCCGTCTCTTTCTCCTTCCTTTCCCCTCTCTCTAAAAATGATTAAATAGAATCTTGAAAAAATTAATAATAATAATATCATAATAACTTTGTGTGGTGGCAGATGGGTACCAGACTCACCACAGCAATCACTTCCTAATGTATATAAATGGCGAATCACTATGTTGCACAACTGAAACTAACATAATAGTGTATGTCAATTATAAGTTTAAGGTAAATGAATTAATTAAAGAAAATAAAAGTGCTAAGCCCTGGCTGGTGTGACTCAGCACACTGAATGCCATTCTTAGAATCAAAGGGTCACCGGTTTGATTCCCAGTAGGGGCACATGCCTGGGTTGTGGGCCAGGTCCCCAGTGTGGGGGGCATGCTAGAGAGTCAACCACACATTGATGTTTCTCTCCCTCTCTTTCTCCCTCCCATCCCCTCTCTCTAAAAATAAATAAATAAAATCTTTAAAAATTAAAAAATAAAAGTGCTGAGAATGACTGGCCACGTTCGCTGGAAACAAAGAGAATCTTGCTGACTCAAATGCCATCTTTTATTCTGCCAGAAATTGGGGAATTCCACAAGACTGGAAGATGCGATTTTCAGGGCAAGCTCATGCCCAGCTGCTTTCTCCACAATACTCAGTGGATCCCTAGCACAGACAGGTGAATCTGGATCCATCCTAGCTCTACTGCATACTAGAAGGGTGACTGTGGATGAGGAACTGAGCCTCTTGTACCTCAGTTTCCTCGTAAGTAAAATGAGGGTAATATTCATAGTGTTTTAAAGATTAAACAATTAAATATTTCTTAAAGCAGTTCTTGGTTCAAAAATAAGGACTATATTGTAAAATGAAAATATAATGGTAGGACTGGTATACATATTCAATAACGCTGAAGAGCCTGCCACATACATTCCAATGCTCCCTTCCCACTCTCCCACATATATGTTACATTTTCCCTAGGATTCAAATCCCAAGAGAGAACTTTCCTCAAGCCTAAACGAATTTTCCTTCAGCAGGGTGAGAAATAACAACTGGCAATGATAGAAAAAGAGAGGGAAAGGAGCTGGGGGAACTTGCAGAGGGCTATGCTGGGCATGAAAAACACAAGTGTTTTTCTGGAAGGTGTCTCCAGAAAAAGGAAGAAAGGTGATCAGGGAAGGGCGTAAGGATGGGGAAAGGGGAGACGGAGAGAGTGTGCGAATCCCGGAGATCTCTGGTGTCTAAGGGACAGCTCCCTCAGCGGCACCGGTTTGGGAAATCGAGGGTGGGCAGGAAGAGATGGTGCCTCCGGAGATATGTGAGGACAGAAGGGCGTATGAGCTGGAAGAGCAGGCCGGTGTGCGGGCAAGGTCCTGGCATCGGGTCTTGAGGTTGAGAAAAGAGTGAAGGTATTTTGGCTGTAAGCTCGAGTATGGGGTGGGGAAGAGGGCGAGCGTTACTGAGACCGGCTGAGAAGAGATAGGCTAAGGAGCCAAGGGAGAGCTGGGGACGTGAAGGTGAGTGGCTTTGGCTCTCTGGAGTGGAACGCTACCAAGGGAGGGCAGAGGTAGCCCTGGGAAACTGAGCCCCGTGGGGGACATCGGGGGCATGTAGAACCCGGTTTTCATTGGGCAGGCACTAGGAAGCCGCGATCTGGGGCCAGCACCTGGCTTTGGGGAGCTCTTACCCACGACTCTTACTCCCCCGTGTCGCCCCGGCTCTGCGGGCTCCGGTCGCTGGCCAGCACACTTGGCGGACCCCCTCCTGGAAGGGTTAAGACACGCTCCCATTGGCTGCCGGACAACCCCTAACCCCAACCCGCGCTCTATCTACCTTAGGGTTCGCCGGGGCCTCATATTTGCATATAGGGCTTTCCAGGCCTTCCATTGGCCCCTGAGGTGGGCTGCCGGGCCCCCCTCCCGATCCAATTAACTGCCCCTGTGCTTTGAGAGGGAAGCTCGGGAGGTTGTCCCGGGAGACGCCGAGGACGCTTCCGGAGCGCGGGACTAGACGACCGCTCGCCCTCCAAGGGTTTTGACCCTCCCAGTCCGATCTACCCGAATCCTCACCATCAGGGCATTGTACGCAGGCGCGGATCCAAATAGTCTGGCTCCGGAGCTCCAGCTCCGCGGGGTTGCGCTGATCTAGGGGTCCCTTGTACTTAGACCCTCGGGGAAGCAAGAAGCGCTAGGCAGAGAGCATTGGATAGGGACCGAAGTCAAGATCTCAGGCATATTATTTATTACCTGTGTAACCTCGGGCAGTTGACATGATTTCTCTGACGCTTAGCTTCTTTAACTGTAAAATGGGTACCGCAAACCTATAATGAACAGCTCAGTTCTTTCTATTCATGACAACTCCCAACAGAGTGTAAGGTCGTGGTTCCTCCACCGACCCGGCCAATAACAGAGGGCCGCCCAAGGCTTAGGAGGTCTTGTCTTCTCACAGCAACATGTTGACAGTCCTCAGGCAGGTGCGGAATCAGAGTAGTGGCTGGATTCAAGTAATTGTAGTTTCCTTCGCTTTCTACCTGTGTCAGCCTAAGAAACGTCCAAACCTGTAGAAAATCTTAATGAGTTTATTTGGGCCAAACTGACGACAATTGTCAGGAAGCAGATCTCACCACGGATTTGAGAAAATGACAGTTTTACCACTTATTTTATACATCAGAATCAAAGGGAAAATATAAGGGTGATAGATTAGGGAGGGAGGAGAAAGCAAAGTGGGGAAATCTCTGGAACTGGACTGAAAGTAAAACAAATAGACACATACTTCTTTTACTTAGGTGAGTATACGACAGTTAACAAGATAACAACAATGGGGGGTTTTGTGTCTCTGCCCTGGTGAGTATTTGCGCCCTGAGGCTCTTGGAAAAAGGAAATTACCCTGAGGTTCCAAAGGTACGCTGTAAGACAATAGACAGGCTCGGTTAAGGTAAAGATTGACCTTTGTCGGGGAAGAACATGACTACCTGCCATGACTCATTTTTAATTAGAAAGTTTTTGTTTTTGTTTAAAGATTTTATTTATTTACCTTTAGAGGGGAAGGGAAGGAGAGAGGGAGAGCAGTATCAGTGTATGGTTGCCTCTCGTGGGTCCCCTGCTGGGAACTGGCCTGCAACCCAGGCATGTGCCCTGACTGGGAATCGAACCTCGATCTTTTGGTTTGCAGGCCTGCGCTCAATCCACTGAGCTACACCAGCCTGGGCAGAAAGTTTTCATTTCAGACCATTCCATGTGGCCACTTTGGGTCTCTGAGTTTGTATGGCCACCATGTAGGCCTCCTCTGAGCTTGTCAGGTTTAGTATGTGGCCCCTTTTTCACCCGCCTCTGTCTAAGCCCAGCCCCCTACCTGCCAAGGATTGGCAGCCAGCAGAGTTGTTTCTGCCTAGGTTATCTCAGCAATGGTGAAAGACCAAACAAAAAATCGACTTTAAGTTCTGGAACCATAGTGATTTTAGAAACACACTTAGGACTGAGCCTAGGATTCTTGTTGCCTATGTCCATCCCTCTTCCTTCATGAGAATTTTCCAGATGCTTGTTTCGATGCCAGTGTAATGTAGCTGCTCCTGTGAAAAAGATTATTTATTCCCAAGGAATAAGATTTACATAAGACTACAGATCATTACTTTCTTTTGAGGATAGAAATCTTCTCTGGCAGTTGAGGGGAGACATCCAAGAAGGAGAAACAGGCCTTTCTCAGAACACCTCCAGTCTAAAGGACTCATGGAAGAAGGCAAGATTCACATCTCTGATGGAGTTGGTCCAGGAAGATTTCCTAGAGGATGTAAACTTCTACCACATTCATGGGGAATATTGTGTCCCACAAGTGTGCCCAGGACATCAGGCTGTGCTGTGATAGGACACTGGTGAAACTGCAGGTGAAGGGACTAAAAAAATCCTCCAGAATGTTTTTACTTTGAAGTGAAACCATTTGAGCTACAGTAGACGCAGAAAGAAACCTTATCTGAACTTCCCTTATTTGAGAGTCAACTGCCACAACCCCCATCTCCGGAGAGATCTCCAGTCAGACTCAACACATGGACATTCCAGAAAACACTGTATAAACAAGTCTCATTGGAGCCTTCCGCATTTTGAAGCCCTACACCAACACCACCCTTATTAAGCTGATGTGTAAACCTTTATCCCTAGCTACTTGGGGAGTTACTAAGTGCTCTCATATGCATATGAATCAACTTCATTTTTTTGGACCTAAGTTGGTAGAGGGAAAATTTTCCTCCCTACACAGAACACTGCCCCTTGGCTTGCTGCTCTGCCCGGGCACAAGGCTAGAGGCAAAGGCATGACCTTTAGCCCCAAGACGACACAGAAAGCCTGCTACAAGGTTCATCCTGGGGGGCGGGAGATGGAATCAGTGGCCCCGTCTGCTGCCCTGCCAGAAGCCTCTACCATCCTGTCTTCTTTCCTCTTCCCTTTTCCTCCAGGTGGCCCCAGGCTATCTTGCCCTTCCCCCTCTCCAGGGCCTTGGGGGCCCAGGTGACCGTCATCAACCGGCCACCCAGCAGATGCTTCCCTAAGACCAACTGTCCCAGCTCTGTTCCCCTCCCCCACCCCACCTTTTTCTTTCCCCAGTGTCCTACCAATCTGCTCTGCCAAGCTCTTGCTTTGTGGACTCTGGTCCCTCTGGAGTGATATTGTGATGGAAATGAGGGAGAGGATGCGGAAGGGAGCGGCAAAGATTTACGGTTTCCATTAAAACCCCTGACAACCGATTATTTATGAGAGGACGGGCTGCAGTGGGAGCTAATAGGCCGGAGTCTGGCACCACTGGCCTTCGGGTGATGACAGGAGCACACACAGGGTGAGCAGCGGAGCAGGCTGGAGCCCCCATCAGGCATTCCCTCCAGGGCCGGACAGGGACAGCCAGGAAACCAGAGAGCGTTCGTGATTTGTGCCAGGCACACCAGCAGCAGAAAGCTCCACCTGGCCCTCCCCCTGGCACGCGCAGGGCCTCTCTGAACCTGAGTGTGAAAGGTTTAAGCCATGTGTTGCGGGCGGGTCCTTCTGGTCATCGAAAAATGTGGACTGTGTCCCCTCCTCTGAGCTTCAACTCAGAGGCAAGAGTGTGTGTGGGAAAAACAAAACACCCAGGTTTCAAACTCTTGTTTTCACGGTCTTTCTGTTCCTTAGGCACCCACCTGACCAAATAAATACTAAGAGGATAACAAAATCCTCAGAAGGTTGTTTGCTCCACAGTTGACACACAATCTCTGTTTCTCAGTTTGAGACTCTTTAAGTAGTTAATGCAGGGCGGGAGAGAGAGCGCAAGGGTCCGCTGCTGCTCCTCTGAAGCAAGGTCCCTCCTAGAAGCCCCTCCTGAGCCCCTCAAAAGAAGGTCTTGGTACGATATAAGTACCAGGGGTGGGGGAGGGAGTGGAAGTGAGGCAAAGATGCTTAGCTAGATTTTTTAAAAATTACTATTTTTGCTTTTAAGTCTGCAAGGTATGATGGAATGTTGTAGAACTGTGTAACATCACAAATCAGGAGTCTTGTTAAATCAGAAGAGATCTTAGAGACACCCTGCTATTTCTCTTATTTTCAGATGAGGAAAGTGAGGCTCAGAAAAAAGTGTGGCTTCATGAAGCCTTGCGGTGGATTCGTAGAGCACACTTCTCCTCCCTTCACACACTCAGTACTGTTCGTGGGGAGATAGAAACAGAAGTTGCTGCCCAGCACCGCTTTTGAGTTCTTCGTTTGGATGCGTGTCTGATGGGTCTGAGAGAGCCCCCGGGGACAGGGCTGCTGGGCCACTAGCAATGGAGCTCCCAGGCTTCCGCTTTCATCTTGTCCTTTTTCATCTTCCCTTACCTGCTGGGGAAAACAGCTTTCCCCGAACGGTGCTGTTCGAGTTGTTGTTAGGGCATCCTTTTCTGAGTGTGGATCAGGCCCTTAGAAACAAGTTCCATAGAAAGGACCCTGCCCTGGCTGGTATGGTTCAGTGGACTGAGCGCTGGCCTGTGAACCAAAGGGTCACGGGTTCAATTCCCAGTCAGGGTACATGCCTGGGTTGTGGGCAAGGTCCCCAGCAGGGGGCACACGAGAGGTGATCACACATTATTTCTCTCCCTCTCTTTCTCCATCCCTTCCACTCTGTCTAAAAATAAAATGAATAAAAACTTTTAAAAAATTAAATAAATGTCAATTGAATCTTTAAAGAAAGGCAAATCCATGACTCATACAGATACAACAATGAACGTGTGTTAAAGACTTAACTCATTCAATGAGGAGGGAATTAGATATTCAGAAGGTTCAGCTACTTCAAAAGAAGCAGCTGACTGAGAAAAGGAGTGTTGAAAAGAATTGCAAATAGAGGCAAAATTGGTTTCTTCCTCAAAGAAAAGAGGGTAACAATCAAACCTCTATCACACCAGAGGAAAATGGTTGGTTGTCTAGCAATTAGGTACAGTTTACAGAGTTGCAAAGTAATTCCCATGGAATTGATTTTGAATCAGCTAATTTAAGGAAGAGTGTTCAACAGACAAATTTTTCTCTTCAGGCAACAGTCTTAAAAACATGGGTGGGATGTGAGATTTGGGGGATTTTGTTTGTTTGTTTATTTAATGTAATTTTTAAAAACAAAGATATCCATCCCAAATTTTTAAAGGGACCATTGCAAACATCTTTATATATTACGATTCCTGCCCTGGCTGGTGTGGCTCAGTGGTTTGGGTGTCGTACCGCAAACCAAAAGTATGTACACACACCAAAAGGTCGCCAGTTTGATTCCCTGTCGGGGCTCCTGCCGGGGTTGTGGCCCAGCCCCCCACCCCCCCGCCCCATTGGGGACATGCAATTGGCAGCTGTATGAATGTTTCTTTCGCACATCGATGTTTCTCTCTGTCCCTTCCCCTCTCTCTAAAAAATAAATAAATAAAATCTTTTTTTAAAAAAAATCAAGACTCCCTAGAGTGTTTCATCGGTATTCCCAATGGTATCGCAAGCTAATTAGCAGTCTCCTCTTGACTGTCCAATCTTCCTCTTTGTCCAACCTGGACATGGAAACTATCTGGACTTCGTAAGTGGTAAAATTTCAGAGTCTGGGTGGTTACAGAGACAGCCAGTTTCACAGAGAAAATTTCTCTCACTTTCTTTTTCAGTGGAGCTGAGAGGCCACAGGTCAGTCACTGCTGCTGGGCAGGACTGGGCAGGACTGGGCAGCACTGGGGCTCAGGGCAAAGGTGAAAGTGGCAGCTGCTGCTTGGGCCCCGTCTCCCAGGCTGCCTCCTGCGTCTCCTTCCCGAGTCCACACGCCAGTTACTCAGATGCTATAGGTCCGCACTAGCCAGGACAGTGATAACATATAGCCATGGAAATTTCAATTCTATAAACACCCAGTTCCCAGTTGCAAAAGCCACCTTTCCACAGGTGGTGTTTACGGGATCAGCTAGCGCAGGTATTGAACATGTCTCATCGCAGAGAATTCTACGTGAGAGCCCTGTGTTAGGTGAGCACTCCCTCCCTCCTCCTCAGATTTCTCCCCCATCCTTTTTCTGCTTGCCACGGTTGTTGGTTGTTGCTTGTTATTCAAATAAATCAAATGTCACCTCTGACAGTGACTCTCTTGTTGACCAAACCTTAGTTAGGTTCCTCTGAGCCCTTTTCTCGTTCAGGCCTCAACTCTGGGCTTCCGTGTCTGTTCTTGTCAAGCCCAGTTTTACTAAAAGTCTTAGGTTAGTTTAGAGAGAATCCTCTGCCCTTGATAGTTGATCAATCCCTAGCCTGCCTTCAGCAAGAATCCTATTAAGTCAAGGCCCTGGCTGGTGTGGCTCATCGAATTGAGCGTGGACCTGCAAACCAAAACATTGAGGGTTCGATTCCCAGTCAGGGCACATGCTTGGGTTGCAGGCCATGCCCCCAGTAGGGGGTGCGCTAGAGGCAACCACACATTGATGTTTCACTCCCCCTCTTTCTCCTTCCCTTCCCCTCTCTCTAAAAATAAATAAATAAAAACTTTTATAAAAATCCTATTAAGTCATTTTAGCAAAAATCCACCCTACCCTGTTAGTAATAGTTCATCTACTGACCCCTTTACTTGACGTGATGACTGTAAGTCCCAACTTGTCCTTACTGTATTTGAGTTGAGCACAATCTCTCTCCCCCATTGTAATGTTCCTACTATATAGTCCCGAATAAAGGTTTTCTTTCTATTTTAAGAGGCTTCAGAATAATTTTTTCTCTTCATACCTCTTTTATGAAACCTTCCTCCTTGCCCCTAGGAAAAATTAATTCTGTGCTCTCTTTGCACGATGTGAATTCCTTTCCTAAAGTCAGTATCGCTAGACTTTACACTCATTTACACATTTGTCTTTTTTATGGGTTGTTGAACTCTCATGGAAAGTACAATGAGTACAGCAATTAAGAAGGCAGTCACTGGAGTCTGAATACAGGGCTCAAAGCTTTCTGATGGAACTTACTACCTGTGTGAGCTTGAACAAGTAACCTTATGTCCCTAAGCCTCAGTTTTCTCCTTTGTCAAATGGAGATAATAAAAGTGCTTTCCTGCCCTGGCCAGTTGGTTGGGCATCATCCCACAAATTGAAAGGTCGCTGGTTCGATTCCCCACAGGGCACATGGCTGGGTTGCAGGCCAGGTCCCCTGTTGGGGGCTTTCGAGAGGCAACCAATCAATGTTTCTCTCTCCCATCAATATTTTTTTTCCTCTCTTTCTCCCCTCACTCTAAAAATAAATAAAATAATAATAAATAATAAAAGTGCTTCTCCTACAAAGATCAAATGAGATAATCCGTTGTTTCAGGCACAGAGTAACTCCCCTTCCCCCACCCCACCCCCAGACTTTGACTCCAAACTTAGCAGTCAAAGATAGAAGAAGGAAATTTTCTCTCTAGGTCTGAATATCAAGTCTCATTCCTTTAACATCCAGTTTTAAAAGGGTCATACTTGCAACCTCCACTTGACACTTCCATTGGAAATAAGTCAGACTAATCTTTTTTAATCTATGCTATCAAATTTAGCTCCCCCAAACATCAACAAAACAATCTGTTGATAAGACAAAACTGACTTTCTTCTTACCACAGTAAGGAAGAACAGTACCTTGGCATAGCTGTGGTAGTGGCTCAGAGGTGGCAGGACAAAGTTGTGATATTGAGACTTTAAAGTTTAGCATTGGGGAGGGTGGCAGAACAGGAATTGATTAGGATTGGATAAGGTCATGATAGGTGACCTTAGGATCGGTGGACACAGCGAAGCAAGGATTTTGAAACCAGGGTTCTCAGAGTGTACAGAACTATCATGTGATGCTTTCTGTTGAAGAATTGATGGCTAAGAAAGTTTCTAAAATGAACAATAGATTTATCTGCATTTTAAACTTCCAGTCCAGAGTGTTGTAAAACAGTTGTGTTAATGTAGATAGTACGCTGCATGGGTGTAGAAAGTGTCAGCTCTCAGTGCTTGTAAAAGTTAATAAGTAAAATGAAAGGAATTGTTATCTAGGATACTGACTGCACTTATCCCTGTAGACAGAGTTTAAAGTGGAAGAACAGTATTCTGGTAAAGCGGCAGGTGATTTGAACTTTCAACAGAAGCCCCTCTCCGCTCTCAGTTCCCACCATCTATTCGCCTCAGTTGAATGCCACCAGTCTTGTGAGAAGGCAGAATTAGAAATGCTCAGTCTCCTGCCTGAAAACTGCAGTGGCCTCAGGGGCTTATAAGTTCTCTGGTTAGATGACAGATTTAGACAGATCCTCCTCCTTGTAGAAGGGACACTTGTGACTTTAACCTTTCATAGATAGCATGTGCAGTGTTAAGAAATAACTTCTGACATTTGTTAAAGTGGTTAGAAAGGCTTTATCCAGGACTACTGCAACAGGGACATCACATCAGGGGAGAGAGTACATTCAACTCCAAATACAATAAGGACAAGTGGGTGGAAAATGACTGATAGGAGATCCCAAGGGTAGGGGGGATTCTTGCATAACCAGTTTAGGATTCTTGGCAAAGGTCGACTGGGAATTGCTCAGATATCAAGGATAGGGAATCCTAATCTGATTTAACAGGAATCTGGCTGGGTTTCTTCTTACCACAGCTGGGAAGAGTATTACTTTGACAGAGTTAATGCTAAAGAGTAATTTCTTTATAGAAGGGCAATGATGAGACACAAAATCTGGAGCACCCAGGAAGATTGTTGGATCTGTTGGGCAGGTGGGAGGCATGATTAAATGCCAAAGGGAGTCTCATCTGTAAGTCTCTTAGTGAAGTGTTATGTGGAGGCAGGAGAAAAATGAAGATGACCTCTGAATGGCACTTCAAGCAAATGGAGAATCCTCATTCATATCTGAAATAATGTTTAGTTGGTTGGTTTTCTTTATACTTGCTCTGCTACAGTTGCCTCAATTTCCCTCCGTGTTTGTTTGTTTGTTTGCTTGAAGGTAAGTTAATGACTTGTTTTAAAGGAAGAAATAAGCTTCTTGGGGTGAGAATTCTGCTCCAGACTGGGGAAAACCGTAAACGGAAGGGAACCCAGTTACCTGAACACTACAAGTCCCAGAAAGCACCGCGGTGGGGGGGCAGGACTTGCTGACCGTCTTGACGTGTGGGCGGGGTCAGACGGGATCAGCGCTCCCTTGGGTTTTTGGCTCCGCCCCTGTCCCCTGTCCTGTCCTGTCCTGTTGCTGTTGCCCCGCTGCCGGCTGCTGCCCCCGGTGAGTCCCTGGAGTGAAGGAGGGGAACTAGTGGCAGTGGGCCCTCGGGTTCCCCAAGTCAGACTTCCAGTCATGAGAAAGTACCATGAGCGGCTAAAGTGCTACCGGTTTCGGTTTCCACCTCCGTCCCTCTTTCTAGGGAAACAGTAAGTGGGAGTGGCGTCGGAGCCCCCGGAGCTCTTTCTGCGGCCTTGAAGGGCTGAGGGACAGTTTTCTCCCCGGGCAAGACAGGGCTTCAGTGCTTGCAGCCGGGTGGGAGACTCCTTGGGCAGACCGGATCCCTCTGTCGGGAGTGAGGGTCTTGACGCAGCATCACACCCCTCCCGCGGGCAGAGGTCCCAGTGGTTCCTTAATCCTTGTCCTTGACATCTTTGTGGTTTGCTTGGAGGAGGGGCTCTGCCTAGTCACCCTAGGCAACTTACTTTCTGTTTGGGCCTCATCTGCCCTGTTTATATGAGTAGGCTTGATCCCTGAAACCCCTTTCCTTCAGATGGGGCCTCTGTAATTGGAGGAGGTTCTAGGCATCCGAGAAGAAGGAGCAGCTGGAGTGCGGTGACCTGCTTCTTTACAGTCGGTATCCCATAGCCCCTCCCACTGCCACGATCAGGCCAATTTAGTTTAGGGGCTAACGTTCCCACTCACATTGTAATTTCAACTTCTCCCGGGCGTGTTAACTTTTTCTACCACTTGGATTCTTTGCTCCTGATGCAAGCCCACAAGTGGCGGTGGTTGGGGCTGAGTAGAATAATACAGATGCTATGCAGGTAGTCCTCACTTAATGTTGTCATAGGTTCTATGCCTTTAAGCCAAACGTCGTATAGGCAAGCCAGTTTTATCAGAGGCTAATTGATAGAAACAAGAGTTAAGTTCCTACAACGGTCTCATCAACATTAGAACTAAACGCTGAACAAATTGACGTGATTCGAGCATCTGCTGTATATTATAACTTATCTCCACTATTGCAAAAACTACTTAAAGCAAACGACTTTCTATGCCATAGGCCTTTGTAAATAGTGTAGAGCACATGATTAAGGAATATCCAGGGGACTCCTTTCACAGGTGTTTTCAGAATGCCTCTCCCTGAAACTCTACCCTTTAGCAGATCTGACAGCTGTGGAGTGGAAAGGACGCTGAGAAAGGTGGTCAGTAAGAGTTCCATAGCACTAATAGGCCATATTATCTTTCAGGTCAGATAGTACATTTAAGGCTCTTTAAAAAAAAATTGACAAGTGTTTATTGATGTAACGCCATACTTCTTTATTTTCTTAGGTAGTTAAAATGAACTCTTCTAATTCCTTTTACTTAGGATCATCCCTGGGAAGTTTCTTAGAGATATTCTAGCCTGATCCGTGCATTTTACTGATGAGGAAACTGAGACCTAAAAGGAGGTAGTGTGACTTGGCCAAGATCTCAGCTTTTAGTGGCAGAACTAAGGCAGGAACCCAGGTGCCTCAGGCCCTGGCCCAGCCCACTTCCGCGGCACTCCAAACACTGTCACTCCCCTTGTCACTTCAGGGGTTAGCGTAGTCACCCCTTTCAGGAAAAAAGTGTAAAATCTCAGTCCAGTAAAATGGAGATTTAGTATACAGCGTTGAGCCTTTCACAGTTTTTGGTTGCCTGCATGTCATGCCCCAGAACTAGTTTTCTGTTCTTCCCTAGTACTGCCGGCTCTGGTGGCGAGGGATGTGGGGTGAGGGTCTGCTTAGAACAAGCGGGGCAGCCGATCCAAACCGCTGTCAGTGAGTACTATTGAAAGTCTCCTGGGGCTATGCAATTTTTCTAAGGCACTCTGAAAGATTCTAGGTAAGGAACTATAATGAACTTGGGAAATTTGAATTACAGCAAGTGGCTTACTGATTTGAGGACCAGTGACTCTGTGTCTTTGCCTTTGCTCCCCGTCTCAGGCCACCTACAGATCCATTATGTCTCTCGCCAGTGTTCTCTAAGGGTGTTTCTGGGGAGGCAGCTCTTCGGGGCCAGAGAGGAGTGCAACTCAAAGCAGTTCACCTACTGCGAATCGCTAGTTATTTAGAAAGTTAAGTAAGCAGAAGGATGAAGAAGTTAGATTAATGTGGGTTTGGTTTTTATTTGTCTTTGTTTTCACTTTTCCCAAATGAACAATTGATTTGCAGTTTGCTCTCAGCTGTGGAAGCATTTCGTTTTCTTCTGTGAACTAATCCAGAGAAACTACCTATAGTCTTCATTTCTCTTAAAACATGCACCCACTGCTATAAAAGGCTAATATAAAAAGTTAGGCACTATTTTTTTTATTTCTTTATTTTTTAGATAGAGGGGAAGGGTGGAAGAAAGAGAGGGAAAGAAACATCAATGTGTGGTTGCCTCTTGCGTGCCCCCTGCTGGGACCTGGCCTGCAACCCAGCCATGTGCCCTGGTTGGGAATCGAACCTGTGACCCTTTGGTTCCCAGGTCTGCACTCAATCCACTGAGCCACACCAGCCAGGATAAAAATTAGACACTCTTTAAGGGAGAATTCTAGTTATTTCTAATAAAGTTATTTCTTTGTGGTTCAGCATACACGAGGAAAAGTCTTTAGGAACTTTGACATTTTTATGCTAAAAAGCCTATCAGTATAGCTTACAGACTCGTGCAGAGAGAGAAGTAGAACTGGCTGTTGTTCCTTTTCTTCAGGAGCACGTAAGAGAATCTGTGCCTTCATGGAACAGTTCTGGGAGCAGTATATCAGGCTTGAAAAGCCCATCAGCTGAAAACGTGTCAGATTTTCTTAGAAGCCAGGAAGCAGTTCAGGGGACTCATTTTTAAATACATTGCCTGTTATTGCCACCTCCTCTGAGGACCCTAATCATTTTGGAAACTGAGCCACACACAAAAAAAAGTAACAACAGTGTCAGAGTCCAAACGAAATGCCTGTGACAGTTTGTGGAATCTGCATTCTTTTCCCGTGGTTGATGGTTTGTTTTTCAAAATCCCTGTCTTCCCCCCTCACTTCTTACTTCACCAGTCTTTTACTAGAGGGCAGGAGTAAAGAATTGGTGGAATACCATTCCACAATTTCTAGGGCGCCGACTTCATCCCACTGCTTTTTCATGACTCAGTAGCTCTGTGGGCTTCTAAAATTAACTTTCACACGTATATTTCCTCTCCCTTCCTTGCCTCTGGGGATAGTGCCAGAATTAGAAGTAGATGGTGGACAGGTTCTATAGTGGTAAGAGTGGTTAAAGGAGGGGAAGTTAATGCTTACATCATTCTAATTTTCCTTCCATACCCTTCCCGTTCCCCTCCACAAAAAAAGTCATTTCTAGATTGCTTTGTCAGAGAGGTAAGTTCCCATTTGTCCCAGGGAATCTTATCACTGGGGGAGAAGAAAGGCTTTAAGGCCCCAGGGAATACTTTCCCTCCAGGAAAAGTGCAGTGAGGTGTCCTCACTGGCCCAGCTCAGACTGGCAAGGTTACGCTCTAGGTTTGCCCGTGGCCTCTTCCGTGCTCAGCTTTGGTAAGAAGCAGATGAGGGAAGCCACTGCTGTTCTCGGCTCTGCCTGCCTCCTCAGCCACTTTCCCAGTCTCGGCAGAGAGGAGTTTTTGTTTCAGAATGAGTGAATTCCGAATACCCAGAATGCCATTGTGTGCCCTCTGAGTCCTCCTGGGAAGGTGATGAGGTCATTGAAATGAGGAATTTCATGGAGTCTCTTACATTTTTTTTTAACTTTGTTACATAAATTAACCCATTTATTATTGACTAGCAATATTTCAAATTGTGGAGCTTCTACTGGTCTTTCAATTCCTTCAGTCTCCTGATGGCAGACTTTGCTGTGACAGCAGAAATGGGGCAGTAGGTCCAGCCACCACCACCAACCATTTTCATGCAGGAGCCACAGGGCCAGATCTCCACGGCTCGCCTCTTCGTCTTGGTTTTGCCACAGAAGGAGCAAGTGTACTTGACGTGCTGGCTGATCTCAATTTTCTTCACCATTCTCCTGAGGGAGGTGCCATAATGGGGACCATATTTACCGACAATCCTGACTTTC
Organism: Trachops cirrhosus; assembly: GCA_028533065.1. Taxonomy (NCBI): domain Eukaryota; kingdom Metazoa; phylum Chordata; class Mammalia; order Chiroptera; family Phyllostomidae; genus Trachops; species Trachops cirrhosus. The sequence continues at coordinate 91,586,260 of CM052545.1, read as the reverse complement.
TTAGTGCATTTAGCCATTTTGCCCAGTCTCTTACATTTTTGATAAGCAAGGAATCAAGACTGTTGACTTGATTCTGACAGATGATTAGGTTTTCAGATGAAAGGAAAGATAAAGACTCCATTGGGCTCTGGCTGGTGTGGCTCAGTGGATTGAATGCCAGCCTGCAGACCGAAAGATTGAACTGGGAATTGTCAGTTCAATTCCCAGTTAGGGCACATGCCTAGGCTTTGGGCCAGGTCCCCATTTGGGGGCATATGAGAGGCAACTGGTAGATATTTCTCTTCCTCTCTCTAAAAAATAAATAAAGTCTTAAAAAAAGAAAGAAAGAAAGAAAGAAAGAAAGACCGCCCTGGCTGATGTGGTTCAGTGGATTGAGCACCAGCCTGCGAACCAAAGGGTCACCGGTTCGATTCTCAGTCAGGGCACATGCCTAGGTTGCAGGCCAATCCCCCAGTAGGGGGCGCATGAGGAGCAACCACACATTGATGTTTCTCTCCCTTCTTTCTCCTTCCCTTTCCCTCTCTCTAAAAATAAATAAAATCTTAAAAAAAAAAAAGAAAGATAAAGTGTCCATTGGCTATATACTCAAGCTTTGGCATGAGCTCTTCCATGTCACTTTTTTAAAAGATTTATTTATTTATTTTTAGAGAGAGGGGAAGGGAGGGAGAAGGAGAGGGAGAGAAACATTGATGTGAGAGAAACATCGACTGGTTGCCTCTCGCACTCACCCCAGCCAAGACTGCTCTGAAACCGAAGCACGTGCCCTGACCTAGAATCGAACCTGCGACTTCTCACAGTGCGGGGCTACACCCAACCAACTGAGCCATACCAGTCAGGGCTCCATGTCATTTTGAACATCTTTGCTGACCTTTCCTCACTCTTCTTCTGTTCATGAACTAATGTGTAGATTGTTTTTCCAGTAAGGAGAGAGAGGCTGAACCAAGCCCCCATGCCCTGGGCTGCTCTTGTCTCTCACAGGAGCACCCATTGGCAAAGCAGCGTGCCCGAGTTTGAGTGTGTGGAAGGTGGGTAATGGAGTGTGAATTTTATGAGTCCTTAGGAAACCGAATCTGTGTCTTTTGTTTTTTTGGCATCATGCCACTTGAACCAGCTCTGCCAACCGAACCAGCCATACCAAGAATTGATATAGCACTTGGAGATTATCATCTCCTTACCCTATTTTAGAAAAGAGAAAGCTGAGAAACAGCAGCTTCTCTGAAGGTATCCAACAAATTATGAGCAGAACTAAAAAAAAATTAGTCCCACCACCATTCACACCATTGTTTACCTACAGATCCCCTTCCTTTCTTTTTTGATGAATTACATATGTGTCTTATTTATTCACTTATTCGATGAATACACAGTCGGCCATCACTGTGGGCGAGGCATTATGTTGTGAAGGAAGAGAACAGGGAGTACGGTCCTTAGGTGGAGACACGTGCTGAAGTCATTCTTACCTGAGTGTTCTTCAGGTCCATAGCCAAAGGACAGATGAAGTCATTTTACCATGCTCTGATGTACATGCTTGCTTAGCATTTAACATGCTCTGCCCAGGCTCGGGACAGAGGGAATGCTGGCCTCAGTATGGAGACCACCAGGGAAGGTAGGGGTCAGACGGCTGAGAGACCGCCCTGCCCTCCCTCCCTCCCCGCACGTCTCAGAGCCCGCGCGGGCAGCAGCTTGTCGGAGGAACAAGCCCTGGCCTAGGCTGCAGCGCGCTCTCTCTCTTCCTTAGCAAAACTGATCTGAGGTTTGAGGTTGAGGATGTGGTTGAACTGTGTCACAAACCAGAAAGCCAATACATTTTTTTTTAGTTACTAAATTCAATCCCAAGAATAGATAGTTTAATGCCTCAAAGTCCCCTTCTCTGTGACAAAAACGGATCTGCGTGGAGTTGGAAGAACAGGCTTGGTTGCTTAGAGTTCAAAATAAAACCAGGAAATATGTAGGGTGGGGCCGGGCTGGAAGAGCTGCTGTGTGGTTTGGTTTTGTTTTTTAATTGTACTTATTTTACATTATGTGTGTGTGTGCCTACAATCTCCCAACATGTTCCAACAGCTGGATTTGTAAGGTATCACACAGTGTTTGCGTGTATACAGCTCCTCCTCCTTCTGCTGTGTAGAGAGCTGCAATACTGTTTTCATTCCCCAGTAAAATTCTGGGTTGAGAATCATGAACTCAGTACCTCCTAGATCAGGGAGGCGTTTAGAAGGCAGGGCACGTAAGTTTTACAAGGCAGGAGGTGTCAGGTCTCAACCACTCAAAAGACTTTGTTTCTCTTAGTATTGTTTGTACCTTCCAAATCATTTCCCAGCCTCGATCACATTTTTATCTGCGCTGTGACCTAGAGAGTTCACTGTCCCCATTTTATAGATAGGGATCCAAACTTGCTTGCTGTCCTCCACACCTGGGCTGCGTTTTTTGTTTCTTTGTTTTTATGCATGCTGTTTCATTCCTGGAATTTCCTCACCCAAACCCATTTGTCAAAATCTTAATCTTCCTTAGGGGCTTATCTAGGATTCTACTCACTCCCTGAAGCTTTTCTTTGTTTTCCTAATCAGTCACATCTCTCCCTCTTTGGAACCTAAGAGATTTTGCACTTACACTATCCATTTGCCTGTCACTTGTTTACTTATCTGACTTCTCTGTTGGGTTGGAACCTTTTTTGAGGGCAAACACTGGGCCAGAAGGAAAAAAAAAACATAAAAATAGTAATAATTACTAACATCTGTTCAAAATCTTTTTTTAGAGTTTTTATTTATTTATTTTTAGACAGAGGGGAAGGGAAGGAGAAAGTAGAGAAATAATCAATGTGTGGCTGCCTCTTGCGTGCCCCCCACTGGGGACCTGGCCTGCAACCCAGGCCTGGGTCCTAACTGGGAATTGAACCAGCAACCCTTTGGTTTGCAGGCCGGTGCTCAATCCACTGAGCTACACCAGCCAGTGCTGTGTTAAAACCTTTCATTGTGCAGACTCTGTGCTAAGCACTCCATTCTGTCATTCAACACGTCTCGACTTTGTGTGAAGTGCCTCCTCTATGGCAAGTGCTGATGTAAGGACGGGACCCTTTCCATTATTTCAGTTTGAGGCTCAGGCCACTTTCCTTTAGGCTGCCTTGCTTCCCTAAGGCATTTAGATGAAGGTGAACAGACTAGCCAGGAGCAGAGAAAAGAAGGGTATGTGAGGTTGGTGGTGCCAGTGGTGCAGAGGTCAAAGACAGTCTCAGAAAATCCTTGTAGCATGGGACATTACAAATGGCTCAAAGTGAAACCGAAAGCGAGTTGTATGATCTCAGTGCTAGTCAGGCCTTTTTTTTTTTTTTTTTCTCCCCTGACTTCTCTGGAATGAAATGTTCCCTGAGTGAGAGCCCAGAAATCTCCACCATTTCAGACAACCCTTTCTGAGCTTTATTTGATCCCATGTCTCATCCACAGGACCCCACCATGGAGGAGACACTAGAAGACCCCCCCACCTCAGCTGTCTTGCTGGATCACTGTCATTTCTCTCAGGTCATCTTCAACAGTGTGGAGAAGTTCTATGTGCCCGGAGGGGACATCACGTGCTATTACACCCTCACCCAGCATTTCGTCCCCCGTCGAAAGGACTGGATTGGAATCTTTAGAGTGAGTAGTTAATTTAGTACCAAGTGACTAGGAACTAGAAGTGAATCTTCATTACCTTGTATCATAAGCATTTTGCATATTACATCCGGCCAACTTTAAAATCCTGAACCAAGCTCCCTAGCCCTTCCCCCTTCATGCACCAACATGTGCTGTGGGAGGCAAGCAAAAACAAGGTGGCAAATCATACAATCCCCAACTTTTATTATGCTTGCAAAGACCAAATGTAAATTTTTAAAAAGTATCCTATTTTGTTTTTTTTTAAACTTTCTTTACTTCTATTTTTAGAGAGAGGGGAAGGGAAGAGAAAGAGAGGGAGAGAAACATCAATGCGTGGCTGCCTTCTTGCATCCCCCCACTGGGGGCCTGGCCCAAAACCCAGGCATGTGCCCTGACTGGGAATCGAACCAGTGACCCCATGGTTTGAAGCCTATGCCCAATCCACTGAGCCACACCAGCCAGGGCAAAAGTATCCTATTTTGAAATGTTTATCTGTGGCTTGACTGGGACGATTGTTCCCTTACATTATTTGTGTCTAATTTATTTTAATATGAGTACTACAAATCTGGAAAGGATGTTGAGAAGTTACCTGGTTCAACATCCTGCCCCCAAGAAGGTCGTTCCTGAGTGAGTGTGTCTTACTTCTTGGTAAAGATTTCCAGTGACAGAAAGTTGATGAGCTCCCTCAGTGGCCTCTTCTGGTGTCTAATCACCCTGTCAGTTCAGTACAGAAAAGGTACTTTTTTTGTGACAGTCAACTTACTCTCTACCTCGGCTTTGCCCCTCATCTGTGTCTCTCTGTCTGTCACACACACCCCGTAATGACAAATCTTCCTATTTCCAGAGACAGGAAATAAAGGTCAAACTTAAGCAATTTGCGCTGCAGAGTTCCAGCGTCCGTGACCTTTGTTCCGACAGCTCAGTCTGTCTCTGCGAGTTCGCCCGTGCCGTTCATCCTGCAGTCGGACAGCATTCCTGACTGCGCTGTGAAGGGGCTGGTGCTTATTTACACCCCTCCTCAAGTAGCTTTTTCTTAATTGACATTCCAAGCTAATTGATGGAGCCGTGGCAGCGGGTGTTTAGAGACAGGGTAGGCAGCCGGAGGGACGGTGGCAGGCCCACGACAGCTCCGAGACGGCAGGACGTGGGACCGTTAGACTGAACGACGCTCTGACACGGAACCCTGGCCTACCAGAGTGTGTCCTGTTTTGTGAAGATCGTGACAGTTGGGTTTTTCCCCGACGGGTAGCAAGGCTGTGCGGTGGGACATACTGCTGTGGGGCTGTGCCTTCCGTGTGCAGCGCCGTAGCCGCCAGCCGCGTGTAGCTGTGGAGCACTTAAAATGTGGCTAGTGTGACTGAGCAACTGGCTTACAGATTTAATTTAATGTTAGTTAATTTAAAATCAAATAGCCTCATGTGGCTAGTGGCTATCATATCGGACAGGGCAAGTGTAAATTACAAACGAAGAGGCGATTTCAAAGAGTATGTATTAGAGTTTGTAGTGTAATCTGTAACATTTTTTGTTATTCTTCCATTTAGCTTAGACTGCTGGTATTCCCCAGCACTTAGCAACTTCCAGTGAGGTCTTGCCCATAAGCCAAATAAGAGTCAAGCTTATTAAAGACAAATGTTTAAAAACATTTAAAAATGCATCTACATTTGGAATGCTTCATGCATTTCTGAGGTATTGCCATACCCCAGTGAAGAAGTGGTTAATCCAAAGAATGGCCTCTAATGTTTATTGTCCATAAAGCTATTGATCTGAACACCTATCCCGAAGCCTGAAAGTTTCAAGACTAATAGAGAAGGGATTGAAATTTTTTGAGACTCCGCAGTACGCTAGGTCTTTGCTGAGGTTGTGTGTGTGTGTGCGCGTGTTCGTTTAACCCGCACAGCACAGCAGCCACCTGAGGCAGGTAGTATCACCTCTTGTGCACACAAGAGTACAATGAATATGCTCAGGGGGGTGACTTTCCCCAGGTCTCCCAGTGGTACGGGGTAAAGCACACTTGTTTGACACTTAAACCTCCACTTCTCCCCTAGTCCTGCTGAATTCCTTTGAACAAGTTGGTAAATTAGAATTAAAAGTTGACTGTGAAGTTTTGCCCTTCCTACCTCACTTCTAGAGCTCCCCCAGTGTTTTTTCAGTGTGCGTGTGTGTGTGTGTGTGTGTTTAATCCTCACCCGAGGACATTTTTTCATTGCTTTTAGAGAGAGAGGGAGGGAGAGAGAGAAACGTGGATTCGAGAGAGAAGCATCTATTGGTTGCCTCCTGTATGCACTCGGACCAGGGATCAAACCTGCAACCTAGGCACGTGCCCTGACCAGGAATCAAACCCACAACTCCTCAGTTATGGGACGATGCTCCGACCAACTGAGCCACACCGGCCAGGGCCAGTGTGTTTTTAATCATTTCCCTCAACTCCACATCAACCCTAACACTGGTACTTCCTGGCCCCAAGTAGGCACTCATGAAATGTTTTCGAATGTGCAGTATGCTCCATCTTCTCACTATAGCAAAAGCCACCACCAATGATCGAGCCTAAAGTGGGTGGGGGTCGGCTTTCCTTCGTTCAGTGTATAGTACTGTGCTCCATACCCCCCTTCATTCGGCACGTAAATGTTTCCGAGGTTGCAGAGGGGGGATACCACACCACGAGAGGCAGGCTGGGACTAGGACAGCTCAGGTGCAGGGGCCAAGGACAGAAATTGCAGGTGGCTAAAAGTTGTCCCCTGCTCCAAGGCAGCAGTAATTCTTAGGCCTCTCCAGATGACATTTTGGTCACAGTGCATTAAGAAACTCCAGGATGTGAATGAAGATGCCATAAAATGCCTGCGTCCTGTACCACCACACGCTGCAGTGGCTCTGAGATGCTCACAGCGATGGGGTGTGTATTAATGAGACACTAAAACATGCCCTCGTGTGTTCTGATGAGCTTTCAGTGTAGCCTTTTCAACCCTGCTCTAATTCCTTAATATATAAAAGTGGAATTTATTTTTAGGGGTTTTTTTCTTCCCACTGGGCTCAGGCAGGGTCAAAACATGGCAATAAATGTAATTTTGCTCCTCATTTGCCAAGTGTTCTCCCCTTGAAGACACAATGGCTCCCTTTCTATTCTCTGGTGTGCTCTTACCTTTCAGGTCCGATGTGAGCTATCTTTCACTCCTCTTCACATTTACTGAGAATGTTTTCCACTTAGCCAGCTGTCTGCTCTGATGCATATTTTACAGTATCCTTATATTTTATGACTTAATGCATTCACTGCCTAGAAAAAGCCTTTATGATTACCACATTGTTGTCATTCTTTTTAGCACCAAAAAGCCTTCATTAAGCATGCCTTAAGAAAAACACTGAGGAAAAGAAAACTCTATAGATTGGACTCAGTTTCCCGGTGCTTCATAATCCAAGAGGCCTCTTGCCCCTCCACCCCCAACACTCACATTATTCAAAAAATACATTTTTAAAAAATGCAGCAGTATAACCAGGGTGGCAGAAGTGACCAGACTGAATTAGACACAGGACAGGACAAAGCAATGGAGAGAGCAAGTCAAAAGTGCTTCCTGCATAAGAAGTTCCAACACACCATAGTAAGAGGATTGCGGGATCAAGGGTCACAAGTCTGGAATGTTTTCCCCAGTCACTCTCGGTTCTCTGTCTGACCTGGAGATAAAATTTTTGGAGCTTGCCCTGGATGTGGAGTGGCCAGCTTTCATTTCCTTCCAAGACAGGTATTTTGGATGTTGTGTGTGTGTGCCAATGTTTCGTTGTATCAGACGTTTCACCGTAGATGATTGTCATGAGTCAAAAAACAAGATCTGATCCATGGTGGGCGGATCTCATCATAATACACTCATTCTATTGTCTTTTCAACATAAATAACAAGTGCATTTTGAGAAGACATAGCCCAGATAAGGATTTTTCCCCGAGCATTTTCAGATGCTGAACGAGAGCCTCTTGTCATTGCAGGTGGGGTGGAAGACAACCCGTGAGTATTACACCTTCATGTGGGTTACTTTGCCCGCCGACCTGAACAGCAAGTCGACCCAACAGCAGGAAGTCCAGTTCAAAGGTGAGGAAAGTACCGGCTGGATCAAAGGTGCTGGAGACAGTTAGCAGCCAAGACTAATTTATTTCCTTGAGCTTGGGCTTTCTGGAGCAGATAAAAGACCTCCAGATTTTTAGTTTTCTGTCTAGACCTTATTTTGGATTACAAATCATATTGTGTTTCCAGCTTATTACCTGCCCAAGGATGATGAGTATTACCAGTTCTGCTATGTGGATCAGGATGGCGTGGTCCGGGGAGCAAGCATCCCTTTCCAGTTCCGTCCAGAAAATGAGGAGGACATCCTGGTTGTCACCACGCAGGTCTGTGAGCATCTCACCTCCCTCTCTTCCTGCCAGTAAGAGTAGCGATGCCAGAGGAGGGTGGAATTCAGGTCGAAAAGCCTTTATTGAATCTCTAACAGATACTATTGAGAAGAATTTACACACTACTCCCTCAAACCCACTCCAGAATGACTTAGAAACATTAACAGAATCATCACAGGTGGTTTCTCTCTCTCTAAAACTACTGTGACTTAGTGGCATTCAGTTATTTCTGTAGTTTTTGTCATCGCCACATCTTATCACCGCAGTTAATTGAGAAGCTCCTTTGAGGAGAGACACACCAAGTATTCTTTGCATCACTCAGTTCTGACACAGAGCCTGTCATGCACGCGTATTGGATTCACTTACTTACTCAGTTACTTAACAGGATACCTACTGTCCGTCCAGCACAACGGTGGGCACCAGGGAGGAAAGGAAGAATTAATGAAAACACCGCCCCCTGGCCTCAGGGAGCTAAGTCCATAAGAGCAACAAGCAGTACTAAGTGTTTGCAAGAAGAATCCTCATTCTTCTGTCATTCCCCCTTTTCACTTTCCATGGCCTTAATTTGATTTATCTTTCTTCTCGGTAATGGCAGACTCAGAACTGCAATTTATATAGATGTATCTCTATTACTATCTTCCTTACATACTGAGGGGCTGCTCCCACTTGGGGTTTACGGGTGCCACTACAGTGAGCGGAGCCAGACCCTCACTATCCCAGGCTATGGGAATTTTCTGCTAGATGGATTTGAACATCCCCTGAGCTGTGAAGGGTCAAATCGGACTTTATGAAATGCTCTTTCGCAGGGCGAGGTGGAAGAGATTGAGCAGCACAACCATGAGCTTTGCAAAGAAAACCAGGAGCTGAAGGACAGCTGTGCCAGCCTCCAGAAGCAGAACTCAGACCTGCAGGCTGAGCTCCAAAAGAAGCAGGTACGGCTGCGGGCGAAAGGTGGACTCGGAGTGTGGAGGTCGGAACTGGACGGTGCCTCTTAGCCCGCAGCATTTCCTGTTTGGCTTGTGATCACACTCCCTTATACTAACACCTTTGAATAGGCACAGTGTTAAAAGTTTTACGTGGATTATTTTTTTTTAAATGTCATGACAAACCTTTGGAATATGTTCTGTTATTACCCCAATTTTGGAGATGAGTTACCTGAGGCTTAGGGGCTAAGTAATCTCTTATATGGAGAATCAGTGCCGGACCCAGGGTTCAGACCCAGACAGTCTGGCCACTTCTTCCCATTGCCTATTTATAGTGTGAAATAATTTGCTTTGATTAGCTAGGACATGACATCAAGAGAAGAGACAGTAATAAAGTCAAGTTGTGGGTTATCCAAATTCTTTGCCACTTGTCTTCAGATCAGCAGGTGGTGAATGAGAGTTGCTAATGCCAGAAGCGGAAGTGGAGAGTTTTCTCTAAAGACTACACACTAATTACACTGAGGTCATAGCTTAGAAGTTTCCAAAGCACACAGACCTTGGTAATCACCGCCTATGAAGCCCTTGATCTACAGGTGAGCAAACGGAGGCCCAGAGGAGAAGGGAAGTTATGTGATTACACAGGATTAGGACTCACTTTTCATAACTCCCAGAGAGTGCTCTGATCTCTGCACCTTGCTGTCACACAAGTACTTGCCTGTGGTGCCCTTGGCCTGGGCTGGCATAGAAGTGTGGGTGGCAGGTCCAGGCTGCAGACCTGGCCTGTCCCAAGCACGGAGATAACAAACAAAGGCAGCGTCAGTGTGACTCACAGCTTGGCTGTCAAGAACCAGCATCTGGCCAGGAGGCTTCCAGCCTACCTGCCAGGTTCTAGCCCAGGAATCAGAGGGTCTCGGTTCTTGGGTTAGCTCTCCTCCATTCTTGCTACCAGTTACTATAATGATGACAAAAGCCATTATTTGTTACTCACCTACTATGTGCCAGGCACTATAATTAAGCACATCGTCTCACTGATGCTTACAACAGCCCCACAGCTCAGAGACGTTAAGGCACTTGCTCACTGTCACAGTTTGTGGCTTGGGACCGACTGGGATTTGAACTCAGATATTTTTGATATTAAAGCCCCTTGTTTTTTAGAGGCAGGATTAGATGATGGTTAGGAACCTTGTCTTTGGAGTCACACAGGCTGGTTCTCCCACTTATTGTTTGATGAGCCACAAGAAATTTCTTAACATCTCTGATGAGCTCCCTATAAAAAAAGAAGATTGATAATAACTTTTTTTCAAAGAGATACTAGGAGCCGATTCCATAACAGCATTTTTTGCAATGACCAAAGCGTGGAGGCAGGTATCAGTGATGAGCAGATGGAGAGACGTGGCGTGGTGTCTACATAAAATGGCATTTTGTTCGGGTCAAAAGGGAAGGAAATTCTGACACGTTGTACAACATAGGGCCGGGTGAAGGGGGTCTGACACAGAGACAGACACCGTACGGTTCCACTGACATGAGGCACCTAGAGTCGTCAGCTTCAGAGAAACAGAAAGTAGAACGGGGCTTGCCCGGAACTGGGGGGAGGAGAAATGGGAGTTCGCGCTCAGTGGGCCCAGAACTTCAGTTCTGCAAAGTGGAGAGAGTTCCGTGGGTGGGCGTGGTGGCGGCTGTGCAACAGTGTGCGAGTGCTCAGGGCCCCTGAGCCGCGCTCTCAAAACGGTTGAGATGCCACATTTTGTGCTATGTGTATTTGACGATTTTTGAAACAGGAAAAGTGATTTTTAAAAAGTCTATAAGCTGAAACTTATTAAATCTTGAAGCTAAAAGCAGATAGTTGTGATTTACACATAAGAATTAGTTCAGTTTAAGCCCTGGCTGGTGTGGCGCAGTGGATTGAGTGCTGACCTGTGAACCAAAGGGTGGCCGGTTCGATTCCCAGTCGGGGCACATGCCTGAGTTGCAGGCCGGTCCCCAGTGGGGGGCACATGAGAGGCAACCACACATTGATGTTTCTCTCCCTCTCTCTCTCCCCCACTTCCCCTCTCTAAAATAAATAAATACCATCTTAAAAAAAAAAAAAGAAAAAACTGGTTCAGTTCACAATGAAATTGGGAAAGAAAAACAAATGTTTAGGATGAATATGCGGGCCACCAGTCACATGCGAGATGTACTGTGTCGTGACACGCTGTCAGCGTAAATACATACAGGCTTTTGAAGACTTAGTCTGAAAAAATGTGACATTTTTTATTGTTCACATGTTGAAACAGTATTTTATTTTACTTTTTAAAAGATGTTTATTTATTTTTAGAGAAAGGGGAAGGGAGGGAGAAAGAGAGGGAGAGAAACATTGATTGGTTGCCTCTCATGCGCGA
>CM052545.1:91458651-91574465 GCA_028533065.1 Trachops cirrhosus | reverse complement strand
CCAGGCCCCTAAGGACACCTGTAGCTTCAGCCCCTTTCCCTGTTCTTACTAAAAATTGGGATGAAGTGAAACTGCCTAATGTTTAAATACTATTCTCCTATGACTCGAGTGGTTTTCTACAGTGGCATTGGATTACACTGAGCTAAGCATACTCTAGCCTGGTCTCCTAGCAACAAATATTAATGAGACGATAGGCTGGGGCTGAGTGATACAGTCCATTACCTAGGAAAGGAGCAAAATGGAGTTAACACGGAGATCAAACCCAAAGAGATGCCTAATTCCCCCGAGTTCACCGACAATAGGCCACACGCTCGAGGAGGCCGCGCTGGCCCCAGTGCCCGCCTTCATTCTGTAAGTATGAAAATGAGGGCTCTACATGCATGTAGTGCTTCATAGTTTAGAATGTGTTTCACATTTTTATAGATGAGTGAGCTGAAACAGAGAAATAACTTGCTAAAAGTGAAAACAGCCTAAATGTCCATCAGTTGACGAATGGGTAAATAAAAATGGCATAGCCATACAATGGGACATTATCTGGCAATAAAAAGGAATGAATAATAAAGAATGATATGGCCCTGGCTGATGTGGCCTAGTGGACTGAGTGCCGGCCTGCGAACTGAAAGGTCATGGGTTCGATTTCCCGTCAGGGCACCTGCCTGGTTGGGGGTGGGTGAGAGGCAGCCAATTGATGTTTCTCTCACACATCGATGATACTCTCCCTCCCTTTCTCCCCCCATCGCTCTGATAATAAATAAAATCCTTCTTTTAAAAAAGGAATGCTATAGGAATGAAAAGGAATAGATGAACCTTGAAAACATGCTAAGAAGTCACACACACACACAAACACATTGTATGATTCCATTTACATGAAGTGCCCAGAATAGGCACATATTCTATAGAAAGCAAATAGATCAGTGTTTCCCTAAGGCTGGGAGTCAGAGAAATGGAGGGGAGACTGCTGATGGGTGTGGAGTTTCTTTGGGGGGTAAAGAAAATGCTCTAAAATGTATCGTGGAGCTGGTGGCACAACTCTGTACTAAAAACCACTGAATTTAGAATGAAAATGGGAAAATTTTATGCGATGTGAATTATATCTCCAGTTGTTACGTTATTGAATAGGTTTGTAAAAACACCTTGCTATGGTCATACAGTGGTGCATGGTAGGATGTCTTAAATCCAGATACCGTACAGAGCAAGTTCAACACTGTTGAACTTGGCACTTATCTCAGTACAGCCCACGGCCACAATGGTGGGTTCTCCCCCTGTCTTGGGCTGGAGACAGCAGCTTCGCTGTGATTAACAGGGTCAGCGCCATCAGTAGCCAGCAGCGCAAGTGATGTCTGGGTGTGTCCTGTGGAGATGAATGTACCCAATAAAGTTGGGGCAAAGAGGCAGTAACCCACAACTCCCAGGTAATTGTATTAAGGGGTCCAGCCTGCTCTGTCTGTTGTTATCACTTCCTCACTGTGGAATGAAAGAATATGACACTCCAGGGGACTGAGTCTGTTGTTTACTCAATCAGTCAACATTTATTGAGCACTCGTAGTGTGCAGAATGAGTATAAGGCCAGGATTACAAAAAGAGAAGACAAGCTCTTTCTCTGAGGGATCTATGAGATTAATCGTGTAGAAGGATCTATATTCTCTCTGCTCTCAGGGAACTTGCAAACTGTCAGGAGAGAGAGTCTCAGTTTTCTGGGGTCTCCTATTCAGATGGGGAAAAGGGGTAGCCACCCACAGAAGCAATCTAAGGACACAAAGATAAGGGAAGTCTTCTTGCAAACCGAGGACATAGAGTCCTGGGACCTGAGGGTTGGTTAAGTTGTCATCAAAGCCCAAGTTACTGATGCCTTATAAGTGTGCTTTGGAAGAAGTTGAGGGACAAAAATGGCAGACAAAAACAGGAAGGGTATTCCGAGGGTCTCCACAAAGGGAGAGGGGAAGTGAAAGCAGAGGAGCAGGCCCAGAATGCAAAGGGCTTCTAAGCAACGGTACTAGCATACACATAGACCAGTTCTGTCCTGAAAGACACAACCGTCTAGTTGAATCCCATCTAACAAGCTCACGTGAGCTCCCAGGGGACAGGAGTGAGGGTAGGGGAAGGATGGTGCTCAGAAGGATATCAGAGTGTCTCAGAGTCCCAGGTTTTGAGACTCCCAGCACTGGGGGCTAGAGCTGTCACTGACGTCTCCCCTTGTCATCCCTCATCCTGCTTCTCAACCTCTGACTCAATGCTCCTCTTTCACTCTAGGCTGACCCTTTGCCTCCTGGACCATGTGATGTAAAATGGTTGCTTCTTGTAGCTCTAGGTGTTTAAGTCACTCAGTTAAACACACACACACACACACACACACACACACACACAGGCCTTGAAAGGATGGGAACCTCTTAGCCCAATTCTAGATTCACCCAGGGACTCGCTGGCTGTGCTCCAGTGAACCAGCGCTCACTCCTGGTTCGACTGTGGCCAGAGGGTGTGGTCCCCCTGCACCAGCATGGCTGCCGAACTCGCTGTGAGAGGGGGGAGGGTCTGGTGTGAGGAGAGGGAGATACCAGCAAAGAATAGGTGTGAGCTGAGCATACAACAAATAATTCCAATAATATGGGAAGGTGGGATTTGAGTCTGATATTAAAATATGAGTGGGCCTTGGATAGAAAAAATATTGTGCAGAGCGCAATAAAGAGGCACAGGATGAAATACTAAGCAATAAAAAGGGACAAACCCGATATGTGCAATCACTTGACTGACATGTCCAGAGAACTATGCTAAATTAGAAAAGCATTTTAAATTGCATACCATATACTGTGTTTATTTAACACCCTTGTAATTTCACAATTATAAGAATGGAGAATAGATTAGTGGTCGCTGAGGGTCAGGTCCAGGCAAGGGGAGGGAGAAGGGGGGCGGGTGTGTGGCGTTAAGAGCTACGCAAGGGTCCTTGTGGTAGAACCATACCACGGCTGGCTGGCGCATGCGCAGACCTGCACAGGGTAGACTCTACTGCACCAAGTGCACACACGGATGAGAACCAGGAAAATGGGAATTCTGAATAAGATTGGTGGCCCTGGCCCATGTGGCTCAGTGGATTGAGTGCGGGCTTGCAAACCAAAGGGTCGCTGGTTCGATTCCCACTCAGGGCATATGCCTGGGTTGTGGGATGGGTCCCCTGTTGGGGGCATGTGAGAGGCAACTATTTCCCTCTCTTTGTCCCTCCCTTCCCCTGTCTCTAAAAGTAAATAAGTAAAATCTTTAAAAAAAGATTGGTGGATTGTACCAACATCAATATTCATTCTAGCTATAATACTGAACTAAAGTTTTTGTAAAATGTTGGGGGAAATGCCATAAAGGGTACACAGGATCTCTGTACCATTTCTTACAACTGCACGTGAATCTACAATTACCTCAAAATTAGACATTTAATTTAAAAAAAAAAGAATAAGAGCTTTGAAAGAGCACGTTGCAAAGAGGGAACGGCCGCCGCCCTGGGATGAGAGTGTGGCGTTCCCAGGGCGGCGCAGGGTGGGCGAAGCCGAGGGAGCCAGTCGAAGCCAGTCTGGGACGAGCCTTGTATGATGTTCTGAGGAAGACTCTGGACTTGGACTTGAGGGTTGTTTTTGGTTTTTTTAATGGGCATGCAGTCATCAGATTTACGTCCTAGCACGGGCCCTGTTCTAGGTTGTAGGGCACCGTGCAGATGGAACTGGGTGCCTGTGTTGAATTCGGTTTGCTCGGTCTGGTCTTCAGGCAGCACCGTGTAGTCCTTGCCGGCCCGTCTGTGCTTTCCTAATTAATGGTCGATTCCCTGGGCGTGCTCGTGGGCCCGGGACACACCCGACCAATGCCCAGCCTGCCACCCGGTGCCTCCTGCCTGCTGCTCCCCGTTGTCAGCCTGCGGGAGCCCTGGGGACACTCGTTCACTTGTTCGACATCTCGGAATAAATGGGGAAGAGAAAACCAATAAGAAAATGTGACGAAACGTACCGCTGAGAGGAACTGGAAATTGCTTCCAATATTTGTGCTTTTGCTCCCTGCCATTGGCTGGAACAGGCATTTCCAATTGCATGGCTTTCGGTTTATGCCTGTCGTGTTCCTGTAACCAGCACCCGAGAACAGGCACAGACCCTGTTCTCTGCTCCTTCCCCTCACTGCATAGCTCCAACCCAGGAGTCAGCGTGCATTATTTAAATCCAACCTACACTGAGTGTGCACTGTAAGTGCTACTGTCTCTCCCTATTTAAAAAGTAAATGTCTTTCCCTGGCCAGTGTGGTTTATTTGGTTGGGTGTCGTCCTGCAAACCTAAAAGGTCATGGGTTCAGTTCCTGGTCAAGACACAAGCCTGGGTGGCTTCAGGGCGAGTGCAAGAGGCAGCTGATCGATGTTTCTCTCCCTCCCTTCCTCCCTCCCTTCTCCCCTCCCTTCCCCTCTCTCTGGAATCAATAAAGGAAAACAATTAAATTAAATGTATTGAGGTGACACTGGTTAATAAAATTTTATAGGTTTCAAGTGTGTCATCCCATTCCACAGAGGAGGGAGCCACGGCTGAGGGGGGACAGGACCTGAGGAAGGTTTGCAGACTCAGGGGGCCGCCTGGACAGGGTGTAGGGCGGCCACAGTGTACAGTTCCTCGGGAACAGCAAACCCTGCTGGGAGGGGTGGCTATGGAGCCTGAGGCCAGCTTCCTCTCTCCAGCCATTCCATCCTTTCTGCAATAAAAGTTCATAGTCCAGGAAACTCCCCGAAAGTGACAACGACTCTGGAACTTTCCCTGAAGTAAGAACGGTAGGAGCTCCCTCACCACGTGCCATCCCTTCAGCCGACAGTAACTCCTTCTTCACTAGGAGAGGGCCCAGGCTTTCCAGCTTACCTTCAAGTCAGGAGACACCCCCTGAAGAGGCCCAGTGACATCCAGGCCCAGACCTGGGCCCAGCCCCCCCAGGGCGTGGGCAGCCCTGCCACCACATCCCTCCCTTTCTTTCTTCCTTCCCAGGGTTTTTGCAGCTCAGCTCCCTCTCAGCCGAAGAGAAGCACCAGTTAGCGTGTCGCAGGAAGGAGGTTTCAGCAGGGTCCAGGAGACGCTTTGAAACAGGAATTGACTCAGGTCCAGGAAAGTATACATGGGCACCTTGGCAATGCAGGTGCTCCATCTCCTGCTCGTACACCCCAGGCCATGCCAAACTGACCATCTGTTTATCAACGGTCATGGATTTGGGAAGCCAGACAGACCCGCCCGCCCATCACCGGGGCATTTCCTCCAGGCCAGGTCCGCAGAAGTGACCACCCCTGAGATGAACGGCTCTTGGGATGAAACTGAGGAGGAGCTTTTACAGTTTGCTGAGGCTTCACACCCTTTGTTGTTAGGAAACTCTGCCTGCAGCCAACTTCGGTCCGGTGAATACAGGCTGAACAGTAGGGTTGTTTCTGTTGTTATTCCCTCTCTGCTCTTTACTATCTCCTTCTAATTTGGATAAAATAATAAGCATCGAGTGCTGGCACGATAAGCACAGTGTTAAACCCTTTGTATTTGGTCACTTTAATCCCCACAATGAACCATTCACCCTTAATGTGTAAACAATGATTAAACATGTCGTTAATACACCACCTTACAGACGAGACACGAGACCTGAAGACTTAGAGAAACTGGGTAGATTGCCCAAGTCGAACAGTAATGGTCGGGGTTTGCACTCCGTCCAAATTCAGAGCCCGCGAGCTCACATCAATGCTCTCCATCTCCCTGCAGCGTTCCGTTCTCCAGACGGGGTCATTCCACCCCCATAAGCCTGTCCCTATTACTTCCCTGTGAGCCAGGAAAGCCAGAACTGGCTCCGAAGGCCGTGGGTAGATTTATAGGAAGGACCGGAGCCACAGACCGTTTCCTCTCCGCGACTCAGTTCAGTCTCTGACCACATCCGCACCAGCCGTTAGGCCTGGAAAGCCTCATCTAGCTCAAATCCTTCCCAACAAAGTGTTTCCTCGTGTTGGAGGGCTGTGCGAGCCGTTGGGGAAGCTCCAGCAGACCAGAGGGGCCTGGGCACAAGGGAAAAAGAATCCTATTTGCAAAGCAGCCGTGTTAGCTAATTAAAAAACACGTCAACAAAATGTCTTTTAAGGAAAATATATTTGGGGAGGTATTATTATGCTCTCACTTGTTTTGCTAGGAACACAGCACTGAATTCCTACGGGGGAAACAGCAAAAGTGAAAGGAAAAACACCGTGGAAGCCACCTGTGGTTGGGTTTTCCCTCCGGTCCCATCTCCCCTGCGTACCTCACCTATCACTGTGTCTGTCCCAGTGACAGGGCCTGTCATGGCCCCGGCTGTCCAGTAGACTGTCATGGCAAAGAGCCCCGACTCTGGAACCAGACAGCCTGGCAGCAACCTTAGGCTAGTTACTGGGCCTGCCTTAGCCTTGGTTTCCCGTTTGTAAATGGCAGTGATAATGACAGTCCCTGCTTCAGCTAGATGAGTTACAATGTGTGAAGCATTTAGAACAGTGACACATGGATTGTAAGTACTCGATAAACGTTCCACTCTGCCACTTAATTAAGAGCCCTGTGAAACTGAGCAGGAACAAGGGTATGAAGTCAGACAGCCTTGCCCTTGAATCCTGACTTTCAACAACTTGCTTAACCTCTCTGACCTCAATAACAGGTCTATCTATAAAATGAACGTAATAATGTCTACATTTTACTAGAGTTATTGAGAGGATTAAATGAGACAATTCGAGGTCTGTCCAGAAGGTATCCAGCCATGTAATATGACAAATAGTGGCATTTATTGAAGAAGATACAAGATACAAGAAACATTGTATTTAGGACAATGACGCCTCAGTCCCCCTCAAAGCAGGCACCCTGGGACCTCACACAGTTCTCCCAATCGCCATCAGTTTTCCCATAGTATTTTCTGAGTCTCATCAACAGGCTGAAATCTCTTCCCTTTCAAAGGTGATTTTAGCCCTGGCTGGTGTGGCTCAGTGGATGGAGTGCTGGCCCTCAAACCCAAGGGCCACAGGTTCAATCCCCAGTCAGGGTACATGCTTGGGTTGCAGGCCAGGTCCCCATTTGGGGGCAAATGAGAGGCAACCACACATTGATGTTTCTTGCCCTCTCTTTTTCCTTCACCTCCCTTCTCTCTAGAAATAAATAAATAAAATCTTTTAAAAACTCAAAGGTGATTTTAGTTTTGGGGAAAGCCAAAAATCACAGGGCGCCAAATCTGGGCTGTAGGGGAGCTGAGTCACCTGGGTGATTTGATGTTTCGCCAAAAACTCTGCACGAGACGTGATGCATGAGCTGGTGTGTTGTTGTGATGGAGCTGCCAAACACCGGTTGCCACAATCACCAGTTGGCAATCACAGCTATGGAGCTGTGGCCTTCTGAATCAGCTGAATAGTTTCCACAGAGGAATATTCAAGCTTAATGCAAAATTTGATAGCAGATTTGTTGCTCTACTCGCTCAGTTATTTTGAAAGCAACGGCCACACAGTACACATGCAATGGCATTTACCACGCCACTGACTAGTATAGTGATGTTGTCGTTGTTCACACACGCACATTCCAGTCTACTCTCCGTGGCTGTCAGATTACATAGATGCCACGCAAACTGTTCTTGTTACATTAACAATGGCTGGACTTTTCCCAGACAGACCTTGTCTATGTAAGGGACTCAGCATAGGGTGTGGCTGAACGTAAGCACTCAGTAAGTGGCCCTTGTTACTATTATAGTTAACTCCCTGAATTTCAGTCCTTTCAGGTGTAAACAGAGACAATAGCACCCCAGAAATTCTGTAAGGGCTGAAGCACATGCCATCTAGTTTTCCTTTCCTTCTCTTTGCTCTTTTAAGATGTTCCACCTATTTGCACATACAGCTACTGACTCACCTGCCAAGGCCCACTCAAAATGCTGCCTCTTACCAGAAGCCTTCCTGGGTCCCACCCAGGGCTTTAGAACCCCTGACTGGTTCTGACTTGAATTCAGAGTCACTCAGTTCTGATCTCATCTCCTGTCCATTCCACTCCATGAACCAGAAGTTCCAGGGCACAGAGCCTCTCCCGATCAGCATCTCCCCAGTGTAAGAACTCCAGTAAATGCAATCCTACCCCTCTCCCAAGTTACCTTGAGATCAAGAGAGATGGTGGTTGAGGGCAGTCTTTGTTACTGACCACTGTCTTTATGGGCTTGTCTCCTAAGCCCTCAGCAGGAATTGGGGGATTGGACCTACAGCCCCAATAGAGCTGAGCCCTCTGGCGGACAGTCTGAGGTTCCACTTAACACGCCATTCCTCTCTCCCTCCCAAGGGCATCAAGGACCCTTGACACGTTGAGACTGCCCACAGCATGTCAAAAATAGCAATATGCATTCACATCCCACGTGAAATGTAATTTACACGTAGACTGTGTACAAGCAGAGGTGCAACTGATTGGCGGGCATTTGGTTTTAAGACTATTTATTTAAATATTTGCAAATTTCCATTTTGCAATGTCCTGTTTCATTTTGAAGCCAGTAACTGTTTTCTATGTTTCAACTGTGGTTCCTACACCCGAAACCTGTTTTCTGAAGGAATGGGCCGGCAGTGCCTCCAGTGCCTGAACCGGAGTGGTCAGATTCCCAGGTCCCAGAGACCATCCCGACCACGCTGGCCCTATTATACTCTCTCTAACTACCTATGTATAGTTCTACAATCTATCTATATATCCTCTATATTCTATCTATCTGTCTATCTGTCTATCTATCTATCTGAGCTGCCTAGGGTAGAAAAGCAACTAGGCAAGTTAGAGTGGCGTGCGTGGTGTGAGACTGCCCTCTAGAGGTTGCTCCAGGAAGATGCAGGTGAGGAGCCCGCTCTTCTATCCGGCTGAGATCAGTCCCACAACTCACTGACATTTACTGAGTGCTTGTTTATACCAGGTACCACGCATGTGCTCTGGAGCAAAGGGTACCATGAAGAGACTAAAGCTCATTCCTGTCTTCGGGAAGCCACCATTTTGCAACAGCGACTGCAAACACATCAACGCACGATCAGAATTCAGTGCAATGGCCGCTGTAACAGATGTACCAAATTCTATGAGAGTGGGGAATAAGTCTGGGGCAGTAAGAGAAGGCATTGCAGAAGAAGTGACATTTAACCTTGGCCTTGAAGGATGAGTAAGAGTTTGCTAGGCAGCGCTGGAGATGAAAGACATTCCAAGCAGAGGGAAGGAACCGCATGAGCAAAGGCAATGTACCGTAGAAATGCAGGCTTGTTGGGGCCCCAGTGAGAGGTGTGGTGTAGCTGGAGCATGCCTAGTATAGAAGAATGCCAGACCCACCTGGAGAGGCAGGTGGGGCCAGGTACAGAGGAAACTACCACTGGAAAAACAAGGACGGGATGTTCTGGCCAGGATCCTGTGCCAAGCAAGAGGGAGGAGCCTCTCTTTGTCCCCACTGCCCTGACTGGGTGAAGACCTTGCTTGCACTGACCTCCTTGTTTCTCCTCCCTGCCCCCTCCTACCTGCCCCGCATGGTGCTACCTAAGGATGCTTCGAAATCACGAGTCCGCTTCTGACTTCCCCCTGCTTCGACCTCTTCATCAATGCACGCAGGACCAAGGCTCTTTTGAGTAGCAAGGACCTGAGTCACGCTGAAGCAACTTATATAACGGGGGGATTACTAAAAAGCCACACGTGGAACGCAGGAGAACAGGCCTCTGAGCCACCAAGCAGCCAGGCCATGTAGTGACAGGAAGGTGGCTGAGTGGTCCACAAGGAGGCCGTGCAGCCGTGGGGAAGGCCGTCCTTTACCGGCAAACATCTCAGGTTCCTACGAAAGCGTGTGAGCGCGATGTGCCCGAAAGCTGAGCGGTTGACGTCTGTGTTAGGGGAAAGAAAGCTCTGGTGCCGGGGAGCACAGAGGATCTCCAAATACTTAAGCACGGCCCAGACGCAGAATGAAATAGTGGCTGAGAGTACTGGCTCTAAAACTAGATGGCCCTATCGCTTACTGCCTATGAGATCCTGGGCAAAATTAACTGACCGCTCCCTGCTCCAGTTTCCTCTCTATAATAACAGCGCAGTACCTACCTCAGACGTAACTGCGCAGATTAAACGCTTCACACATACCGAGTGGTTGGAACAGGGTGTCCACTAATAACCACTCAATAAACGTCCTTTATTATCATTCATGCAAGCACTGGGACAGTCTAATTACCCCCTGGGGTACCCCTGAAAGCCACTCTCCCTTTCTTCCTGGTAGTCGTGGAAACCCCGCCCTTAAGCGTTAGTAGGATAATTGGTAGTTCAGCCAGAGACAAGATTTTATGACCCTCCTTGCAGCTGCGGGTGGCCTTGTGACTAAGTTCTGGCCAGTGGGAGGTGAGCAGTAGTGACGTATGCATCTTCTAGATTGCATCTTTAGAAGAAAAAATGTTGTTTGTTCTCTTCACATTCCTGCTTCCTGTTGACTGACGAGTGGCTAGACACAGAGATGGAGGCCACGTGTTGAAGGTAGCAGAGAAACCCTAAAAGGCCCGGTTGCTCACCTCCAACTGCCGGTCACCTCTTCTTGGTGTCAGCGCTGCCCGAGGACTCTCTCCTGTCAAGGCCTCCAGGCAAGTGCGGCAGTTTCAAGCATACATCCACGCAACAACATCCACAGGGAGAAAAAGAATAATTTATCCCTGCTGTGTCTCTTAGAAACCCCCCAGCAGACTTCCCTTCATCTCTCATTGACCAAACTTGGTTCTGTGTAGAGGAACCAACCATCTCAGTTGCCCTGAGAGGTTTTCTGAGATGTGGGACTTCCGTACTAAAAAAAACAACACCCTCCAGAACTCCCCATGGGCTCAGATTGAAGCTAATCTCCAAGTAAGACCATATCCTTGCTCCCCTTTTCCCTGCTTCCCTCATTTCCTTAGGACAGCCTGTCCATCAGTCACTTCCCATCTCAGGCTGTGCTGGGCTGCTAGTCTAGCAAACCCAATGTAGACAGTTGACCATGACTAAACCACACAGTGGCAAGGAAAATGCAATTACCACGATTCATTCAGGCTCTGGCCCTGGGGCCGGGCTGGAGTCCCCTTCTGCTGACACACAGGGCACTGTGGAGAAGGAACTCTGGGCTCAAACCAGACGACAGTAAGGACGAAGAGAAAGACATGATTATGGGGAAGGCGATCAAACCAATAGAGTGTTCTAGCACGTAATGCTCTTGGGGGAAGAAAAGAAGTAATCCTAGTCCTGGCTGGTGTAGCTCAGTGGCTTGAGCACGGGCTGTGAACCAAAGGGTTGCCAGTTCGATTCCCAGTCAGGGCACATGCCTGCATTGTGGGCCAGGTCCCCAGTAGGGGACATGTGAAAGGCAGTCACACATTGATGTTTCCCTCCCTCTCTTTCTCCCTCCCTTCCTCTCTTTCTAAAAATAAATAAATCTTTAAAAAAAAAAAAAAAGAAGTAATCCTATAAAAAATAAAATTATTTGGGAATTTTTAAAAAGAAGGAATCTTGTTATATCTAGGCTACCCATTGTATAAGGTGCAAAGTTTGGGGTTTTATGAAAGTTAAGCCTCAGCTTTTGCTCCCTGGGAAATACCCATGTACTTTAAATCTTCCCAACTTTTAAATAAACTTAATTTGGATTCTGTTACTTACAACCAAAAGGTCCTAAATGACCTAGGAATGAGCATCTGGAGTAGGGTTCATATAATAAACCCTGAAAGAAACTGCGGACTTGGCTGAGTTGGGAGAAGGGGACGAGGAGGAACATGTGACCACCACTACCTTGCTACATGGGAGCGAAGTGGTTGGTTAAGCTCTTCCCTGAGGTTTTATGGTGCTTAGTCCATGTGTCCACTGACATCAGGCTTCAGGTGACTTCACAGCAAGCAGAACGTGTTGGTCATCGCTTAGGGACTTCAGTAAGCTGCAGCCAGAGAGACAAGCTGTTATCTGTCACTGGCCCAGTTGACCAAAGACGGTAAAACCAAGGGTAACCTGGGATTGTCACATACAGTCTAGATCAAGAACTAGCTTTAAGTGCCCTGGCTGGTGTGGCTCAGTGGATGGAGCACCGGCCCGCAAACCAAAGGGTCACTGGTTCAATTCCCAGTCTAGGGCACATGCCTCGGTTGCGGGCCAGGTCCCCAGTATGGGGTGTGTGAGAGGCAACCACACATAGATGTTTCTCTCCCTCTCTTTCCCTCTATCTCAATATAAATAAATAAAATCTTTTTAAAAAATAGTCTTAAATTCTGCTAAATTGTGGTGTCAGATTCTCTGATTCTCCATACCACCTCCACACCCCAGAATACAGTTTGGAGAATTGATAGAAAACCAAAAGGTCTTAGCTGTTGGAATAAGGATGTTGATTCATCCATTCAATAGATACCGAGTGAGCCCCTTATCTGGGCCAGATACTATTCTAAACAGAGTAAAAAAATAAAAGGAAGGGGCAGGAGGCAAAAATTCCTGCCTCAAAGAGTTTAAATGCAGGAGGGAGAAGGACGATAGAGAGTAAACCTAACAAACCATTACACTCATGTGTTGCAGTCAGAACAGAACAGTGGTCAGAAGGTACTAAGTACCACAGGGGAAATCAGAGAGCTGCGTAAGAAGTTTGGGGAGAGTAGGGTAGTTGCCATTTTAAATAGGGCGGTCAGTACAGGCCTCATTGGCAAGGCGAGATTTGAGCAAAGACGCGAAAGAAACTAGGGAGTAAACAGTGTGGATTTAAAGGGGAAGAGCAAGCACATGCCTGGGTGCTCAAGCAGTAGCAGAAAGGAGAGGAGACGGGTAGGACAGGTCAGACAAGCAACCAGGGATGAAGTGGGATGGAATGTAAGGGCTTTGGCTTTTCTCTGAGCAAAATGAGAAGCCAGGGCAGAATCTTGAGCAGAGGAGTGACTTAGTGAACTTACACAGTAACTCCTCACTTAACATCCTGAATAGGTTCTGCGACTGTAAGCTAAATGACGTGTAACCGAATCAATTCCACCGTAGGCTAATCGATATAAACAAGAGTTAAGTTCCCACTCATCTCATCAACATTATAAGGAAAGGACATTATTCCAGGACATGCTATATCTTAAGAGGATCTCTCTGGCTGCTGGATAGATGAGGATAGATGATAAAGAAGCAAGTAAAAGCAGGGCAAGTGATCAGTCTGTGCAGGAATCCCCCTGAGAAAATGAAGGGGCCTCTGCACTGGAGGTGTGGAGAAGTGGTCAGATCGTGGATGGAATTTCAAGGCAGAACCAAAATGGTTTCCAGGGCTGGGGTTGCGGTAGGGTGTAAGAGAAGCCAGTTTGTTAAAAAAAAAAAAAAAAAAAAATCCTCCAGTCTTTCCAGTCTTTCCACTGAGTACCCCCTTGCCGTCCTTCCGTCCGTGGGACCAAGGTGAAATTGCCTCCCATTTTAAATAAGCTTCCCAGTAGCTGTGGAATGCAAGGTTGTGGAGTTTAACTTCCAAGGCAGATAAGAGGAGAAAGGCTCCCATCACCCCTCATTATTCACCGTCGTACCCTGAGGCTAAGGTTCTCCATTCCACCTGGACAATTATCAAAGACAAAATTCCTGCTTTGGGCTCTTTAGCAGAGACCTCCCAAATGAAATGCTCAGGCTCCTGAGGTGTTCTGGGAACTGTAGCACTAGAAAAAAATATAAAATGCTGGCCAACAGAAGCCTGGGACTTTCTTAATCTAAGGCTGCAGGCTGACTCAGTCCCAACCCCCATAAAAGAATACAGCAGTAGCAGGAAGAGGATGCTCAGCCTGCACAGGTCCCTACTGGAGATTCTACGTATCCGTCTTCTTCAGAGCTTTCCTGAAGGATGCTGCTTATACAAGGGAAGTCCTCCAAGCACTTTAATCCTAAAGACCAGGGAACTCACTCCACTGCCCAGGAAGTGAGTTACACAATGGTGCCTGTGAGAGTTGCTGATTCTAGTACAGACTTGTCCTAGAGAGCTCAGGGTAGCAATTGTGATTGTCATTTCCACCCCCCCACTATTGTATATGAGTACTGACTACTAGTAGGTACTGCTAATTAGAACTAAAACTGGGACTCTGTTATGGTCAGTAAAATATAAGGAAGTGTACCTTATAATTGATGTTACTATGAGTGTGGTTGTTTAGAAATACTTTGGGGTTGGAGAAACTCAAGAAAATTTAATGAACATGCTTAGTGAGCAAACTGCTGGGAGAGGCAAAATTGATTTAAAATACATATATTGTATCATTTGATGCTTTTTTTAAAGATTTTATTTTTATTTATTTATTTATTTTTAGAGAGAGGGGAGAGGGAGAGAAACATCAATGTGTGGTTGCCTCTCACACACCCCATACTGGGGACCTGACCTGCGACCCAGGCATATGCCCTGACTGGGAATTGAACTGACAACCCTTTGGTTCACAGGCCAGCACTCAATCCACTGAGCCACACCAGCCAGGGAGGATGATTCAACTTTGACAAGAGGAGTAGTGTTTGTCCTTGAGGTGGCTGGGTTATGCTTGGTGGCGATAGTCTTAGGCCATACAGGGAGAAAGGTCTGTTTGTGTCTGTGTGTGCATGCAGTTGTGCCGCACACGTGTGCTGAACAACGTGGCCTGGAATGTACACAAGGCTGGGAGACCTCTCCGTTGGTCTGCCTGGCCATGAGTCCTCACGTCCCCTTCTCGGACACTGTCCCTCAGTTCTCGGTGTGGACTCGGACAGTCACATTGGAAAGGTTTTTTTCTTTTTTCCTTTTTTGTCTAAATTAATGTTTTTCATGTTTTGATTTCTTTTTTTAAATATCATAGATTTTCATTGTGCTATTCTCTCGAATATTGTTTTCCCCCCTCTTTATTCCCCTCCACCCTGAACACCCACTCCTACCTATACTCCTCCCCTTTAGTTCATGTCCATGGGTCGTACATATAAGTTCTTTGGCTTCCACATTTCCTACAGTATTCTTAACCTCCCCCTGTCTATTTTCTACCTACCGTTTATGCTACTTATTCCCTACACCTTTCCCCCATTCTCCCCCTCCCCTGCTGATAACCCTCCATGTGATCTCTATTTCTGTGATTCTCTTCCTGTTCTAGTTGTTTGCTTAGTTTGTTTTTGTTTTAGGGTTTTTTTTTACATTCGGTTGTTAATAGCTATGAGTTTGTTGTCATTTTACAGTTCATAATTTTGATCTTCTTTTTTTTAGATAAGTCCCTTTAACATTTCATAAGATAAAGGCTTGCTAATGATGAACTCCTTTAACCTGGCCTTATCGGGAAGCACTTATCTGTCCTTCCATTCCAAATGAAAGCTTTGCTGGATAAAGTAATCTTGGATTCCAGTCCTTGCCTTTCATGATTTTGAATACTTCTTTCCAGCCCCTTCTTGCCTGTAAGATTTCTTTTGAGAGATCAGCTGACAGTCTTATGGGAACTCTTTGTAGGTAACTGTCTCCTTTTGTCTTGCCGATTTTAAGATTCCTTACCTTTCATCTTGGTTCATGTGATTATGATGTGCCTTGGTGTGTGCTTCCTTGGGTCCAATTTCTTTGGGACTCTCGGAGCTTCCTGGACTTCCTGAAAGTCTATTTCCTTTGCCAGATTGGAGAAGTTCTCCTTCATTATTTTTTCAAATAAGTTTTCAATTTCTTGCTCTTCCTCTTCTCCTTCTGGCACCCCTATGATTTGGATGTTGGAACGTTTAAAGTTGTCCTGGAGGTTCCTCAGCCTCTCCTCATTTTTTTTTTTTTGAATTCTTGTTTCTTCATTGTGTTCTGGTTGAATGTTTCTTTCTTCCTTCTGCTCGAAACCATTGATTTGAGTCCCAGTTTCCTTCCTGTCACTGTTGGTTCTCTACATTTTCCTTTATTTCACTTTCTATAGCCTTCACTCTTTCTTCTATTTTGTGACCATATTCAACCAATTCTATGAGCATCCTGATCACCAATGCTTTGAACTGTGCATCTGATAGTTTGGCTATCTCTTCATCACTTAGTTGTATTTTTTCTGGAGCTTTGATCTGTTCTTTCAATTGGGCCTTTTTTTTTTTGGTTTCCCTGCACCTGTTATGTAGTAAGGGGCGGAGCCTTAAGTATTCACCAGGGCCGGGCAACCCACAACACTGCGTTGTGACTCTGTATGTGGGGGAGGGGTCTGAGATGGAAAAATGCCACTTGCTCAGCTCTCCGCCAGTTTTCAGTCCCTTCCACCGCTTCCCACAATCAAACTGGACCCTTCTGGGGCTGATTCCCACGTGGGTGGGTTTGTGTACATTCTAGGACCTTGTGGGTCTCTCCAACGAACTCTCCTGTGAGGCTGGGAGTCTCCCCCGCTGCCTCAACCCCCACAGGCTTTTAGAGCCAGAGGTTTTGAGCCTTTATTTCCCCACACTGGAACCCTGGGTTTCAAGATCTGTCTCACTCCCCAGTTGTTCCTCCTGGTTTATCTGCACGCAAATGTAGGACCACCTGCTCCACCGGCCATCGCCTTGCCATGAGTCCTCTCTGCCCGGCTGCCTGTCTCCACCCCTCCTACTAGTCTTGGTGAGTATTTCTTCTCTAACTCCTTGGTTGTCAGACTTCCATACAGTTCAATTTTCTGTCAGTTCTGGTTGTTTTTTGTTTTTAAATTTGTTGTCGTCCTTCTTTTGGTTGTGTGAGGAGACACAGTGTGTCTCCCTACGCCTCCATCTTGGCCGGCAGTCCTGTGTTGATTTCTTATTTAATTTCATTGTGGTCAGAGACTGTGGTCTGTATGATATTGATTCTTTACTATTTATTGAATCTTGTCCTGTGGCTTAGTAAGTGATCAATTTTGTAAGTGTTCCATGTGTGCTTGAAAAGAATGTGTACTCTCTAATTGTTGAGTGCAGAGTTCTGTATTAGTTCAATAAATACAGGTAGTTAATTGTGTTGGTCAGATCTTCTATATCTTAGTTAATTACTGGTCTTTTAAATCTATCAATTACTGACAAAGATGTGTTAAATCTCCCATCATGAGGGTGAATTTCTGAATTTCTCCTTATAATTCTGTCAATTTTTGTTTTACATGCATGTTATTAGATGCATACAGCTTAGAAATGTAGTTTCCTCATGAATCAAACCTTTTATTAATGTATGTATGAGCCTCTTTTCTGTAGCAGTTTTGTTTTTGTTTTAAAGGATATTGTGCCTCATATTAATATAGTTATAGGACCAACTACTCTTCCCTACTTAAAAGCACTGCTTCAGAAGTCCTCCTTTTTCTCTTCATCAGTTTTTTTCCATCTCTGTTGGTTTATTCCAATCTGAATGAAACCATGTTGCTATTTTTCTATCAAAGAAAAATTCACTTGACCCCACTTCCTCCTCCAGCAATTCTTTGTTCCCCTTTACAGAAAAATTCCTCAAAAGAATAACATTTAGTTCTCTCCTCCCATTCTCTTATTTTTCTCATTCTTAGTGTTTCATTCACTGTTTTACATTATGTTTTTAAATAACCTGTTGTATAGAAACAGACTCAGAGACAGAGAACGGATTGACAGTTGTCCGAGGGGAGGGGTTTTGGGGGACTGGGTGAAAAAGGTGGAGGGATGAAGGAAAAGAAAAGAGAAACTTATAGACACAGACAACAGTATGGTGGTTAACAGAGGGAAAATGGGTGAGGGCAGGTAGAAGAGGGCAAAAGGGGGATAAATGGTGAAATGGTGACAAAAAGAAACTTGACCTTGAATGGTGAACACACAATGCGATATATACGGATGTGCATTATCGAATTGTACACTTGAAACCTATGTAATCTTATTAGCCAATGTCACCCCAATGAATTCAATAAAAAAATTTTAAATATAAAAATGAATAAATAAACTGTTATATTTCAGAAGAAATACACAAGCATATAGAAAATTAGAAAATATAGATAAGTAAAAATAGTAAAATGAAAACATCATATTCTCACCATGCTGAGAGTTTCAATGTTAATAACTTAGTAAAATTACAGTAATAAATGGATCTTTTGTATATATATGTATTTTAATGTATGGTTTTTTAAAATCAATATGAGATCATATTATACATACCATTTTATAACCTCTTTATATCATTTATTCACCTCTACCTTTCCAAATTGGAAATTTTTCATCTCACTCGATACATAGGCTATAAGCAAATTTTCCCAATTATCCCAAAAATTTCCTTTATAACTGATTTGTCCATACCAGTATCTAACCAATAGCTACATGTTGCATCTGGCCTTCTAGTAAAATCCCCTTTTTTCATGACACTAACTTGTTGAAGGGACTAGACCAGATGTCCTACCTTTTGAATTTGTCTGGTGCTCCCTCCTGGTACTGTTTAGCTTGTCCCCTTATAACCTGAATTTCTTATAAACTGCAAGTCAGATCTAAAGGATTAATGGATCCAAGTTAAATTGCTTTGATGAGATAGGTATATGACAGATGGTGTTGTATACCTTACATTGCACCGCATCATAAAATACCATATCTGCTGACACACCTATTGTGACAGAACTATTGGCCACTGGTTCAGGGTGAGGAGAGCCTAATCCCTTCAGAATGGATTACATGTCCCCCTCCAGACTAGAAAGAACATCAGTTCCCTGCCTGCTCACTGTCCTGATGGGTTCAAGCCAATTAACAATCCTGGCCTGAATCAGTAATTTCATAGGGTTTGCAAAATGATGCTGTTCAAATTCTAGATCTTTCAGTAAACTTTTTCCTTATCAACTGAATTTATTTGATTATGCTAAAATATAGTTCCTACTATAAAGGCAAGATAAATGCTTGTTTATTTTCCTTTCATCACCAATTTTCAAAGTAAGTTCAGTTAAATAGCCTCATAAAATGATAGCAAATAACTATTCTTAAACCCTGTCAAATCAGCTTGTACTCCCGCCAACACACAAAACTCTGGTTAAGTTCACCGATGACCTCCAGGTTGCTCCATCAAGGGGCAAGTCTAGTTTTCACCTGAGTTGACCTATCAGTGGCATTTGAGACAGTTGATCACTCCTTTCTCTTTGAAACACCTTGTTTATTTGACTTTCAAGACACCACCTTGCCTTAATTATCCTGCTACTTCCCTAGCCATTCCTTCTCAGACTCCTTTGTTAGTTCCCCTCATTTACCTGACCTCTTTTATTGGGGTTCCCAAAGCTCCCTCCTTGGATTTCTCTATCTACACTTACTCTTTTTTTGACCTTGAACCAAAAGGACATTTCAATTCCATCTCCCTACCTTAACAAGCCCCAAACCCTTCCATCCCTGTGGTGAATTAAAACTCGAGCTACTCAAGCTTTCTATGTCTGACCTCCCTTCTCTACTCCACCATATTCCCAGCCATGGTGGCTTCAGCTTAGTATTCCACGATTACCACTCTGGTTTTGTGTTCTCTGTTTTGGCTCCCTAAGGACTTTCCTTACTTTCTTGTGAGCTCAGTTATGCATTTAAAAACTAGGATTTATCACTAAGAATCATTTCTCTCTTTCCCTTCCCCCCTAAAAAAAAACCCTTCCTTTTATGTTTGTAACTATTAGTGTTATGGAATGAATTACCACCAGCTGGGTCTTGGGGCAGAGGAAGTGTTGTTTTAGACTGTGGGAAATTGGTGATTTGGATATAATATAGAATACATTTCCTTTAGCTGTCAAAAACAAAGCTATGCACTTAAAAATATGTTTGTTATATTTTATGTAGCATTTTTAGGTGTTGTGGCAGGAGGATTTTTAGAGTATTCAGTCTAGCCATATTGCCAAGTGTAGCAGTCACATTTGTGCTGTCCCCTGGCCATGGCTGATGGGTCTACGACTAGATACACCAACTCCCCTCTGTGTTTTATACATGTTGTTCACTCTGCCTGGAATAGCCTCATCCATTCTCACCCTCTCCCTTAATTTTGTATCTAGCTGACTGATACCTATCCTCCAAACTCAGCCCGGAAGTCGTTTTTTCAAAAAGCTTTCCTAGGTTCTCTCCACATAGAGTTAGTCCTTCCCTTCTTGTATTTTGCAGCTAGTTTCGTGATGTTCATTAACATGATAGTTTTAATTATTTGTTCACACATTTATTTGCTTGCTAATTTTGAGTTTATTTAGGCTGAGACCGGTGGTACTCCTCTGTGTACTCCCAGGACCAAGTACAGGGCTTGTGACCGGTAAGTGCTCAAGAATATTTCTTGAATTTCTAAAGAAACAGTGAGGAATTGGGCTTGAATGAAAAGACAGAGAATTTGAGATAAGAGTCCAAGTGGGAGAGGTGGATGTTGCAAACAATCAGAAATGCCTTTGAAAAGCAGAACCTGCTGGCTAATTACTCAGAAATGTGTCCTTTTCCTCCTTCGCCCAAGGCATTGCTGCCTGCCCAGGAATTCTCTCAGAATTCCCTGCTGTTGTTGTAATCCTCCAGATGTCAGGTCTAGACCTGAGGCTTTCCAGCTGCCCACCACTGCTCACAGGCTCTCCTGGTTTACCAGTACTTTCTGTCATCAAAAGAGCACTTCCACATACACTATCTCATTTACTCCTTATCATAATCGTGTTGAAAAAGGGGTTTCTCCCTTTTACAGATGAAGAAGTCTCAGAGAGGTTAAGAACTTTGCCCCAAATCAAACAGGAGTGGTAAGTGGCAGTGTCAGGATTTGAATCCTGATTATTTAACTCCGAAACTCACATTCTAAACATGACACTAATTGGCCTGATTTCCAGTAGGACACAGGATAAATCTGACACCTTTGAATGCATGCTGAGTAGAACTGTGTGACAAATCTGTATGTGAAAAAAAATTAATACTTGTAGACAAAGTCAGGGATGATCCACATGAAAATGTAACTTGTCCTAGAGTAGTAACAGAAACGAAACATTTACCAACCACTAACATGTGTCTGGCCTTTATTTTATGTATATATTTATTTATTTTTAAAGATTTTATTTATTTATTTATTTTTACAGAGAGGGGGAGGGAGGACGAAAGAGAAGGAGAGAAATACCAATGTGTGGTTGCCTCTCACATGTCCCCACCCCCTACCGGGGACCTGGCTGGCAACCCAGGCAGGTGCCCCAACTGGTAATCGAACCAGCGACCCTTTGGTTCAAAGGCCAGCACTCAGTCCACTGAGCCACACCAGTTGGGGCTGTCTTGCCTTTATTTTAAAAAGAAACATCAATTTGCTGTTCCACTTATTTATGCATTCATTGGTTGATTCTTGTATGTGCCCTGACCAGGGATCGAACCCACGACTTTGGTATACTGGGACAATGCTCTAACCTGACCTACCCAGACAGTCCTGAGTTCAAATACTGACTTTTCCTCTTACCCAATATGCCAAACTGGAGAAAGATAGTCTATTAAAGGGGATAATGTATAAAATGGGATAATAATACTTAAAGGGTTTTTGTAAGGATTAAATTGTTTAGATTTACTTGTTTATTTTTCATTACGTATTGGTTTTGAGGGTACAGCTTAGTGGTTAGACAATCATATACTTTACACAGTGTTTCCCTCAATACCCCACCTGACACCATACATAGTTATCACAATGTTATTGACTGTATTTACTACGTCTTACTTCCACATGACTATTTTATAGCTACCAATTTGTTCTTCTCAGTCCCTTCAACTCTTTCACCCAGTGCCCCCACCCCACCTCCCCTCTGGCAACCACCAGTTCCTTCTCTGTATCTGTGTGTCTGTTTAAATTTTGTTTGCTTATTTTGTCCTTTAGATTCCACATATAAGTGAAATCATATGGCATTTGTCTTTCTCTGACTGACTCATTCCACTGAGCATAATATCCTTCCATGCTGTCACAAATGGTAAGAATTCATATTTTTATGGCCGATATTCCATTGTATATATGTGCCACAGCTTTTTAATCTACTCATCTATTGATGGACACTTGGGTTGCTTCCATAGCTTGGCGATTGTAAATAAGGCTGCAATGAACATAGAGGTGTATACATTCTTTTGAATTAGTCTTTTGGGTTTCTTCAGATAAAGCCCTAGAAGTGGAATCACTGGCCAGTAAAGCAGGTTCATTTTTAATCTTTTGGGGAAACTCCACACTGTTTTCCACAGTGGCTGCACCAGTCCGTATTCCCACCAACAGTTCACTAGGGTTCCCTTTTCTCCACATCCTCACCAACACTTGCCATTTGTGGATTTATTGATGAAAATCATTCTGACAGGTATGAAGTGGTATCTCATTGTGGTTTTAATTTGCATCTCTCCAATGATTAGTGATGTTGAGCATCTTTTCATGTCTATTGGCCATCTGTATGTCCTCTTTGAAAAAGTGTCAGATCCTCTGCCCATTTTTTAATTGGATTGTTCATTTTTTTTAGTGTTGAGTAGTACCAGTTCTTTAAAAATTTTAAATATCAACCCTTTATTAGACATATCATTGGTGAATGTGTTCTCCCATTCAGTAGGTTGTCTCTTAGTTTTTTTGATGGTTTCCCTTGCTGTGCAAAAACTTTTTAGGTGATATAATCCCATTTGTTTATCCTTTCTTTTGATCACTTGGCTGGAGCTTCATCCCATAGACCAAAAGGTCACAAGTTCCATTCCAGGTCAGGGCACATACCCAGGTTGCTGTTTGATACCCTACCCCCAACTTGGGGTGCATACAAGGTGACCAAATGTTTCTTTCTCCCTCAGTAGAAGCAATGAAAATAAATAAATAAATAAATAAATAAATAAATAAATAAATAAATAAATAAATTTTAAAAGCTCGCAATTCCTCAAGAATTTCTGGATCAAAGAGAACGGACCATTCAACATCTTTCAATGAGTTTTGCCAGATTGCTTTCAAGAAAGGTTTTCTATTTCATACTCTCATCAGCAGCACAGGAGTGCCTGGCTCACATTAATAAAAGAAAACCTACTCTGCCCTGGCTGGTGTAGCTTAGTGGATTAAGTGTGGGCCTGTGAACCAAGAGATCATGGTTCGATTCCCAGTCAGGGCACATGCCTGGGTTGCAGGCCAGTTCCCAGCAGGGAATGCACAGGAAGCAACCATACATTGATATTTCTCTCCCTCTCTCCTTCCCTTCCCCTCTGAAGATAAATAAATAAAATCTTAAAAAAAAAAAAAGAAAATCTACTCTTGATAACTGCAAAATGTTAGTTTAAACTTCTATTTCTTTGATTAGTGAAGTTGGACATTCTATCCTTCAATTTACAATAATTTAGTGAATTGTTTATTCTTATCCTTCACTCATTTTTCTATCAGGGTACTGTTCCATCTTTAGAATGTCGCTTTTACAATAAAATAAAAATAAAAAAAATTAGCCCTAGCTGGTGTGGCCCAGTGGATTGAGTGCCAGCCTACAAACCAAAGGATTGCAAGTTCAATTCCCACTCAGGGCAAAGGTCTGGGTTGTGGGCCAGGTCCCCAGTGAGGGGTGCGCCAGAGGCAACCACACATTGATGTTTCTCTCCTCTTTCTCCCTCCCTCCTTAAAAATAAATAAACAAAATTCTTTAAAAAAAAAAACCCTAGTTGCTAGTGCATAACTGCTAGACACCGGCAGAGGTCCACAATGGCGCGCTCGCCCACCAGTGAACTCTCAAGGCCAACGGACTGCTTTTATTCCCCACGGCGGAAGCAAGGTTTCCACAAATCACCATCGCGGGAATTTGCAGTAAAGGCGTCAGCTTCCCCAGCCCCAGGAAGAAGGTCTCGCGGGATCTCAGCTGTCCTTGGGACCTACGACCTGACTACAAATCCCAACATGCAACTCGCTAAAGGCCCGAGAACCCGAATGAAGTCTCGGGTCCAAGGTCATGTGTCTGTCTGCGTAAGGCGTCCGGTCATCTCTCTCACGCCTTTTTCTACAGCTTCCACCTTAGCCGCCATTTTGTGCGGGAGGTTACGGAACTTCTGAGTCCCACCAACTCTATGGTCTAGCATTTCAAAGATCAACCAATCGGAAGCCATATCTTTGAGGAAAACCCCGCCTTTAGCCGCAGGGAGGCGGGAAATGCCACGAAGCTCCTGTGAAGAGAGAGGAAGGAGCTGTGGAAAACCAATAAGAAAGGAGGAATTGAGGACGTCAACCAATGGGGACGCAGAGGGATTGCGGCCAATGAAAGTGGGGGGACCCCGGGACACGTGGGTGGGGGAGCTGAGCTCTGAAACCTAGAGCTAAAGCTGGGACGTGAGTCAGTCACCTTGAGCGGGGCGAGCGCCGTGGTCTGAGCAAGGGCAGCAGGGCAGTGGGAGTGCAGGTGACTTGGGGCCGGAAACCCGCGGTTCGCAGGGGTGTGGGTTGGGCTGTGTGGAGGGGCATTTACCCCTAGGGCCGGGAGAGATGACGGGCATCTGTAACCTTAACTATTAGTTAATTGCCAACGGTAATGAACGACTTACTGTACGACTGAGGCTGTGTAAAATGAACGAACAGGACCCTTCCTGCACGGCACCTACCCAGTGTTGGCCTCGTCTTCCCGAGGGGACCATCCTCTTTCGCTACATTTCCCTCCTGGGGCTCAGGCCTCCTTCCTCTACTTCCGATCTCCATGACCTTCCTTTGCAGATCCGTCTCACTGAAAGTGGTGGACCCGGGAGTTCGCGTTGTCCCTCTGACCTCTAATGCTGGGCACGGTGCTAGGAAGAGCGTGGTCCAGGGAGGACGGGCCAGGGTGAAGGGGACGAACGAAGGTCGCCACTATAAAGAAATAAGCAGACTGTCAATGGAATTTTCTGTTTTCCTCTGCAGACTGAAAAAATGCAGACCACCGGGGCTCTACTCATTTCTCCGGCTCTGGTAAGCTGCGGCTCCGGGGTGCTCTGTAGTGCCACGTGTGGGAGCCATCATTGTTTGATGAATGAACGGAGAGAATCTTGGCATCCTGATGATGTTGGCTCTTTGGGGAGATGGTCGGATGTGATGCAGTTAACCCCCGTTTACTTGGATGTGTAAACCAAAGTATCTTGGCTTGGAAATGTGATCAGAGTCCGGATCTGACGTTTACCCTCTGGCTTAGTAAGACAGCCCACGAATAACCGTGATTCCCTCTCTTGGCTGCACATCAGAATCAACTGGAGATCCTTGGAAAGTAATGATGTCCTGGCTGTACAGATTCTGGGAATGAGAGTGGAACCCATGCAGATATATCGAGAAAGCCATGTTACAAAGGGGTCTGCTTAGGTGTCTGTTTCAGGAGCCTCTCCAGGCTTACTGGTCCACTCCATTCCAGATATATAACAATGAGTACCATTTCAGCAAAATCAGATTTCCCCCTTTTGATTCCTTTGGTAATCTGGGTACAAAGCCTTCCTGAACCTGGTTTGATATTAGTGTGGGCTTTTGCTGTATTCTGGGATACTGATCAGGGCCGTGCCCGTAAAAGTGAACTTTGGTACCTACTTTTAAATGGGAAGGTTGCCACTGCTGACACCACCAGGGTCTCAGGGCAGCTGCGTTCGGTGCAGGCATAGTTGGTAGAAACAGGAATACATTAATTGATCTTGAAGTACATTGAACTTTTTCTGTTCCTAACATTTGCAGTCCTTGACAGAAGCTCGGCATTTAGGGTTTTTTTTCTTCTTCTTTGTCTGATTTGGGGGACGTGTCTTTCTGATTTTACAGATCCGCTGTTGTACCAGGGGTCTAATCAGGCCTCTGTCTGCCTCCTTCCTGAGTAGGCCAGAGATCCCCTCTGAACAGGTAAAGTAGTGTGGGCTCAGTTGCGAACTTCTCCAGACAGAGGTCCTTCAAGTTAGTTGTGTCGCCTTGAGGCCAAAGTGGAAGGAGAGTTAGAGAATCCGTGGTGCTTTAATAGTTCCAAGTACCCCCAAGGTGAGCATTGCAGGGGAGAAACTTGCAAACGTGAGGTTACCCTAAGGGTAATGCCCAGCATGCTCTGCAGTCAGCGTTCTGTACTTGCCAGGCAGTTTGCCAGCAGTTTCAGAGCTCGGGTGGGTGGGGTCAAGGGGGTAGAGTCAGACACCGTCCTTGTGCAGCACTCTCTCCTTTGTCTCTTCCTCTCCTTCCTTACTTCCCTCTCTCTCTGTCCTTCTAGCCTTCCTACAGCAGCTCCCCACTCCTGGTGGCCAGACGGGAGTTCCAGACCAGTGCTGTCTCCCGGGACATTGACACAGCAGCCAAGTTTATTGGTGCTGGGGCCGCCACAGTGGGTGTGGCTGGCTCAGGGGCTGGAATTGGAACAGTGTTCGGCAGTTTGATCATTGGCTATGCCAGGTGAGTTTGGGGGCGGTCTAGAGTCTCTCTCACCGTAAATTCCACCCTCTTTGGGGGAAGCCTTGGCAAGAGAAGATCCCTGTGGCTTCCGGTTTATTGCACCTATCTCCTGTTTTCTCCGGAGGAGAGCAGAATTCCCTGAATGGGAATTTAAACATGCTTCCAACCGGGCTCACTTAAACTTACCATGTCTGGCCAAATCCCCAGGATACGTGCAGGCTAGGCCCTCCCAGTGTTAGCACTCCCCATTCACCTAACCTGCCTGAGTCCTCCACCCCCAGCCCATGTCCTCACCCCTTCCTTTCCATCGATCTCTGTCCCTGGCAGGAACCCGTCTCTCAAGCAGCAGCTCTTCTCCTATGCCATTCTGGGCTTTGCCCTGTCTGAGGCCATGGGGCTCTTCTGTTTGATGGTCGCCTTCCTCATCCTCTTCGCCATGTGAGCCTCCATGGGAGTCACCTACCCATCCCTGCTGCTCCGACTCCAGGCCATGCCCGGTGCTGGGACATGCTAAGCTTTACCATTAAACACAACATTTCTCTAAACCCATGTGCCTGTGCCTCCGTCCTTTGACCTTGGAGAGGGTCTTGGTGGAAAGGTGGGACCAGGGAAGTGGGGTTGGGTTATTGGTGATTAGGAACTCCTCGAGGCTGAGAAAGGCCACTGCCATGCCTGTAAGAACCTGGACATTTCTCTTTCTCCCAGATGAACTTGTCTGATAATTGGTGCTTTTTCCCTTCCAGTTTAGTATAGTAATGTGTGACATTTCTGAGGGGCTCAGTACCAAGGACTTTATGTTTTTATCTCAACAACCTTATGAATTAGAAGTGCAGTGATTAGAACTGTTTGCAAATGGGGGAATGAGGCTTAGGGAAGCAAAATAACCTGGCAGCCATCACAGAGCTGGTAGGTGGCAGAATTGGGGGTTCCCCATCAGGCCAGCCGAAACCTTTAACTGTGCTGTCCCATCTCTTTTAGTTTTGGCCACACAATGGAAGTGGCGCAGATAGGGAGACTTAGTCCCAGAGAAGCTGTATAGCACTTAGAGGTAGAGAGAGACCTCTACCCACCTGCGTTTAGCCTCACTTGTATATTTCATTATCAGTATGCCTTTTTGAATGCCTAGGTGATCTTTTTGTATTTTGTAAAATATGTTTATTGATTTTAGAGAGAGACATTGATTGGTTGCCTCCTGTGCATGCCCTGGCCAGGAGTCAAACCCCGACCTTTTAGTGTTTAGCGCAGTGCTCCAACCATCAGAGCCACACTGGCCAGGGCCGTGGGTGCTCCTGAATAAAGCAGACGAGGTGCATAGTCTCTGTTCCTGGGGAATTCACCGTCTTAGCTTTGCTAGCAGTAAAAAGGGTGTTGAGGGGGAAGCAAACGAACAAATTGCTTAGAGAGCTTTGCCAAGCATCTTGTGGTCTCAGAAAAGTCTACTCTCAGCAGGCTCTCCCGCTTGGCTGAAGTGGGGCTGATTACCCAGGTGAGAGAAAGCTAAGCTGATACATCCACAGCTGCTGCTTCTCTAAGTCCCGGCAGGAGCAAAACAGGAGCAGGATGGAGTCAGGTTGCTGGTAGACATGGTCTGTCTCAAATTCGATGGTTTCAAAAGGAATAAGAACTTCTAAGTGGAACCCATCTTGTGAAAACCTCCCAATTGCCAAATAGATACAAGTGTCTCCTGGCTATAGGGCAAAAATCACTCCCAGCTGAGAACTACTGGTTTACCATAATCTGATGCCTGTCCTCTTAGCCTCTTCCCCTTCAGTAACTCAAGGTTGTCACGATAAGCCAGCAACAGAACCTGAGGCTGAGCCCAGGAATCTCAAGGCCAAAGAAAAGAAATGGGAACTGAGGTTGAACTAGCAGCTGAGGTATCACCAGGGGAGCAGTGGATTAACTGTTAACATGCGCAAACGGCAGCCAGTGACCTCTGAGATAGGCTGATATCCTTACCAGCTCACTAGCCTCTGGCAGTAATCAAGGAGCAGCCCCCAGGGAAGGTGGTTGCCTTTTCTGTCCTGGGAAGCTCCAGGAACCTAGTTTTAACCAAGAGGCTAGTAAGAATTTCCCTTCCTAGTGGGCTCCAAACAGCCTTGGAATGGCTTGGAAATCCAGATCAGCAAGGTTGGGAATGTGGTTGGTAGCCCATGGAGCCCTACAGGGTCAGTGGAGAATACGCCCCTTCCCGCAGCCAGGGCAGGCAGTCCCTTACCACTGAGGTTTTTATCTGGGGTCGATGGTCCATAGGTGGAATCATTTTGCTTAGTGCAAATTATTTGTTGGAGGATACAGACCTGGAGGATGCATTTTTGGGGGAGAAGATCCATTGTTTTCATTATATTCTCTGAGAGGCAATGACCAAAACAAACAGTAATCACTGCCTTAGAGTCGGGCGTGGTAGCAAAGCCTATGGACTTGGAAGTCCAAGGAGCATGCAGACCCCAGCCCTACCACTTCCTAACTAGGAAGTTAATTATCTCCCCTGAGCCTCAGTTTTCTTATCTCTAAAACAGAAGTGAGAACAGTTTGTGGTGGTTGTGACAACAAAATGAGATAATATAGGTAAATTGATGCAAATGATGCATTGATGCATGTAATATATACAGGAACAGTATTAATGAGATATACACTAAGATGTATTTGAGATATATCTTAAAAGTTGTAATGCGATAACAGGTATTATTAAATTTTTAAATATAGATACTATTATTTATAATCTGAAGCCTCAAGACACCATCCAAGTGCTGATTTTTCCTTTTAGTCTAGAATTTATGACCTAGATGGGAACTGTTCATTTATCCCTGGCATTGAGCCCAAGACAGGAGTCTGGACACTCCCTGGAGGGGAAGACTGCTCCAGAGGGCAGTGGGGCACAGGGTTTGGGGGGAAGAGGAAAAGAATGATCAATCTATCGCTTTAGGGACCGTTGAAACATAGCTGTGACCTGGCCTCCAGAACACCGGCTGGCCTCTGTCCTTGGGGGAGGGCACTTGCCTAGTTGCCATGAGCAAGGCACTACCAAACTTCACTGTGTAAAGAGAAAGCTCAATGCGGGGCGGTCCGGTGCTGGGGAGGCGAGAGGCTTGGGTCCAGGTTCCCGTGAGGAAGCCCTCAGTTGTGTCATTCATCACCAGAGGGCATGAGATGGCTCCGGAAGGCACACTCTTGCCCTCTGGCCAAGCTGCCAGTGTAAAGCAGCCAGGTGTTACCTTGAAAAAAGTCAGTGAGCACTGGGTAAAGTGAGCAATGCCAATTTAAAACTTCTTCGAGCCTCTCCCTGGTCCTTCCTCCGTTCCCCAGCTTAGAGGCCTCCTGGAGTTAGTTCCCTTTAAGCAGCTGCCTTCTGCAGCCCTTGAGGCCCAGATTATTTATGCCAAGCTCAGCTCAGCCCTTTGGAAAGAAAATAGGCATATCTGAGGAGGAAGAGGTCAAGTCCTGAAGATCCATGACCAGGGGAAGGACAACTAGCTACCATGTCCTCATTTCCAGCCAAATGTCTGGTCCTGGAGATGCCAGACAGGTGTTCCACACATTCTGCCCTAGAGGATGTCCTTTGTAGTCGCCAGACAGATGAGTAACCAAACCACTAAAGTAAAAGCAGTATGTCCTATAGTAAAAGTATGAATTACTCAGGAGTATGGGGTAATTAAAAATGACTAGTAATATTAATAATATGCCTGGAGGTATTAGGCTTGGCCGAGAAAGTGATATTCCAGCCAGCCTTTAGATGAGTAAAAATAATGAGTTAATTACCGAACATTTACTTCGGCCTGGTACTGTGCGTGTTCATTATCATATCATCACTTTTTTATAGTTGCTATTATTTTACCAATATTACTGATGAGGAAAAGAGGCCTGGCAAGTTTAAATTACTAGGTTTTCCCCTGGTAGAGGGAAAGAATGTTCCAGGTAGAGAAAACGGGAGCGAGGCCTGGAGGAAAGAAGGTACCTGAGCAAGGGAGGTACCAATTATCTGGACAGTACTTGCCACTTAGAAAACTCTTCCAGAAATGCCACACTTAATCCTCAAAAATACCCTGAAAAGTAGGAAATAGCACCATTCTACAGATGTAGACATTGGCTAAAATTGGATATTTGCTGAATGATACAAATCAAAAGTTTGAACCTTTCTTCTGGGTATAAGGTAAGTGTTCTCTGTTCTTTGCCCTGCCACTAAGGGACCTTGTACTTGAAAACAATGGTCCAGTAGAAAGGAGGGGACAAACTAAGGAGTCCACTTATCCTGTGGGCCATCTTTGGGCCTCTGCAGTCTGTTGCCATGGAGGAATTTATGGACCAGTGGTTCTCCTTGTGTGTTGTTACCCAGTGAATTAACTTTTGACCATCTTACTAAATAAATACCTAAGCAAAATTCTGGAATCCTTTTTAAGTGAATAAAACACATAGTTTGAATAGACAATAGATGCACAGTACAACATTTAAAAGGCACCACGTGCACACACACACACACACACACACCCCTTAGGCCCACCTTGTCAGCAAGAAAACTATCCAGAGGCAGCCAGTGTTAAATTTCTTGTGTACACTTTCAGAGATATTCTGGCATCTTTTTACAGAATGGTAAAACACTGTATCAACAAAACAATATCTGTATTGATTGGTTTTATTTCATGTTAAGTACTGAAGCTGTGCCCTTTGCTGGATTCACAAATACATGGTTTGGAGCTCTGAGAGTGCTGTGTGTGTGTGTATGTGTGTAGGTGGATAGGGAGTGTGAGCAACAGTTACCCAAGGACATTTGGTACAAGGTAAAATGCAGTAAGTGTGGGAGAGTTCATAGCTGTGACAGTGTCACGTAGTGGTTAGAACTTTTTGCCTGGAGTCAGATTTGGCGTACAGCCCTCATTCTGCAGCTTGTTCTGTGTGACAGTGCAAGCGGCTGAACCTCTGTAAGACTGTTTTCCATCTGTCAGAACAGACTAAAAATAGTACTTACTTCATAGGGTCCTTGAAAGGAATAAATAAGACAAAGTATACAAGGAGCTTGGTGCATATTAAGCACTCGATAAATGTTTGCTAAAAAAAAAATTTTTAGCTATCAGTAAATGTTGGCCGTTTTCATTCAAGTGTACAATTTTCCTTACCGGAAAACTCACAAAAACTGTGAAAACTGGACTTTAAAAAAATTGGCGGCAAAATATAATTCAAAGGGAGGCTATTCGGCGGACTTTGTATGAATATTCATAAGGGTACCCAAATTATTATGAATATTCATGTCCTTGGGGATGGAAGTAGTATCAATGTTTAGTTACTTGATACTACCCCAGGTTACTCCAAATTCTGAAACACATCTGGCCCCAAGTTTTTCTGGTGAAGAGTAGGAGCTTGTATTCTTACTAGGGAGAAAAGGAAAAGCTTTTTTCTTAGTCCGTAGTATTATTTTTCACCTTTCTTATCAGAGAAGTCCTGAGGAATCCTTCCAGGATTTAAACTCACAGCCCCTTTGCTCGATTCCTGTGTATTCAAGGACTCGTAGGAAGTAAAGATATTGAGCTTGGAATCCAGGCCTGATATTTTTCCCCTTCACCACGCTCTCTAGGTCTGTTTCATCCCTATGGCAACGCCTAGAATTTAGTAGGCTCTTCATAAATATATATTGAATAAACACTAAAATGAGATAGTTTTTTACTCGTAGGTTTTGACTCCTTTCCTTCCTATTGGTCGTGTTGCGAGTTGGGGCAATGGCAGGCAGCCTGCCCTCAGTGGGAGACTGTGCAGGGAGTAAGGACAAATCACAGAGCCTTTCGAGCAGCAAGGGACTTAAGCGAGTTACCCCAGTTTACTCAGCGCCTCCCTACAAGGAAGCTGGGTCCCCAATCTTACCCCATGGGCACATCTGTGGGTCGCTCTTTTTAAGAAGGAATATCGCCCTCCCGTCCTCGCCTTTCAACATTTGAAAACAAAATATTCATTGGAATTGGACTGTCCACTGCACCGAGGTGCCCCGGGACACGCCTATAATTCTTGTCCCGCAAACCGCGGTGCCAACCATCGCAAGAACCAGAACCCGCGGTCCTCCGGCTAGTTCCTCGCCCGCCCGCCCTGGAGGACCGTGGGTGGACGCTCTTGCAGAATGCCTCTCGCTGGTCGGGGCGGGGGGGTGGGTGGAGCCAGCGCAGCCAGGCTGTGGCCACGGAGGGTGGGGACACTCTGGCCCGGCTCTCGGTGGTGAAGAAGACAGTGCGAGCAGCGGCCGCTCTGGTCGGCGGACGTGCTGCCTAGCAGTCCCGGAAGCGAAGCAGTGATGGCGGAGAGTCCGACTGAAGAGGCGGCGACGGCGGGCGCCGGGGCGGCAGGCCCCGGAGCGAGCGGAGTCGCCGGTGTTGTTGGAGTTAGCGGCAGCAGCGGAGGGTTCGGGCCTCCTTTCCTGCCAGATGTGTGGGCGGCGGCGGCGGCAGCGGGTGGGGCTGGGGGACCAGGGAGCGGCCTGGCTCCGCTGCCCGGGCTCCCGCCCTCGGCCGCTGCCCACGGGGCCGCGCTGCTTAGCCACTGGGACCCCACACTCAGCTCCGACTGGGACGGCGAGCGAACCGCGCCGCAGTGTCTAC
Source organism: Trachops cirrhosus (assembly GCA_028533065.1). Lineage (NCBI taxonomy): Eukaryota > Metazoa > Chordata > Mammalia > Chiroptera > Phyllostomidae > Trachops > Trachops cirrhosus. The sequence goes on along the minus strand of CM052545.1, from coordinate 91,541,739 downwards.
TCCGGATCAAGCGGTGAGCCGGGATTTTTCCTTCCCCAGCCCCAAGCTCCGGGGCTCGACCTTCTATGCCCCCCCCACCCCGCCCCAGCCCTTGCCACTACAGCCCTCACCCTCCCCTGCCGCCTCCACGCTTCCCTCGCGGCCGCCCAACTGCAAGGCCCACTCCTGGTCAGCCAGCAGAGTCGGGACCCGATCCCCCACTTCCCCCGTCCCTAGACCCACACGCACCAAACCCCTCTTCGAGTGGCCCAGGTCCGACCCCGCCCCTCGGCAGCCTCCTAGGGGCCCCCTGTCTCCACTCCGGACACCCTCCCCACATACCTCCCGCCCGAAACCCGACCCTTTAGCGCTTCAGTAACACCCCCTCCCGCCCACCGCTCCGCCCCTCTCCCCCTTTCCCACCCTAGCCTGTCTAGGTGCTGTGTGGAGTCCCAATCCATCGGGGTCCCTCTCTGTCGTCTCTTCCTGGCCCTCGTCTGTAACGCAGACCCATCTTGCTTTCCCGGCCTCAGACTCGAAACCAGCCTTTAGTTTTATTCCCCGTTTCCTCAAATCCCCTCCCTGTAGTCCCTTCCCAGGTCTAGTTCACTTCCGTGGTACCCACAATCTTTCCTTGAACCACTTTTCCATAACCCCAAAGCTGTCCACTCTCACACCTGTTCCTGGAACTCAGGCTTCCTCCCCCCAGTCTTACTCTGGCTTGTAATAATGCCACTCAAGATATGTCTTTCCTTATTTTTTGCTCTGGACCATCAGGTTTACTTTCCTAAAGTAAATAATACCCAATTCAAGCATAGGAACAAGGTCCTAAGTCACTTTTGTTCTTGCCTCTTGGGTGACTGATCTTAGATCATTATCATTTAACAGACAACATTTTTGTAAAAATTCTTAGCATAGTATAGTACCTGTCACGTAGGACCTGTTTCCTGCTGACCATGCTCCCTTCAAAGTCCTCATCTGAATGTTCTCATCCCCAACTTTTCAAGTCCCTTTAGGTGTAGCTCTACCTACATTTCAGGGTTTGTGTGAAAATTAAAGAGCACATAAACCTAAAGAACACATTAAAGAGCACATACAGTATACCTGGCCCAATGCGGGACACAGGGCAGTTTTACATTCCTTACATACCTTTGAGTTCGGCCTATGCTTACTTCCTCTGCTCCAGCTATTTGCACTTTTCTGTGTCCCTGTGAAAGTCCCTAGCCTTTTCCCACCTAGAATGCCCTCCTTTAGACCCTCGCTCACGGCTGATACAGTCTAGCTTGTGAGATAGGACCTAGAAATCCTCTCACTTCTATAGCAGCCACTGAATGTCATCTTCCAGCTGGGAGATTCCTGCCCTGTTAGTCTCTTGGGCAAGAAGATCGTTGCTCCCTGCCAGCGCACTTGCTTCATATAATCCCCGTGCTAACAGAGGTCCACAGTGGTTTATGGAATGAGTTTTTTAGTGGGGTTGATGGTGCCTTTCCAGTTACTAAAAAATCTTCCTTTAGCATTTAGCTGTAGTACCTGGGAATCTCGGGGGTGGGGAGTGAATGAACTGCCATGTGGGAGGAAGTGAGAGTAAATGGGATGCGGCTTTTCCGGGGTGACATCTAATGCCTTTGGGATCTCTGATTCCGCCCCCCCCCTTCCCACCCTCCCCCTGATGAAACAATGCCCCTTTGATAATAATTTGCTCTCTGCCTGCCTGACTAGTACTCAGCTAGTGCAGCACGACAGTGCAGGCGTCTGTGGTACCAAGCACCACTCTCCTGAACCCGGGCCTCATTGAGGTGATAACAGCTGTCCTGTTCAAGGGATCCCCTTTTTTTCTCCTCTCCCTCACTCCCTCCCCCACCTCCTCTTGGTGTTATACAGGGATATCATGTCCATTTATAAGGAGCCTCCTCCGGGAATGTTCGTTGTACCTGATACCGTTGACATGACTAAGGTACGTAACTTGCTGGGGCATCGGGGTTTATTGGGAAATTGGGCCCATAAAGTTGGAAGAGCCTAAAAGAGATGATCCAGCTCACATCTCTGATTACATAGGGAAGGAATCAAGCCCCCAAGAGGGTGAGGGTCTTGCCCAAGGTTACACAGTGAGGTGGAGCAAGCTTTGAACAGGTGTCCTACTAGTGTGCCAGTAGGTCCTGGTTGCCTTGGAAAATCCCAGTTTACACCTATTATTCCAGCTTAACTATTAATAGGGTACTCTTTCACTTTCACAAGTGCTCCAGTTTGGATGACACATTCTGTGGTCACCATATCCATTGTACTGCCCAGCTCTGCCCCCATCCCACCCCTCTACACCTGTATGTGTGCAGCAGCTGTGAATCGGGGGCAGAGAAGGTTGGGGACAGGGCAAGCTTGAGTGACTGTGTTGGTAGTGAAAGGGCATCGTTTAGGCTCCTAACCTGATGTTGGGAAGAAATCAGATTGCCTTAGTCTAGTGTTTAGATGAAAACTCACAGTTTCACTTTTCTTAATAGTAGAAATTCAGATTTTGTATTGTTGGTATCTATTTTGTTATGAATAGGTTTCTCTTTCAATTAATTTTTTTCTTTTTACGTGGTTGGAAATGTTTTTCCTCGGACGTCTTGTCCGCAGTCAGGTGTCAGTGTTAAAATGCAAGTCCCTGGGTCCCCAGAATCGATGCCCTGTTGATGCCAGTTGAGCTTGCTCGTCCAATGACTGAACGAACTAAAAGAAAATGTAGGGTGTCACCAGGGCAAGGGAGGGACCGTACGCAGAGGCATTGGATTGCGGGTCCTTTTTCCTCTTGCTGTTCGAATTCTGAGCAGACGTAACATGCCTGTGAAGTATAACTGAGTTCAGGTTAGGGAAATCTTGTCCAATAATTATGGCTGGAGGAAGAGAATTTAGTGTTCTGTTTTAAGTGCCGCTGCATTTTTCTTTTCTTTATTTTTATTTTTTAATTAACCTACCGTGTTGGAGCAAGTTCTGGGGTGGTCTAACGGCTTTAAGCGGACCACGAGTTTCCCCCATTTTTCCTTGTATCTTCGACACGGCTGGATGGGTGGTGTGGGTTTGATCCCCCGCGGAGGAAGCAGACGCCCTAGGCCTCCGCCACAGCCCTCCGCTCTGCACTGTCCCTGGCACCGGTGCTGCGGCTTCCAGTCCCTTTCCACTTTTCCATCCATCTTGCCTCCCCTTTTTTGCCACATAAATGGAGGGTGGAGTTGCATCATATGCACGTTAAACCTAGGCAAATCCAAAAGTATGTACTCAGAAAAAATGCCTATTTCTTAAAATCAGAAATGCTAGGATAGTACTTTACAGATGCATATTTTGCACACTGGTGTTCTATCCATTTGTTATGCATAACACTGACCAGAGAGTCTGAACAAAAGCCATGCTTTAAAGGAGTTTTAAGGATACTCGAGGGTGACTTTGACTAGATTGAGTTTTCACCTTGGGCTCTAACTTTAGAATGGAACCCCTGAGTAAGATGCCACTCCACTATAGCGGGATTTTAAATTCTAAAAATATTAACGTGAGTGAGGACAGGCTGTTCATTCTGCATGGAGAGGGTATGGAATGTGGATGCCAGATGAAGGTCCTGCTTCTGACGTGGGCAGCGAGTGGAAGCCAGGCGGGGTTGGGATGGGACATCACCTCACGATTTTGAGATGGGGTTTTATTTTGCAGATTCATGCATTGATCACAGGCCCATTTGATACTCCTTATGAAGGGGGTTTCTTCCTGTTCGTGTTTCGGTGTCCACCCGACTATCCCATCCACCCGCCTCGGGTCAAACTGATGACAACGGGCAATAACACAGTGAGGTTTAACCCCAACTTCTACCGCAATGGGAAAGTCTGCTTGAGTATTCTAGGGTAAGAGGAGACTTCTAAGTGGCCAAGTTGGTTGTTAGCAAATAATTACTCTAGGCCTTTATCAACCAGGGTTTCTCATCTGAACTACAGAACACAGAAAATAATTGGAGCGACTCTTCCCTCCGTTCTCCCCAGGGTGGTACATGACTAGTACGATTCCAGACGCAAAAGAGGGAAGTGCATTCACTCATACAGTGGCTGCCTTGGTGAAGCGGTTCTCCCAGAGCAGCAGCAGCACCTGGACACTTGTAGCCATGCAGACTCTGGGCCCCCACCTTAGACTTACTGTATGAAAAACGGGGGACTGGGGCCCACAGTCTGTTTTATAAGCCCTCCAGGTGACTCTGGTGCACACTGCAGTTAGAGAACCACTCCCTTGGGGCATCAGGGCTTAATTCTCCTCCAAACAGGAAAGGCTGCAGATCTGTGCCATTCAAGATTGTGGGCGTCTTATTTATGAGTCTCTCAATTAGTGGCTTTGGAGGCGGTGGTGGTGGTGATGGTTATGATACCTTAACAACTGAATGAAAAATGTCTAAGGCTGGAAATCAGATCGCACACGAAACACAAGTTTGAAGTGCATTTTGTGTCCGGGTGCTATGAGATTTTGCTTCATACAGTTCTCATCTGTTCCTTTTCGTTGCCTGAGGGGGTTAAACGTTCAGAATGGAATGTCTTCTCGTATATTCTGGATTGGTCTTTTTAGTGTGGTCTGAGCTTCCCTGGGGCAGAGCAAGTGCAGGTTGCAGCGGAGAAAGTTGCCCAAACTGGCGACACTGTTTTCTTCCCTCTTGTCCATCAGTTCCTGGGTCTGTGTGAGGACGAGGCAGCTGACGCAACTGGAGATGTGATTTTTTTTTTTTTAATCTCTCAAATCTAGGAATGTGTTCCATGATTGTGGGTGGCAGTGAGGAAGTCCTGTAAAGCAGGTTGACCTTAAAGAAGTCCTTCCTCTTGCTAGGGTATATAATTATCTGTGCCAGTAGGATAGTGGTCTGTAACCCACAGTGGTAAGGAAATGTAGTTGTCACTTCTGTATGGAGTTTATTCATGAAAGTGGATTTTTTTTTTTTTTTTGGTTTTTTGGGGTTTTTTTAGATTTTACTGATTTATTTTTTAGAGGGGGAAGGGAGAGAAAAAGAGGAAAAACATCAATGTGTGGTTGCCTCTCTCGTGCCCCCTGCCGGGGACCTGGCCCGCAACCCAGGCCTGTGCCCTAGACTGTGAATCAAACCGGCAGCCCTTTGATTCACAGGCCGACAACACTCAACCACTGAGGTTCTCCTTTATTAGGCTAGCATAGAATTATGTTGAGTAAACACTAGCTAACAATAGAAATAGGGGAAGTAAAATGGTAGGGTAAAAGTGGCAGAAGTATGTTGGGTGGAAAAGGGGGAGCTACCCAGAAACTAAAAATTTGCCATGAAGAATCAGAGTAGAAAATTCCCATGTGTTCTTAGGTGACTATATTCACTTTTTCAGCCTCATTTTTTTCCTTCCAACCCAGAAAAAAATATTGGGCTGACTTACTGACAGAAGAAATTTAATGAAAGTTTCCATGTTTCCTTGAATCCTTGGGTATGTGAAGCCTTAGCAAAAGTTTCCAGTTTTGCGGGGAGCGAAGCCGAGGAGAGAGCAGGTTGAGAGTCACAGAGGAGCAAGCTCTGAGGAAGTAACTGCGCGTATCGTGTCCTCGGGCTCTCCTCGGGTCCAGGGGAGTGAGGGCGTTGGCCGGTTAACCGGCAGAAGCGGCCCTGGCTCAGGCTGGGTTCAGCTTCCAGCTCGGGTGCCATCTCATCTGTTACCAAAAAACAGAAGCAAATGTGCTTAACGCCAACCTGCCCTCTTCCTCCTCTGAATGCTCGATCAGATTTATGAGAGAGGGGAGCAGTTTTGGTTTTCTCTCTTATTCAAGTTATTTTTCATGTATTTTCAGACCCTCCACAATCTGGAAGTTCTCCTTAATCCCTTCCTGTTCTTTGACAGAGTTCTGTAGTCCTCAGGGAATTTGACACTCCTTGGGGGTGTGATAGAGAACTGGGTCCCCCATCAACCCACCACAGGGCCTCTGACCACAAGGCCTCACTGCCCCCGCCCCCTGTGCCTCTGTGTTCAGCTGCTCTCCCCTCACTAACTCCGTCACACCCACAAATAAATAAGTGAGCTCTTTGAGATCCACAGAGGTTCACATTTTGACTCCCTTTGGAGCTGTTTTCTTACCTTACTTCTTTCATTCTGATGAACAGAACCTTCTCTGGCTACTATTTCTTCCCTAGCCCAAAGAAAATCCCTTCAAAGTTATCTTGCTTGCCTTACCCTCTTTTCTTTTGTCTCACTTGATAAGAGGATTAAGCAGTTGACTGATTTCTGGTGAATGAGGGTGAGACAGAGGCTGGGAAATTCCAGAGTGTTAATAATGAAAGAGAAACCTTGAGTTGCTTAAGGTTGCACTGCTAGGCCCCCGGGTACTTGTGCATTGGGCTTTCTGTGACGGCCTTTTCCCATCCCTCCGCCTCATTCCTCTCCACCCCTCTGTGTGTTTTGCAGTACGTGGACTGGCCCTGCCTGGAGCCCAGCCCAGAGCATCTCTTCCGTGCTTATCTCCATCCAGTCCCTGATGACAGAGAACCCCTATCACAACGAGCCTGGCTTTGAGCAGGTGAGTCCAGGGCGGCCCAGCCCTGGGGCGTGGGATACTGGGTTTTAAGACGTGCGAGGCCTGTCTGCTGAAGGGTTTCTGGGTTGTTTTTGAACCTGGCTCAGCCCCATGTATTGAACGTGTCAGTGTAGGAGAAAAAAGAAGCTGGCGTGCGTGCTCCTCATTAATGAATTTTCCCCTTGTAAGTTACAGTGACACTGTCGAGTTATTGCCACTTGACTTGGATTTGTCTACCATGTGGAAGTCAGTGGAGTCATTTGGAAGTTAGTTCTGAGCCTGTTTTGGAGGCTGTTGTATCCAGGGGCTCTTCTGTATGCCTCCGTTCTCAGTGTCGCCTGAGGTGATGTCGGTGACCGCTGCTGAGCCGGACATGCTTTCGAAGTTATAACATAACAGTTGACCCTCAAACAACACGCAGCCAAAATTTCACATATAGCTTTGGACTCTGCAGTGGGCCCTTTGCATCCACCAGTGCAGCCAACTGTGGATTGAAAACAGTACTTTGGATCTGTGGTCGGGAATGTGAAGATAACATTTTCAGTCTGCCGTTAGTTGAATCTGCGAATGTGAAACCTGCAGATGAGAAAGGCCAACTGTGTTTACTGAGGAGAACAAAAAAAAGACACACATGTGAGCGGACCCATACAATTCAACCCTGTTTTGTTCAAGGTCAACTGCACCATTACCTGCAGAGCCAGAGGCGCTAGTCACTAGCTAGTGCAAGAATGGTAGTCAGCGCTGCCGGAGAGAAAGTAGAGGAAACTCACGTTTTCCGAGGGTCTGTTACGTGCCAGACACTGCCAAGTTTTTATGTATAATTTCTTAGTTAATTTTCATAATAGCTCTGTGAGGTGAATATTGTTATCCTTGTTTTCAAGGTAATGGTGGCTTAGAGAAGTTAATGAACTTTTACAAGGACATACGAGATCAGGGTCGGATCCAGGATTTGCCCTGGAGCCCAAAGTTCTTGCATTTTGCCGAAGTGCATTTCAGGATGAATCATGAGCACAGGAGAAGAGTCCCGGTGATACTCCCCAAAGATAATAATTCAGTCTGGGTGATTAAAACAGCTTAATTCATTTTGAAACTGTTTGAGATATCACTAATATTGATAAGTCTTCTATAAATCTGAACAAAGGGAAATACCCTTTAAGAATAAACAAAAATTATCCCCTAAACCATGCTTTCCAAACAAATAGTATGTTTCAGGAGTAGGTAGACGTGAAAATGGACCTCATTGGCTAACCAGGATGCTGATTTTTAGATCTTCCTTGTCTTTAAATGCAGCAGATACGACTTTTATTTTCAATACTTTCAGATGTTCTTGGTTCACAGCCCTCTCCTGTCTTGGTGGGTTTTGTTTTGTTTTTCAGTTCTCCAGGCAGAAAGAATTGCCAAACTGTTCCATTTGTTAAGCAGTTAGTTTCAAATAACTTTTTTTTTGATAACTATAATGGCATAAGGATGCGACGTGTAAATCTGTTAGGCATCACGTGACTTTTGAAGTCTTGGACCAGATTGAACCCACCACCCTCAGTTCTGTTCCCCACGGTTTTCATACGCTACCTTCTGTTTGTCACGGTGGTGGCTGAAAATCCATCCTCACAAAGATAACGTGTCATCGAAAGGAGTATACTGCAGTGAAAACTGAATTACCCATCTTAAGCTAGTAGTTCATGTTGTATTTGATAGGTGTCGAATACTGTGGTTTTCTTCAAACATTTAAAATACCCCAAAGCGCCCCTGTGATTTCGTTGTGCATTTTGGGAACCATAGTGAGGAGGCCGGAGGTGTGTGTGTCTTTCTTGTTCGTGTTTTTATCAGAGGCTCTCGGAGGCCAAGGCTCCGATTCACCAGGGTTGGTGGAAAAGCGCACGCAGAAGAGGAAAGGAAGAGCTTAAAGGAGGGTTACTCCCTCCTGTGCTCCCTTCTGTTCATACCCACACATCGTGTCAGCTCTAGAGACCAAAAGCTGGGGTTTTTCTTTTGAAAAGTTCAAGTCTACTTCTGGTAGCGTCACAGTAGTCGAGTTCATGACGGTGGAGCCCTGCAGGCGTGCGAAGGCATTAACCAGGAAGCGCCCATCGCAGACTCCAGCCTATGACTCCGCACGTCACCCGTGCACACCTGGTTACTTCCCACTTGATCCTTACCTGAGAGGCCTTTCATCTCAGGCTTCGGAAAACCTGACGGATCCAGTTGGCTGCTTATCAGGGTCAAGTGACCCAGCGGAGGATGGGCACTGGTATGCACTGGGGAGGGTAACAGTCTCAACAGAAGGCGCAGTTGCTCTTTAGTGGGTTGTCCACACCATGGGAAAGGCTTCCTCTCGGTTCGTTTGCTCAGGTCACGTGCCCCATACCCATCCTGAAGTCTTCCCACTGGCTTTTCTCTTTGCATGAATTTTGTACCCGGATACTATGGTGTCTGTCGCATTACAGGAGAGACATCCAGGAGACAGCAAAAATTATAATGAATGTATTCGGCATGAGACCATCAGGGTGGCGGTCTGTGACATGATGGAAGGAAAGTGTCCCTGTCCTGAACCCTTACGGTATGTGTCTTCAGAGCCCAGTTGGTGCTTGCATTCCTTTTGAAGATTTAGCTTGTTCGAACCTTTGAGAACTTTGGGGGCACCAGAGGGAAACAGAAGAAGCAAGTGGTTTAAAAGCATGTGGTTTATACTTTAATGTGGCCGAGGGTTCCCCAGGAGGAAGTTCCGACAGAGCTGCTCTGTTCTTGGAGAGTGTCAGGCCTGAAGGGAAAGATACAGCCCATGCCCTCGGGGAGCCCCCAGTTTTCAAGGTCCTGAACACAGTAAAGGCACAGCTGTTCTACAGCCAAATGAGGTGTAGAGCACTTCACAGTAAGCCCATTTCTTACTGTTCGAGTTTATTTCTTGAGTGTTAAAACTGGAAGAATAAAGTCAAGAGTTAACGAAAAAAATTTCCTTGGGACAATTTTGAATAAGGATTAGAATTAGGGAAGGCCTATGGAAAACTAAGATTGAGCAAGACATGGGTTGAAGTTGAGATTTGAATGATTGGTATTAACAGTGGCTCTCATTTTACAATCCCTAAGGTATAAGGGCAGCCGACCATGGCCTTGGAAACACTAGCTGTTTAATTTGGCGTTAAGCTTAGGTGGTGAAGGGGTGACCCCTTCCCGCCTGGTTCCCAACTTAAGCTTCTCTGCTTGTTTTCCAGAGGGGTGATGGAGAAGTCCTTCCTGGAGTATTATGAATTCTATGAGGTGGCCTGCAAAGATCGCCTGCACCTTCAAGGCCAGACTATGCAGGTAATGCAGCCCTTGCTGTTGACTGCAGGGCCTTCCAGCAAGACTGTGTAAAATCCCCCTACAAGGGTGACATCCACATCTCTCCTAGAACCGAGAGCGGAAAGGAACCTGGTTCAGTTGAGTAGCTGAGGCCCAGAGAGGAGACTGACTTGCCTAAAGCCATATGGAGTTGGTTCTAAGGTCCTGGCATAAAGTAGGTACTCATGAGTAGAATCTGAATCATCCTTTCTAGCCCGGAACTCCTTCCCTTCTTGGTCAGTAGTCCTTTCAAACCAAGAACATTCAGCTCTCTTTAAGAATCTTAAAGAATTGTAAGAGAGCCCTGGCTGGCGTAGCTCAGTGGATTCAGCGCGGGCTGTGAACCAAAGCATCACAGGTTCGATTCCCAGTCAGGGCATATGCCTGGGTTGCAGGCCAGGTCCCCAGTGGGGACCACATGAGAGGCAACCACACATTAATGTTTCTCTCTCTCTCTCCTTCTCCCTCCCTTCCCCTCTCTAAAAAAAAATAAATAAATAAAATCTTTAAAAAAAAAAGAATTGTAAGAGACAGCTATTGGAATCCCATCCCTAGCTCAGAGGGGCGCTAAGAGAAAGAAGGCTTAGACAAGCCTTGCGTGTGTAGTGTTAGGTGTTAGAAAATTCCTAATACAGGATGGTAACCAGTGACTCATTCCCTGTCTGCTGGGGAAACATGCCTGTGCTTCCAATAAAGATGCAGAAGTTACGGCTTGTTTTAAAGAAGAGGTTCTTTCACACCAAATTGAGATAGGCTCCAATATAAACAGCCTGGTGGGTAAGAGAGTGAGAACCCTCAGTCTTGAAGGGCTGGTTCTCATGTCTTTTGGATCATTTACTGATGGTCTTGCTTAGAAATATGGTGAGTTGGGTAAGTGACTAGCACCTTTTAGGGTTTTCTCCATCTCAGACTATTCCCCCTGGCCCTCTTGCCACCCAGCACCTCCTGCAGTCGGAGTAAATGTCTTATTTCCTTGGGTGCGGCTTAGAAATGTTAGTTTCCCTGTCCTTCCTTCGAGGACTCCCCACCCACCTGCCACACTTTAACTGAAAGGGCAAGGCCAGCTCAGAGTGTATTGAAGAAGCGGCGTGTCGGGTTTGGGCCCCATCAGGAATCCTCATTGTCGGTGCCTAGCAGCATTCCCAGTAGTCGGTCTGTTAAGGGAAAATAACTCGTGATGGGGAAGGGAAGGGAGGAGCAGCATCTGGGGGGGAGGAGAATGGGTGGAAACGGAGCCAATGATGAAAGAAGGAAGATTTGGAAAATTGGTAGCTCCAGAGTAAGGGTGGAGGTCAGCCTTTGGGTATTGTAACCCTCATAAGTGAAAAACGCCTGCTCTAGTCACAGTGACTGTGACTTGCGTCCACTGGTCCCTGATCACAGACAGAAGAGTGGAAGGAGTTTATGTGGGAGAAGCAGTTGCATTATGAGAAAGAAAAATCATATGCCTTTTCGTGACTGCCGAGGAAAGAGGTCTCCAGTTGTCAGAGAACTGGCCACTCTACTTGGCTGCCACATTGACTGTGTAGCATTTTAAATTCCTTTCATTCTGTCCTCCACCGCAACCATAGGTATTTTTCTACGTTAAGGACAGTTAATGCCTTTCTGCGTAATGTTTGGAGATCGTCTGAAATGGCAAGGACTAGGACCAAGTCTGGGTGGCCCTAGCATGATGCCCAGAAACCTAGACAGAAATACAGTGATTGATCCCTGGGGAACAGGACCGGTGCTTATCTAGAAGTCCGAGCTCCTGACCTTAGCAAAGCGCATTACCCTTTTTGAGTACAGTATGCCCTCACTTGTTACATTCTTGGAACTGCGTCAAAGCAACATACAACAAAACCAAGTGTACCGTAGTCTAATTGATGTAAACAAGAGTAAGTTCCTAGGCATCTCATCAGTGTTACAACAAAGACATTGATCCAGAGCAGTGTTACTTGAGGGCCTTCTGTATAGGGAATGAAGGGTAACTCTCCCTTTGTGTGGTTTCTGAGGTTAATTGGAAACACGGGCGCACTTAATCATTACAGCCCCAGTCTTGGATTCCTCTTCCCTGTTTATCTTGTCCTTAGTGTTCTCCTTCTGTATACTGGCTTGCCCTTGAAGAATGCATCACGTTGGAATGTTGGCCCAAGCCAGGCGTGCCTGGGACCGTAGATGGGCCACAATGTTCCTGAACAGAAATTACCTTGTGTGCTGTCTGTGGTGGGCCCTCCTCTGTTCCCGTGACCCAGAAGTTGGGCCCGTAATGCCGCGCTCTCTAGGGTGACCACTCAGACTTGACTCTTCCATCTCCCTTGTCCCCTTTCCCCCACAGGACCCTTTTGGAGAGAAGCGGGGCCACTTTGACTACCAGTCCCTCTTGATGCGCCTGGGACTGATTCGTCAGAAAGTTCTGGAGAGGCTCCATAATGAAAATGCCGAAATGGACTCTGACAGCAGCTCATCTGGGACAGAGACAGACCTGCACGGGAGCCTGAGGGTTTAGATCCTGCTCCCCTCTCCCTTCCCCCCACTCGAGAGTCTCAGCAAAGTTCCTTCCCCCACCCCAGGGATGGAGAGGCACTGTGTATCTCCCTCCAGCGTGACGTCATTCTGCAAGATAGCAAGAACCAAGCAAGCTTGGATCCCAGGGTGTGGGAATGGGGAGTCTTGTTCCCGATCTGACCTTCTTGGCTCTCGAGCATCTGGGGGCTTCGTTCATCCCATATCAGGGGCCAAGGTACCTATGCAGGAGCACCTAGGGCGAGGGCCTTTGGCAAAAACAAAACAACCAACACACCTCTCCACAGGGCCAGCTCCTTAGGGATAGGTGGGAGATAGAAACTGCAATTCCAAGAGGGAGTGTGCCCAAATGATTTATGGGGTAACCGGAAGGGAGCTTGGGGTGGGGGGCTGTCTGTGACAGTTAAGCAGTCTGGGTGGTTGTATGTCTGTCTCTTCAGTCTTGAAGCAGGGCTTCCCAATGCTCTTTTCCTCCTTGCCTCTCTTCCCCATTATTTCCCATGGGCCAGCATAATTTTGTTTTTCCTAATTTATAGTCACTGTTCTAGACAGACCAAAGAGAAGGAACAGTGGTGGAATCTAGGCTGCTGATCAGTGAGCTTTACCTAGCACCTGAGCACCTTTCTCTCCTGTCGCCCATCCCCTCCCCCATTTCTGGATTGAAGACAGAAAACAAATGTGATAGGACTGAACCAAGTTCTTGGTAAAGCCCTCACAGGCACTGTAGGTAGCTGGAGATGCTGTTTGTTCCCAAAATCATTGAAAATTTCCCAACTCCAGCAGCTGCTGGGTGTATGGGATTAGAGCCACTAAATAGGATAGTCTCTTACAGATTTTCATAAATGCTAGTCACAATGAGGGTATTTCTCCTGGGTGGGGTGAGGGAGCAGACTGATGCTAGACCTATTGTATTTTGCTTGGCTGTCCTTATGGATTTTACCCCAGCCTATAGTCATCCTTCCTCACTTCAAGGCCCAGAGACTAGTGGGGAGCAAGGGTAGCCAATAGAGATTGGGGCAGGAGATTTCTAGATATCTGGAGACTCCTCCTCTTCCCCCAGCCCCTCCCAGCTGCTCTTTGTCCCCGGCTCTGATGGGTGTTTGCCCGGCTGTGTGCGCTTATCTGTATTTATCTGCGGTGATCCTTAGCTGGTTGGCTGAGAAAAATATGCTTTAGGTGCCCTGTGATAGTGGGCGAGGAGGGAACCCACCCTCTCCCTCTTTGCTGTGTTCTCCCTGTGCTTTCCGGAGTCTTGTTAAGGCCTCCCGTGGGGTGTCGGCCCTCTGTGTGACACAGGGCCCCGTCAGTAACCAGCTGCATGCGAGGGGGAGGATAACGTTTCTGCTCTGCCAGCTGCTGTGGCTCCCTCTGTCCTGTGTATCATGGGACTTCCCTGGGGGGTGTTGGAAAGGAGGTTGGGCACAGAGAAGGTCCTACTTGGGAGGGCAGGAAGCAAACCGCACAGGAAGTAGGTCTGGGGAATGGAAGTTTACCTTCGGTATCTAAATGTTGGGTCTTTGCATAAGGAGGTTCAGAAAAGGCACCCTGCTTCCGATTGCCCTCTCCATTCCCAGAGCTAGGACAGGGCGGGGAAGAATGCCCTTGGTCTGCTGGTCCAGTGTTGTCTGTCATCCATTTAAGTGTTCCCACTTTCAAGTGACAATCCTCTCCCTGGCCCTGCCATGGGCAGAGCATGTCCGGCATACTGGCCTGACTTTTACGCCCCAATCTTGAGGAAATATATGCACAGGAGTCGAAAGAGATGTCTTTATATCTGATTGTACATAAATGAAGTTTTTTTTTCCTTTTTGGTGCAATAAAGTTTGTTTGGCAGAAGGAGGAAGCGCCAATGGGTGTGGGAGGGCTTGTGTAAAGGAAGAACGGGGTACCGACCACGCATCTTGCTGAGGCCGGAAAGTGCCCAGTAAATTGTCTGGAACCTAAAACCAAGTTACGAGCTGTGGGTGGGAGCAGGGCTGCTGGTGACAGGAGTTCACCAACCAGGAGTAGGGTCTTTAAGGCTGTGGCTCTGACAGTCAAGAGGAATGCTGTTGTAGCCTGTGGCTGCCAGAGGAAAAACTACCGAAATTGGAAAGTGACCATGTCCTACAAGGACAGACAGCGGCAAAGACAAGCTTAGGCTATACGCTAAGGGAAGGGTGATTTAAGATAGATAATCTATTGACTTTGCTGTGCTAAACCATCCCTTCTTAGGAATTTAGCATTCAGACTGCACTTAACTAGCCTTCCTGCTTATCACCACCTTTCCAACTTGCTATTAAAGGCCTTTGCTTTTCAGTGCAGAGGCCTCTTGCCTTGACCCACCAGCCTGTGCCATGTGAAGTGTGGGCTTGAGTTAGTGAGCCTAGGCTCTAGCTGTGGCTCTGCTGCTAAACCTGGTTGGCGGTCACTGGCAAACTAGATTCCTTGTCTGCAAGGTTAAGCATACCTACTTTTTTGTAAGGTAGTTGAGAGGATTAAGAGGTGTGTGTAGAAATGGGTCACAGAGCTGGTGTCCCAGGAGTTCCCTTCCCACCACTAAGGCTAGTAAGGACCTAGTGATGAGGACAGGAGGGAAAGCTGGTCGGGAATCTGAAAATACCACATTCGCTATCAGTTGGTTTCCCTAAAACCTGTTTTCGTCCCTCTTAACTACCATTTAACATTAACTTCTATTTCCTTCACACTCAGCCAAGTCTGTCATAACCTGGAACCTCTTCAAGAGGAAGCTGGAAGAGCGAATATAATCTACTAGCCTATTAGGATCTGCTCGTTTGAGATAAACAATTTTATAAGGAAGAGGTTTGGATTAACAGGCTGTAATTGGTCTCAGGGCTACGAAGGGACGGAACTGTCTAGCCAGGAGACAGATGGCCTTCCACCGTGGACTTGTCGATGACCTGTGCAAGTCATTTGACGTGCTCGCTGTTACCTGTGTTACTCAGGTTATCCCTACTGGATAAATGAGGTTTTCTCCAATAAAGATGCAATGTGAAGGCACTTTAAAACAAATAAAGTAATAAGTGAAGAATACTGGGGGAAGAAAAAAAACTTGGAACATCTTTTCTGTGGGTTTTTGTTTTTTTTTAAACAAAGGTGTCTAGTTTTTATTCACCATCAGGTCCTCCCTCCTCTCCCGGCCTGCCACCGCCGCCACTTCTGCACCCCAGGGTCAGGGGAGGGCTTCTCTGGCCTCCTCGGCTGTGATCTCCTGGGCGTAGAGGTCAGTGAAGAGAGCGGGCAGCCAGTAGTGGGCCTCCCCCGGGGCCTGCAGGTCCAGCCAGGCCAGCCCTTCCTTCAGCAGGTGTTCCTAGAGGGAAAGCAAGTCACGTGAGAAAGGAGTTCCCACAGATGGGCAGAGTCCCCACCCCACTCCGGCTTCAGTGGGGTTTTCACTTTAAATCCACGAGTGCCTTCACACACCGACACAGACTGGAACCATCTGTCTGGCCTTGACCTGTGCTGCTGGAAAAGAGGGTGCCGACGGAGTGCGATGTTGCGGAGGGGGTGGAGGGCTGCAGAAATACCTGCTGTACGGCCTGGAGCTGATCGCTGCCTTTCAGTTAATTTGCCGGGCGACACGTGCGGGAAAAGGTTTTTGGAGAAGTTAATGGAAAGACACTGTTGCTATCAGAATGGACTCTGTTCCTACAGCTGGAAATAGGCTCAAGGTGGGCTGGTTCTGCCCAGTATTAAACGGATGTGTGTGCCAACATTACAGATGATGTGTCCACAGGTTCACTGGGTAAGGAAGGTATTTAAAACCTGCATTTCCGTGCTAGATACCCCTTCTCAGTAACATGTCTTTCATCAGTACCATGAAGTTTGTATACATAAAACTATACATGCAATAGTATATAATTATACATACGCAATACTATGTAATTTAGATGTGATTATAAGGTGTTAGTACGTTCCTTCATCGTGAACTGTTAACGGCCAGTGTAAACTATATTAACCATCTGACCAAGGGCTACAGTTCAGGAGAGAGCAGGTGTTGGTGATGGCTGCCTGGCTCTGCCCACGTGTCAAGGTTAGAAGCCTGCTTTCGAGTTCTACCTCTCAGTGCCACCTTCAAAGAAATGCTGGGGTTACTTCTAGTGCAACAGCACTAGCCTTCAAGGCAAGAGGCCAGCAGAACAAGGCCAAAATCCCAGTCTGTGTGGGTCCTGACCACCCAACTCTTCCCATCTGGGACCCATCTTTTCTGGGCCATTCTAAAAGTCACATACCAGCACTTGCCGCGCTCTTTCTGTCTCCCATTTAAGACTGGCTTTGATGTCGCTGACGGTCACGTAGCCACTTTTCTGAAGGAAGGAAGAATGGGGACCGAGTCAGTTGTGTGTGCTTTCCCTGGGAACCCAGCATCTGCCCATGGTCAACCGACTTATCCAGAGAGCAGGAAGAACGGTCTGTGGGCAGAGAGAGACCCCTGAGCACAGAAAAAGAACGTTCAGAGGTCCCAGCAGTGAGGGGGAGAGGAAAGGAGGGGCAACTTCCAGGTGACAGGTTGAGTGGTTCAGTCTTAAAAAGTAGAGTCCCTGATACTAAAATAATTGTGACTTTCTCAGAGAACTCTACAGTGTGACAAGGGAAGATTTGGAATGATTGATAGGAAAAATGATTAATGGTGATAATCATTAACTGTTCATAATCTAAAATATTTAAATATTCAGCCCATTCCCGGCCCTTGCCCTCTCACCCTAATCCCCAATCCAGAAAAGCCCCTCCCTTATTTCATTTTGTTCTACATCACAGAGTTAAGAAAAGTGAACATGTCTTCCCTAAATACATGATGAGGATTTGGGGAAGGACAGCATATGCTTAAGGCGTGCCGAGGAAGGAGGGTTGGCAACTGAGATTAAACATTTGTTTTAAAGAATCCATAAAGTAGTATTAAGAAGACATCCAACAGTCTGTCTGCAGAAGGAAATACGACTAGTTGCCCGCATGTGTCTGCTCCGCTACACTGGAAGCTCCTTGAGAGCAGGAACTATGTGGTGCCCATCCTCACACGGCCCACAGCCTAGCCCCGTGCTGTGCACTGCAGCTGCTCGATAAACGTCTGCTAAGTAAGCACAGGTCTGCGTAGTGCATCCGTCAGACAGCTTCAGCAAAAAGACTGGAGTGACTTGAGAGATCGAAGGCATTCCAGAATCCCCTCCCAGACGGCCCCTGCCACGCATGTGCACACGCACGCTCAGAAGGCACAGCAGTACCTCGGCCAGCTGCAGCACCACGGTGTGATCCATATTGAGTTCAGCTGGAACGGACTGAATGAGGTAAGTGCCGCCCACGGGGATGATGCCGAAGCCAGTGCCAAGTGCCTTTAGTTTCTTGATGGCCCTGATCAGGTCGTCTCTAAGGTGAGGAAGAGCTGCTTAAAGACCCTTGGCAGAGCAGACCTAGCAACAATGGAGTTTCAGCTCTGCTCTGGGCAGAAAACCCTGACAGAAGACTCCAGAGGCTGCACAACGTTTAAACAGGTGGGTAAAGAGAAGGTTAAAGGGCACCAAATGGTGCTTGGACTTTCAAGGGGATGGTCAGTCTCTGCACTCAGCAAACCAAACCATTTCAACACCGGACAGAGGGGAAAATCAGGCCTGCGGGAGTCCATCAGGAAGTGTGAGTGCGTGCGCTGAACGTGGGAGACAACGGGGAGTCATGTGAAGGAGGGCGAGAGGAAGCCTATCCATTTTAATAGGGACAGTCCAGAGCTGTTTACTGCCATTTGGAAATTCAGGCCCAGTGCTACCAGACTTTCTGATTTCTTAGTTGACAACTAACTCAAATTAGGGTAAAAGAAAACCTACAAAATGTGCAGACCACATATCCAGCCCGCATACCAGCAGCCTTTTTTACCTTTTCTCAAATTGGAGTCAATTTATACCTATCTTCTGACCCCAGCACTCTTCCAGGGCCTCTCTCGGTGCCTGCTCTATTCTCCTTGATCTCAAATAATCTCAGGAGTACATACAGACCCAAGAATGTTTAAAAAAATACATAGGTACGCATGAAAAAAATAGTTAGAGCCCTGACTGGTATAGCTCAGTAGACTGAGCACAGGCTGCAAAGCAAAGGGTCGCCAGTTCGATTCCCACTCAGGGCACATGCCTGGGTTTCAGGCCAAGTCCCCAGTATAGGGCATGCGAGAGGCAACCACACACTGATGTTTCTCTCCCTCTCTTTCTCCTTCTCTTCTCCTCTCTCTAAAAATAAAGTAAAATCTTAAAAAAAATACTCAGAAATATAACAAAATATAACAGTTGTACTCTCAGTTGAGAAATAATGGTTATTTTTTTTTAAAATATCTCTCCATATTTTGAGTTTTCCAAAATAAAAACTCCTTTTTCTGATCACAATGAGGAATACAAATGATTCCTAAACTATCCTAGACACACAAGCAGTAAGGAGAAATAACATCCACCTGACTGTTAAAGCCCTTCTATACTCCAAGGGGTGGAAGTTAAGACCTACTGGCTGACATCCTGGGCGAATTTGCCCCTTCCTTTTAACACCTGTTGATGTAGCTCCTCCAGAGTTATCAGACCTGTTGGAGAGGGAGACAGAGAGCAGACTGAGGGTGACCTTCATGGCTAAAAAAAAAAAAAAACCACCAAACCCTACCCCCCAAATAAACCAAAAAAAGGGTAGCATCCTCTTTGGGAAACAGCCCTGGCCAGGTAGCTCAGTTGGTCCGGGTGTTGTCCCCCTACGCCAAAGCTGCGGGTTCGATCCCCGGTCAGGGCACACACAAGAAACCACTGAATGCATGAGTGAGTAGAACCACAAATCGGTGTCTCTCTCTCTCCCTTCCTCTCTCTCTTCAAAATCAATAAAAATTTTGAAAAGAAAAACTATAAATGCTCTATTGACATCAATGCTGTGTCTATTTATAACCAATATTTTTAAGATTTTGATTTTCGAGAGATTGATTTATTTTTTCACTTACTGATACATTCACTCATGGGTTGATACTTGTATGTGCCCTGACAGGAGATCAAACCCACAACTCTGATATACCAGGATGACGCTCTAACCAACTGAACTACCTGGCCAGGGTTATAACCAATGATTTATAACTAGTTTTAAGTTTTCTCTTTCTTAACTTCTGACGCTCTAACCAACTGAACTACCTGGCCAGGGTTATAACCAATGATTTATAACTAGTTTTAAGTTTTCTCTTTCTTAACTTCAACAGACCATTTACTGTGCTTATTAAGATGACGCTACCAGCCCCTGCAGGTGTGGCTCAGTGGATTGAGCGCTGGCCTGCGAAATGAAAGGACACCAGTTCAATTCCTAGTCAGGGCACAAGCCTGGGTTGTGGGCCAGGTCCCCACTTGGGGACACTTGAGAGGCAACCGATCTGTGTTACTCTCGCACACCGATGTTTCTCACCTTCCTTCTCCCTTTCCCTCTGTCTAAAACAATTAAATAAATAAGTAAGATGACATTACTGGATGGCCATATTTGAGGTCACATTTTGGACAGCACAGACACTGGGTTGGCATCACCATACCCTATTTTCCTACCTCCCTACTATTTTCTGCAATGACTAGGGGCCAGACCTTCCTAGCCAAACATCTTTGGAGAATGGAGACAATCGATCGGGTAATTCCATTTACCCTTGGCCATGGAGACCTACCAGGGATACAACTGCATGAAGGAGCTAAGATGTTTCTCAAGGCACTGCTGGTCTGCGGAGTGCAGGGTGTGAAAGGCAACCTTCCAAGGTTTTCTCCCTCTCGGAGAAGCCCACAGAACCTAGCCACCCTCACCTCCGTTCCGGTGCTTCAGGGCCAGGCACACTTCAATAATCTGGACGCCCAGCTCGTAGTAGAAGTCTCCCACGCCTAGCATTTCAGACCAAAAGCCTTTTCCAGCTAAAAGACAGAAGAACAAAAGCTAGGTTATTCATCAGTTACACCTCTTCTTTCAAAGCTAGACTAAAACATCTGTCCCATGGGAAGTCCTCCCTGCCTAGCCTAAGTCCTTCTGCTCCGTTTACTACTTAGGATCCTCAGTGCAATCTGACTCTTGGTAATTCCTGCGAAAGAACAGGCTCAGGCAGTTCTAAAGCGTAGGCAATCTAAAAGGCATTTTTACTTGGCTGCTGATTCTGGCTCAGGATACTATAAAAATGAGTTTTCCTTTCCCAAAGCCTACAGTGAAACGTAATGGGACATATGGTCCAGACAAGGCTAAGAGAAACATGCAGACCGAGCATTCAGAAATCTACTGAACACAATACTTTATTGAGTGAAAAATGCAAGTTGTAGAGTTGTAATTATAGCATTAATCCCATGTATATAAAACAAAGTTTATAAATATGATGAAGGTGTCTAGAAAGATACAGCTTAAAACTATTAGGAGTACTTTATCTCTACAATTATAGGACAGTCAGAAGACGTCTTTCTCCCATTTTTCCGTCATTTGTTGATTGCATGATCACATACTACTTTCATTAAAACTAAGTTATTTTTTTAATAACGGGAAAAATAGCCATAAAAAATTCTACTGTAGGTCATTCAAGGGAAAATCGTGTACACTGGCGACTACATTCCAGCCTCTCCATCTTCCCCATCACTCAGCGTCCTGCTAGGCACTCCCTAAAGACAATACTTTCTGTATCTCCCTGCAGGCCCTCTAGAAGATGCCCCGGTAAGAGCAGAGATGACATCTAGGTAGCTCTGTCCCTTTGGAATCCTGGGAGAACCCTGGACTCCCACAGACAACCCCTTACAGGCCAGCGGGTCCACCCCAATGGTGGCACACATGTCCTGGAACTGCACCCGGAACTCGGGGTTCTTCCGGATCTCTTGCTTGTGCTTGCTGGCAAATTCCTCCAGGTTGGTCTTGAACATGTCCAACTGCTTCGACATCTGTAAGATGGACAAGGGGGAGGTTAGGGGCAGCCCACCTAGGTGATAATCAGATGCCAAAAATAAGTCGCTGGCCAAGTGGCAGGGCAAAGACTGAAGCAGCCTATGTCCCCAGGCCTGCCATTATGCTGGTTTTCTGTCCCCTTTCTTTGGATCCCTGCCTCTCCTTCACAGTTCTGTTGTCAGCAGAAATGAGATGCTGTAATGTGTCCTCGATTCTTAAATACACATTTTTATTTCACGTATTCCTGATCTCGAGTCAGGATGCATCTAACAATCAATGTGCACATCTAATGGGATACTACTTCTCTTTTCAGAGAAAGGGGAAGGGAGGGAGAAGGAGAGAAACATCAACGTGTGGTTGCCTCTCACATGTCCCCAACAGTGGACCTGGCCAGCAACCCAGGCATGTGCCCTGACTGGGACCCCAACCAGCAACCCTTCGGTTCACAGGCCGGCACTCAGTCCACTGAGCCACACCAGCCCGGGCTGCGGTCCTTCTTTTTCCCAGGAAAACTGTTATTAAATTGAAGACAAACCTAATAACCCATTTTATCTTAAAAACGAGGGAATGGAGCATTCACACAATGGGAAATCTTCAACCACAGGCAGAAAGGCCGGACAGGAGAAGCAGCAAGCCTGCCCCGCGTCAGTGCGTTACCGCGCAGCGCTAGTCTAGTCTGAGTCACAGCCTTCTGGAGGAGGAACTCCAGACAAAGACTCTCTGAGGGAGAGGCTGTGGGGCCACCAGATCCCATTCCAAAGCTAAACACAAATCTTCTGAGGGCGTTTCTGACTTCCTACTTGCATTACTCCTTCTCACGAAACCTATCTTCTACCCCACCAAGGGTAACCACTTCTGGCCCAGTATCTCCTCATTTGCTACATATTAGAAATTTACACACCGTTACAGTCATTGTTTCCTGTCTCTGCCTGCACGCCATCTGCCCATGAGTGGGAGCCTCTGAAGAGCACGGCCTGCGTCTACTATCTTTCCTCAGCTCGAGGGCCCATTTCCCCGTCCTCTTCTGCACCAGTTACAACCACGCAGTAAGTCCAGGGCAAGCACTGAACAGGGAAGCGTCAGAACAAGGGACTGCGCAGGAGCCACACCCCCATCATACACACACTTCCGGTGTGCACCTAGCTGTGATGGTGGTGGCGGTGGGTGCGTAGCTTAGGTAATAGTTCCATGTTGTTCTTAGACATTTAAAGTAAAAACTCCAAAAGACCTAAGTCAAACAGCTTTACCACTTACTGCCCGTGTAACCTTGGGTAAATGAAGTAATACCTCAGGTCCTCAATCCTAAACTAGGAAGAACAGTGCTCCTTCCTTATACCATGAATGAACAAGATGGTCTATGTAAGGAAAATGGGCACATGCCTGGGAGGCTCTGAGCGTGTAACTGCTCCAAGACGTTAGTTATTATGATGATGATTAGCAAGTCACCTAAAAGATCTGAGGAGCCCAGAAATCAGGACTTGCCAAGTACCCTATTTTTAGTTCAATCCAAACAGTCTAGTTTATGTCAAAGGTGTCCTGTCTAACCTTGCGGGGGTCTTCCCTTCCTGCCTGCAGCCTTCCAACCGACTCACCTGGGCCAACTGGTCCTCAGCCAAGACAGTCCCCCGCTCCTTATACTTGGCCTGTCAGACAAAGAGACCAGCATGAGTTGAGAGTGGACGCTGGGGGCTCCCACTTGTACTGCCTCGGCTGAAAAGAGGAGGGTCTCTCTTAAACGGATCTTCTTAGGGAAAGGGACGAGGAAGTAGAATGGACGACTCGTCTGTAGTCAAATGTGGGGACATGGGGGAAAGGGCTGGTGGATCTGGGGATGCTGACATTCCAATCTATCGGAAGTTGGAGAAACTCCGTTCCCGGGGACCCGAGAAGCCCGTGCCAGACTCTGTCGGGAGGCGATTTGAGCGTACAGTGCTCTCTGCTTCACAGACTTCAAGCTCCCGCGGGTCATGGACGGCTGTGGGTCCGCCTTCTGCCCCTCACCTCCGCAAGCTTCTTCTTGGCGATGGCGCCGGCTCCCACCCCGCGGCGGTGCATCGCCGCCGTGGGCCCGCGGGCCGCCCCGCTGCCGGGACCCCCAGTCTCCGCTTCCCGGGATCTGCCGCGGGCTCTCCAATGCGGAAGTGCGGTCCGTGCGTCATCTCCGCGCGCCGGAAGCTACGCACCGACTTCCTGCCGCGGGGCTCCCTGTCTCCCACCGCCGGGGGCCTGGGGACTTTCGCTGGTAGCTGAGTGGCCGGGAACGTGCGGTCTCCGGATGCCGACCCCGGGCTGTCTTGCTGCGTCCCTGTGTTCCCCGCCCAGTGGACCCCTCGGACCCTCTCATCCTCTTGTGACTGCCCCTCCGCTACCACCCCAGCCACCAGTGCTCATCGGCCGGCCACTCGGTGGTCGGGCACCGAGGGTTCTTTGCGTATAGAACAGAAACCAGAATCCATTCTGCACTCATTTAACTTACCTGTGAAAGTCACACGCACAGATTCTAACCGACGAAGGCCTTACAGTTAAGAACTTGGACTCTGGAATTAGATTGCCTGGCTCCATAACTTACTTTCACTGCATACGGTCCAGTAACTTCTGGCAAATGCCTTAAAATCCCTTGTGTTGCAGTTTCCATAGTTGTGAAAACAACAACTCACGAAGTTGTGAGGATTAAGTCAGAAAGTACACAACAAATCATTTAGTGCAATGCCTGGCACACCGGTAAATATTAGTTATGATTGTTATTCATCAGGTCTGGAGTGGTATTAGTCACCTGTGTGTTCAGGAAGCTCCATTGGTGATTTTCCCCCCATAGGTGATTTCAATAGCATTATTGAGTCTAACAAAGAAGGAGGTAATGGAGGATTCTTAAGTCAATAAGTAATAAGATCAAATTTTTGTTTTAGAAAAAGTAGTGGCAACCTATACTTCATTTAGTTTCTGCAATCCAAACTGAAAATAATGAGGACCAGAACTAAGATAGTGGCAATAAGGATCGAGAGAATGGGGCGAAGTCAGGAGATACTAAGAAAGTGAAATGACAAAACTGATCAGATGGGGGAAGAGGGAGTGGGAAAAGTCAGAAGGACGCTCAGTTTTCTGGCTTGGGTATCAAGGGTGGTGCCATTGGGAGACAGGGAGACCACAGCATGAAGTTGGGGAAATAATTAAGAGTAGTTTTGAACTCGTGGAAACAGGGCTGCAGGCCCCTCACAGGAGAGATGGCCAGTTGTCATTTGGATGTATTGGTATGCTCTACAGAAAGAGCAGAGCTGGGCTCTGGCTGGTGTGGCTCAGTGGATTCAGTACCTGCCTGCAAGTCACAAGGTTGCAGGTTCAATTCCCAGTCAGGGCACATGCTGGGGTGCAGGCCAGATCCCCAGTGAGGGGCATGTGGGATGGAGTGGATTTATGTTTCTCTCCCACTCTTTAAAAAAAAGGTAGGTATCAACATGGAACCAAGGTAAATAATGTTATCAGAGGGGTTTCCAGTAAAAGGAGGAGAGGATGGGTGCAGAGATTGGTGGCAGGATGTTCAGCTGGGTTGGTGTGTGTCAGTGGTTTGAGTGCCGGTCTGCAAACCTGAAAGGTCATTGGTTCAATTCCCCGCCAGGGCACAGTTTCAGGCCAGGTCCCAATTTGGGGGCATGTGAGAGACAACTGATCGACATGTCTCTCCCACATCACATCAATGTTTCTCTCCCTCTTTCTCCACCCCTTCCCCTCTCTCTAAAAATAAAATCTCTTTTAAAAGAATATTAAAAAGAGAGAGAAATCATAGCTGTGAGCTCTACAAGCCTGGGTCCCTGAGGATTTCCTGGAGCAAAGTTGTTATGCCAGTCCTGGACTGCCTGCCATTGGATGTTTACAAGAAAGAGAAATGTTCTATCCTGCTAAAGCCACTGTTACTTTGTGTTTTTCTGTTATTTGAGGCAGAATGTAATGTTAATGGATGCAAGGGCCAAGCCTGAAACAATCTTTCAGTGTTTCATAATCCTCCTTCAGTTCATTCTCATACACACCCTCAGACACTATGCTCGGATTGCATAAGCCTCCTTGTACACAAACTTTCTCAGACACGGATTTGTCCCCTTCAGCAGATACTAGCCTTTTCAGACCCCGCCCTCATACACGCCAATCTCCTCCAATATGCCTACCCACCCCTTTCTGTGAAAAACACACTGGTCTCCTACTGATACACTGACCTTGAGTCCTGATTTTCCTACTACACCACTCCCTGACACGAAAACTTGGTCCTTTAAGTATGCACTGACACCATCTAGACACACCTGCTTCATTTGTCACTTTTTGACTCACACTGTGCGACTCCTTAAGGTGCACACGCTGATCCCTCACTAACACCCATGACCTCAGATTTCTCTGTTCATACCCTCAAATGCACACACACACCTGCTGCCTTACGTACAGACGTTGGCCCCTGACAAACCTCGTTGCCACCCTCAGGCAGACATGCTCATTCCCTTATTCAGACACACTTGTTCTCCTTTATAATTTTAGAGAAATTATGCTGACCAGTAATGTGCTGGTAAATGTTTAACAACCACCTCTCTAGGTGGGAAGGGAGGAGCTCTGATTTATATAGCATTTGCTGATTTCCTTGGTATAAATACTCTAACCTGGCCAATTTCAAGCTATCAATGGTTTTGCTCTCAAAATTCCTGACAATTCAACGATGGCTCTCAGAAGCACTCTGCCACAGTACACCGTGAATGCTGGTTACCACCGATACCCTCCTTGCTTTAAGTGACTTACTGGCCTTCTGGCAAGGTGGCTAAGAGCACAGGTTTTTATTGTCTGCTTCAAGGAGGCAGCGAAGTGCATGGTTAACAGCTACTATGGTTTCATTGTCTTAAAGGGTTGTGATGAAGCTTTAAATGAGATCACCATGACTTTTTCAAGTGATGTTTATAAATTTGAACAGCAAAAAACAAACAAACAAAAATAGAAAACTTCAAAAGCTGAAAAAATGTTTATGAAAGACCGAGCACAGCCCTGGGCACAGGTGTCCCACCCACGGCCCACCGGCTGCATGCGGCCCAACAAAATTGTAAATTTACTTAAAACTTTTTTTTTTCTCATCAGTTTTCGTTAGTGTTTGTGTATTTAATGTGTGGTCCAAGACAACTGTTCTTCCAGTGTGGCCCAGAGATGCCAAAAGGTTGGACACCCCTGGAAGATCATCCAGATATGCCAAGGTTGCGGGTTTGATCCCTGTCAGGGCACATACGGGAAGCAACTGATGCATGCATGAATGAGTGGAAAAACAAATCGATGTTTCTCTCTCTCTCTCTCTCAAAAATTCAATAATTTTTTAAAAATTTATGTGAGACAGCACAATGCCTGCCCCATAGCAAGAACATTGTACAAAATATTTTTAATAACCCTTTCTGATTTACTGACTCCAGAGACACCCCAAGACTCCAGAAATATAGATGCAAACTCCTCTCCAAGACCATCAGTTCTATCATGAAGAATCCCACCTCTGAACAAAGGCACGCTCTAAAGTGAGTGGTACACACTCTCAGGACTCCGGGAGTTATAGAGGAGAGGACACCAAGGATGTCAGAGCTGGAAGGGATGGCAAACTGGCGGCCCTCGGGCCAATTCAGCTCTCTAAAGAGTTTTGTTTGGCACAAGAATGCTTTCAGGCCAGCGTGTCTCTTCCATTTTCACAATCCCCATCCTTCCCATTGTCTCACACCCTCCCCACTTTGCTCATTTATGTTACTGGCCCAGACCTTCAGCCATCCAGCTTGCCTCTCTCTGATTTTAAAATAATACCCTTGTGTTTTTAAACTGAAGTTTAGGTGCATGAGAATAATGACAAAAGTTAGCCCTGGCCAGTGTGGCTCAATTGATTGGACTGTCGTCCCATAAACCAAAAAGTCGTGGGTCCCATCCCAGGTTGGGGCACGTGCCTGAGATGCAGGTTCGGTCCCCGGTTGGGGCATGTGCAAGAGGCAACCGATCGATGTTTCTCTCACACACACATATTTCTCTCCCTCTCTTTCTCCCTCCCTTCCCCTCTTTCTAAAAGTCAGTAAATAAATGAAATTTAGAAAATAAAAAATAATAATAATAACAAAAGTTAACATTTATCGACCACTTATCTTGTGCCATCCATTATCTTAATATTTACTTTAACCCTATGAGGCGGACACATTTTAATCTTCTTTTAAAGACAGAAAACTGAGTGTAAGAGAGAGAAACTAACTTGCTAAGTCACAGAGCTAGTAAGTGATTGGAATCTAGGTGTGTTTGACTGCAGTCTCCCCTAGATGACTGGATCAAGGGGAGAGGGGGAGGACATTCCAGGAGAAGACCCAAGCAAGGGGGAGAAGGCACTTCTGCGGACACAGGGCATCGGGAGGCGGCAGCCGGCTGGGGTGGGAAGGCTCTGAACCCGGGGAGATAAAGGCATTGACTTTTGGATAAATTGAGTTTGCCCACGTCCCTCCACCCCCACTGCCATCGTCCTAGTGTAACCCTGAGACCCTGCAGGAGCCTCAGTGCTGCTCCTCCACGTGCATCCCGGACATTTCAGTATAGTTCTTACTGTCACCAGTGTGACTGTTTGGGAATGCGAATAGATCCTCTCTGAATTGTCCCCACTCGAAACCTTTCAGGGACTTGTCTTTGCACTGAGGATAAAATTCAAGAGCTTTAAACGTGGTCTCTAGCCCTGGCTGGTGTGGCTCAGTGGATTGAGTGCTGGCCTGGGGACCAAAGAGTTGCTGGTTCGATTCCCAGTCAGGGTCCACGCCGTGGTTGTGGACCAGGTCCCCAGTTGGGGGCGCACGAGAGGCAACCACACATCGATATTCCCCACCTCCGTCCTTTCCCCTCTCTCTAAAAATAAATAAATAAATAAAATAGAAACATGGTTTTTAAAGCCCTGCCTCTGCCTACCTGTCCAGCCTATACCTGTCCTGTTCTCCCCATTGCCCACTTTGCTGTAATAGTAACACCTTAATGCTAACATGTATTAAAGCTCCATTCTCCCTTTGGCCATTTTTATCCTTCAAATCTCATTTAGCTTACACGTCACTTCTCCAAAAGGCCCTCCGACTCCCCTCTCCACCTGAATTAGCTTTCTCTGTCCTTTCTCAAAGCAACCTCATCTTTCTTCACCTAGCCCAGTATGTTATGTGATTATCACATTTGTGTGCTTAAAGATTAATGTCTGTCTTCATCACCAGACTGTAAACCCCTCACAGGGACAAGGATCGTGTCTGTTTCCCGTTTCCCTCAGTGTTGTACACCCAGTGTTTAGCACAGTCCCTGCTTATGGTAAGTTTCCAATAAGCGTAGAATAAGTAGATGAATTAACGGACGGGTAAGAGCCACATCTGCTTTTCCTTGGGTGGAGCACACACAGACAAACATCCTGTTAGTACTCAGCAGACATTTGAATAGGTATTGACAAGAGGCACAAGGATTTATTTCAGCTTGAACTTTATTGGTTTGGCTTCTCTAGGGTACCCAGGAGTGGGGCCGAGGCAGGAGCTGAGTAAGTGAAGGGCAGAGTCCAGTCCTGAGCTGGGCTGAGTCCGTCACTGCAACCTGTGGGGAGTGGAGAGAGGAGGGGAAGTGGGAGAGAGGAGGGCAGTTATCAGCTTGGCGTCAGTAAAGTGAATTTCTCCTGGTGCCCAGCCAGAGTTGACCTTCTCCTGCCTCCAAATTATGTTTTTAAGTATAAATACTCAAAATGATTTTTAAAAAAAGCACAGAGACTGTTACCTACGTTCCTATGGCGATCTTCTCATCCTCTCTTCTCTGTTGTCCTGGTCACATCACATTCCTCTCCCCCTTCTCATCCTCTTACAGGAAGTCCTCCCACATTTGTTCCCTCAATCCTTCCCTAGCTCCCCAGCACCGAAGTCTAAATGTATTTTGGTTTCTGAGCCTCAGTGTCTGCATTTTGAATGAGCGTCCTGTCTCACCCTTCAGGTGGCCTGGGTCTCTCCAAGGTATTTAGCGATCTATTTCTTCTAGAACATAATGGATTAAATAGATGCCTTTCCTGGCTGGTGGGGTGCTTTCAAGGACCACTGAGACCAGTGGCAGCTACAGAGAAGGGCACCGTGCCTCCAACTACATTGGTTCCGTCGCTGGGAAGGCGCCGTGGCACAAGGGTACGGAGGGAAAGCTCTACCCTTGAGCAGAGGAAACAGGGCGGGCAGGTCCGCCCGGCGGGCAGGGCAGGTGAGAGCAGCACCTCACTTGGAGGAAGTTGAGGAAGAAGTGCAAGCCGTCATAATAGTTGCCAACATCACTGAATTCTTATTACTCTACAGGTGTGGCTCTCAGCTTTTTCCTTGCATTTTCTTACTTAAAACCCACAACCATTCTGTGAAGTGGTTTAAATAGCCCCGATTTTCATGAAAACATGGAGGGTCAGAGAGTCTCAGAATTTGCCAGCACATGTTAAGGTGAAGATCTGAACCTGTGTCTGACCCCAACACCCAAGCGGATAACCACATACATGCAAGACAGCCCGAGCCTCCCGACTCAGCTACCTGAGCCTGCAGAGCTCCGTCTGATCCACCATCCAGGCCAGCAGCTCTGCAATCAGAAAGTTCTTCAGTAAATCTTCATCACTGGGCTTCTTGAGTAGGGCGCTGCAAAGGAGAAAGCCTCAGGCAGGCTGCCTTAGCCTGGGCCCCACCCACAGAGAGTAAATACGGGGACTGGGACTCCAAGGGGGGAGCTGGGGGTGGGGGAGGGAGTCAACACAGCTGCCACTCAGCTCCCTCAGCTTTAAAGCGCCAACCCATCTGTCTGCCAGCGTGCAGTCCCTTCGGCACAGGAGAGCCCGACAGAGCTCTGGTGGGGCTCGTCCAACTCCTCCACCTCTGCAGGGGCCCCAGAATGCATCCCGAACCCCCAAGAGAGTATTTGGTGAACACTTTTTTTTTCCAATTTGTATTTGAGAGAGAGAGAGAGAGAGAGAGAGGAAGGGGGAGAGAGAGAGAGACATCCCTCTGTTGTTCCACTTATTTGTGCATTCACTGGTTGATTGTTGCATGTGCCCTGACCGGGAATTGAACCCAAAACCAACCTGGGTGTATTGAAACAACACCCTAACCAACTGAGCTACCCGGCCAGGGCAACATTCCCTCTTCACGGTGATCTGTGCCATAGACTCCTCTGCTTCCTCAGAGACGGGGTGACTGGTTTTAGGGACTGGCCATGGGCAGGAAGGTCCCGTTCCATAAATATCCTTCTTGCTGTGTGGCAGGGAGAAGTGGGGAAGCCGGTTCCTGAGGTCTCTTTCACTGTCCCTCTCCTGAACACTCGCTAAGTCATCAATCTTAGAAACCCTGGCCCCCAAACTCCTCCCAGGACCCCACCCCCATTCCTTCCAGGCCTCTCCCTTAAGCTTAGGCTGACCTCCAAGAGTTCAGTGCAGACCCCTCTTTGAACTCCGAGTGGAAGGGGCTGCTTATCTGGGGCCTGGCCCTACTCTGGAGTCTGGGAGCGGGAACAATGAGGTGGGGGTGGGTCAGGAGGCCCCACACCCCTCCTTCCCCTGTGGGCTGACTCACCCCCGCTGCTCCCTGGCCTCCTTCTTCCTGTTAGATTGATGGGCCAGCTCTAGGGCCTGGGCCTCCCTCTGAGCGATGCTGTGTTTCCAGCTGGTAAGATAAAGATAAGGGAGTGGGTGGGGAACAGAGGGTACCTCTCCCTTCACTCAACCTCCCCACCGCTCATCTTCAGCTGCCAGTGAACAGCTTTCCAGAACCTACCATGCTGACCGAACAGCAAGGGCATGGAGAGATTTGGCAAAGTGGAGGAAGTAGGACGAACACAGTTTATTCTATTTTCGAAGTCTGAAGGGGCCGCCACCCAGAAGTCATCGGCAGCAGCTCAGCTTCCCCTGCCTTCATCCCCAGCCTCCTGGAAATCCCTGGTGAGCCCTACCATCTCCACTGACCACCCCCCCGCAGGTGAAAACAGGGGAAAGTTGCCCTAGTCCTGCCCCCAGACGGGACTGCTGCCTGAATCGGGGCCGCCATGTTGTCCGGCTCCCTGTCATAGTCTGAGTGAGAGGCGCCACCTGGAGCTGTACACCGCGTGGCGTGTGGCCACATACGGCCCCTGGCCTGACTCCAGGAAGGTAGACTGAGGCACGGGGAGCGGAGGGGCTTGCACGATGACTCACTCGTTCCTCTTCCCCTTCTGTGCCAGCAGCCAGTTCACAAAGTCTTGTTGGCGGATCTTGTCCATGGCGATACTGTAGTCACTGATGAAGGTCCCCTCGGCGTATCTGGGGCCTCGAGGTCCGGAGCCTCTGCCCTCAGTGTGGAATCTGAGGGGCAGGGAGGGGACAGACATAGAAACCAGGACGCCATGAGGGGGCAGGGGGTGCGGGGAATCACAAGGCCCGCGTGCATGATGGTCTCTGACCAGGGGCCAACATCTGAAAACGAACGGGCCGATTTCTTGGGACTCAGTGTTTATGAAGACACCCTCTTATCCATGTATTAAGCCGCTTGGACTTCATTTTCAGCTTAAGGGCTCACTTCCTGCATCCTCAGTGTGTGTGGCTCCAGCTTCTGGGCGGCGAGGGATTGGGGGGCCCCCTTATCCCAAAGGGCTGAATCACAGTTCCCTCCTCGATTCCACACCTTGCCCGGACCACACCTGGCTGAGGTCGTTGGTCCCCAGTCAATGCCAACGATAGTGAGTTCTTACACATGAGACGGGGCCTCTAACACACACTCATTTAATCCTCACACTGCCGCTGGCGGGGAGACACTATTTACACTCCCTTTTGTGAATGAGGAAACCAGGGTGCAGAGAGATTAATGTAGCGCACAGAGCAGGTGGCAGATCCAGGATTTACCCCCAAGTGGTCTGGGCCCGGGGCTATGTTCTTCTCTGTGACACTGTCTCTCCTTGCACATGTCTCTGAGAGCCGTGTCTCAAATTTACGTCACCGAATTGACAACAGCGTGCATCTTGTCCTTGCATCCAAGAGTGCCCCATTCTTTACTTGGATAGGTCTCTGTCGGTCCCCAAAACACAGAGCCCCCTGCTAGGCTCATTCCTCACACTCTGCTTTTCCTAAGTACTCATGGCAGTTTGCAGTGCTTCTAGGTGGTTCTTTGTCTGTTCTGCCCTCCAGCCTGTTCACTCCTTGAGGGCAGGCGGCCTTTGAGGGCCACTCTTCAAATGTATCCCCCACTCCTGGAGCCCAGGAGGTCCGCTATAAAATTTGATCTAATGCATACATAAATGAATGGTTAAGGGAACTACTGTCACCTACTTCAGACACTGCCACTGAGAGGTCCTTCCAGAGATCTAACCACCATCTCTCCCGCTGCAACAGTAGCTCTCCATAAATATTCTGTCCTCACTCTGCACTCACACTGCTGGCAGATTTTCCCCTGGAGCGTCTCTCCTCTTGGCCTGGGATTCCTTCTGTTCTCACGCCTCCCTTGAAAGCCAGGAGCCAGTCATCCCTCGTCTCCCTTCCTGGCGGCTGGCCCCTCCCTCCTCACCCCTACCTGGAATGGCCCTCTTCTTTATCTCCTAGCACCACCGCCAGAAGCAGGGACATCAGCAGCAGAGAGATCTTCATGGTCAGTATCTTCCAAGGGTTGTTTCCTGAGCTGAGAGAGAACAGGACCAAGATGAGGGGGAAGCACTGTGCTGAGGGAGCAGCTAGTCAGGCAATGCGCTGCTGGCCCCTCAGAGCCCGTGGGGGTTCTCAAAGCTGGGGACACTGAGCCCTGGGGTTTGGAGCTTTTCTGCGGGATGTTTGTTAGGGTGGGGAGTGCGGGGCATGACAGTCAGTAACTACGAGGAGCAAGCGGTCTGGCCAGGAGGTGAGCCTTCTTTCTGTTTTGTTTTTAAGTGGAGTCTGAGTGGGGAGGGAGGGGGGCAGTGGGGAAGAGATCCAGGCAGAAGAAAGCAGCGGAGGCTCGGGTGCCTGGACAGCCCCCCTTCCCGGCTCCAGCGGGGAGACATCACAGGCATGTGGTTTGGCAAGATTCTCCCCCCGGAGCCCTCCGAAGTTCATACCAGCCAGCCTTCCAGCTCTCGGATCGGCTTGTCACCTAAATCATCACAGCCCTCTTGCCCTAAGTGAAAACCACACGGAGAACCATCCCACTCTCCGCTTGTCAGACTTTACTATCTCGACTCAGGGTAGTTCTTTCTGAAGTCTGACCCCTCTATAGAGGACCTGCCCCACTTCATCCACGGGGTCTTCAACAGAGATGAAGAGCAGTAAGGAGCCTTCCTCCCACGCCCCAAAGCCAGGCTGAAGAAGGGTGGGCTGCCAGACCTCACCTTCCTGCCTTTGTCACCTGGGTGTTAAAGGAACCATCAAGCCGCCTTCTTACTTCTTGTATAGAGGGAAGAAAGTGGGGTGCGAGGGTGCTGAGCACCTCCCGTGTCCCCTGTCCCAGCTGCTCTCTTACCAGATGTCCTTTCCAGCTCTTCCAGGACAGGATGGGGGCCTCTTCCTCCCAACTTTGGCCCTTGGAGCACGCCTCCAGGAGGTCGGCTGCACCTGCTTTATATCCCGGCATCACAAACCCTCTGATTAGCCTAAAAGCATCTTATCTCAAGAAATTAAGCCCACAGCTCCTGCCACATTAAGTCCATTTTACACGTAATAAAGTTTCCCTTTCCAGCTGAACTGTGCTAATTGGTGATTAACATTTGGGTGTTTCCAGCTGCTATCTGGGCCCGCCTGTGGGTAGGGACCTTAAGTGCCCCTTTTTACTCCCCCTCCTCCCTTTGGAGCCCGGGGCCCAGCGTACATCTACCCCCCCAGCTTCTCTCCCTGGTGCCCTCCGTCAGGAAGGATGCCCTTGCTGAGGGCAGATCTGGGTAAGGTGACACTAGCTGGGGAAGACCATAGGCTACTTCTGGGTGGCAGAGGGTGAAGCTGCAGGCATTGGAATCCCAGCTCTGGGGAGTGGCCTACAGCTTTGGCAATGGGGCGGCGTGCCCGTTGGGGTCTCTAGGAGGGTGTCCCAGCTGGCTGGGGAAAAACTGGACAGGAGGAGGGCAGTGGGTGGCCGGAGCGGGAAGGGCAGAGGTTCCCTGGCGGTAGCTGGGTGCACTGAGAACTTACATTCAAACTGTCTGCCTTCTTAGGGGATGGATAGAGTAGAGAAAGAGGCACATGTACACCTGGGAACTCTGAGGGAGATGGAGCAGCTACGGCTCTACTTATCCATGAAGGTCTTTGAGATCCAATGGCGTCTCTTCAAATGCCCTCCTCTCCTACACGGGAGAGGCCTCTGGTCCTGTCCCTGCCATTGGCAGAGACTGGGGGACCCTGAGGTCGTGCTATGCCTATCACCCTGGAGGGCTCTCTGAGAGCAAGGGCGGGGGGGACCAGGGGCTGTATCTTCCCCCTCCTACAGAGGCTTCCTGAGGCTGAGGGCTGTGTCTGCCCCTCAGACGGAAGACCCATTGGGGTGCTCCCTTGGCCTTCCTCCAAGTCTTTGGCGCATGGCTCTGTCCACAGGGGCTCTCAGTCTGGGAGGCACAGGACACAGGTTGCATTTTTGGTTGACCCCCAAAGCCTTCTTCCCAGGCTCTCCATTCACCACTTGCCATGGATACTTTGAACCATAAACAGCCAAGCTCATGGCAACTTAGACTCTTCTCAAAAAAGCAGGCATGAACCGGGCCAACTAAAGCAAGTGGGGGTCAGAGGGAAAACCGCAACCAAACGCTTGCTCTGCCTCTTAGCTCCATGGACTATTAAAGGCCACTTCCTTTCCAGGTGAGCTCCCCAGCCTAGGAGCAGCTTCAGCATGAAATTAAGTGCTTGTGTGGGACGACAGGTAACTGGGCCAGGAGGGCAACTCACCTCCGCTTCCTAGAAACCTTGACCGCCCACCACCTATCTTTCACCAAGTGGAAAAACTTCTCACTGGGCAAGTTCGCCGAACTCCGTCTCCCAGCTATCAATGGGCAGTGATTAGACATCCATTCAGACCTGGCCTCCAGAAAGGGCGTGCGGGTGCTGCACTGCACGTGGTCCTGCTTCCTGTTGATCCGCACAGCTGATGGGCTCAGAAGGGTGTGTCCAAACCCTGGAGGCAGAGGGTCTCCGAGAAGTCTGATGCCAAACCAGAGTCAAGGAAGGTTCTGTGATAGGTTTGGTAGCCCTGAACCCAGCCTGGTTCTCTGTGGATTTGTTCTGGGGGGTGGGCTGCTCAAAAGGCCAGTTTTGCTTTAAGTTCCCACCCACCCCCTCTTGGAGGAGATCTCTCTGCAGCCCCCCTCCCTGTTTCCCTTTGATCTCTGGCTCCCATGCCGTGCTGTGGAGAGCACAGACTGGGGAGAATGTGGCCTGGGCCCTGGGGGAGAGGAGGGATGTGGGGAGGACCAGCTGAGGAGATCAGAGAAAATGCCAAGCTCCCAGGGGAGCTCACAGCTCCACCCCGCTTCCACCCCACCCCCACCCCTAGGGCATATTGGGAGGCCAGGGAATGGCAAATGTGTCCTTGAGAAGTTTCTGGGCATCAAAAGGGCCTTCAGGACTTGCTCAAAATCATGCAATAAAGCCCACTGGCATCTTAGCCAACCCACTCATGCAATGAGGAGAGGTGTGCCCTGGTGTGCTGAACTCACTGCAGGGCGGCGGGGGGGTGCGTGAGGACAGGGTGCTCAGGAGGTGGCAGAGCCCGAGTGTACTGCAGAGAACTTCCAGCATGTGAGGGGCAGAGGGGACCCCTGCAAGGACCCCAAAGCCCAGAGTCCAGGGCTGACGGCCCAGATAGTTGGAGAGTTAGAGGTGGGGGTGGGGATGTCTGAGGAGCCCTGGAAGTTAAGGAATGTGTGCAGGGAAGAGACGATGGCAGGACTGTTGCAAGAGAACCCAGGGACCTGCTTCTCACACCCTCCTGGCTTCTTAACTGAAGCCCCAGAATGAGAGCGGGAACAGCAGGAGAGCCTTTGGGGTTTGCTGACTCTACTGGCCCCAGGTGGTGAGTCACCAGGTCGCCCCCCCCCACTCCCACCCCATGGCCTGCAGGACCACCACAGACATTCCAGGCCCAGCTCTGCAGCCGGGCCGGGGTGACTCAGGCGCTGGCTGCAGTCTCTCTGGGTGGACTCTGCTTTTGAAGTTCAGTTGGTCTTCAAGCTCACTGACTGACTCAGAAGGCAGAATTCTTCTCTGATCTCTCTTAAAACAGGTGGCAGATTTATTTTCCTCCTTCAAAGGAGACAAGAGGTGACAGGAACCTCGCAAATTTTGTTGAGTCATCTGGCCTATCTTGATTCTTAGAAGGACTACCTGTAGCTTTCCTCCCCAGTCACATCACAAATGCAGCCACGGTTGCAACCATCCTTGCCCACACCAGCGCCAGCACCACTCGGGGAAAGACAGACAATTTCCAGAACGATCTTCAAGAAAGAATATACCACCTCCAGCCCCTCTTGGCCATCTGCTACAAGGGATCATTTTGGAAGACCCCTCTCAGTTCTAACTCCAGTCCCTCTTGCTGTTTTCAAAGGCTATTTTGTTTGCTTTTGTTTGTCAAGAAAAGAGCTCAGTTCTTAGTTGCAGCCTAATCCATGGGAGGAGAAACCCACTGAAGGGTTAGAACTGGGAGGGGTTGCCAAAGGTTCTTACTTCCAGGGAGGGAAAGAACTGGTGATGCATTTAGGATAAAAGGCCAAAGGGCTGGACTCCCAGAGAGAGCAGCATTCTTAAGCCCATCTCTGTTCCAGGGGGGAGTGCATCCCACAGAAAGAAGGTGGTGAAAGGGAGGGTTTTCCTTCCCTCTTGCTTGCACCAGGACACGAAGGAAGGAGCAGTTTCCAGGGTCCCCGGTGAACATTCCCCTTGCACACACACGCACACAGATTCCTGCAGTGGGTACGCGGAGGCCCTTCTGCAACCCTCATTTTGGAGAGATGAGTAGCAGGATTCCAGCCTCAACGCCACCGGCTCACCATTCCTGAGTAATGTTTAACTTCGGGCAAAGCCCTTACTCACTCGGAGCCTTAGCTTGCCTGACTCTAAATTGGGAACGAGGAAACAAAATCTGCCCTGCCTACCTCGCAGGTAAGTGCGGAGTTATCGTGTCTTGTTAATTTGAAGGTCTGGGGAGTGTTGGCTGGTGGTTTTCTTTGGAAGGTGAGAATTAGATAAGATGAAATAATAAAGCTGGCTGACTCAGCCCAGCACCTGGCACAGAGAAGGCTGTGAAGTTCCTTCAGAGGAGCAAGGGTTGGGGACAGACTCACCTATGCTAGCTAGCAAGGTGATTAGAGCAACTCCTTCTGAGCTTCCGTTTGCCTTTCTGTAAAATGGGGGAGGTAACAGTTCCTTCCTCAAATAAAGGATTTAGGGGACATGGATACTTAGTATTACATTATATGTAATACAAGATACATCGTATTACATTATATCTTGATATATTAGTTACTTTCTGCTGCATAACAAATGATTCTGAATGTCAGCAGTTTACAACAAGGAACATTATTATTATCTCACAGTTTCTGAGGCTCAGGAATCTGGGCGTGGCTCAGCTGGGTGGTTCGGCTCCCAGGCTCTCCCGAAGTTGCAATGAGCAATATCATCTGAGCTGCAATCTCAGAAGACTTGTCTGGGGCTGTAGATCCCCTTCCCAGCTCACTTCTGCGACTGTGGACTGCTCCCCAGGGCTGCTCGCCATGGGGCTTCTTCCCCCAGAGCAAGGGCAGCCACCTAAGATGAAAGCCTAAATGCCTTTTAAAACCTAAATCCAGATGTGGCCATTACTTCAACTACAGGGTCTGGGTCACGCAGACCAACTCTGGTACAATGTGGGACAGACTACACGGGAGCCAGAGATCCCTGGGGGCCACCTTAGAGATTGGTTACCACATATACAGGGAGGTAAAAGTAGGTTTAAGTTGTGAGTACATAAAATACAGAGTTAATAAAGCTATTGTAGTAATCATAATCTGCCTATCTTTTTCCATAAGAACGGCTTTGAACCTACTTTTGCCCACCCTTGTATAATCAGCCCTAAAAAATATTTTTTAAATATTTTATTTATTTTTTGAGAGAGACGAGGGGAAGAGGAGGAGAAAGAGGGAGAGAAACATCAATGTGTGGTTGCCCCTCAGGCATTCCCTACTGGGGACCTGGACCACAGCCCAGGCATGTGTCCTGACTGGGAATCAAACCAGTGACCCTCTGCTTCGCAGTCTGGCGCTCAATCCACTGAGCCGCATCAGCCAGGGCTTCAGCCCTAAAAAGTATTGACCACCATTGCCATTATTATAGAAGATGCTAAATTCATTAAACATTCCTCCTCATCGTCATAAAATCTGGCTGGTGAAAATCTATTTATCTTAGTCTCTTTCTCTCCGTAAGAGTGGGAACTGAGCCAATTTTGGATCCTGAAGACACACAGAGCTAGTAATTTCTCTGATCTTTTGCAGAGTACAGATGTCAGTCTTTCACATTCTGAGAGGGCACTGGATGGTTAGGCAGCAAATATGGCATGGGACATACTTGCACTAAAAAAAAGTTAAAAAAATGTTGTTTATCTGAAATTCAAATGTAACTAAACATTCTGTATGTTATTTGCCAAATCTGGCAACTCTACATGGAGAGCCTTTTGAAATCCCACTACCTCGGTGCCATTCCCAGAGTCATTCATCTGGAAGTTTTTAAAACCTTTCACTTGGAAACAATTTAAAACTTGCAGGGAAGTTGCAAAAATAATACAGAGAACTCCAATATACCCACATACTCAACAATTTTTAACATGTTGCTCCTTACGTTAAATCTTTCCATTACCTACCTTCTCAGCATTTGAGAGTAGACTGCAAACATCTGTTTCTTTACCACTTAATATTTTCATGTATATTTCTTCTGAACAAAGATACTCATTTATATGAACACAATCAGTACAATTACACAATTCCAGTGGTGCAGCATTGATATAAAGCCTGTAGTCCACGCCCCAGTTCTCTCCGATGGTCCCAGCAATGGCCCTTTGGGTGTTTCCCCCCATTGTTAGACGCAGGCCAGGACTGTGCTGTGCTCAACTGCCGCGCCTCCCTATTCCCATTCACTCCGCTTCTCAGCCTTTCTTTCCCATGCCACTGGCAGTGACGCTGTAGACTGCTTCTCCGTTTGGTTTGTCTGATGTTTCTTCCTAATTAGATTCAGGTTTTGCATCCTGGCCAGAATACTAGACAAATGAAGGTGTGCCCTTGTCACGGAATCTCACCCGGAGGAGCTAGGTGTCTGCTCGCCCGTGATTGATGACCATTTTGATCACCCACTCAAAGTTTTGTTGAATTTTCCCACTGTGTAGTTATAGGTGTTCTTCCTATAGCTAATAAACCATATTCAGAGAGACACTTTAAAAAATTTTTTTAATTGATGTTAGGGACTAAGAAGAAGGGGGGTGGAGAGAGAGAGAGAGAGAGACATCAATTTGTTGTTCTACTTATACATTCATTGGTAGGGTTGTGTTTTTTTTCCCCAGAAAGAGAGAGGGGAAGGGAGGGAGAAACAGAGGGAGAGAAACACTGATGTGTGGGAGACACATCAATCGGTTGCCTCTTGCACGCCCCCACCTACAACCAGCCACGTGCCCTGACTTGTGAATCAAACCAGTGACCTTTGGTTCTCAGGCCAGCACTCAGTCCACTGAGCCACACCAGCTGGGGTTATTGGTTGATTCTCGTATGTGCCCAGACTGGGGATCAAACCCACAATCTTGGTGTATGGGGACAATGCTCTAACCAACTGAGCTACCCAGCCAAAGTAGGGAGAGGGAGAGGGAGAGGGAGAGGAAGACACTTTTAGACAATGCAAATGCCTTTTTCCTGGTCAGACCTCCCCCACCCTCAGATATATTTAACAATCATGGATGATTCTTGCTTGAACCCATTTTTATTACGATAATGGAAAATGGTCATTTTCCAGTTCACCACTCCCTCCACAGTACTGGGATTTTAAAACACAGCATTTTTGAGGTGTACCTCACACATAATTAACTGCACACATTTAATTTAAAGTGTACAATTTGACCTATGTTCTCGCTCATGAAACCATCACTGCAGTTTATGTAGTGAACGTAATCTACCACCCTCAAAAGTTTCCTAGAGCCCCCCTCTCCTTCACTTAGGTAGTTTCTAGTTGGGCTATTACAGATTAAGCCACTATGGATATTTGTGGACATGTACCCCCCCCCATACACACACATTTTAATCCTAGACAGAGGACATTCTTTTTCATTGAGTATCGAGAGAGGAAGGGAGAAGGAGAGAGACACATCGATGTGAGAGGGAATCGTTGACTGAGCCGGGGATTGAACCCGCAACCTTTTGGTCTATGGGATGATGCTGTGACAAACTGAGCCACATTGGCCAGGGTGACATACGCTTTTCTTTTTGGGGGGTAAATACCTAGGATTGGAGTATGTTTAACTTTTTAAGGAACTGCCAAAGTGTTCTCCTAAATGGTGGTAACATTTTACATTCCCACCAGCTGTATAAAAGTTCCAGTTCTTCCACCGTCTTGCCAAAACCGAGCGTGGTCAGTCTTTTCCATTGTAGCTATTCTATTAGGTATGTATTGGTGTCTCATTGCGATTTTAATTTGCATTTCACTGGTGACTAATGATACGAACTGTTGTTTCATGGGCTTATGTGCCGTCTGTATATCCTCGTTGGTGAAATATATATTCAATGTGTTGTCCTTTTTTGGGGGGGGTTATTTGTTTTTTGTTATCGAGTTTTGAGATTTGGGATACAAGTCTTTCATCAGATACATGCTTTACAAATATTTTCTCCCAGTCTGTGGCTTGTCTTCTCATTGTCTTAACAGTATCTTTTGAGGAATAGAAGTTTTTCAAATTTTGATGATGTCCAGTTTATGAATTCAGGTTTTTATGAGGGGTGTGTGTGGTGTGTGTGTGTGACATCTGAGATGTTGTTGCCTAGCCTGTGGCCAAGTTCACAGCGGTTTTATCCTAGAAGTCTTAGAGATTTTGGTTTTACAGTTAGTTGTATGTCCTAAAGGATCACACTTAGGAATATGGTTGCGTTAGTTTGTGCATAGAATGGAGCATGGAGAGAAGTCTGTGTTTGTGCACATGCGCATCTCAGCGCTCCAGCACTGTTTGTTAAAAAGATGATCCCCCCTCCACTGAGTTGTCTTTACACTTTTTGTATAAATTGTGATGTACGTATTGTTGGGTTAGGATTTTTAAATGCTCCATTGGTACGAAGGCAGGAGCACAGACTTGGGGTCAGGGCGCCGTCGACCTGTAAAGCAGCAACAATGCTACCCACCTTACAGTCTTTTCTACAATTTACAAAGCTCCCCCTCTGCCTCTTCTGCTGTCCTTCCAGGAAATGTACTAGAATGGGAATGCTGGTCTTGAGTAATGCTTTTATTTTATTTTTTTCCATATTAAAGATATTTTTGGTCCTGGCCAGTGTGGCTCAGTTGGTTGGAGCATGGTCCCATAGACCGAAAGGTCGCAGGTTCCATTCCCAGTCAGGGCGCGCATCCAGGCTGCACACCTGATCCCTGTCGGGGTGTGCAGAAGGCAGCCAATCGATGTTTCTCGCATTGGTGTTTCTCTCTCTCTCTCAGGAATGAAAAAAACATCCTGGGGTGAGGATTCAAAATATATATATGCTCATATTTTCCACGGCCAGCGGCTCATTTGGTTGGAGCGTCATCACCATGCACTGAAAGGTTGTGGGTTCTTTTGATTCCTGGTCGGGGCACATGCCTGGGTTGTGGGTTCTGTCCCTGGTTGGGAGGCAACCATGGATGTTTCCCTCTCTCTCTCCCTCTCTCCCTCCCTCCTTTTCTCTCTGAAATCAATGAATCAATGAACATATCCTCAGGTGAGGATTAAAACATTTTTTAATTATATTTTTTGAAAATATATTAAACATTTAAAAAAATTTATTGATTGATTTTAGAGAGAGGAAGGGAGAGAGACCGATTTGTTGTTCCACTTGTTTTTGCATTCATTGGTTGTTTCCTGCATGTGCTCTGACTGGGGATTGAACCCACAACCTTGGTGTATGGGGACGATGCTCCAACCAACGGAGCGACCTGGCCAGAGCAAAACTATTTTTCCAGCTACAGTTTACATGCAGTATTATGCTTTGTTAGTTTCAGGGGCACAGCATAGTGGTTAGACAATCATATACCCACAAAGTGTTCACCCTGATATTTCCGTATCCAACTGGCAACATACTTAGTTGTTACAAAATTATTGACTATATCCCCCAGGCTGTCCTTCACATCCCGCAAAATCTGGAACGCTTTACAAATCAGTGTGTCATCCATCCTTGCGTAGAGAACATGCTAATCTTCTCTGTGTCGTCCCAATTTTAGTGTGTGTGCTGCCAAAATGAGCCCTTGAGTAATGTTTTGCAAACCCTTAGAACCTCAGTGTTCTAAGAGGGAGGGAAGGAAGGTGTAATGGGCACCGTGGTCTCCATGAGCTATTTTCAGGCCGTTAGGACATCTGACACACGTCAGACATGTGCTCCTGGAAGGCTGCTTGGGCAAATTCTGATTTCAAGTGCCTTTTCTTCCGGTGGGAGTAGCGTCACCACCTGCAGTTTGTGTAGAGCAGAAGCTCTGCTGACACACATACGTTTCAACAGGAGCACAGTTTGTTACTACTTGGCCAATGGAAGTTTTTGATAGGCAAGATTTTTCGAAACATTGGCCTCATGGAGAAAGAATACAGGAGATCTTAGGTGGTGAAAATAATGGAAATCACTCAGAGAAGCAAAGCCACACGGATCCTGCCCTGTGTTTTCCGAGGTTTCCACGGCAAGAGCCGCCCAGGCTGATGAAGAAGAAAGGGGCTTCACCCCTTGCAGGGTACCAGTGAATACAAAGAGACAAAAATGACTCAAACATAGGTGTTCAAGGGGGGATGTGT
Source organism: Trachops cirrhosus (assembly GCA_028533065.1). NCBI lineage: Eukaryota > Metazoa > Chordata > Mammalia > Chiroptera > Phyllostomidae > Trachops > Trachops cirrhosus. The sequence goes on along the minus strand of CM052545.1, from coordinate 91,498,597 downwards.
CAGCAAGATCCAGGACAAGCTGGGAAGGTGTGGATCGAAGTGCTTGCTTCCTGTTGTTTACCTTGTGGGTCCTAAGTTTCAGCACATGGCATCTCGGTTTATTAGGAATAAATGTGTAATTAATCCGTCCTTTAGCTAAAGTCAAGCCACACCCATGATTGATGAGGGTGAGTTGCAGTTAACCCTTTACCCTGGTCGCTAATGGAAGGATTTCTGGCTGCATCAAATCTTGGAATGGCGGATGATCCAGAACTATCCCTTTTTTGGCTTGTAAAGGTATCCTGGGGTGACACATTTGTTACAAAAATATAAGAGACAATCTAGAAATCATGGAAAATACAGCAGTCAAGAGAATGAGAAATAGGGAATGGGAGAGAGAGAGGAACAGGGAGAAAGGTATCCATGTTCTCAAAACCAGAGTTAACTGTTAACACTTTTTTCCAGGTTTTTATTATTTCAATTAATTTTTATGAACTATTTATACTTAACAAAGATAACATGTGAAGTTTCCAGAATAAAACAACAAATGCCTGTGCATCCACCACTCGATCAAGAACTAGAACATCCATTTCCAGCATCTCCGAAGTGTCCAGTGAGACCCTCTACAATCATCCCCGCGCTACTTCCCAGAATTAACCCCATCCTGGAATTTTATTCATCATTCTCTTTCTTTTCTTTGAAGTTTAACCTCTTCTGGATGCATCCCTAAACAATATATTGTTTAGTTTTGCATATTTTGAAGTTAAATAAAGGGAGCCATAACATGTATGCTCAGTCTGGTTTTTTGCTGGTTTGTTTTCATCAGCATTGGGGAATTGGCCCACGCTGGCATAGGTTGCTGAAGCTCATTCATTGCCGCAGCTCACTGGTACTCCATCACACGGCTGTAACCGGCTTTCTTTATCCTTCCTCCTGTGAGTGGACATGTATGGTTTCTAGGTTTGGTTACTGTAAACGGTGCTGCTGTGAATGTTCTTGTGCACCTCTCTGGGTATTCATGCACAAGAGTTTCTGTAAGGTAATTTCTAGTCTTTTAGGCACATATCTATCTTTTTTAAAAGATCGTTCCAATCTTATGAACTATATGTGCACAAATACTCAATTGTGTGATGCAAACTTTTTGTAAACTTCCTTCCACTTTTTTAAAGCCGTTTTTAAAAACAAATTTCATGGTTATATAATATTTTACCAGATGCCTATGTTAAAAGTTACTGGAAAATTCCCGTTTTTAAGCATTTATGTGTTTTTTTCCCCTTGAGAGTGATAATTAACATCTACATTTATTATCTTTTTTTGAGGCTTTGAAAGTTTTTTTTTTTTACCTTTTTAAATCATGGTAAAATATACATGACAAAAACTTACAATTTTAACAGATTTTCACTGTAAAATTCAATGACAGTAAGTACATTTCCTCTGTTGTGAAACCACCACATTATCCATCTCAAGAACTTTCTCATCTTGCCAAGTTGAAACTCTGTACCCATTAAACACCAACTCTCCCCCCATCTCCCCCTGCCAGCCCCTGGTAACTTCTCTTCTACCTTCTGCCCGTATGAATGTCACTACTCTGTGTATCTCATATAAGTGCAACTATATTACATTTGTCCTTTTGTGTCTGGCTTATTTTACTTAGCATAATGTTTTCAAGATTCATTTATGTTGTAACAAGTGTCAGAATTTCATTCCTTTTTAAGGCTGAATAAAATGACTTATATACTAGATTTTTGGTAGGAACGTTACTCAAGAGTGTAATTTCTAAGTCAAGTAGTAAGAATTTAAAAAGATTTTTGTTGCCTGAATATTATTCTCCCACACAGCCACATGGAATGTTTTATTTCACTATATTCTTGCTAGTAAGGAGTATTACACATTAAAAATTAAAACACCTGACTCTGCTCCTTGACTGGGAGGCTAAGTTGGTTAAAGTGTCATCTCATACACCAAAAAAGGTTGCAGGTTCGATTCCCAGAGCACATACCTAGATTGTGGGTTCTGTCCCTAGTCAGGGTACATATGGGCGGCAACCAATCCATGTTTCTCTCTCTCACATCAATACTTTTTTCGGTCTCCTTTCCTCTCTCTCTAAAATCAATAAACATCCTTGGATGAGAATGGAAAAAAAAAACCCACTTTGCTGTTCTTATGACCTGCTTAATTTTTGTTTTAACTTAGCTTGCTATAAAAATTGCTTTCCCTTTTTCTTGAGTGCTCATAGCTGTATCAAAACCTAGAATATTCGGTAAACTTCTGCTAGGGTGGCTGGCTTTCCCAGACATCCTGGGAATGACCGAGATGGAAGGCTGTCTTGGGGTGACACTTTTGCTTTGGATGACATACCAAGTAACAAATCTTTACATGGTTAACGGGGAGCTAGCTACAATCCCAGATAAAAAGACCCAAATAGAGTTCCTGGCAGGAGGTGCATTGGGCTGTGCCTCGAGTTCATCATCCTGGCTGTACGGTCAAGGGAGAGCAGGATGGCAGAGGGCTGTGCCGACGGACTCCGGAGGTTGCCATTGGCCGCCTGAGACCCTAAGTTGAGAAGAATGCCAAGGCTATACGACCAGACAGAAGGGAAAGAATGCTCATCAGTGGACACTGGGCAGGGCTCTGTTGTGGGCACCAGACGAGGAAATGACAAGCCCAGAGGGAACCCTTGGTTGCTATCCACTTTTAAAAAATAAAATATAGTTAACATACAATATAATATTAGTTTTGGTTGTACAACATAATTATTCAACGTTTACATACCCACTGAAGCGATCATGATAAGTCTAGTAACCAATTCTTCACCATACGAAGTTATTATCATGTTATTGACTATGCTGTACATTACATCCTGTGACTTACTTGACAACGGGAAATGTGTGTCTCTTATTCTCCTTCACCTTTTTTGCTCTTCCACCCACCTCCTCCCTGGCAACCATCAGTTTGTTCTCCGTATCCATGAGTCTGTTTTGTTTTGTTTTGTTTTTTTAGATTCTGTGTGTGCATGTAATCAGTGTTGGTCCTTCCCTGTCTGACTCATTTCACTCACATTATCCCCCTAAGTCCCCCCATGTTGTTGTAAATGGCAAGATCTCTTTCTTTTTCATTGCTAGCAACATTCCCTCTTGTATGTGTAGCCCGTCTTCCTTATCCACTTATCTACTGATGGACACTGAGTTACTTTAATGTCTAGGCTACTGTAAATAATGATGCGATGAACGTAGAGCTGCACACACCTTCTCCAATTAATGTTTTTGTTTTCTTTAGATGGACAGCCACGAGTGGAATCACTGGGCAGTTCTATGTTTAATTTTTTGAGGGACCTTCATACTGCTCTGCACAGTGGCCACACCGATCCGCAACCCCACGATGGGCGCACGAGGGGCCCCACTTCTCCACATCCTCCCAGCGCTTGCTTGCTGTTGCCATTTCGATGCAGACTAATCAGCCTTGTGAATGACTGAATTTACCTGTATTTCATCGGGTGATTGTGGAGTATTTACAAAAAATAAAAGAAACAGGAAAAAGGAAGGAAGGAAAGAAGAAAAAACACTTAACAGGCTGAACACAGTGTTTTATCTTATCCCAACGACCCTGTCTTCTCAGCTGGCACCAAAAGATACTTATTTAATATACGTTTTGGACACCTGTCAGCACTGTGTTGGACTCCCTGAGTAATTTATAGTTTCTGCCCTCAAGAATTTGATACATAAAGTGCTAATAACAAGGTTAGCTATAAGCAACATATGACGCAGAAAAATAATACAAACCAGTAAGAGTGTCTAGTGAATGTTCAGACAATACAAACTGAGAGGACAGGGTGGAGGAGCTCTGATTCACCCTGGGGTTCCCACTTTGGTGTATAAAATATTTCAAGCATCTCTGACACCTTCCACGTCCCCAGAAATAAATCTGAATGGTAACAAGTAGTGATGGTGGGAGAGGTAGAAGGAAGAGGGAAGGAGTGAAAAAAAGATAGAAAATTTGCAGAGATATATTGATTAAAAAGAAGGAAGAAATGGATTGAGGGGCAGAGGAACCCAAGAATACTAAAACGGGGAAGAGAAGTGACAAAGAAAAAAGAAAAATTGAAAAGAGGGTAAAGGTAAAGGGGGGGAGGAAAGGAATTGACAGTGTCGGGAGTAGGAAGAAAAATGGAGGAACAAAAGGAGGGGGGAGGGAGAGAGAGGGGAGGGGCTGGGGGAGGGGCAGGGAGGAAGAGGAAGATAGGGAAAGAGATCATGAACCTCATTTCAAAGCAATTTAGAAATTGCTCTAATATTTGTTTCCCATACACTTTATAGACACATTTAAAAATGAAAACTTTAAAAACTTATTCACTAATTTATCATATGACCGTTGACCAAATACTTTCAGGTTTTATTTAATCGTGGGGGTTGTGTGAATAATAATCCTTAAAAATTTCAGGGTGTTTAGGAAGGAGGTGGGTGGACCAAAACTCTTTCTGAATTATCAACCCATGAAAATCAGAAATCACGTTTAGAATTGTATCTCTGTTTAGTCAAATAATCAGTTTTAAAAAATAACATACTATCAGACTAGGTTCCTTTTCTTTATAAAACTGGTTTTACAGAGACAGTTCTAAGTGTTTCTAATGAATATTTTGGTAATAAAATATTAATATAATAGTATATGTATGAATTTTTTAAACTTAAAAAAAAACATAGCAGCATCTTCTGTTAAAGCACTTTGAAATATTTGAGACAGCTCCTGCAAAAAAAAAAAATCCTAACTAGAAACAGGAGTAAAACTAATTAATCTTATAGTCAGAAACAAAACTTTAAATATACAAACAAAAATAATTTGTTTCCCAGCTAGAAAAATTCTTTTAGTCTTAAAAAAAGTATAGATATTATGTAGCAAAAATCAAATTACCTCCACACCATTTGTAATTACCTCCATGTTGTAATTGATTCATTTTGAATTAAATTCATTTAAATATTTTGAAGATATGTAGATTTCAAGAACAAAATTGTATTATTTTCACTTTAAATACTATTTAGGTATGGGTTCTTTCTTTTGTTGCTTTTTACAATTTTATTTTGAAAAATAACACTTATTTCCCTGTCTTTTCTTGAATTGTACAATTCCCGCCCCCCTGCAATGAACCAGTGATCTATTTTGTATTTTGTGCAAAATTGGGATTAAGCAAAGTTGTTCATTACCTTTTAACCAAATAATTTTGGAGTGAAAAAATGCAAAAGGCAGTAAGAGTGGAGTGTGGGGAATGTTATTGACATTTATTTTACATGTGTCAATAGAGGCTAGTATGGTGCAGTTTAATTTACTAACAAATTGAATTTGGAAATACCCATTTTTTTCAAAGTGAATAAAATAAATTACTCCCTTACTTCTCTAAAGGTTTCTAAATTGCAAACCTAAGCTAAAACCAAAAATTGAGCAGTTTTGTCACACACTGTGTGACCCATAGAAAAACAAATGATTGTTCTTACAATTATTTTTTCTCCTTGAGTCTTTTCTATTTCTGGAAAAACACATTTTTTTAAGGTTTTAAACAATGAACACTTCAATGATAATTTGAGGAAATTTTTCTTTTCTGCTTACAATTTTATTACATTTTATGAGTTATCTTAAGTACATAATGACCCTTATTTATTTGACAGCAAAAAATGCTGCATGTGTTCTTAACTGGGGCTATTTTACAGTTTTTCAAAGTTTACAGTCATTTAAAAGAACCACACTAAAACTTCAAGTTACAGGAAGAAACAAAATATCCCAAGGCAGTTATAATGAAGAAAAAAAACAAGCAAACAACAAAATAAATAAAAACCAAGCAAACAAAAACAAATTCCTTCAAAAACTCTGAAGTCAAAACAACCATGTCAAGAAATGTGAAAACTTTTTCTGTATTTTATAGAAACCATAATTTCATTTCAAAATCAATTATGGTTCATTAGAAAATAAAACACAGAAAAATGTCTACTTTGATGTATTTCCCTTCTAATTGCTTTCCAATTTTTTGTTTCTTTTGTAAAACAGGCTAACCTTTAAAAATAGAAAGTCATTAAAAAGATGGAAAGTCATTGATAAATGTTAGGTTTGGAATGTAATATATATTCTTGGGGTTTATCCAAAGGAGTTAAATGAGGAAAAAGTTATATTTTCCTCAAACTCTGTTCAGCACTATTTACAAAAGCAAAAATTAAAAAATTGCCATAACTTTACATATCTAAAAATAACAATTAATGAACTTCCATCTACTGTGCTAAATGCTACGTGTTCACTAAAAATGATAGTTATGACAATTCTGAGGCAGCATGGGAAAATGCTTATGATACAATAGCAAGTGAAAACAAAATATAAAAATAAAATAACAAACTACAAAACTATCAAAATGAACAAATGCTGGAAAGACACATTTTAGAAACAGTTAATTTTGTATGACAATGGTGAAATTGATTTCTTCACTTTGTATTTCCAATTTTTAAAAAGTTGTTTTAGTCTCTTACATTTTTTTTCTCTGCATGTATATTTATGTTCACATTGAAGGAACAAGGATCAGAATCCCACCTTTAAAATGGAGTCAAGTTTCAGTGTTTCTGAATTCTGAGGAAAACTGAATTCTGAAACTAGACCAAAGATTTTTCCAGGAAAAATGAAAGAGAATCAGAAGTATTATAAGAATAATTTGAAAATGATGTTATTATTGAATTGTATAAATTATCATATTATTAAAGAAAACAATTTATCCTGTAGCTAACATTTTTCACTCTCATCAACTAAATTTAATTCTGCACTGAATATTCTTTTCCAAAGCTGTGTAGAAAAAAAGTTGAAAATAAATACGTTTATTAGTTGTCTTTAATATTTAAAAAAACAAGGAGGATGGTAAGTTATGGAGTCCTAAGTCTGCCCATTTTTATCCCTAACCTAGTAATGTATGTGAGTTTGACAAGAAATAACCCTTCTCTCAGGTTAATTTTAGTGCTGGGCTCACTCAGAGGGTCGAGATGCAGTACCAATGGCCATCCCTCAGTCCCCCCAACCCCAGCCTAAAATAGCCAGGTCACTGAGGCAAAACTGATTTGGGGGCAAAAAAGGTCTGTATGTAGCCAACCCCAGCTGTCTCCTCCCTCTAGTGTTCTTGCAGCCTGTGACTCTGCAGACCTTGGAGAGGGGGGTGGGGGTGGGAGGATTAGAATTCAGTGAAACAGCTGATTTTTAAAACAAATCAGTTTCCCTTTAGCAGTGGCTGGCACATTTTTAATTGTAAAAATTTATATTTTGTTATTTTTAAAAATTATTTTCAGCTCACATTTAGACTTCTAATTTTTTTAAATTAAAAAAAAAAAACTACCCATGAACTGAGTTCAATTTTTTCCTTGAGAAAATTTTGCTTCCCTTTGAATCTAGGATGGGAAAAGGTGGGCTGCATTTTACAGGCGTGTAGAGAGGTCTGGTGGGAGGTTTTTGTGGGTTGTAACTGGCTTTGGTTTTAGACATAAAGAGGAAGCGTGGTGACTGTGTTCCCCAGGGAGAGGTGCTTCTATTAATTCCTTAAGATTTAAATTAAACGAAGGAAAAACAGCACTTTCTGGGATGTGGAAACCCTGCCTAGTACCCTCTTTCTTGTCCCCCAATATAACAGAAAAGATTGAAGGAGGGTAGGACTCCAATTTAGGGAAAGGCCAAGGAATACAGCAGCCTTTCTGAGCCTATCTTAGCCCTCTCGAAAGTGCACACACCACCAAAAGTTCCCAGGCAACAGATGCACACATTCTGGCCAAGATAATTTTTTTTCCTGGACTTTTTATCCTCTGAAGTCTCTTTGCTTTGCAGTTTCTATTAGCTTGTTTTGCATTAAAAATGTTTATTGAATGCCTACTATGTGGCAGGTACCGATTCCAGCTCGCTGGTTTCCAAGTTATGTGTATGGTCAGGAGTTCATAGACAGAAACAGAGGGGAGGGTCGAAGGATGGGTGGGGGGTGGGTGGGAGACACATGTTGCCCACCTTCTTAGATAGAAGTCTTTTTCGACTCAGCAACTAATTGCTTATAGAATTTTAATTTCTGTTGCCCCATGGAGAGAAAAAAAAATCGCCAAAACAAAAACGCGACAAACACGTGGCTGGCTAGAACAAAACGCGAATTTGGAGGGTCGGTTTTGAAGGTGGTGGAGACAGAGAAACCGAGTTGGAAGCCCTCCCCCGCACCCACGCCAAGCCCCATTTCTCTCCAACGCGCGAGGAAAACCGGGAGGGGGGACCAAGGTGCGGCGTGTCGCCTGGAACTCCCGACTTTCGAACGATATAAAATCGGCAGGCAGAAGAGCGGTGCGCAGAAGTCGGAGTGAGCTCAGACTCTGCAAACAAAAAATAAGAGAAAACCTCAAGGCATTCATATCGATGCAGCCAACACGTGTTTCGGAGTCGGCCCGGGCCGCCGGCGACTGAGACAATGGGGTCGGGGACCGGGAAAGGGAGAGTGACCCCCTTCCTCACCTGCCCTCGCAGCACGCGTGCCCGGACAGAATGATGTGCCCCTCCCGCAAAACCCGAGCTTCCGCTCAGTTCGAGGAGCTTCTGGCAATACTGGGGGTCCACTACGCGCTTTCCAAGCGAAGGGGGTCCACAGCCCCCGGGCCGCGCTCTCCGCCCCCCTCTGCGCCGCCTCAGCCCCCGCCACGGGAAACTCGCCGGCCAGGCTGGTCCCCTGGCTCAGGACCCCGGGGGCGCGTAGACCGCGCGTCCCGCTCGCCGCCGCGTATCTGAGCCTCCGAAACGCGCGGCGAGTTGCTCCCTCCCCCAACGCCCAGACTGGGTGCGAGCGCCCACGTGTCGACCCTTGCCCATTCGGGTCCGTCCCTCGGGATCTCAGGGCCGGAGGATCCGGAACGGGTCGGTCAAAGGCGAGGAAAGAGACCAGGGCGGATCCTCTTCCCCCTCCCCAGAAACGGGCGGGGGGCGGGCCACCGCCCCCTCCCCGAAGCTCCCGCCCCTCGCTTCCCCAGCGCCGAGCGGAAATTGCCCCCTCCCCCCGCGGGTCTGACCTGGGGACGGGGCGGGGCTTCGCTCCTGGCCCCTCTCCCGCCTTCCCGCCCGGATCCCAATCCCGCACCCCAAACAAAGTTCCGAGACCCCCGCCCGGCGCGGGGAGAGCGGCGGTCGCCGTCCCGGGCGGAGGGCGGAGGGGACTCCACCTGTCCTTGCCCCCGGCAGGGCTGCAGGAGGACCGCTCGGGTCTGCACCCGGTCACTCCCTTTCTGAGCCCTCCCCCTTCGGTTCGCCCGGGTCTGCTCGCGCGACCACTCCCCGTCCTCCTCTTCACCCCTCCCTCTCTCGGGGTCATCTTGGGCCGGAGCCGTGCGTTCTCCCAGGACCCCGAGACCTTGTCGTTCCACAGCCAAACCCCGGGTGCGATCCACTCTTTCTCCCGTGGGAATCCTGAAACCTGATTTCCTGCGGATCCCTCGCTCCCAACCGCGATTCCCCGTTCCCATCCTCCAGGTCCCGCTCTCGCAGGGCCCCTCGATCCCGGATTCCCGGAGGCGAGGGAGTCTCCCAGGGCTGGGGCAGGGAAGGCCGAGACCCTCCCCCCACACACAGTTAAAAATCCAGGGAAAAGGCGCCTTTTTTTTTTTTTTTCTAAATCATCGGCTCGCCGGCTTGCACGACCCCCTCCTGAAGACCCCAGAGTCCTCGGCTTCTCTTTGTCTATCTCCGCGGTTCCCCGCCTGTCAGTCGGTAGCAGTTAACCGGGATAGAGTGGGCAAACTACCCCCTCCACCCACTACACGAATAGAAAAAAAATAACCGTACATTTTACATATGAAGAGGTGGGAGACTCGGGGCCGACCACCCTCCCCCAGCTAGGGCCTGGGTAGGGGGATGGGTGGGGGCGGGGCGCCTCCCTAGGGGCCAGATTCTTGCAAAGGAGGAGGGGGCAAGTGGAGCTCCGGCATCGCAGCCCCACCCGCCGGGCTGACTCCGGGGTGAGTTGAGTGGCCCCCCCCACCCCATCCACCCTGGCGCGAGATTGGTAGGCTGGGCTGGGCTTGAGGGTCTAAGGGCCCGGAGGCGTCGGGGGTCTTCCCCTTCAGGGTGGGTGGGGGCTTTCACCACGTGGCTTTGCCTCCCCTCCCACCCCCGCTCCATTTTTTTTTTTTTCCAAGTCGATTTTATTTAGAGGCGGCGCCAGGGCGGCCGCGGAGAAACGTGACACACCAGCCCGCTCGGAGGGGTTTCGGACAGAAGGAACGAGCTGCGCCGCGTCGTCCGCCTCCCCGCGCGCCGAGGGCACTTCTCCAGGGCCTCCCCGAACTCCCCCGCGACCTCTGCGCGTCCTCTGGCCGCCCTCTGCGCCCCGGGCTCCGGACAACTTAGGGGTGGGGTGCAAAGAAAGTTTGCGGCTGCCGCCGCCGGCCGCCCGCCTGCCCGCCTCTCGGCCTAGGAGGCTCGCCGCCCGCGCCCGCCCGCCTGCTCGGCCTTGCTGGGGACCGCGTCCCGCCCGGAGCCCGCCACCATGAACAAGCTTTACATCGGCAACCTCAACGAGAGCGTGACCCCCGCCGACTTGGAGAAAGTGTTTGCGGAGCACAAGATCTCCTACAGCGGCCAGTTCTTGGTCAAATCCGGCTACGCCTTCGTGGACTGCCCCGACGAGCACTGGGCAATGAAGGCCATCGAAACTTTCTCCGGTAAGAGCGCGCCCATCTCCCTGAGGAGCCACGACAAGGTTCCCGAACAACGGAGACCTGCCCCCCTTCTTCCTTGCCCGCCAACTCCACTCTTCCCCCGGCCTGCGCACTGGGCTTCAGGGCCCACCCTCCACCCACCTCCTTCGACGCCCCTCCACCCCAGCCCCCTCCCGCCCCCACGTGGAAACATTCGGGGTTTCTTTACCCCTTCTAGCCACTGTAGGCTTGGGTAAGGTGGTCCCCGTGCCCCCCACCGACGTGGCGGGAGCCCCCAGGGGTGGTAGCGGGGGGGGCGCCATGGGGGCCACCCCGTCCGGGCGCTATTTCTACGCCGGCCCCTCCCTGCCCACGCCTGGCGCGCTCCCCCTGCACCCCAGCTCCCCTTCCTCCTCCCTAGGCCTTTGCAGCCGGGCACCAGGGCCCCTCTCTGTTTCCCGTCTCCCGGGTCTCCGTGTGTCCTGCAGCCTTCGGGCAGGACCTGAGAATGCGGATTCCGCCTCCCGCCCAGGGCCTGGGGCTTGAGCCATTTTGATTTGAAAGTGGGGCGTGAGCGGCTGTCGCGGCGGCGGCGGCGGGTCGCCATGCTGTTTCCCGAGACGCGAGGCTGGGCCGGGAGGCGCGCGCCACGGCCGTCAGGGACCCTCCCTGCGGCCCCGCTCTGCTCCCCCAGGGCCTCTTCTCCCCACCAGCTCGACAGGTGACCGCTCCGCCGCCCGGAGCCCTCCTCCTTGGCTCGACGCAAAGATAAAGTTTCATGTTGCAGCCCCCTCCCCAAAACACACTTGGAGAGGAACGGGCGTCCTTCCTCGGCCGGCCCCTTCTCCCCACGTCTGGAAGCCTTGTGGGCAGCCCGGCCACACAGATGCCCTTGCACTCCCAAACCGAGCTCCCAGAGCGCTCCACTACTCAACGAGCCTCGGTGAGATAACAACAAAACAAAAATTAAGAAAACGATAATGAATTTACAGACACCACCATTCTCAGGGCGGTCTTGCTCATCCGGCTGCAGAACCCATTCCCTGGATTCCTAGGAAGGTCTCAAATCCCAAGAACTCTCGAATTATCCTAATGCCTTTCTCCTTTTTCCCGCCCCCCACCCTGTTCAAGGTCTCATATGTTTTTTCTTTTTTATTTTTTTAATCTTTAGGGAAAGTAGAACTGCAAGGAAAACGCCTAGAGATTGAACACTCAGTTCCCAAAAAACAAAGGTAGGAAAGAGTTCTTCTCTGGGGAAAGGGGCAGCCTGGGGGCGCTGAGAGGCTGTGTTTAGGGGTCCTTAGTGTGTCTCCAGTGGAAGAAACCCATTACTGGCCTTTCCACCCCCAACTCCGGATGTTGGGGGCAGGGAAGGAAGATTGGCCAAGATCTTGTAATGGGTGGTTTACAGCTTGTTAAAAGAAAAAAAAAAACAAAAACCAAAAACCTGGGGCTAGGGTGGGCTAAGAGATGTTCCTTGGAGAAGTAAAAGAGTAGAAATCAATAGGGAAGAAACCCTGTGGAGTTTGTTCAAGGTGTGTGGGGCCATTTTTGTGAGGAAGCTAAAAACCTCTTGAAGAGTTTAGACTCATGGACATGTTTGCAGCTTCTGGCAGGCCTCAATTTCTGTGTCCCCCCCCTTCCCTCACCATAATTTTTAAGTGGCTTGGTGGGGGTCCCCTTTGACTGTCTAAGGGAAATGGAAGGAGTTCCTGCCCCCACCCCACCCCTGAAAATTCTCTTAAGACTTGTGCAATATTTTAATATTTCTGCAACAGGCATGGACATTCACAGACCCCCTACCCCTAGTCCCTCCCAACTAGATTTTGCAGAGTATGCTTTGGCTTTACTGTCTTTTGCAAGCCCCCCACCCCCCACCCCACCCCTTCGGCCCATTGTTACAAGGGGACCATCTGGGGTGAGAGCTTTGTGTTCAGGCTGTGAGCTGGGGCTCTTTGGAGGATCTAGAACTCCCTGGGTGAATGGTGTGCCTGCGTGTGTGTGTATGCGTGTGTGTCTGACCCAATACCATTCTCACTTCAGCAAAGTGGGTTGGTTACCTCTGTTGTCACCCCCAAATCCAGTTTATGGTGGATTTCGGATCTTTATTGAACTCTGGGTGGGAAGTGTAAGGGCAGTCTTGCTGCTTTCTGAAATCTCACTTCAAACATGTTGCAGTCTTAGTAAACCCTTGATTCTTTCACTGGCCCTCTCCCCTCATTTCAACTGGAAACTATTTCAGAATAGTCCCTGGCCTTTTCTGAGTGGGAAGAGGTGGAGGTGAATGGTTGTGGTTTTTTGGAGGTGGTTATAAGGATCTAGAAAGTTTAACACCAGTAACAGTTTGTCCAGCGGTTTGTCTTGAGATATTTAAATAACTTGGAACCATTGTATCCGTACAAGATCAATATGGCTTGTAACTATGTTTATAGAATTTGTGATTTAACCTCCAGTGCTTGAAATACTGTTATTGGAAAGGCAATTAGAGTTAGGATTAAGAGATAATCAAATCGGAAGGAAAGAAAAAAGTCTTAGTTATTATTTTGAAACATTTCCTGCAGACGGGAATAATAGAAAAACCTTACACGGACACCTACTGAGTGTGACACCCATTAAGAAGATTGTGTAGGTTTGAACTGAAAGCTGAATGTTTGAAACACGTTGATGAAAAATATTAAGAATAACTGGAATTCCAAAACGTGGGGAATTTTTTCTTTTGCTCTTCAGCATGGTTTAAATGTTAAAGGGAATAAATTGAAAAGCAAGAGAAATAGCAAAATGTGATGAGATGGAACCCAAAACATTTATATTTTAATTTTCATGGTGCTCTGTATTTATGGATCTTTTCCCCTAAGCCATCTGCTTGCTTTCAAGCCATTTTTAGGCTCCTCGTTCCCTCCAAAATGCACTACTGAGGGCTCTTTTGAGTTGGGAAGGGGTGGGGTTTGTGAGAAGAGTGGGTACAGAATCTGCCTTTCCACACCCATGTTAAGTTCGATCTTTTGTGTGTTCTTTCCTCCCCGAAGTAATCTGTGAGCATAAACACTGCGTCAGTTGTGTTGTTTTATTTTTTGGGCGGTGGTGAAAAGGCACTTCATTATTCTAGGGTGAATCCATTTTTGAAGTTTTAGGATGTAAAAAAGGAAAGTTTGTTTTCATGAAGTCAGTATGCTCTATCATTTTGTGTTCTTGGGGCAAGTATGTTGTGGTATGTGTTTTTAGTCTGTCTGGAAGTATTTTTTCAGTTGGTTTGTTACTGGTTTTTTTAATCTCATGGATGTATAAACAACAGGAACTACTTAATTCACTATGAGTAAAATTTTAGGCAAAATGAACAACTGCCTATATTCTGGCGTATGTATATGCTCCAGTGTTTACGAAGTTTAAACTGGAATTCTTGGTGCACTCAGTTCCACGTGAATTATGACTTTAAACGTTTTTAAGACATTCATAAAAACCTAATGAGCTAAATGGTCCTGATATTTTTTTTGAGGGGAGAGTCCAACAAAAGATGATATTATTACAGCAGTTAACCTCTGAGCAACCCTGATTTTGGAGTATTAACATTTTATTCTACTTGATAAATATAATTGTTATCTTTTTTAAAAAAATGTACCTATTGATTGTGGAGAGAGAGGAAGGGAGAGGAATAGAAACAGAAACACTGATTGGTTGTTCCATTATGCATTTATTGGTTGATTACCTGACCAGGGGTCAGCCCAGAACCTTGGTGTGTCTGGATGATGCTCTAACCTGAGACACCAGGCCAGGGCAGTTGGTGTCTTTTTAAGAACCCCAGAGACTGAACACTGTCCATTTAAACTTCAGTTTTTCAGTTAATTTCAGTTTTTAAATGGTGACATTAAATTTCTCTGAGATCACCTTCTCGTACCCCCCACCCCTTTTAGTGTTAGAATCTTGGTCAACAATTTTGGCTTTTTGTTGAGAATTTGCATATATTCCCTCTCAAATATTATGGCAAAAGTGTAAAACCAAAAACCTTTTTAAAAACAGCTGTGGTGAGAGTTTGTATATATTGTAGTTTGAGATAGAGGAATGGTTAAGGTAAAGGGGTACCTTCTTAGTGAGTCTTGTTTATTTTGGGAAATGGCTTGCTTTTTAAGGGAATTAAGTGTTTGTTCATTTGCCCCTGTGTGGCCTCTTTCTAGAGGAATGTGACCTAAAGATAGCATCCCTACTGTCAACTGGTGTCATCAAAATTCAAGGTGTTGTTGAGAAAAAAATGAGGAGGACGCACTGCAGCTTTCTTAGTGAGATGTGTTCCAGGCTTGATTTCCTTAGGCAGGTAGTGGCGGTTCTTTACATTGTATTGAAGTTTGGTGGGTTAACACTTTTCCTTCAATTTCCATCTTTTTTTTTTTTTTTTTTAAGAAAGAATTGGTCTCAGCCTTGTAAGTGTGAGAACTCTCAGAAAGTGTTCAAAATGAATTGTGATTTTTACAGTTTAATTTTCTAAAATTGGCAGCTTAAAAATTTCTGTGAAGGGATGCCTTACAAATGGCAAACATGTTTTTTATTTTAAGTGATTTGTGGAGATTCTGAAGAAATTATTGGGTCACTACATGTCTTCAAAACAAGCAAAAATTTTGCCTTCAGGAATGGGTATGCCTTTAGAGACAATTGTTCTTAAGGGCTGAAAATGAATTGTAAAGGGGGTTAAAAAACAAGGGAATGTCTTTGAAAAAACACAGGGGCAAAAAGCACTAGAGGGGGGATTTTGAGACACTGGCTTCAGTGATTGTAGGTGTCAGATGTAGCTTTCATCAAGCATGTATTCAACAAGTATGTTCAAAGTAGGAACAGATTATGACACTTTTAGTAAAGAGGTTTTCTTAGGAAAATTAGGGTTAGTCTTTGGGGGCATTAAATAAGTTTAAAATTGGTTGATTCTTAAAGTGTTCTAAACTATTAGAGGAAAAGTGGAAACCAATTCACTCCCTCCATTTTTAATTTCCATCTAGAAAGTGAACTTAGCCTGTTCACAAATTGAAATTTTTTTTCACTGCTAGAGAAGTCCTCGTTATTTAATACTCAGTATTTCAAGATGACTCTCCTAAGGATGGTGGTATTTGACTATCCTTTGAAAGGGTTGGGTGTTTCCAGGACCTTTATTTTCTGACTCAAAGGAGAAAGATGAAATTTTATTCCAGTGGTTTCCCAGATGGAGAACTTCTGAGTAAAGAAGGGGAAGAATGATAATTCCCATCACAATGTATAAAAAGTATAGTTAACTCTTCCATATGTAAAGTTTTAAGGGCACAGCTTTTGGTGGGAAAAGAGCAAAACATTCTCATAATTATGTTGTAGAGATGAAATACAGGACATTAGTCATTGGAAGAATTTTGATTCCAAGGTTCCGAGCCTCTAATCTTTTAAAATTACCTTAATATATGTCATTTGCATCTATTTTATGTGTTTGGGTACTTTTGAGGCTTATTTTTGAATTTATTTACTCTAGACAAAGATAGGCTAGAGAGTATAGAATTTCCAAACGTTAAAGAAAATTTCTTTTTCAGATCCGTTTAGATGAGTGAAAAGGGGGACCAGCAAGTGTTACTGTGGAAGGTTAGGGGTTTGTGTTGAGGGGGTGCGCACTGGTTGTGCCTGTGCTGATTTTTGTGAGCGTTGGGAGGGGGTGCTAGTGGTGACGTTGTCATTAGAATAAATGTATGAACCAAAGGCGCCTGAAAAAAAAAAACCCAGACATTTTGCTATCTTTTTTAGAGTTTAAATTCAGTCTTGTTGTCTCCCCATCCTCTTAAAAGATACTTACAATGTGGCTAATGTCTTCCAGAAAGCGCAGCCAACGTTTGGGGATGGAAGTGTTAGGGAGAGAAAAGGGGAGGAAAAAAAGCAGCAGGGGAGACTGGAGAAATCAGACGAGTTAGTCCTGGGTTGGAAATTCCAGACGGGAAAAAAAAAGAGAGAGAGAGAGATGGGGGTTGGGGTGGATTTCCCGCCTCCCTTTGAGGGAGAAGCGGCTGGAGGCGCCCCGCGACCCCCGGGAGAGGGGGTCGCAGACATCAGGTTTAGAAGACCCCGGTAGATTTCAGCCGAGGGCAGGGCTATTTTTGCTTTCGGACTTGCCTGCCTTCCCTTCCCCTTTTCAAAAAAGCAGAGCGAGTCGCGGCGGCGGCGGCGGCGGCGGCGGCGGCAGCTCTTCCTGGAGAGCCGGCCGGCTAGCCCGGCCGCCCCAAGCCCTCCCCGCTCGCCCCAGCCCCACTATCTCTGCCCGCTGTGGCCGGGGCCGCCTTCCTCCTCTCAACAAGCCCCTGCCCGGAACATCCGCAGGCCGGGGTCTCCGAGGAGGGCTTCCTTTTCCAGGCCCCCAGACCCTAGCCTGCGCTGCACCCCCAGACTGCCTCCGCCTTAGTCCTTGGAGCCCCCCCTCCCCAACCTCGTCCACGTGGAGGGTCCCCTGTCCGCAGGGTGCAGACCGTCCCAGCGCCCAGCTGTCTTAGGACCTTTCCATTCTAAGGCAAAAAAAAAAAACAACACAAGAGGCCATTGGGTAAATATGAGATGAAGAGGCAGAGAGGAGAGGAAGAGAGTGGGTTGGGGGGAAAAATAAAGAGGATGAGAGCGGCGGAGAGAAAATGGAGGCGCCTTGGCCTTGGGGCGTAGAACCTTGAAGAGTGAACACAGTCCACGAACCTGTGAGCTGTAGTGAATGGGCCTTGTCTCTGTACCAAAGGCTGGCTGAAACAATAACAAAGGGAGTAAGAGTAACCTGAGGCTCTGCGATTTTATTCCGGTTGTAAAAGACAGACAACGGGGCCTCCAGTGGGCCACTGGGTAGGCTGGGAAGACCTTTCTCAGGGTCTCAGCCTGTGATTGGCCCCATGTTAATATAAAATTTGCACACCATTTCCACCTGTGTTGAGCACATTTCCTCTCCCTGCTCACACCTTTTAAAATGCTTGTCAAAACAAAGTCAGAAAAAGTCTCACTTCAAAAAGCATGGAGCTAAGAAAGCATGCTTATTTGGTGATTGATAAAAGTTTGATTTGGCTAGGAAATGCTCTTCCAGGAGAGTGCCCGTGATAGCCCACACCACTGCAAGGAGGCACTGCCGACAGCTTCCGTCCCCAGCCTGCTGCCTTCATGCTAGTGGAAGAACTCGGATTCCCCTCCGATTTTGTTTAAAGGAGACGGTACCTTCTAGTGGGTGGAAGGGGTCATCCGTCCTACTATTGAAGAAGCAGAGCCAGCTCACTCTCTCAGAAGACCTGCTTCATACCTTGGCAGCACAGCCGCCTTGC
Organism: Trachops cirrhosus; assembly: GCA_028533065.1. Lineage (NCBI taxonomy): Eukaryota > Metazoa > Chordata > Mammalia > Chiroptera > Phyllostomidae > Trachops > Trachops cirrhosus. The sequence continues at coordinate 91,480,671 of CM052545.1, read as the reverse complement.
AGTGGATGGTGAGGACCGAAGGAACAGGCTTAAGCCAGCTCTCACCCAGCACAGACTGCTGAGATGAAATGTGTGTGGATTGTGGGCACGTCGCAGGGGAGAAGGTGGGTCTGGACCTCGACGTGTTAATATGGTTGCAGAAAACCTGAGTGGAAAACACTGAAAAGGCGGCGGATACAGAACAAGCACCGTCAGAATGCAGTCCTGTTGCGGAAGGCCAGGCTTCCAGGAGTGGACGTCCGGGCGGTGGGGCAGAGCAGAGCCTGGCTGGCTGTCGGTAACCTGCTTTTGAACGAAACAGCAAACAGCCGAATGATGAAAAGAATTTTGGACTAGGCTGTCCAGATAGTTCAAGACCCCCCTGAGGACAAGTGGCATTTTGGTGGCTAAAGGCATATAAGAGACCTGTCAGGATGGGTGGGAATTTTGTTCATAGTTTAGGGGAGGATTGTGGGAAGGATCTCTCTTTATTTTCTCTTTTTCTTTGTACCAGGTCTGTTCCGTGGATTCTAGTCAATCCTCTCAACATTTCCTTAGGAAAAGAGAGTTAAGGAAAACTGCAGTTTTTATTCATTTTGAATTAGTGTCAGTTAAAAAAAAATAGTCCCTTATCCAGATGTTTTGACCACCTGAAATGGAAAATGTTAAGTCTGAGCGAAGTTTGATTGTGTAGTTTTGCTTAGTTGATTGGCCATAGATAGAATCTTTGAGAGAAGAAATCAAGAGAATTGAGAAATTTAAAAAAACTGTAACGTGTACATGTTGTTTGTGGGATCTGCTGAGTTCTTTGGCCACCGGAGCAGGGAAGACTCATTCAGAATTCTTGAGGCTCAAGATGGGAGGAAGCTGTATTAGGTCAGAGTCTACCAACCCATTTGCCCTGGGTCCCTCACACAGTCAGCCACCCGGGTGTGGAGGAAAGGTCTCCCAGGAGAGGTCCGTGTTTAAAATCAAGAGCTTTGGAGTCAGGCGGTGACAAGGGAAACTGGAAAAGCTACTTAACCTCTTTTAGCCTCAACTTCTGTACTGTGAACTGTCCCTAGTCCACGGTAGCTATTATTACTTGTTTTACATGTGGACCTCTCCGCCTGCTGTCTTGGACCATGTATTGCAGCTTGGGGCTGATACCTAAGGGAGTAGGTAGGCTGTTGAAATATACTTACGTGGATGCCGCATGCATTTGTGTGGAGTACTGATGGGCAGGCATAGGAAGGGGGTTTGTGTGTCTTGTGCTTTGATAACTAACGGTGTTCTCTTACCCGTTCTCTCAGACCACAGGCTGGGAGAGATGGGCCATGCAGGGTGGGAATGCTCTCGATTGTTCTGTGGGGAAACGGGCCCCTGCTGTTGATGCTCTGAACTGCACCCCCCCCCCCTCAGGTTCCTAGCTGAGATTTTGAAAATCAGGGCTACTGTCAAAGGTGCATGTAGGATAGTGACGTTGGTGGGAGGAGGCCCACCCTATCCCTGCAGATGAGGTAGGTCTCCTAAGAATTCTGGATGAAGGGGACTGTGTGAGAGTCCCTCTGACGGAGGAAGAAATGAGAGCAGCTTCCCCACTTGGTGGGAGGTAGGCACGTTTGTCTTAATGTTCTGCTCTTGGTAAGCTAACAGAGTGGGCATTGAGCAGTCGGGGATCCCTGGATGTCCAGGAAGTGGCTGCGTACGTTATTCCCAGTGCCCTTGTGAGGGGGCGGAGGCAAAGCCACAGTGTCCTCACATTCTTCCCCTGGCCCCCCCGAACTGGGAAACAGTCCCCAAAGGTGTGCTCAGAACTCACCTTCAGGTCCATCTGCTCTCTCCAGCCCTCCCTGCTCAAAGGGTGTGCACACACGTGGACATACCCACAACCCCTTTCACCATCTCGGTCCAGACCAGGAGTCTTGAACCTTCTCTTCGTGGGGTGGGGAGGGGAAAGGCTCTAATCGGATGTGGGTTTTGGCCATTTAACAGGCTTGTGACTTTAATCAGTTACTAGAAAGGGCTTTACAATTAGTTCATGTGGAATGATACTTGTTTCCCTGGAGTGGCATTTGGGATTGCTCTGGGCTGGTCAGCTTTCCAGTAGGTACTCTGAGGAGGAGGAGGAGGAGAAAATGAGGGGAGACAGGAACTAAAGTGGGGGCCGTTGGGTGGAGTAAACTTGTTGAGGACGTCTATTCAGAGTTAGAAATATTTATTCCACTTCCTCCTCCAGGTCTGTAAGTAGCTTGGGAGGAGAAGTCCAACTGTAATAGAGAGCAGTCGCTTTGCCGGGATTTGGAGACAGTGCCACAAATTAGAGGGCAGAGACGATCCTACACAGACAGGCTCGTGGTGGCGGCAGCTGGTCAGCGCGCTCTGAGCAAGGGCTGGACATGCTAGGACGTTGACTGCGGAGGCGGCTGGGTTCAGAGTGTTTCCTTCCCTCCTGTTGAAGGGCGTCCACTCGGGCAGCTTTTTATTCCATGTATAAGAAGAGGAGATCTAGCTGTCCAGTTATTTTATCTAGAAGAAGGTTTTCGTCCCTAGGTTTATTACCATGTGGTTCCAAGCTGCTGCTGCTGGCTTTTATAGTACAGGGTTGTAGGGTGGTACCTGCCCAGAAGAAGCTGGGGCAGGCAGGGGTGGAATGAAGTGAGCTTCACAAAGTTCATGAATATCCGAGAGTGATCTTGGATGACGAAGTCACTTCCTACTCTTGCTCCTCACGACCATCTTGAATGAGTAGTTTCCTTTCAGCTTTTAACTAGAAGAAATGATGCCCGTCTAAGCCCAGAGCTCCTTTGCTCTCTCCTCAACCCCACGGTCAGCAGCAGCTTTAGCCTGGGGGTGTGCGTGGGGGGGGTGTCTTTTCTAGTCATTCATTAGCCATTTTGGGGGGGAGCGGGGAAGTGTGATTTTTATAATGTATTTACAACTGAATTCCATGTCAGAAAGTATTCAGCAAGGTGGTGTGAACTTCTGTGATAGCTTGCATATTGTTGCAAAGGCTGGTACCTCTAATCCTGTGTTCTTTCACACATGCTCGCATCCATGTATCCACTTATTTTTACATTCAGAGTCTGCTATTGTATGTGGCATGCTCTCTTCCAGGTCCTAGAAATACAACAGGGAACAAGGGAAAAAGACCTTGGTCTCGGGGTGGAGATAAAAGCAAATATAATTTCTCAAATAATTTTCCCCGGGGCTTTTACATTTTCCACTTTATCCTTGGTATTTTAAAAAAAAAAACTTCGAATGTGGCAACAAAACATATACAATTTACCGATGTACTCATTTTAAGCGGTACAGTTCAGTGGTGTGAAGAACGGTGACATTGTTGTACGACCATGCCTCCATTGGTCTCCAGAATTCCTCCCCTTGCAAGACTGTAACTCTGTACCCACTAAACAATTCCTCCCCAACCTCCCCTCCCCCAGCCGCACTGAAACCACTGCCAGTGTGGCCTTTTCCTACACAGTGCTCGCTCCATCCTATATAAAATAGGAGTCTTTGCCTGATCCCTCTGCTGTATTGAGTATTAATTACGCACTGGGTTTTTATTTAGTGTTAGTGGGTCTTTTTTTTTTTTTTTTTTTTTTTTAGGGTGGAGAAGGGAGAGGGGGCTGCATAAAAGAGGTAGAAGATGAAATCCCTGCCCTCCAGCATTTTTCCTTCAGATCCAGGAAAGGCTAGGAGACAGCAGAGGCCCAGAGACTATAGGAAAATGAAAGGCACTCAACCTCAGGAAGTAAATGAGAGGAGGAGCGGGGCTGGACTGTGTTGGGGAGGGCGGGCAGGGAAAACAGGCTTGGGTTGAGGAGGGGGCACTGGGAACGGACGGGGAGGCACTTGTGGGAGGACAGTTCATCTGGAGGGGGAGGGATGGCATGCAGACTCAGGTGGGGCAGCAGGGGGTGGGCAGGCAGATCTCCCTGTTGATTTCCGGTTCTGAGCATCTTTGCCCCTGAGCACTGTGCCAGGTGATGTGGGTCAAAAGATGAGCTGCTTCTACAATTACAGGGATCATTCCTTGAGTAGCTACTCAGAGCCCAGCCACTGTTGCTTCAGTGGCTCCTCATAAGGTGTTACTTCATTTTATAGAAGGAGAAACTAACAGGCTGAGTGGTTTGAGTAACTAGCCAAGCAAATGGATACCCTGAGTAAGTGGTAGCGCCAGGGCTTTCTACCTCCAAGGCGGAGCTCACTTACACGGTGGGAACAGGTGGTCCTGGACACTCCGAGAAGTTGTCCGATCGTGAGCTTTTCTCGTGGGGAGATCATAAAGTTAGTGAGTAAGAAACACACCCAACATTAATTTCTCCCTGCTCCGAGTCTCCTTACTTCCCAGGTGTTTCATGCCTGCTTTGCATTGTATTTTCTCCCACTGTTGGGATTTTCGGGCAATCTTGAAGGATTGAAGAAAACTAGATAACTCTTCCTTTGTCTGGGTAGCTAAGATGGGCACTGTGAATATTTTGCTCTTGGAGGGAAATACCCCACGGAGAAGGACTTGAGTGGGTTACATTCAGGTGTATCAGTCTCAGCCCTGCCTTTCCTGGGATATGCAAGCTGTGGGGTCTGGGGTCAGTATCTTTTCCTGGGCCTTGTTTCATCTCAGTGGTCCAGACGCCCATAAAATAAGCTGGCTAAGTATTTTGAGAGGTATGAGCCTCCATCCTTTGGCACTTCTGGGAGGCACCAGGGCTGGAGCCTTTGGCGGACCCCCCCCCCCCCCTTCCTTTTGTTTGGGTTCAACCCTGGGGAACATGGGAGGTTCGAGGGGGACAGGGACTGAGATGCATCCCTTTCCTCCTAGCAGGAGGGGACAAAGAGTTGATCTTCGTTACATTCCTACAGAATCATAATTCATAGTTCATACATGTTTTTGAGGAGCAAAAACCTTTTCGTCTTGACAGGCAGGAGCAGGCTTCATGGTGTAGCAGTGACGCTTGCAGGCTAGTGTCATCTTGGGCTGGTCACTTTACCCCTCTGAGCCTTTTATTTTAACTGAAGAAGAATGGAAAGAAAAACATTCTCAATTCTCTGTGGTGGTTTAGACCAACGATTTTTAACCTTTTTTCTCAAATGGATTTAAAATTTTTATTTCTTGATTTTTAGAGTGAGAGGAAGGGGGAAGAGGGAGGGAAAGAAACACTGATTTGTTGTTGTACTTACTTATGCGTTCTTTGGTTGAGTCTTACATGTGCCCTGACCAGGGATCGAACCTGCAACCCTGGCATATCAGGATGCCACTCTAACCAACTGAGCTACCCTGCCAGGGCCATCACCTGTTTTCATCTCCTGGCACAGATAAACTAATTACTAAAATTGTGTGGCACGCCAAGAAATATATATTTTGCTTACCTGACCAAAAAATAGGTATAATTTTGATCATTCACAGCAGGCAGCTGTTGTTTGGATTTTTTTTTTATTTGACAGTCTAAGGGAAAAGAGTCAGTGCCCATGAATGAATGAATGAATGGTCAGGTGTTGGCATGTTTTAAAAATTCTTGTGGTGGAAAATCGCTGGTTTAGAGGCTCAAATCAACGTCTTGTCATTGTCCTAAGTTCACAGCAGAGTGTGGTGCAAAGTAGTACTTTGTAAACTCTTAAGTATTGTGCGAATGTGAGTTATAAGATAATTACTACTAACTGATGACACCCCAAAAGGGCAGACAAAGGAAGTGATTCTCACCCTCAGACAAATGCCCTACTCTTTGCAGGGGTGCCTTTGCTTTAAAGCTTCCCAGAACGCTCAGGGAGGAGGGTGGAGGGCCTTTTCTCTCCGGACCCGGATGGCCCCTTGGTTCCGTGCCCCCAGCCCAGCCCACTCTCCTCCCAGGCCGATGTTCCTGCCTTCTCAGTGGGAGGCCTTCGGGCCGGTCCTGCCTCCTCCCGCAGCCCAGCCGAGGTCTCTAAGGAATGCCGCCTCCCGGGCCATTTTCTCCCCTCCGAGCTTTTGCGGCCCCACTTACAGCCCCCTACCCCCAACCGGTTCCCACTTAAATGCTTGCAGGCCTGTTTGCAGCGGGAAGCCCCCTCCCCCACAGGACCACCTCAGTCACAGCCCTGACCACGGGGAGGTCGGGTCTGGATTTACTAAAGGACCCCGGAGGGGGGAGCCTGCCCCTTGCTGGTTGCCTGGCTCGCTGATGGGGTCGGGTTTCGGCTGGTGGCTCTGGAGAGAGAGACAAAGGGCAAAGTCCTGGTCCCCACCCCCACCCCGGTGCGTGTCCCCTCCCCCTCGGGGCCCAGTGCTGGTAGCCGAGGGCCCCCTGGGCCGGGCGGGACCTACTCAGAGCGAGTCGGGGAACCGAAGGGATTCTGGTGGCAGAACATTCTAGACGGACTGGTGGGGACACGCAGCAGAGGGGGGCCTCCCCGAGGGCATCCTCTGCCCGCCTCCCAGAGCTCCGCCGACTGGGCCCACCCAGCGGCTGGGGTGGGAGGGTGAGCGCTCAGCTTTCCCGGGGTTAGGTGAGCGGGGCTGGGGGAAGGGGCCGCCCACGTGGGGCACCGGCCGGCCGACGCCAGCCCGGCCGCTCAGCTGCTCAGACCTTCTCAATTGCCCGTTCATGAGGGCTCCCCTCCTCCCCCCAGCTGCCGCGGCCCTCCCCCGCCTTCAGCTGCTGCCGCCCTTCCCAGGCACCTCTTTCTCCCCAGTTGCCCAGCCTGCGCCCACTTTCCGCCGTGAAAGCTTGCTCGCCGCCCCTGGTCCCGTGGTCTGGTAGGGACCTTGCCCCCTGCTCCTGGCCGAGGGTCGCTGAGGGCCGTCGTGGAGGGCGCCATGGACCCGGGAGGACGGGAGCCCTGGCCTGGGGAGAGGAAGACCTCCATAGAGAGGGCTTTACTGGGGATGGCTGTCCCTGGCTGATGAAGAACGACCTCACTAGGAAGAAGCAAACACCGGCCTCCTGAAGTTTCTGACCTCCAACAGGTCTTTGGCAGCCGAAGTGGATGTGATGAGTCTCTCTGGAGGTTGTTAACCTCGTGTTGGAGGGACACACCCAGAGCTCTTTTCCACTGATAGGATACATTATTATTATTTATTTTTAAATCCTTCCCCGAGGATATGCTTATTTACTGGTTTTAGACATAGAGAGGGAGACACACACACACACACACCCATGGGTTGCCTCCTGTGCATGCCCTAACTGGGGACCCAGCCCGTAAATGTTTGGTGTCCTGTGGAGGCTCCAACCAGCTGAGCCACCCGGCCAGGGCAGGATACGTTATTATTTCAACATGTATGCTGGGATACAGTCTCATCCTTTCCCAGGAAACATTCGATTCCAAGAGTGGCTGAATCCCAGTCTTTTTCTCAGTGCAGAATTCTGAATTGCAGACTGATTTCTCTGGGGGCCGGTCTAGTTTCCTTTTCCTTGCTTTTGAGAGCTTCACCTCACAGTCCTTGTCTTCAGCTGGGTTCTCCCGGCATGCTCTTCCCCCCTAGGAGACGACTTTTCTCCGTTTTCCAGCTCTGCCCCATGCTGCCTCCTGCCCAGCGCCAGCCCCACCCTCAGCCAGGTCTCTGGGCCTCAGAGTGCCAGACCTTTTGGTCCGTAAGCTTTCTGGACAGATGCTGACATCTCCACAAAGCAGGGGTGAGAGCTAAACCAACCTGTCCTGTGAGGCTGGGGCAGGAAATGGCCCTTCTAGCCCCCCTCCACCTTTCCTTCACTCAGTCAGAGCCTCTTAACCCTTCTCACCCCCAGGGAAGATTCCAGAAACACTTGCGCATGGCCAGCCCAAGAAGAACAGAGCAGTGGCAACTGCTGGTCATCGAACGGTTAATGCCCTCTCCACCCATCTCTTGCCTCAACCTGGAAGGTGACACTGCTCACATTTGGTCACCTCTTCCATTTGTTTCCATGAGTTAGGTTTATTTTGATGGTTTCCTGCCCACCCCACCCCCCCCCCGCCTCCATTCTCTTTCCTCCTCCACATCGACGAGCCCACGTAGTCAGCTTCCGCTCAGGTGGAAGAGTAAGAGCCTAGGCAGAGCGGGCACAGCGGAGGGAGGGAGTGACAGTTGGCCCGGCGGACTTGGACTCCGTCTGGAAAGAGCTCCACTGACTCAGAGCTTCTGTTTTGGCTTCCTCTGGCGCTGCCCAGATGGGCAAGAAACAAATGTGGGTTCTCTTGTCAAACCATGCATTTCTGAGATGAGAGAATTGAGCAAAACACTCATCCTTGAGGTTTGCTTGCTCTCGAACACCAGGGTAGCACCTTCCCGCTCCAGGCCCCCGCACTGTTGCTTCCTTGCCTGTCCCAAACCTAGGTAAAATCCTGTAGGACTGAATCGTGCTCTTTTACCCTGCTAACAAATCTGACAGTCATCCAGCCGTGTTATAGGGTAGTTAGCTTTTCTGCAAGTTAAATCCTGTGCCCAAATTGGAGCCGCATGCAGTAAAAGCCAGTTGGCACGCACTTAGCCATAGAGAATATGGGCACTTTTCCTGCTGCTGACATCGGGGCTGTGCAGCCTCTGCTGCGTTAACACTTCTTGTCAGGGAGAAAGCAGTGAGGTTTGGTGAGAGGAGCACAAACAGCTAGTCGGGGAGGAGAGCTGAGTTCTGGTCCCTCCTCAAAGTTGCCGAGTCTCTTCCTTTCTCTTCAGCTTCAGTTTCTCCAGCTATAAAACGAGAGTGACTGTTTGGAGCTTACAGTTCTCCTGTCTTACTGTAGGAATGTAACTTCCTTCAGCTGGAACATAGTGCTAGGATTGTGTGTGTGTGTTCGCGTGTGTGTCCTTGTTCATGTAAGAAACCCAGTGGTCTCTCCCCTTTCCTGACTTCAGGTAGACCAGGAGCATATTAATTATGGCACACGAGCCTTCCCAATGGGAGGGAATAAGGTTCAGCCAAGAGTCGTCTTCTGTGGTCTTGCTTTTCCTTCCTGCTGGTCCCCAATATCGGCGCATGAGTTAGCACACAACGTGGGACAGTGTGTGTGTGCCACAGACGTTTAAAGAGCAAGTTCATGGGACCACAGATACATTCCACTAGTGGCCCTGTCTTCAAGCCCCTCCTACACTTTGCCTGGTTCCGAACCTCCCAGTATCAGTGTTTTCCCTGCCAGTCCCTACCTTGCCATCAACCCAGCGACCCACCTGCCTTCCCGCTAGCCTGCCTGCTTGCCTGCCTGGCTGCCCTGCCTCTGGATCAGCCTGGCACCAGGCCCTGGGCACCAGGCCAGCTCCTCCTCCCCTCCCCAGCCCCGCCTCCGTTCTCAGCTATTGCCATGCCTGGAGCGTGCCAGGTCCGCCCCCTTCAGAAGCTTCCCCGGACAATTATTTTTTTCTCTCCACTTCTCCACGCTGTAGGGAGAAGGAGGTAGGGTGGGGAGGAAGGAGTAGGTCATTGGTGATCTTACGGAAAAAGCAGAGGTTGGCACGTTAGGACTTTTTTTTTTATGTGTGACTTCTAGTTGGGAAAAACAACTGGGAAGGGAGCCAGCTCTTGGGAGGTTGCTTCTGCTCCCGTGTTCGCTGCGTGGGACTCTCTTGTTGAGGAATCAGTGGGATCACCCGCTTCTGCGGGGATCCAGTGGACGGCCCACCTCCACGCCTCAATTAACTTTGTCCATTCCCCTTTTCCATCCCACACCGAACTGGGGTCCCCTGCTGGACCGGAAACTCCCTGCGAGCAGGAGGCATGCCTGTCTCCGATGCTTTCGGCTCTGCAGCCTGGTGCCCCAGCACCATGCACAGGAAATGCAAAGGGGGACACACATGAGTGTGTACGTTTTCTGAGAGCCACATTGAGAAAGAAAAAAGGTGAACTTAATGTAACAGGTTAATTCAAAAACTAATTTAAAAGTTAAAAGATATGTTCAACATTGGGATCGATAGAAACAATGAGATATTTTACTTTTTGGGAGGTACTGAGTGTTAGGAATTCCGGTGTGTATATTTTTACACCGGGAGCCCAACTGCATTCAAATAAATGCTAAGTTTTCAGCGGAAACATTTGATCTGTATTTAGATTTCATAAACTTTAAAGATGAAAAAGCTAAATTGTGTACACAGTTAAAATGAAATACAAGTAAAATTCAGTTCCTCGGTTGCGGTAGCCACATTTCAAGTGCTCAGTAGCCACGTGGACTGACTGGTGGGTGGACGGCACAGGCCCAGTAGGCGCGGCGAAACCTGGGAGGGTGCCCCCAGCAGCTGGGCTCCAGACACCGGGAGGAAAGCCGTGGTGTGGAGCGTTCCGACCAGTGATTAGAATGAAATGAGCCTGGTATGTTTCTGCTGGTTTGAGACATCTTAGTTTGCTCGCTCATTTCCAGCTTCCAGGCAGTAACCCCCAACCTCATCTCCAGTCCCGCCTGTTTCCTGGTCGCCTTGCGCTAGTCTCTTCGACAGCCCTGCTGGGCATTTGCACGGAGACTGGGCCATCACTGGGGAAGAAGTAGAATGTGCGGGAGGGCGTTTTAACTGTATCATGGGTGGATTCCAAAATCTTCATTAACCCCTGACATTTTGAAATGGTGTATAAAATGTTAGCTTCTTTTTTTTTTTTTTTTTTTTGGTGGAGAGAGATCATACTTTTCTAATGGGAACCAAGTCTTAGAAGAAAAGTTAGAACCACTTACTCAGACCATCAGGGCACAGAAAATCCCTCTAATTAAGAATGTAAGTGACAGGGATCAGGGAATACAAGATCCTGTGAAATTGACTAGTTCTTATCCTTGTTTCCCAGGAAGAAACTAAGTTCCAGAAAGTGGAAGCCTTGAATTGCCCAAGACCACGTAGTCAGCAAGGCTGAGAGAATCACAGCCTGGGGGAAGGGTGGGGGTGAAGGATCTAATCTGAAGATCCCGATTTAATCCTAGCTCTCTGTGGGGATGAAAGTCCAGATGTGACTCTCCATGGGGGCCTCTGGGGATTGGGGCCTCAAATTTAACAAGATTTCCAAAACCTCCTTTCTCCCTACCCTCAGAGGGTTTGCCCCACCCTGGTTTGAAGGAACTCCGTCAGGGAGGGGTGAGGCCATCTTCTGGATTGAAGATGGCGCCTTTCCCTCCGGGATTGGGGTAGAAAGAGGAAGGAAGAGGTTTGAAAAGGTTTGGAGAGAAGAACAGCCCCTGCTGCGGTTTTCAGACTGCCCCACCCCAGCTTTCGACCAACCGGGGCCGGGATTCTTGCTAATAAAACACCAATAGGAAAACCTCATTAGCTTATACCCACAGGTTTGGAATTTATAATGACTTCAAATCCAGGTGAGCTAGAATAATTTTTCCCCCCAAAAAAACCCTTTTACTATGAGAAAAAAATTTACATAAAAAAGTGGTGAAGGTAATGTAATAAATCTCATGTACCCATCACCTAGTTTTAAAAATCACCAGTTGAGCCCTGGCTGGTGTGGCTCAGTGGACTGAGCACTGACTGACCTGTGAACCAAAGGGCTGCTGGTTCGATTCTCGGTTGGGGCACATGCCTGGGTTGCAGGCCAGGTTTCCAGCGGGGGGCGTGCGAGAGGCGTGCGTGAGGCAACCACATATTGATATTTCTCTCCCTCTTTTTCCCTCCCTTCCCCTGTCTAAAAAATAAAATCTTGAAGAAAAAAATAAAAAAATAAAAATCATCAATTTATACCTAATCGGATGTTTTCATTTATCCTGTTCCCTGATTACTTTGAAACAAATCCTAGACATCCCATTTCATCTGCAACTATTTCATTATGTATTTCTAAAGTGTAAGAACTTTAAAAAACCACTGTGGTTTATTAAAAACGTTAACAATATTATCAAATATCTAGTCAATGTTCAAAGTTTCAGAGAGTCACTTGTCAAGTAACTGAAAATATGCTGGAGAATGAAGTTACTGAAGTTCACTCCAGCTGAAGGAGTTAAGGGATGTTTTGAAGAGTACTCGCTTGGGCAGGGTTCACTAGGTTGTGTTGTAAACCCCGAGTATTTTAAATTTCTCTTCAAGCCTAACACCACTATATTTTTGGCAAAGGCCTCCTATGTCCTTTTTTTTTTTTAAAGATTTTTATTTATTTGCCCTGGCTGGCATAGCTCAGTGGATTGAGTGCGGGTTGTAAACCAAAGCATTGCAGGTTCGATTCCCAGTCAGGGCATATGCCTGGGTTGCGGGCCAGGTCCCCAGTGGGGATCACATGAGAGGCAACCACACATTGATGTTTCTCTCTCTCTCCTTCTCCCTCCCTTCCCCTCTCTCAAAATAAATAAATAAAATCTTTTAAAAAAAAGATTTTTATTTATTTATTTTGAGAGAGGGGAAGGGAAGGAGAAAGAGAGGGGGCAAAGCATCAATCAATGTGTGGTTGTGTCTCACGCACCCCTCACCGGGGACCTGGCCCACAACCCAGGCATGTGCCCTGACTGGGGATCGAACCTGCGACCCTTTGGTTTGCAGGCCCATGGTCAATCCACTGAGCCATACCAGCCAGGGCCTCCTGTGTCCTTTTTGCCATCAAAAAGGTAGCAGAAGGGACAATACAAAGAGCCTGGAAAGGAGACAGACAGGCTGTGGGTTCAAATCCTGGCTCTGGCACTTAGCAGCTGTGTGATTTTGGCAAAGACACTTAACCTTGCAATCTCAGGGCCCTGGTCTGTAAAATGGGGCTGTGGATAACGAGAGGTTTGTAGGAGGTGCTGAGTGTCAGAGTCTGGCACCGGGTAAACTCCTCAAATGTTAGGCTTTTCCAAATGGACCCATTTACCTTCCCATTTAGTCTGTTAGTGACTTTTCTGAAAGAGTGAAAAGGACAAGAACTTCCGGCCCAGGGAGAACTCCCAACCATACTTCCGGGTGCCTAGCTTCTGCACTTCCTGAATCTCCTAGTTTTCTACTGATTAACTCCTTATGCTATTGCATGGATGCTGTCTTTCTCTGGACTCTTCTGGAATCTGCCCTGGGCTTGAGAAGAATGGTCACTTGGTCCCTGTGGCCCCCCGCCCCTTGCAATAGAGAGCTGGGTCCCTTGTGGTTGCTCTGTATCTGGGGAGCAGCCCCAGGCCCCCGTTGCTTCCCTGCAGGTCGGGGCAGGGAAAGAGGTCAGAAGATTCAGGGAACTGGCGCCCAGGGACGTGATAACACCGGGGCAGAGCGTCTTCATGCTTTCCCTTAACAGGTTCATCGGCTGGGGGGTGAGTGCTGGTTTCAGAACTCCAGTTCTCTTTCTTGCTTTTTCTGAACCACGGATGTTGGGGGTCAGGCTGGGCTCAGTGTAGCGCCCTGTTTACTTAGAGCAAAGGCACTGCTCAAGTCCAGTGGGAGCTCACCAGCTGGGTGCAGGAGCGGGTCCCTTTTGTTGACACAGGGAGGTGGTGGGGGCCCTCCAGGCAGTGGTGTTTCCCCACCAGTGCAGAACTCTTTATTTTACTGTCACTCCGGGCATCTCATTGTCAGCCCTGCTTTCCTGCCTCTTCCCGTGCTTGTCTGGACGCCTGCCGCTCCCGGGCCTGGGGCAGGGGTTGAGCACCATGGCATGGTAGGCATCCCGCTTTGACTCTTAAGAAAGCCCTGTCTGTCCCTTTTCCACAGGAGAAAACTCAGGTACTGAGCAAAAGACCTAAGCAGGCGGGACTGTCTTAGCTCCCACTGAGCCCTCAGCACACTGCCCTTGCCAGCTGCAGAGTTTGTGAGTGGGATGAGGTACCCAGGGGCCTGGGGAGAGTGTGCAGTTCCCTACCTCTCTGCGTGCTTTGGGGCTGAAATAAACTGGGCTCAGGGCTTAAAGTACAGGGGGACTTCATGTCCTCTGTGTGTGTCAGGGTCGGGGGCTTTGCTGAAAGGAGGTTTCCAGGCCCGGAGGTGCTGGGGGCGGTGGGGGGACTGGGTGTGTGCCCCGGGGGCTGGCAGAGGGAGGGCTGCAGGATGTCTGTTCCTGCCTTAGTTGGGTGGCCCTGCCCTCCTCCCCCTCCCCCTGGAACATTCCACACATTCCAGACTGCCATTGCTTTCAGGGTATGGATTAACATCCCAAGCAGATATTTGATTTCATCACCCCATCCCCTCCCTACCCTGAAAAGAAAGCCCCTAAAACTAGGAGTTCGATGTAGGAAGAGGGTATTTTTGACCTTTGACCCTTGACCCGAGATGATCCTTTTGGGGGGGCGCATCATGAAAGCGCAGTTCAAACCGAACTGCTGTGCTGGGGGTGCTTCAGGCAGACGGCCCCCACTCCCCTGTGCTTCATCCTGAAGGGTTCCCTTGATGTGGAGGTCGTGGGCTCGGGTGACCCCTGTTGCTGGCGTTAAGCTGGGAACAGTGTTCTCGGTCTTCCAATGGTGTAATAATTTCTTCCTCGGTTCTCCAGCAGTTTGCCTCGTATGGTCAGGGGACCTGGATTTTCTCTGTCCACCTGGCCAGCAAGCGAGTCTAATGGGAACTCCCGCAGAAGGGCAGTTGTCCGGGCTTCCCTATTGGCCAGTGAGTTGTACGAAGACGTTGGCCTGGTGTGGTATCCGCGGACCTGGAACGGGACTTGTTTTCATCCTGACCCTTTTGTCCTCTGGAGTCTGACCTCCTTAGATCAGATCCATGGACCAGCCGAAGCAGAGATCCGTAGACATCGGTTCTATTCAACACTCACCCTTCTCTTCTAAGTCATTTCATCGCCAGAAGCGATGTCCTAAACATACTTCCACCGGTGGCTTGCCTCCCTCAGAGCCGCGGAGCTGGACAGGTCTTAGAGGCCCTCTCATTTCCATTTTATAGCTGAAGACACTTGAGATCCCCAGGGGTGAAATAAGTGAGCCGGCCCAGGACAGAGCCAATTGGAAACATTTATAGTTAGAGCTTAGCATCCCTTGCCTTGGTCCCCTGTGTTTTCAACACTCCTTTTTCCCAGCCTGTCAGGAACTTAGGGATACTGAGGCCTGAAGCTTACATGGCTTGGTCAGATGAACACCCAGTCTGGGGCGGTTTGAGGGCTAGAACTGTACTTTCTTGCTTCCTAGTCCAGTTTTTCTTCATACCACCAGAGGAGTTTCATTGAACCCTGTCCCTGAACTAAGATTTTTGTGATCGGGGATAGAAAAAGACTGGAATGACAATTGACTGATATAGATAAGTCCATTAAAATGTTTTAAGCCCAGGGATTAGGGTATTGATTTGGGCAGTAACCAATTTCCCTTCGAGTCTTCCTTGAACCTGAAGGCTTCCTCAGGGAAAAGTACCTTGTTAGGCATTTGACAGACAGGAGGGGGAAAGTGTAGTTAACTTGGAGGAGGGAGGGACGGTGGCCTGAATGCTGGGTTCTGTGCCTGCTAATCACCCCCACCTCACTATACGCACATTCGGCTATTATTACACTGTAAGTACTTACTCTAAGCCCTTTGCTAAGCTCTTTATAATATTATCTAACATTACCTTATATGCCACGCCTTCAATAGGTATTATCCCTGTTTTACAAAGGAAGAAACAAAGCCTCAAAGGAATTAAATAATCTTTTAAAGATCAGTGCTCCTAAGTGGAGCCAGCAGAGCCCAGGTTTAGCTCCGCAGCTGCACAAAGCACGTTGCTGCCGCGCTGTCGTCCTGCCGTTGTCGCCTGTTTGCGGGCGCGTCTCCCCTGCTGAACGGCGAGCGGCTGGAGGCCAGGCACTCGGCCTGTTCTGTTCATGGCTGTGTCCCCAGCATCTAGAACGAAAGTCCAGCCTATGAAGTAGGCGCCGATTAAATAGGTGTCGCGTGAATGAATAGTGTCTGGCGTAGCTTTGTATTTCCGGTGCCTGAAACAGAGTGGGTGGTGGTAGATGGTCAGTGAGTTGGTTTCTCTGGTGAGAAACCTAAGCAGAGAGACGGGCAAGGTGGATGGGATACTTAGGGAGTTTCGTTACCCTCGTGCTTAGGGCATCTGATTGTGTTTTTTTAAAGATTTTATTTATTTATTTAGAGAGAGGGAAAGGGAAGGAGAAAGAGAGGGAGAGAAACATAAATGTGTGGTTGTCCCTCATGTGTCCCCAACTGGGGACCTGGCCTGCAACCCAGGCATGTGCCCTGACTGGGAATCGAACCAGCAACCCTTTGGTGCACAGGCCTGCGCTCAGTCCACTGAGCTACACCAGCCAGGGCTGATTTTGGTTTTTCTATCTGGTAGCACTGAGAGAAATTTTGCTCTCTAGAAGTGAGGCACTGTTCCCAAAGTTCATCACTCTCAGACTCTGAAGGCTTTGTTGAGGAGAAGGTAGGGAAAGAGACTTGGACAAGGATTAAAAATGGCAAGGTCACAGCCCCCTCAAGTGCTCAGAGCTGTCACTAATCCTGTTTGCTCTAATTTCAGGAGTCGGAAAATTCAGATCCGAAATATTCCACCCCAGCTTCGATGGGAAGTAAGTGATGCGGGACTCTGAGTGGCGTGGGGGGAGGAGGCTGGGTCGTGAGTCTGAGGCAGCCTGCGTTTGGCAGAGAAGACTGGGGACGTCCACTGGCGGTGTGGGTGGGGCTAGGCCAGGGATGCTGAGGGGAGGTTGGTTGGTTCTCTTCCTTAACCAGTGTTAGTCCTTTGAGGTTTTGTCCCTATAGTGAAGGAGGTGGGAGGGATGTTCCTGAGCCCCAAACTTACTGATTGATGACACAAGTTGATTTAGGGGCCCAGTCATCCCAGGTCTGCATCTAAAAAGGTGCTTAAATCCCTCTTCGAGCTTAAGTATATGTCTTGCAAAGAGACCCTGGCAGGTCACCACCAGCATTAGTGCCCCAGGAAGGGCAAACTGAACAGGTAATGCTGCTCCATGCCTGCTCAAGGCTCTGCCTGGGCCCCAGTGCTGCGGGATGAGGGGTGAGCTGTGGCCGGCCTTGTGGTAGGTAGTTCCTGCGATGGATGCTCAGAGTGACCTTCCTCCCTCTGCCGTGCTCCCAGGTCCTGGACAGCCTGCTTGCCCAGTATGGGACAGTAGAGAGCTGTGAACAAGGTAAGAGTGGGCAGCGGGGGCGGGGTGTGGTGGTAGAGGAGTGGGTGTTGGAGGACTTTGGGGAATCTGCTCCCCCTCATTTTCCACGAGCAACTCTGTTTGGCATACAAAAAGAAGACAGGTGGAATGTGGTGTAGGGGGAGCTACACTGGACTTGGGGCCTGGCGTGCGGTCCCCGCTTTGGCTCGGCTGCTTATCGTGGAACAGGTTTCTCCTCTGTTCAGTTAGAGACTTGAACAGAACTGCTCACCCGCGTCACAGGGGTCCCGTGCGCCTAGGGCTCAACCACGGCTAGGAACCCTCCTCCTAGAGCTGCCAGGGTTTTAGAAAGAGTTTAAGGGTGGAAATGGTGCGTTTATCCTGTGTAAGTGTGCAGCCCCTTTTCTCTAAAAGCATCTCGAGTCTTTATTTTTGGCTGGAATGATCTATTGGTTGTCTGCTTTTGTTAGAATCTCTGATTGTCAGCTCCATGTCTTTGGTCAGAGGGAAAAAGGAGACTTATTACTATACTACACATCGATGGGCAGGTAGAGTCATTCAAAAGTGGGCCTGCAGAAGAAATGATAAAGAATTGTAGATTATAAACAATTTGCTATGATTTCTAAGGCTTCTCCATTGTTTAAGGTTACACATTTTCATAGGAAATGAACTAAAATCAAATGGAATGACTTAGGTTGGATATAAGGGAGAACTTGGTCCTTAGGTACATAAGATACAGTTTGAGTTTGTAGATCTTTGAGAAACTGAGATAATCAACTAGTTGAGATTTAAATATCCATCTCCAAATTCTTTGTGGAAAGGCCAAGCCATAAATCATAAACGACTAAAATATCTGTCTGCCCGAAGGTAAAGTGCCGAATTCATCAAACTGGTCCTCTCCTGCTCAGACCCTACGGCTTGCCTCTCGTCGTCATAAACACCAGGACGCACTGATAGCCATTGCCTAGTCCCGTTCACGGCTTAGGCTGATGACCGAGTTACTGCTGAACACACAGATCGAGCAGGGGCTCAGCCTCAGTGGGAGGCCTGGCAGGAGTCAGCGCGGGTGTAAGTCCGTCCAGGGCTCACCCAGGAGCTCTAACACCAGATCTGGAGGAGACACCTGCTCCCTGGAGATGAGAATGGGAAACTTTTTTCAAGTTGTTGGGCAAGACGGAGAGTCTTCAAGTCTGTTCAAATGTTTTTTTTTTTTTTTTTAAGATTTTATTTATTTATCTTCAGAGGGGAAGGGAAGGAGAGAGGGAGAGAAATATCAATGTATGGTTGCTTCCTGTGCATTCCCCGCTGGGAACTGGCCTGCATACCAGGCATGTGCCCTGACTGGGAATCGAACCGTGATCTCCTGGTTCACAGGAGATCAATCCACTAAGCCACACCAGCCAGGGCTCAAATGTTTTTTAAACAAAATTCCTTCTAATACTCTTTACAATTGACTTATTAAGCTCCACGACGTCAGTCGTTTCTTTCACTACTGTTTCCATTTAAGGAGAAGATTATTCTTGCAGAATCTTCCTTACCACAGAGGTGGGAGAGCTCTACTGATGAAGGCCAGAGGAGTGAAGAGTGTGCCCTGCTTGAGGTTTTGTGGCCAGGTGCCTTCCCTCCATATTGGCAGGGTGGGGTTAGGGGCTTGTTTTTTTTTTTTTGTCCGTATCCTCCACCGCAGGGTTAAGCATGCCCAGGGGATCCAAAATCACAGGACAGTGCTGCATACAGCAGGCTAATTTTATTTGTTTAAAATGAGAGGTATAGCCCTGGCTGGTGTGGCTCAGTAGATTGAGTGCCAGCCTGCAAACCAAAGGGTCGCTGGTTCGATGCCCAGTCAGGGCACATGCCTGGGTTGCAGGCCAGTTCCCCAGTATGGAGTGTGTGAAGGGCAACCATACATTGCTGTTTCTCTCCCCCTCCCCTTCCCTTCTATAAAAATAAATACATAAAATCTTTTTAAAAAATGGTAAGTATTTGTGCCTGGATTGCCTGAAATTCTGATGTCCGGCCCCTTCTCCCTGTAGGAGAGAACGTATGGTCATTAAATGAACCACCAAAGGGCCGCTTATGAAGGGTTTGTTGGGGTTAACTGCTGGTGCCCTGAACGAGTGCGTTTCCACGGCCCGGGTGTCTGGAATCCCCGGGAAATCCTTTCCCTGGAGAAGATGCAGACGGCTCCTTCCCCTCCCCAGACCCTGCAGCAGCCCTTCCTGTCACCCACCTAGCTGGTCATAGTGCACACGTGTTCGATCGGCTTGTGCTTGACGACAGGCCTCTAAAACGGATCTGGGTGTTGCCCAGATCTCTTCGGCCATATCCTTAAGGACCATTTCTTGGGTGTTTACTGCTATAAATCGCTAATCTCAGTGTGCGTTGATTTTTAACTAGTTTAACTTCCAAGGGTAACTGTGTCTCTCGAGAGCGACCTGCTGCCAAGCTGCCGAGGTTTTGTGGAACCAGCTCTCGTGGGGGCTGGGAAGGGACGTCAGAGGAAGACATAGAAAGGAAAATGCAAGATTAACTTCAATTTTCTAGTTCTGATAAAAGGGGCCTGAAGGGGAACTATTTTGCCTTGTCATTCAAGTATTTCAGAAGCTCCAGGTGGTCTGCCTCACAAGGTGTAAGGACGTGGCATCTCTGGGTCCCTGCTCTAACCCTGGCCTCTGTTTTGCTCCCCCAGTGAACACAGAGAGTGAGACCGCCGTGGTGAATGTCACCTACTCCAACCGGGAGCAGACCAGGCAGTGAGTAGGCTGGAAAGTGGGGCTCAGAGGGTCTTTGTGGGCTGTTGCTGGGTTGTTGGTTCAGGAATCTCAGAGGTTCAGTAACGCCATCAGGATTAGGGCAAATGGCTAAAAAGGGAGGGACCCAAAGAACTCCACCACCACCATCACCACCACCACCACCACCACCACCACCACCACCATCACCACCATCACCACCCTGCCCCCTGCCCCCAAGGTGGGACATCCTCTGTAGGAGGAAAGGTTGGCTCCTGGGAGGTCTCTAGTGGCCTGAGAACTTCAGGGCTTTGCTGTGTTGATGGCGCCATCTAGCGATAGCAAGGAGGAACTGCTACGTATTTTTTAAAAAGATGAGTTAACTAGGATGTGGTGGGGCAGACATTTTATTCCAGTGATCTGGGGAGCCCAGTTTATGCTTGCTGAGGTCCTGTCAGTCCCCTTACACCTACTCTTTCTAGCTCCTTATGCTTTTGGTCGAGCGATGAATACTTCCCACCCGTTGGGCTTGACAAAGTAACTACATGTTGCACATTCACCCATTTATGTCTCTGTAGACCCTGTCACAGGCCTTTTGCTACATTTTGCTGTTGATGGCTTTCTTGCTTCATGCTGCTGCCTCTGTCCTTTCTGTTTCTTCCAACTCAGGCTCCACAGTAAAATCCCACCACTTCCTCAAATACCATTTTATTTTAAACATCTTCTGGGCTCAGACTTTTCTGGAGGCTACTACTGCCCCTAGTGGCCAACCTGTGGCTTTTAGCCTGGCTTTAAAGAGGCGTCCGCACTGGTGCACTCCCCCGCCACCTGTAGCTGCCCTGCTCTCCTTGCTGGCCAGTGACAGGTCTGGGGGTGGGCGGGGCTTGGCCCCTCCCTTCAGTGCTGTTCAGCTGCTTTGCAGAGGCCCCGGAAATGCTTAAACCCCCACCTCCCTGTGGCAAGCAAGCCATTCTGTCTCCAGCTCTTAAGTTTTTTTCCATCTAGCTTCCTTAAACATAGAAGGTGCCAGACTGAATAACTACAAAGATAAATCATGTGAATTCTTTTTACTTATTTATTATGTTTATTCATTTATCATAAGGCACATGTACTTCTCATAGGACTTGTAATAGGTAGTTTTGGCTAAAGTTGAAAAGCTGACCCCAAATTAGTGGAAGTAACTAACTTACATTTCCTTTTGATGTTTTACGCCATTTAGACTGGAACGTGCTCGGAGGTGGAGGTGGGAGTGGCGGGCAGGCGGGTAAATCCCTTTCTGGAGCGTGCTCTGTGCTGTCACCCCGTCAAACGCTTGGCGCACGGAGAGCGCTTGGTGTAAGTGGCATGGGTTGCAGTGACCAGGGGGCTCTCTCTGTCCGCAGAGCCATCATGAAGCTGAATGGCCACCAGCTGGAGAACCATGCCTTGAAGGTCTCCTATATCCCTGACGAGCAGATCGCACAGGGTCCCGAGAACGGGCGCCGCGGAGGCTTTGGCTCTCGGGGTCAGCCCCGCCAGGGCTCGCCGGTGGCCGCCGGGGCTCCGGCCAAGCAGCAGCAGGTGGACATCCCGCTGCGGCTCCTGGTGCCCACCCAGTACGTGGGCGCCATCATCGGCAAGGAGGGCGCCACCATCCGCAATATCACAAAGCAGACCCAGTCCAAGTGAGTCCCGGCCGCAGGGGAATTGGGATGGGTGCCGGGAAGTCGTGGTTTGCCCCCCCCCGGGGGGGGTGCCCCCTGGAAGCACCCTGAGGGGCCTCAGTGGGAAGTGTAGCCTGGAGCACGTTCCTTCTTTTCCATTCAGGAGTCCCTGCCTCCCATCAGGAGGGGAGGTGGCGTGGGCACGGGTGCACCGTGTGGTGGCAGTTGCAGGACCTCGTACCATTGTTAGTAAGAAGGGCTCCAGTTTCTTGTAGGAAGTCCCAGCAAGCAAACCTAGTCTCAGCCAGTCGGTCATCCTTTGGTGCTCTGGTTTTAGCGACACTTACTGGGGTCAGTGGGGCTGGTCAGCCTGGCCGGAGTCTGGGCCCTCAGCACAAGGGGTCAGAAGGCCGTCCCATCTCCCCGTCCACCACAGCCGCCCCTCTTCTGTCATCTTTACAGCTGGCCAGGGCACTCTGGGAACGAGCAGGTCACGTTATGTCCTGATTCATAATCTGCTCTCTGTTAGCTACTTTTTTTCTTTTTTCATTGTACACCCATCTCCACACATTTCATTTTTTTTTTAAATTTTTTATTTTAGTTTATTCAGTACAGTTTCTATCCTTTATTCCCATTCCAGCCCACCCACCCATTCCTCCCCTCCTCCCTCCCCTTTCCAACCCCCCTAGTTTTGTCCATGTGTCCTCTATATTTGTTCCTGTAAACCCTTCCCTTCTCCCCTGGAATTCCCTCCCCTCTCCCCTCTGGTCCCTGACTACCTGTCCTCTATTTCAGTGTCTTTTGTTATATTTC
>CM052545.1:91447551-91458151 GCA_028533065.1 Trachops cirrhosus | reverse complement strand
GTTTCTATCCTTTATTCCCATTCCAGCCCACCCACCCATTCCTCCCCTCCTCCCTCCCCTTTCCAACCCCCCTAGTTTTGTCCATGTGTCCTCTATATTTGTTCCTGTAAACCCTTCCCTTCTCCCCTGGAATTCCCTCCCCTCTCCCCTCTGGTCCCTGACTACCTGTCCTCTATTTCAGTGTCTTTTGTTATATTTCATTTGTTTCTTTGTTTTGTAGTTTAGGTTCCTGTTAATGGCGAGAAAATACGGTATTTGTCTTTCACTGCCTGACTTATTTCACTTAGCATAATGTTTTCCAGCTCCATCCATGCTGTTGCAAAGGGTATGAGCTCCTTCTTTCTTTCTGCTGCATAGAATTCCATTGTGTAAATGTACCATAGCTTTTTGATCCATTCATTTATTGATGGGCACCTAGGTTGCTTCCAGCACTTGGCTATTGTAAATTGTGCTGCTATGAACATTGGGGTGCATAGGTTCTTTTGGAATGGAGTTACAGGGTTCTTCGGATATAGTCCCAACAGTGGAATTAATGGGTCAAAAGGCAGATCCATTTTTAGTTTTCTGAGGAAGTTCCATACTGTTTTCCAAAGTGGTGTTAGCTACTTTTAACCTGGGACCGTGCACCTTCCCTTTGTAGTTGTCTCAAGGGGGAAGCTGAGCACTCAGATGAGAGCTGTGGGCTGTTGGTCCCCGGCCCTGCATTCCCACTGCCACCTCCTGGTGAAGGCAGCATCCAGAGCAACAGGCTGGTCATACGTCCCTGGCCCTTTCCTCTGCCCTCTCCAATTCTGCCTTCAATCGACCTTATTCCAAGAAGAGCAGCTCCTACGCTTTTGATGGAGGAGAGGTGGGGGGGAGCCAGAGAAAGACCCGGTTCCCCCAGCAGCAGCTGACTGACCGTCCTTGTCCTTGTGATTCTCAGGATAGACGTGCACAGGAAGGAGAATGCAGGTGCTGCGGAGAAGGCCATCAGTGTCCACTCGACCCCCGAGGGCTGCTCCTCTGCCTGTAAGATGATCTTGGAGATCATGCACAAGGAGGCCAAGGACACCAAAACGTAAGGCTTTTTGCAGAATGAGGAGATCGCCACCTTCCCGAATCCGACACACTCTTTATTAGTGAGAGTAGGGAGGTAGAGGAGATGTAAACAGAATTGTATAAAAGGTTATAAACTGAGAAAGGAAGCCGTCTCTCCCACAGGGGCGCCTGTTGTCCCTCCAGAAATTCTGTGCCCTTGGAAGCATGTATGTCCGTGTGCACGTGTGAGAGTGCATGTGTGTTTAGTGTAAGTAGGGTCACAGTGAACATACTGCTTTATACTTTGCTCTTTCCGTTTTCATGCAGGAGCACGTACTGACCCAGCTCGTTTGTTTATAGCTACAGAGAACTCTAGTGTGGCTACTTTAAAGTGCACAGTTGGATGGTTTTTAATGTTGCACGAACCTGTAAAACCATCACCACAATTAAGATAATGAACATATCCATTGCCTGCAGCGTTTCTGTGCCTCTTGGCAGCCCGTCCCTGCGACCCTGTTTCTCTATCTCGAAGCAGCTGCTGATCTGCAGATTCTAGCACTACTCTTCCAGAATGTCATTTTGACCTGCGGTTTGTCCTGAAAGCCGCACTGGGGCGGCACGGTGGCTGAGTCTCCACGTGACCCACCATTTAAGGAGCTCTTGCCCCTCACTGCTTTCCCTGTTTCTCGAAGGGCTGACGAGGTCCCCCTAAAGATCCTGGCGCATAATAACTTTGTGGGGCGTCTCATTGGCAAGGAGGGGCGCAACCTGAAGAAGGTGGAGCAGGACACGGAGACAAAAATCACCATTTCCTCGTAAGGCACTCCGTTGTTTCCTTCTTTAGGAGTGGGGGGCCTGGGGGCCTGGGGCCGGCCGTGTTCCATTATTGAGTCTTAATCCTTGCCCCGTAAGTTGGATGCAGTTTCTTCCTACTGAAGGAGAATTAAAGACGTCGTAGAGAGCCTTCCTTTCCATTGGGGCCGGAGCTCGCCCATCACCCCCACTGGGCTGGGGGGCCAAGGCCGGGGTGCTGCCTCCTCGGGCCTCTGCCCCCACGTGCTCTGCCCTTCAGGGAGAGAGCCTGCGGCTCGGAGCCAGGGCTTTGGGGTTTCAGGCACCTGAGTCAGGCTGTGAGAAGGGGACAGGTCTAGGTCCTTTCTTTCCTGAGGGCAGCACCTGCGGCGGCCTGCCCATCCGGGAAGCTCCTCTTGGAGCTCCGTGCGTCGTCATTTCGTCAGAGACTTGCTGGTGGGCACAGTTCCGCTCCGTTCCAGAACGGCACAGAAAACGGGTGTCCTTGAACCACCGGGGAAAGGAGCATCCTTCCTTTGTCTGTGGTGACAGCCTGGGATTGGACTCCTCACACTTAGAGGGGTTTCCGTTGGGTGTTCGCCTGTCCCTGCACCTCACCCTGCCCTGGTTACAACCCAGAGGCCAGAGAGAGAGCCGTTTGGTCCCTGGCTGGGGCCGGGGCCTGGGCCTGTCCTGTGAATGGAAGGGTGACGCCGCTCCGCTACCCGCAGGCTGCAGGACCTCACCCTCTATAACCCCGAGAGGACCATCACCGTGAAGGGGGCCATCGAGAACTGCTGCAGGGCTGAGCAGGAGATCATGAAGAAAGTTCGGGAGGCCTATGAGAATGACGTGGCCGCCATGAGTGTGAGTGCCAGGCACCTGCCTGCCCTTCTCCGGGCCCGAGCTACGGCATCGAGGGCCATCCCCGCGGGTGGGCGTGCCAAGCACTGTGTGGCCTCGGAGCACTTTGCTTTTGGACCTCGATTCAACAGGAGAAAAGCTTTTTAATTTGTAGGGGCCCTTCATTTGATTCTTGGGGTGGGAGTTTTAATCTTGGGTTCTGAGGTCTGTGAGCATCCTATAATGATGTGTAAAATTTGTGTGTGTGTGTGTGTGTGTACTTTAGTGGGTAGACAGTCCATCACTTCCATCTGATTTTTGAAGGTGGGCAAGGGTGTAGGGTAGGTAACCAGAAAGGTGAGTCCTAGGACAGAACTCCAATGGAGACCTGTCCCTGCTGCTCCTCACATAGACACGTTGCAGTACAGGGCTATGAGTTTGTCATCTGTCTCGAAGTGAACCAGAGGGTAGACCTCTTTTTTTTTTTTTTAATTTATTTTTAGAGGGGAAGGAGGGAGAAAGGAGAGGCACATTTACGTGAGAGGGAAATGTCGGTAGGTTGCCTCTCGTATGTGCCCTGACCAGGAATCGAACTGGCGACCTTTCGCTTTGAGGATGACACCCAACTGAGCCACACTGGTCAGGGCCAGAGGATGGACCTCTGACAGAAGAGCCAGTCGGCTCCTCTGGTTGGCATTGCTAGTTCTCAGTCCAGTGAGAACACTGTATCACTTACAACGGTATAACACTTACACGGTAAATCACTTACAACAGTATATCACTTACAACATCCTAAGTATATGCCTATGTGGGGAAAGCAGACGGCAGGAGGGTGTTTGTGTAAATGCGCGTGTAGTTCTTCTGTTTTTGGCCTGCTGTCTCTGGGGGTACTTGCCCTCTTGGTTCAGCCAGGGCCACACACACGGGACCACCAGGCCCTGTCAGAATGAGCTGACCCCTCACCTTCATTCCCCAGCTGCAGTCCCACCTCATCCCCGGCCTGAACTTGGCTGCCGTGGGTCTTTTCCCAGCCTCGTCCAGTGCAGTCCCGCCACCTCCCAGCAGTGTCACTGGAGCTGCTCCCTATAGCTCCTTTATGGTAGGTGCAGATGGGCCTGGCTGTGGCCTCCCTGCCTGGGGATTTGCAGGGAGGGGGAAGGGGGTCTGAGGCTGCTCCTCTTACATTGTTCCCAGCCCTTGGTGACACTTCAGAACCTCGACTTCGCGGAGGGCAGTCTCGGATGCTGGCAGCACTCTTCCTCTTTTCTCCTCCTCTTCCTCTTGCCCAGCTTCTTCCCTTTATCCCTGCTGGGCATAGGGAGAGCTCAAGAAGATGTAGCCCAGGTTGGCCGCTGGGTGCCTGCACCCCTTTCTCCCTGAGGATGCATGGCAGGGGTGTGGAGGGGCTTCTGGGCTGTGGTGCTCGGCCCGCGGTAATGACGCGCCTTGTCTCGGCAGCAGGCTCCGGAGCAGGAGATGGTGCAGGTGTTCATTCCTGCCCAGGCGGTGGGCGCCATCATCGGCAAGAAGGGGCAGCACATCAAACAGCTCTCTCGTTTTGCCAGCGCCTCCATCAAGGTGATCTGCTCTGTGTTCTCCCAGGTCCCTGATGTGCGAGCTCTGCTTCCGTCACCCTCTGCCTCTGTTCCCAGGTGCCCTCTCTGCCTGGTGTTGGGGCCTTTGTCCCGTGGAATGGCAGAAATCCTTCCCACAGGACGAAGCTGGGTTCTCAGCAGACAGGCTAAGGAGGGGGAGGCAGTATTATAGCCTGGAGAGAGAGGTTAGCTTCTGTCGAATGCTGAATGGGTTCAAATCCCCGTTCCTAGGCTATAGGTCCTGAGCCTCAATTTCCTCATCAGTATAGCAGTTATTATAGTGCAGCTGAAGCTCCTGGCTCAGTCAGTGCCT
Source organism: Trachops cirrhosus (assembly GCA_028533065.1). Taxonomy (NCBI): domain Eukaryota; kingdom Metazoa; phylum Chordata; class Mammalia; order Chiroptera; family Phyllostomidae; genus Trachops; species Trachops cirrhosus. The sequence continues at coordinate 91,453,588 of CM052545.1, read as the reverse complement.
GGTGGGCAGTGGCTGCTCAGTAAATGCTAGCAGGCATCTTTATTTGCCTTCCCTGGCCTGGCCTGTAGAGAGAGGAGGGAGACCTGGCGCAGGGAAACAACGGTGTTGTTAAATTTCCAAGTCTAAATCCACTTGTTCCGGTGATCTCCTGGTTTTGCTGAAGAGCAGTTGCTGCCCTCCCCTCATTGGTTGTCTCCTCTATGCCCTCTGCTTGGCACGACTCCACTGGGACTCCCCCAGGACAGTGGGTGGGGGCCTGGCTTAGATAATGTCACTGAAGCAAACCCACTTAGACCTTCAAATCAGTTTGGTGCAGGGGCAGCGACTTTGGGGCTTGGGGTCTTTTTCCTTCCCTCCATGTCCTGAGAAGCGGGTAGTGGGAGTGGGCAGGGTGTGCGGCCTGGAGCGGTGCAGGTGGGCGCCCTTGTGACCAGCGTTTGCTTTCCAGATTGCTCCTCCTGAAACTCCGGACTCCAAAGTTCGTATGGTCATTATCACTGGACCCCCAGAGGCCCAATTCAAGGTTCTGATCTTTATGGTTTTTTCTAAGCTGGACGCAATGGAATTGACTCGGTGGGCGGGTTGTGGGGGGGTTGGTACAAACCTGTGTCCGACGTTTAAGCTTCCCTGCAGGATACAGGGCTGGAGGGCTACTTTCAGACTGGCCTTGGACCTCATCCCTGTTGACTGCCACCTCCCTCCCTCGTGACTTCTGGGAGGTCAGCAGGCACATGGGAGAGAAGGAAGTCCCAGGCTTCTTCCCGGCGTTCTGCCTCAGTTACTAAGGAAGGCTTTGATGCTGAATTCCCTTCTGTCCTTTGTGTCTCTACTACGTCCCTGGGTTCTCAAACTTCTGGTCAGACAGCCAAAGAGCTGGCGGTTAACTTAGCCCGACAGGGACAGAGAGCGGGGACAGCTGTCCAGGCTGCATAGAGTGTCCGGTAGCCTGTTCTCTGGCCCGCTCAGCTGCCGCTTGGACCTGAATTGCCAGCCACTGCCTTGTCCAAGTAGATGCTGTTATCCCAGACTCCCGCAGGTCTGGATTATAGCCAGTTTTCCCAAACCGAATACATTCCTCTAGGAAGCATGTATTTGGTTACTCTACCCAGGTTCTCCCGTACAGATAAGCCACAGGGGCACTGATGAGTCAGTGCTCTTGACCTTTCATATTACCTGGCCTAGACGGTTGATCCACCCCAGGGGCGGGGGGCGGCTCGTGGGCCAGAACAGGATCGGTGGGGAGCTCGGGGGCCGCGCTTCATGTTTTGTCCTGTAGGTATGGCCTGATGATTAACAGCGACCTCCTCTTCTCAGGCTCAGGGAAGAATTTATGGGAAACTCAAGGAGGAGAATTTCTTTGGTCCCAAGGAGGAAGTAAAGCTGGAAACCCATATCCGGGTACCAGCGTCAGCAGCTGGCCGGGTTATTGGCAAAGGTGGCAAAACGGTGAGCTGTGAGGGCCACTTTGAAAGTTTTGGACCTTGGCACCCAAACTCAGTGGCTTTGCTCTGGCCTGCCCCCCCGCCCAACCTTAGGACTCCCAGTTTGTCCATTTCCTTGATTCTGCTCCCCAAACTCAGCTTCTGATTCCCAGTCTCCACCTGCTAGTCACCAGCCTCTTGCCCCTCCCTCTAAGCGCACCCACGCTTTCTTAATGGCAACTTGCGTTCCGCCGCCCACCCTACCTGCAGGTGAACGAGTTGCAGAATTTGACAGCAGCCGAGGTGGTGGTGCCAAGAGACCAGACCCCCGATGAGAACGACCAGGTCATCGTTAAGATCATCGGGCATTTCTATGCCAGCCAGGTACACAGGGAAGTCCCCATCCCAGGAGGGTGGCGGGAGCCCAGGGTCAGAGCAGCAGGACGGCAGAGGCTGGCCAGCGGGACCTGACCAGCCCTGGGGACGCTGCCTGCCTCTGGGTCGGCTCATTCTTCCCGGTGCAGGAGTTACTGCCCCCGAGATTCCCAGGGAACTCGGGGTATTGTACATTCTTTGTTAGTGACCTTGCCTGTTATTTAACTGTAGATCTTCCTTAACTTATTTTTTTTTTTCTGGCACTGGATAAGAAAATAGGTAATTTTATCACCCGGTCTTGTTCATGGAAAAAACATTCTGGGACATTTCTTTGAAGTGAATTGCATCTTGCAGTGGATTTTCCTTGTAAAACTTTGTTCTCAGGGGAAAAGCGTTTAAGAAGGAAAGAGTAAAACTACTGACCCTTCGGCACTTGGCCCGATTTCACAGTGGTCAGTCCGTGACCCACTCTCCTGGGGGGGATACTTGCGTGTGGAGCGGGGCTGCGATTTGTGACGAGGGCTTTTGGTCGACGAGCCTTTGATCGACACATGCTCTGGGAACTCCAGGAGGTCCATTTGGGGTTTAGTAAAGTGACAACTTTGTGAAGTCTTAAGTTCTGAATAAATTCTAGGTCCTGCCCCCCACCCTCGGTATCTCACGCAGTGGGTGCTCGGGTCCCCTCGGAGGCAGAGAAACGTAGGTCACTGTCATACTCAGTCTTCCGCATCTTTCTTCTAAGTCCTGTGTGTCCTGTTTGCTGCTGGTGTCTGGGTCCCTAGGACCCACCTCCCTGTATAAGGCTGTCGCCTCCCTTACCTTTGGAGATCCCCACTCCCTCCTTCTTGCCTGCTCTCTCTGCAGATGGCTCAGAGGAAGATCCGAGACATCCTGGCCCAAGTTAAACAGCTGCACCAAAAGGGACAGAGTAACCAGGCCCAGGCACGGAGGAAGTGACCTGCCCCTCCCCGTCACATCAACTCGAGGACGACGGGCTGAAATCGAGAGCGCGTTCTCCCCAGCAGGCCTGAGAATGAGTGGGAATCAGGGACACGTGGGCCGGGATGTAGATCAGGTTTGCCCACTTGTTTGAGAAAGATGTTCCAGTGAGGAACCCTGATCTCTCTGTCCCAAACACCCAGCCGATCGGCCCGGCACTGCCCGCCCCTCAGGGTGTCACCATGGAAATTCTAGCTCAGGGTGCTTTTAAACGTGGATTGTTTTAAGTAAGTTCTTCATTTCCCACCAAGAGGGTGGGCAAGATCCCACCGGGAAGAGAAATAAAATTTCCTTCAGGTTTTTAAAACATGCAGAGGGGTGTTTTAATCAACCTCAAAGAATGGTTTGCTCTTTGACCCTAAAATCCTTCCAGCCTTTTCCCGCTTGGTTTATTGATTAAAATACCTCCATTCTCACGCCCTGACATAACCTCTTCCTGTACTCACACTAATTGTTTTATCGTGACGGCTACCAGAAAGAGTGGGAACAGATGCATCGCTTAGCTTACATTGTTGACTCCAGGGGAGAAGACACATCAGCATCTGTGGTTTTAATTCCAGTCCCTCCCTCTCCAACTACCAGGAACAGCAAGGAATAAAGAATGGGGGAGAAATGGGGAGAAAGATGATTAAAATATAGTAATCCACGTTTAAAAGGAGTGCCCTCGTGGCTGATCTATTCCGGACCACCACCTCGGAAAATTGGCACAATTCAAAGTTCCCCCCTCTGCTGGGGCTTCCCCACCGAGACCCCCCGCCCCGTCACGTCCCTCCCACCGTGTAGGTCCCGCGTCATGTCCAGGCGCACATGGGTGGTACTGAACGCTCAGCGGGACAGGGGCCGACCACTGCACTGTCCCTGATTCCCATCGTTCTCAGGCAGATTTTATATTTTTTTAAAGTCTATTTTAATGATTGGATGTGAGCACTGGGAAGGGGACATTTCTCCCCTTGATAAAGTCGCAGTTCCATGGAGGACTGGAGTGGCCCCAAAGGCTGCCACTGTGCCCTCACCCCAGCCCACGGGCCCCCCGAGGGCTGGTTCCCCGAGGCAGGGGTTGTGGGGCACGCCCCCTCCCTCCCCACGGCACTGTTCTTTTGGTGGTGGTGGGATGTGGAACCCAACCCTGAGCTCCCAATAAAGCTAAAGTTCATCATCTGGCATATATTATGAAGACTCAATAAATTGGAGAGTATTTGCTTCTGTTTGTATCCTAGAGGCATATTTAACTGATGGCTCCTGCCTCTGCATCATTGGCGTGCTGAAAAGGGTGCCTGAAAAAAAACAAAATTCAAAATACCAGCAACGTGTTATGTACAGAGGGGTCAACACACTTAATTTATTAATTTACCAGCCGCAGTAAGATCCCGCTGGAAGCTCAGTCCTTGTGGGAGACGGCAGCCGTCAGCTCGCTGAGGCCGGGCCTCTCCCACCGCTGCCAGTGCGGATCAGCCAGGTGGTGTACTTCAGCGACCCTGGACAGTGCGACCGAGCGTGCTGGGAAGGGAGGAAGGCCTCTCTGCGGGCGGGAAAGCCCGCGCGTGGGGTCCCCTCCTCCCGACACTGCGACGACGGTAACAACGAGACAACCTTGACACCTGGGCGGAGTCAGGTAACGCTGTGCGCAAGTAAACTACCTCAAGGTATGAAGTTACCTCAGCAATTACTTTCCTTTTTGTTCCCCCCACCTTTTTTTTTTTTAATCTTTTTTTTTTCTTTGCGGCTTGCTGATATTTTATATAAAAAAGAAAAAAGCAAAGCAAAAGAGAAGCTGATAGTCTTGAATATTTTATTTTTTTAATGAAAAGAAAAAAATGAGAAAGTTATGTTTCATAATTTCTTAATCTCTTCCAACATGAGCCAGTGCAACCCTTCAGGAACTCTCTGGAGCGCAGGCCCTGGGGGGAAAAGCAGCGGGGCTGTCTCCGCGGGAGGGGCCGGGGCCGGGGCCGGGCCCGGGCAGGCCGAGTCGGGGGGCCCAGGGCCAGGCTCTGGGCCCCGACTCCAGCCTCTCCCGGGAACCCCCAGAGACACAGCAAGTCCCTGGCGTCCCCTCTCCTGCCTTGGCTGAAGGGCATCCCGCCGGTCTTTCCCACCAGCGGTACTGTTGAGATACTTTAAAATATTGCCTCCGTTTTATCGAGGAGAGAAATAAAACTAAAAAGAAATATACCCATTTAAAAATTTCTATTTCTCCGTCTAAAATGCGGGAGCCAAGATTCTGCTGGCGGAAGAGACAGAGCCACCCTCTAACCTCCGAGAGGCCTGCCTGGTCTGCCATGGCCACGCGTTCCGCTCTCTGTTCTCGTCCCAGTCCAGCCCCGCCCTGTCGTCTTGGTCTGTGGTCTGTGGGAGCAGACCGAGCGGCAGGCAGGTCCGTGGACAAGCGCTCCTCGCCGCCGCCCCGTCTCTGTGTTGATCTGACGGAGGACCCAGCCTTAGGGAATTCTCGGTTTTGGGGTGGTGGGTCGCCAGTAGGGGCAGGGGCCATGGGGACGTGATTGGGGGGCAGGTCCGTGCCTCGCTCATGTCTTACCCACGGTCTCGCTGCGACGTTCCTTTGTAGCCCCCAGAACTGCACTCTAAGGAGAGGAGGAAGCAGGAAAGCGTTAAGGGGTGACATCAGGCCAGTAATACTGACGCTTCCCACCTGCCCTGACCACAAGAGAGGGTCTTCCAACTTCCGTCTCTGGCTCTACGTGCTTTCCCCCAAAATGAAGCAGATAACTTTCAGACATCGGCCATTTAGTGATTTGAGGTGAAGTTCCAGCAGCAAGCATGCTTCGATACCTGGTTCAAACCCCCATCGGGAAAGAGGAAACCCCGCAGTACCCAGAACGTGGTTGTCGCAGTGCTCGGTGTGCTTGCGGTCCCGTTCCCGTCGCCCCCTCGGCCCAGGTCCTCCTCCTCGGGCCGGCTCAGCTCCCGGGAGAGACCTGGGAGTGTGGCGAGGGACTGCCCGCCTTGGCTAGGATTAGGCACAGCTCCACGCACCGCTGATACTTGCCCAGCAGGAAAATTTTGAGAGTTAACATACCAGAAAGCAAAAGGAACGAGGTTTGGTGGCTAAGGTTTGGCGGGAGAAAGGGCTTGTCTTGGTGGGTCCGCCTTGGACCCATAGGCCAGGTCTTGGGGCGATTCCTTGCCCTCCTGCGCATCACCTCCATGTCCCCATCCTTGCTGAGATGACAGAGCTAATGTGAAAAGCACTTGGGAGATTCGTATGATCCAAGAAAAGTGAC
>CM052545.1:91422417-91440226 GCA_028533065.1 Trachops cirrhosus | reverse complement strand
CCCCACGTTCTCCTGTCCTCTTCCCGTTGGGTGGTGGAGGTGCTGTGAGAGAGAATCCGCCTGGCTCATCGTGAGCACGGAGCATCGGGCTCTCGCCTCCCCGAGAACCAGCTGCACCCTCACTCTCGGGGGCTCACTTTCCGTCCGGCCTCCCTGGGGGCTTCCAACAGGCCGTCAGAGGACCTTGGAAGAGCGCTAGTCCCGATGGGGGTCCCGGAACCCGCAGGTCTCCTTCCTTAGGGAGGTGGTCAGTCGAGTAGATGCCTTCAGTGTCTGTGGGCTGTTTGCTCCCTGAGATCGTCTCCCTCAGGGCGACAGAATGCTGTACGGGAGCAGTTTGGGCAACCGAGGATTCCGGGTGTAAACTCAGTTTGGACACAGGGAGGTGGAAGGGTGATCCGGCCTCCCGCTGCCTCCCAGGGCTAGAGCCGTCCCTGGCCTCTTCCCTCCAGTGGCTGTGGGGGCCTTGCAGCCACACTGTCTAAGCAGTTACACTGCCTCACCTTGCGTTCACTCTGTCCCCACAGATGCATCTGACCTTCGGGAAGGAGTTCACAGAAGAGTTAGAAGCCGCACAGGTGGCCCAGCAGGAAGCAGATGCAGTGATTGCACAGGGTCAGATGATTGAATGATCTTATGAGACTCAGCGAAGTATACTTATCCAAGCTGTAACAATGACAGAGGAGATAATACAGTAGGAGAAAGAAAACCAAATATCAAAGAGATTTGAGATACTCAGGTCCTTTCTCAGTCACCTAGAACATGCTTCTTGAGATTACAAATCACCAGGATATATGTGAGGTATCTAGGTCTTTTAGAAAAACAAGATGATATAAAAGGCGAAAGATGTATTTGCTTTGAAGAGAAGGCAGAACATAATAAGATGATATAAAACAGCAGTGCTACAGACTGAATTGTGTCCCCTCCAAATTCATCCATTGAAGCCCCAACCCTCCACGTGGTGCCATTGGGAGACGGAGCCTCTGGGAGGTCATTAGATTTCGGCGAGACCCTGAGGGTGGGACCCTCCTGCTGGAATCAGTGCCCTTGTTAGAGACACCGGAGCTCCTGCTCTGTCTCCACCCTGTGGGTGCACAGGCGGAAGGAGGCCAGTTACAAGCCACAGAGAGAGTGCTCACCACCACCTGGCCAGGCTGGCACCCTGAGCTCAGACTTCCCGCCTCCAGAACCGTGAGGACATCACTTTCTTTTGTTGAAGCCACACAGTCCGTGGCATTCTGTCACGGAAGCCTGGGCTGACTAGGGCATGCAACCATGCTGTTCCAGAACAAAAAGTCCGGGAAATGAATGCAGGGCAGGCTAGCACAGCCGTAAGCTGGGAGAAAATGGCTCATCTCATTCGTTCATTCCTTGAATGCCCGCTCTGCTGCAGGCCTTGCGTTTGCACTGGGGTTATAGCACTGAACAAGATGAATGGGACTTCCACTTTTCGATGCCTGCCTTCTGCAAAGAGCAGGCGTAAATACCATGTAGCGGTACGTGCTGTTCGAGAACTAGAGAGTGACGGGGTGGGGGGATACAGGAGTCTGGAGAACTACCCCACTTTCTGGAAGGTGACATTAAATTGAGGCCTGAGTGACAAGAAAGGGATAGCCACATGACCTGGGGGAGTAATATTCTAGATGGAAACAGCTGGTACGAGGCTGCATAGGGAACGGAGCGCACTGTGTTTGAAGAAATTAGACGCGGCCTGTGTGGCTGGGGCGAGTGAGGAAGGTGGGAGAACAAAGTCTGAGAAACGGCCAGAGACCAGATCACGCAGCCGCGGTGAGAAGTCTTCCTGGTAATCCGAAGTCCGTGGGGAGATCCTGGTGTTTCAGCAGGAAGTGCCATTGCCTGGTCCGCCCTGGGATGTGAAGAACGGCTCGTTAGTAAAGAACTTTTGTAATCAAGAAAGCTGATGAATGATGGTGATTTTGGCAAGGGTGGTAGCTGTGGCAATGAAAAGAAGTGAACAGATCTGTAATATGAATTGGGACTTGCTGATCGATTAAAGAGAGGGAATGGGGAAAGACACCAAGGCCCCTGGCTGGTGTGGCTCAGTGGATTGAGCACCAGCCTATGAACTGAAAGGTCCTGGATTCGATTCCCAGTCAGGGCACATGCCTGGGTTGCAGGCCAGGTCCCTGGTCGGGGCGTGTGAGAGGCAACTGATCACGTATCTGTCACACATTGCTATTTCTCTCCCTCTCTTTCTCCCTCCCTCTTCCTCTCTCTAAAAGTAAATAAATAAAATCTTTAAAAAAGAAAGAAAGAAACTTGTTGGAAGACAGCTGCATTTACTGAATTCAGGAAGACTGGAGGGTTAGGTTTGGGGAAAATTCAGTTTTGTTTTCCAACATGTTAAGCTTGAGATGCCCATTAGACACCAAAGTGTCAGGTAGACCATTGGATATGCAGTGTTGTATGATGAGAATTTGGCTGGTCTTTGTCCTAGTTCTTGGGAGCAGGTAACCTCTAAATCCTTGGAAGTTCCCAAGTGATGGGATTGTCTTTGTTATTCAGGAGCCCTGGCCCACTCCTAAGTTAATAGGAGATGACTCAGACGGGGCTAGTGGCAAAGACCAACGAGGTGATTTGAGGTTGGTGCTTTGCGCAAGGCGGTATCAGCCCAGCTGATTCAGTTCAGCTAATTGGGCTGGCAGTGGAGTTCCACCACAGGCTTCATGATTCAGTCACACATACCTATGTGATAAGGCCTCGGTGAAAGTTCTGGATACCCAGAGCTTGTTGAGCTTCCTGGCTGGTGGACACATTGGTGCGCTGAGAGGGTCATGTCCTGATCCCAAGGGGAGAAGACACAGAAGCTCTGCACCCAGGACCTTCCTAGACCTTCCCCTATGTGTCTCTGCATTTGGCTGGTCCTGATTTGTATCCTTTCTAATAAAACTGTGATAACGAGTACAGAGGATCCCAAGGCCTGCAAGTCGTTCTAGCGAATCATCGAATCTGAGTGCGGCATGGTGATCCTTGAACTTGTAGCCAATCGGTGAGAGGCGTGGGTGGTCTGTATACCCCTAAATGCGGCTTGTGAAGTGAGGGTAGTTTTTGGCGACTGCGCCCTTAAGCCTGCGGAGTCTGTGGAACTGGGTGGTTAGTGTCAGAACTGGACTGCAGTGTTGCAGCGGGTCTGAGGTGGAGGGAAATGGTGGAGACATAGACGGTCACTGGCGTGGAGTTGGTATTTAATGCCATGGTCTGGATAAACTTTCTAGAAATACTATATAGTTGGAGAAAGGAGTCTCAGGAATGACCCTGGAGAACTCTTAATGTTTTGAGTTTGAGCAGAAAAGTAAATGAGACTGGAAAGCAGCTTCCAGGGATGTCGGAGGGAAGCCTGAAGGACGTGGAAGGGTAGGAGTCGAAAGAAGAATGATGGGTTCCTAGAAAGAGGGAGCAGTCAACTGTATTAAAAGCTCCTAAGCCCTGGTGGGGTGGTTTAGTTGGTTGGAGTGTTGTCCCATATATCAGAAGGTTGCAGGTTCGATCCCTGGTCAGGGCACATACCTAGGTTACAGGTTCAATCCCCAGCTGGAGTGTGTATGAGAGGCAACCAATCAATGCTTCTCTCTCACATCAATGTTTCTTTCTTCCCCTTCCTGTCACTTTAAAATCAATAAACATATCCTCAGGTAAGGAAAGATTAAGGTGAAAAAATCACCTAAGATGACAAACAGCATGAGTATAGAGAAAGGACCTTTGAATTTGGCAACATGATATTCTCAGTGGAATATTTACCATATGAGTGTCCTTCTTGTTCGTTCTACCTCATTATTCCCCAGGTCCTTTTCTCATCCTCCTCCTTGGTCACTGTGGAAGAGAGCATGGGCAGCATGCCCTCTGTGTTGGTGGGGAAGCTTCGTTAGCCTCCTTCCTGTCTGCAGGGAGCTGGGGGCGGAGCGGTCCTTTTATAACTCTGGTCTCTTTTCAGGCCAGGTTGGGGGCACTGGGTCAACATAGCTCTCAAAGTGGAATATTTTCTGGGTACTTGATTTCAGATAACTTCACGGGCCAAAGTCATATCCATAATTATTTCATGCTTTTTTTCCTAGACTTAATATCAGATCCTCAGTAACAGGCATGTCAGGTTTTTGTGGTTCTACCCAGGGGTGTCTAACCCGAGGCCCAAGATGACTGTGAACGCGGCCCAACACAAAATCGTAAATTTACTTAAAACATTGTGAGATTTTTTTTGTGATTATGTGTCACAATATATTTAACGGGCGGCCCAAGACAACTCTTCTTCCAGAGTGGCGCAGAGATGGCAAAAGGCTGGACGCCCCTGTGACACAGTTTGGTGTGGCTGCACCGTCCTGCAGGCACCGCCCTAATCTTCCCAGAAGTCTTTCAATAAGAGTGTAGTAGCCACACCCCTGATGTAATACCTGTCCTAAAACTACGTGGTGGGTTGCAGCATTAGCCACAAATCCCTCCCATGGCTGTAGGCACACTGCTGTGTTTGCATCCTGACCCTTGACCCTCCCCACAAGACAGAGATACTGTATTTTACCCTTTTAATCTGGGTTTAGCCGGGTGGCAAGCTCTATCAGGGGCACCCTGCCTGTGGCTACGACACTCTTATTGAAAAAATGGACAGCCATGGCTTCATGACCTCAGTGCTTCTGCCAGCCTCCCCTATTGTGGCCTTGTAGAATGCTTCACCCATCACCATGGGGTCCCCCACATTTTATGGTGAAGCAAGTATGACAATGGTCTCATGCTCACAGAATTCTTGGCCATAGCAAGTGGCCCCACCACAGACTCAATGTGTTGTCAGAACAGCAAAAGGGTCTACCGGGGGCTCAGTTACACAGGAGCTGGGAGGCAACGCCCGCGCCTGTGGGGTTCTGCGCTACGGCACACAGGACACGAGCCCACCCCTAACCTTCGTGAGGCTGAGGCAGGAATACAAGGAGAGGTCTAAACAGTGTGAAGTTAGAAATCAGGCTAACAGTCGAATATAATGCATTCTGCCTGCCTAGCTTCAGAACAGATTGGAAAGTCAGGTTTAAATGCAGTTTGCGGGTCTCTGTAGTGCACACCAAGCAGTAGTAGCCTTTAGCCTGGCCCCTTCCCTTCCCAACCACTGACTTTGTTTGCCCATGAATTTGTATAGACACCCGAAGCGGCACGTCCCAAGTTCCGTTCACATGCCTTGCAAATAGCCGACCCTTGGCCACTCCGTGAGCCGGGGGTGTGTGTATGCTGATGGCAGTCTCTGCAAGTGGGCAGGGATTTCCAGTGTCCTGGGCACCCAGAGAGCGGCCTGGGGACGTGTGGGCTCCGGGTTGGTGTATCTCCTTAGCTCAGGCTCCTTGGCCCAGCAGGGCCTCTGAAGTGCAAAGCCCAAGTCCAGGGACCTTACTGCCCGAGTCTAAGGGGCACATGCCCCAAACAAGTGGCCACTCTATGCCGTTTTCATCCCCTTGGCCTAGATGCCTGGTGTGAGAACCACAGAGTGAAGGAGAGAGTAGCCCCCTCACCCTTATCCCTAACTGCCCGCTGGAATAATTTTTGCTTCCCAGCCCCCACAACTGCAGAGGGGGTTGTGAAGGTCTTAGTGCACAAGAAGGAATGTTCTCATCAAAATGGACAGCCATGGCTTCACGGAATTAGGAGCTGAAACTGCCCCCTGGAGGTTTGGAGAGAGAGGAGTGGAGGAGGGTGGTAGAGAAGTGTTTCTCCAAGCTGGTTGGCCCCTTGTTTTGTTTTGATTTTTAAGCCTGTCACTTGCACTGGTGCTGCCCTGATTTTGACCCCTGGGGACACGTGGACTAGCTAGGAGTTACTACCACAGGTGGGGGCAGGCACTGCCTTTCTGAAGGCCATTGTGTAACTCTGACAGCTCCGCTCTGGGAGTTCATGCACCCTCAGGCCGGTGGCCCCCAGCCAGAGCTACTGTACTTTGCATCAACTCCTCCACCCCTGGGGGTTTTCACAGTGTTCCCATTTGATGGTGTTTGATCAGCGTAAAAACCAGAACTGCCCATAGGTCATTTCTAAGTATTACCCAGGTAAGAAACAGCAGTCATGAGTATGTAAATATCAGAGGGCAGAAGCTAACAGCCGTACTTACCTTTATAGTTTTTCCATCAAAATCTAATGATGATTTGTCAAAAATCTAACCTCCTTCTGAGCAAGACAAGAATCTTTATATATATATACACACGCACACACATTAATTATTCCAAACTTTCTCTCTCCCTCTCCGTATCTTATGCTGTTTTCTAATATTCAAATTTATAAATATTTACATATTTTAGGTTTAGGTTTTTAGATACAAACAAATGAGCCATGATTTATAATTAATAATTATTTAGAGATACTATTTTATTTTACTGATTTCTAATCTTACTATTTCTCTTTGTATTCCACTGACTTCCTTCTGGGTTTATTTTCCTTTACTCAAGTACATCTTTTAGTAGATATTTCAGAGGGGACCTGGGGGTTGAAAAACCCCTTTTAAATGTCTGTTTCACCTCGGTCTTAAAGTTGGGTGTAAGATTCTAAGCTGACAATTATTTTCATTCAGCACTGCTTGGGTTTCCATGGGTCTTCAAGGTGTAATTACAATATCTTCTGATGTCTGTTGCTAACAGAGCACCGCCAATCTGAATATCATTTCCTTGTTAGAAATCTGTTAATATTCATCTCTTTTTCTGGTAGTTTTAAGTCTTTAATTTTAATCCTTGATATTCTGCAGTTTTACCACAATATACTGATTTGTTTTTTTTATCTTGCTTAGAACTTGTGTGCTTTTAAAACTGAGGATGCATACTCCTTTCTTCAATTCCGAAAAACTTTAAGTCAACTCTTTGAATATTGTGACTCTCTATTGTTGTTATCCTTTTCAGATAGAACTCTCATTAGATGTATTTTGGACCTTCTCACTTAACTTTCATGTCTCTTAATCTATTTTTCTTTTTTTTTTCCCCAAGTTCTATAACTCTCTCTGTGGCATTCTGGAGATCTTCTTTAGATCTATTTTCCAGTTTACAGAATCTCCTTCCAGCTAAGTCTAAATTATTTTTAACTGTCCACTGGGTTTCATTTTAATGATTTTTTTCTATTCATAAACCTTCTATTTGAATCTTTTTCAAATCTGCCTGTTTTTTCCATCATATTCTATCTTTAAGGATTCAATGTCATCTTTATTCCCTTCGAAAAATGCAAACACACTCATTTTAAAGTTTATTCCAAATTGCATTATTATTTCTATGTTGCAATTGTATTTGCTAACTATTTCTCATGGTGTTGGGTTTCCTTCTACACTTTACAATTTTTATTTATGAGTTTCTTTTTGGGAGAATCTCTTTCTGGGTGTTTCTTCTTGTGCAATCCTTGTTATTATCCTGGATTATGGTACATTTTATAGTTACCTTTTTTTTTTTTAAGTTATACAAGATCCACTTGTTCTGAATCACTTTTACATTAGTTAGTCAGCTGGGAGTTTCCACAATGCAAGCTCAGTCTGTGATACCTAAAGAAAAAAGGGGGAGGTTCAACAAATTCAAGCCCTGCTTCAGGCTTAAAGGAGACATTTCCCATTAGGGGAATTAGTGCTAACTCTTCCCCTTAGGCATTAAATGTGTCCCAAAGCCCAAGTGGCAATGTCTTTTCTGGGTGTGACAGGAACTGTGGAGTGCCTTCCAATATCCATTCTCCCTTTCTTTCTTCATGGCAGAACCTCAGTTTTATTTAGGCTGTCCATCAGTTCAGCTGAAAAAAGAGAAGTAGAAAAAAAAACCTGACCACATTTCCAGCCTGTCTTAAAGCTAGGATGGTCATAGGACACAATTCTGGCCAATGAGATGGTAGTGGAAGTCACTGGCTTATTAAGAAGGGGCAGACTCAACTGGGAGACTTGGTGGTTTGCGCTTGGTCCTCCCTCCCTCCCTCCCTCCCTCCCCTCCTCCCTCCCTCTCTCCCTCCCTCAATGCAGAGCAGCCCTCCACCTCAGCGGTCATTCTGTAAGCACTAGGAGGAAGCCTCGCCCTAGGAGTAGCAGAGTGCAGACCTGGAGGAATCTGGGTTCCTGTGTTGTAGAGCTGCCATCCCAACTCTAGACTACCTTCCTCCGGATTTCTTGTTATACCAAATAAATAAAACTTCCAGTGTGTTCAAGCCATGCTTTTGACTGTCTGTTTCTTGCAGAAGATCTCAATTCCTAAGAGATATTCAGTATAACTCCTTCCTGCCGTTTAGCATGTGGACGGCATGGCTGGGCTCCAGGACTTCCTTGTTAAGTTCCTGACTGTTAGAGGGAGCTTAGGGTCCTGAGGATGTGTGTACAGGCTAAGGCCAGGTATATACAACCCTGAATAATGGGACAGCTGACCCCTGGCTTGCAAATGTATCAGAAGTTTTTCCTGTGCTTCAATCCAAAGACAACGGCAAAACTCTGCTCCAGCTCGCCACCTCTGCTTGGTTCTTCTGCTACTCCCAGGCCTGGGACCTCACTGCACTGGCAACAGGTACCCAGTCAAACTCCGTGGTGTCAGGCAGGGGTCCCCGGCCCCCACTCCCTGACCATGGACCCATATCGGTGGGTCCGTGACCTGTGAGGAACCGGGCTGCTAGGGAAGCTTGCCTGATCTCCGCCTCCCGTGTCCACCCCCACCCTTCCCCTCTGCCGTCTGTGGAAAGAAGACGGTCCCTGGTGCAAAAATGCTGAGGACTGCTGCACTGGCTTCCTTAACCCACCCATATCTCTGTACACAGTCCCTTGTTTGAACTCCATTCAGTCAAACCCTTTTGAAGGAGCCACATATTTTTGCCCTTGAAGTTGACATTCCCTGATGCATATCATTATTTAAAGAAGTTTAAACATTAATCAGCCCGGACTGATGTGGCTCAGGGGGTTGGGCCTCACCCCACAAAGCGAAAGGTCTCCGTTTCGGTTCCCCATCAGGGCATGTGCCTGGGCCGCTAGGCCAGGACCCCAGCTGGGGGCGCACAAGAGGCAACGGATCTTTCTCTTGCACATTGATGTTTCTCCTCTTTCTTTCTCCTTTCCTTCCCCTCTCTATAAAAAATAAGTAAGTAAAGTCTTAAAAAATATATTAATCAGAGTTTCCTGGAATTTAGGATTAAAATTTACTGGTTGACCCTGACTGCGTGGATCACTTGGATGAGCATTGTCCCACTACGCAAAGGGTCACCAGTTCACTTCCTAGTCAGGGCACACGCCTGGGTTGCAGGCCAGTCCCTAGTTGGGGTGCGTGCAAGAGGCAATTGATCGACGTTTCTCTCAGACATCAATGTTTCTCTCTTTTTCTCCCTCCTTGCCCCCTTTCTAAAAATAAATAAGTAAAATCTTTAAAATGTACTGATTTAATGATTAATAGAAATAATAGTCTTTATCATTAATAGAAATAAAAGTCTTACTTGACTTTTGCCACAATAGTGCTATATAACAAAGCACCCCAACACTGCTTACAGGAAACACTTACTCTCAAGCTGTTGGGTCCCGAGACCAACCGTGGTGCGGCAGGCCTGGGCTGTGCTCTGCTGGGCGAGTCTGCCCGAGACAGCTGGGGAGCTAGGTTTGACCCCAGGCTGTGGGTTTGGTTTGCGTCTGCTTCCTGGGTTTTATTCTGGAGCCAACGGCTGAAGGGGACAACAGCTACCTGGGCATGTTCTTCAAAAGGCAGATCACTGGAACTCGGAGAAAAAAAAAAGTCGACCCACACAAACATATCTCAGCCTCTTTTAGCTAAAGCAAATGTTCTGGCTGAGCCCAAGTCCGCGGGGCAGGGCCCATCCTGAGGCCGTGATAAATGTGACGTGTGACCGTAATACAAGAGAGTGAAGTATTAGAACCAATCATTCATTCCATCACAAATAATATCTGTTCACTGTTTATGTTATTACAGTTGCCCCTGCTTTCTCCACCTCTGTCCCCCTCTACCCCCCTGCCTCGGGCAATCCCCACACCAATGTCCTCATCCAAGGGCTGTGCCTATATGTTCTTTCGCTAATCCCTTCGCCTTCTTTCACCCAGGTCCCCCATGCTGACAGCCGTCAGTCTGTTCCATGCATCTGTGCCTCTGCTTCTATTTGTACTTTATTTTGTTCACCAGATTCCACATATAAGTGAGATCATGTGGTATTTGTCTTTCACGGACAGCCTTATTTCACGTAGCATAATACTCTCCAGGCCCACCCATGCTGTCACAAACAGTAAGAGTTCCTTCTTTGTTACTGCTGCGTCGTATTCCATGGTGTACGTGCACCGCAGCTTTTTTATCTACTCATCTACTGATGGGCACTTAGGCTGCTTCCGGAGCTTGGTTACTGTAAATGATGCTGCTATGAACACAAGGGTGCATACTGAATATAGACAGAGCTTACATTTGTGACTCACTAAATTTAATACTAACTTAAACCTTGGTAATCGCACAGCAACTTTTCAATGCGTAGGAGCTGCCCTTAGATATTGCTAACACTTAACTGTAGAAGTATTATTTTCTAATAAGACTTTGTGTTTGAAGCACTTGAGGGCACTTTATGTGTATTAATTCACTTAATTCTTAAAACAACCCCACTTGATAGGTGCTGTTATCATCTGCATTCTTATAACTGAGGACACGGAGGCACAGGACAGTAAATAACTTATCCATGGTCCACACAGCAGGTAGGGGGCAGAAGCAAAGTCGGGCTCTGGATCTTTTAACCAGTACACTATGCTGCTTCTTGAAGGCATCCAGACGACTCAGAAGACAGTTAAGAAGAAATGTTCAGCCCCTCAAGTTGTGCTCCTTTTGCCGCGGTCCACATCCATGATGCACTTCTTGACTGCCAGGGTCAGGCTGAAGCCAGCAGGGTGGTGCCCTTGACTTCTGTCCTTGCTTCTGGACTTGGCCCTGGTCCTTCCCGGCTTTCTGTCTCTTCTGCGTCTCTCCCGTACTCACCAACCCCGACCCTCCCCTGCACCCAGGCCGCACGCTATACTGCCTGATGCAGGGGAGGTGGAGGGCTTTAGATCCAACAGACCTGCCTCCAAGCCTTCTGTGTCCTCTCTCAGGTCTCTTGAGTTCCACTTTCCTCCCACGAGAATGAGACAAATGCAACACTGAAGGCTCGAGAGCATTCTGAGCACCGGAGAGTATAGTAGCATTCATCCATTTCTTTCTCCAGCAGAGAGTTTTTGATTATGAACTAGGAGCCAGCCCCTGTGCTAGAGATACGATGGAGAGCGAGGCCGAAGTGGTGCAGCTTTTCAGGAAACACGGGAAACAGGCAGTGAACACACACAATTCCCCTTTGTATACAATTGCAAACTCTGACCAGGACTGTGACCAGAAAACACTGGGACACCCAAGGAGGGATCTGGCCTGGTCTAAAAGAGGCCATTTTGAGGAAGTGACATTTCAGCAGAGACATAAAAGCCAGACAAAAGCAACGTGCGGGTGTGGAAGAGTCTTTTTGCAGAAGGAAGAGCATGTGAGAGCCTGAACAGCCCTCAGGGCTCTGAGACCCTAACCTGGTCTGCTGAGGACCTTCCTCTCTTGACAGTGCAACTCAGCGCCCCCTAGCTTAGTTCTTACTCTTGAGCAAATGACGCCACTTCCTTTTTCCTTGAGTTTCTGGTGAGCCAGGTGTTGCGAGAGGTAATCAGAGAACTGCTTGTCGACTCCTGAACTGGACCTGGGCTCCCCACCCCATCCTGTCCTTGGGATGTATCCGCCACCCCACTGTTGCCACAGCTGTTCCGAGGACACAGTTTAAAGGAAGATGTTGCGACAACCTAGACAGTACACATGACAGACCGCAGTTAAGGCCTCTATGTAAACTTTAAGATTCTGGGGGGTGAATGCAAAGATCTACTCATTTTGTAGCCACCCAAGACAAGCCTCTCGTGTAAGTTCCCTGAATTATTACACCCGCCACCTACCAGGAGAAAAGCAGTGAGTTACCTACAAGGAAGCTCCCTAAGATGGTCAGCTGATTTCCCAACAGAAATTTTGCAGGCCAGGAGGGATTAGCACAAAAATATTTCAAGGGACGAAAAGCCAGGACCTACAGCCAAGGTCACTCTACCCAGCAAAGCTATCGTTTAGGATCAAAGCACAGAGAGAGCTTCCTGGACAAGAAAAAGCTAAAAGATTTTATCATCACCAAACCAGTATTACAAGAAATCTTAAAGGTTCTTCTTTAAGAAGGAAAAAAAAAAGATTAAAAATACAAATAGTAAAATGGTAGTAAGTACATATCTATTAACAATTACTTTACATGCAAATAGATTAAGTGGTCCATGTCGAGGACACGTGGTGGATGAATGGATAACAAAACAAGACCCTTACACGTGCTTTGTACAAGAGGCTCCCTTCAGACTGAAAGATACACACAGACTGGAGGTGGAGGGATGGAGGAAGATGTTTCATAAAAACGGAAACAAAAAAACTGGGGCAGCAATACTTATACCAGACAAAATAGATTTTGAAACAAAGGCTATAACAAGAGACAAAAAAGGACCAGCAATTCCACTTCTGGGTGTTTATCTGAACCAACGCAAAACACTAACTTGAATAGACATATACGACCATATGTTCACTGCGGCATTATTTACAAAAGCCAAGACATGGAACCTAAGGGTCCATCAACAGGTGAGTGGGTGAAGAAGAAGGGGTGCATACAAACAACCGAATATGACTCGGCTGGGAAAAAGAATGCAGTCTGGCCACCTACAACCACACGGACGGACCGAGAGGGTACTGTGCTGTGAAATGACTCAGACAGGGACAGACACGTGCCGTGTGATTCTACTTATACGTGGACTTACAAAACAAAACAACAATGAACAAGCAGAACTGAAACAGACTCCAAGATACAGAGAACGTTTTGACAGTCGCCAGATGGGAAGGGATTGGGTGGGGATGGTGAAAAAGGTAAAGGGATTAAGAAGTACCAATTGGTAGTTACAGAATAGCCAGGGGGATGTAAAGTGCAACATAGAGAATATAAACAATAATATTGTAAAAACTACATAGGGTGCTAGGTGAGCGCTAGATTTACCAAGGTGATGACTTCATGTTGCATAAATGTCTAATTGCTGCCCTGGCTGGTGTGGCTCAGTGGAATGAGCACCGGCCTGCAAACCAAGAGGTTGCTGGTTCGATTCCTGATCAGGGCACATGGCTGGGATGCAGGTCAGGTCCCCAGTAGGGGGCACACAAGAGGCAACCACACACTGACATTTCTGTCCGTCTTTCTCCTTCCCCTCCCCTCTCTCTAAAAAGAAATAAAATTTTTTAAAAAAGTCTAATCACTATGTTGTATACCTGAAATTAATATGTCAACTGTAACTGAAAATTTTAAACAATTATTAAAAATAAGTTCTGTAATTATCTTATGAATAGCATAATAGGGTTGCTGGACATTGTCATTTGTGATAGAATATTAAGATAAAGTTAACTCAAAAACAAAAAACAAAACCCCTGCCACCTACCAGTCTGGAGTGATCTGCCTCCTTCTTTGGTCTTTCCTTGCCCTCCGCGTACCGGGCCGGTTTGTAAACCAGCCCCAGGGTTTTTTGTCCCTACTTCAGTCCTCTGAACAGTTGACTCCATCTTTTTTTTCTTCCAACTTACATTTATTGACCATCAGCAAGGACTGGATTTGGGAAGGACAAATGTCTGTTGACTATGTGGGTAAGCAAACAGTCTCACCACTCAATGCAATCCATCCCCTCAGTGAATGCTAAGTGCCTACTCTGAGCAGTCCAGTGCGAAGCTCTGGAAATAAAAAAGTGAACAGAACATCCCTGGCCGGGTGGCTCCGTTGGTTGGAGCATCCCGTACACCAAACAGGTTTTGGGTTTGATCCCCAGTAGGAGCGCACCCGGGAGGCGACCGATCGGTGTTTCTCTCTCACATGGCTGTTTCTCTCTTTCTCCCCACCTTTCTCTCTAAAATCAATAAGCATGTCCTCAACTGAGTATTAAAAGAAAAGTGAACAGGACATGCTTGCATTCCTTCGGAGCCCAGGTATTGCCATCACGCACCAGCACTTGGGCAGAGTGTTAGAAATCATTTGGCTTCTTTCTTCCCTAAGTGTTTCTCCTCTTGGCGGAGAGCACGGTTTTAATCCGACCGGGATACAAAGCTCAGATATGCTCAGGTTATGCAGCTGAGTTCCCTGTGGGCCACCAGGAGCTTCTCCCACAAGGGACAAGTAGACAAGAGCCCGATTGTCAAGGATAAAGAATTTTCCTTTTGGTTCAGTGACACCAGTGCCAGCTGAGAGTGGCTGGGCTCATCGAGCACAGAGGAGATTCACATTACAGAAGAACTGACAGATGCGTCAAAGTGACAGCCAGAAATGGGTCAGCAGCCCATTTGCCCCAGGGAGAAGTGGAGGTCTTGTCCTAGTGGTCAAACAGTAACCAGCCATAGTGAAAAAGTTCGAGGTCAGCCACTGGGAGAAGCTACCCTTGGGCTGACCCCAGATAGTACCTGGGGAGTGATGTGCGCAGGTCTGGCCTCTCGCAGGGCTCCGGGTAGTCTTGAAAGGCCATTTCTTCTCTGTCACAGAGAGCTCTGTTTGGCTTGACTCTGTATCTTGACTCCCAAGGACCACGGAATGGCTGCCTGGAAGAACTGGTGTTAGCAAATCCTCACGTTGCCAACTTTCCCTTCCTGCCAGTCACTCACAGGGCAGGGAGAGGAACTCACAATCACAGAGAATTCACCTTGGAACTGAAATCACGGGTTGCAATTCTTCCGTAAGGCACAAGACAAGGTCCAGTTAACCTCATCTCCACCTCCAAGTCACCAGTGTTTTCCCATTTGGAGAGAGTTGGGGAGGCAGGTGTACCGTGGGCCCAGCACCTGCGGGCCTGAAGGACACAACTCCCAGGTGCGAGTCTGAGCTCCGACGCCGGCCACAAAAGTTTGAACAGGTCGCAAAAACTTTTGAACGCTGGGTCTTCACGTTGTGAAGTGGCTCATGGTGTCACTCGGAGGGTTGAATTAAGGGGGATAATAATGTATACAAAAACCCTTTGTAAGCACTGGGGTCACTTTATTACCTGGACATGGTTAAGTACAATCGTTTGCTGATTAGTGCTGTCCAAGCATAACCTCCCTCTTAGAGCTGTTTCTAGAACCCAGTTATCTGCAGCTGCTTTCAGAGGAGCACCAGCACCAGCACCAGCACCCGCCCCCACCCCCAAGGGTTTCTCTGTTCTGCGGGCTGCCCGGAGGCTCAGGGCTGAGTCTGGGACTTCCCAGCCCCAAGGCTCTAGGTCCCCGCCCCCCATCTCTTTCTGCTCACTTTTCTGACCTATTTGGTTCGATTCATTTCTCTCACTATTTACACCACCTTGTATGTTATGTACCTCTGTCTTAAATTCTTTTGGGGACAAAGCAGGGTCTAATTAAGTACCTACCGGATACACAGAGAAACACTGGTTATTTTGCATGCCATTGTTTTGTCTACTTTTAAAAAATGTCATGTTTGCGACTTAGGCTGGGTCATGGTAAACTACAAGACAATCACACCTGAGATGAGCCACAGAAAAGCACCCAACACCGCACCTGGCTTGTGAAAAGGTTCCTGCAAATGCTAATTCCATCAGAAATTCACCAGACTCTTCCAGGCACAAAGGCATTAAGTGGCTGCGCGGGCTTGTTAATGGGATCCAACCCACTCCAGCTTTCCTCCTGGCGTCTTTTGCCAGAACAATTTCGGTGGAGTAAGGGGTGAAGTGACGTGTGCAGGCAGGGCAACCGCTGAACTTGGTGAACCCAAGTCAGGGGTGGGCGTGGGGGTGTGGTGGAGGAAGGAACGAGGTGAGGCGATGAGGCTCGTGGGCCGTAAACACAGCTTAGCTGGGAAGGAAAGGAAGGGGCGGTGGTGGTAAGGAGATTAGAGGTGGGCACAGGGATTTTATTGTTCTTTTAAGGTGGAGAGAGAATTCCGATCACCCACCGACGAAAAGCCGCTGGAAGCTGGGAGGTCTGGAGAGAGCGCAGGAGCCGGACTGCCGCCGCCAGGTGCGCGGTGCGTAGACTTGCTCCGGACAGAGGAGGGAGAGGGTAACGCACGGGACAGGGAAGGTAGAAGGGAAAGGGAGGCTCGGGGTCCGCTAGGGGGCACGTGACCACGTTCCTGGCCAGCCCCTCCCTGTCCCGGACAGTTCAGGGGATTGGGTAAACCGCTGAATCCCTGCGCTCCTCCGCAGAGAGGTCCCCTCGTACTGACTCCGGCCTCAGGCGCTGGGGAGCGGGGCGGGCTGGGGGCTCCGCGATCGAGGGCAGAAAGTGCTCCACTAGCCGCGCGGGCTTCCAAGTCACCCAGACGCGGGTGGAATCCCAGCTCCCCTTATTAGCTGATCGCCCCCACTTTGCCTCAGTTTCCCTGTCCTAAAAGTGGGGCTAAGAGCGGTATGCTCCTCTGAGGGCTGTTGTGACGAATAAATGGCACAACCTAAATAAAGCGTTTAGCGCCGAGCCGGTACCTAGTATCATACAACAGGGGCTGTGATCTTTATCGTCACTTTTCCCCAGCTCTCCAGGGCTGTTCGCTGTGAGGTTTGGTCGTTCCCAGACGGTATAGATGTTTGGACAGACTGGCTGGCACCAAGCTGGGCTCACCGACAGAACCAGGAGGTGGGCGGGGTGGTGGTGACGTGGGACTTGGGGACCGACCCAAACTCGCGCGCCTCCTTCACCTGCCCTGCTCCCAGAAAATTTGCCGGTGTTGTTGCCAGGACCGGACAGTCTGCGGGGTGGCTGCGGGCTCTGCTCAACCGGCTCGCCAGCTCGCCCCGCTCTGTCTGGCTGTGCTGGTCCGAGGCAGCCTGATTCAGAATGACCTGGTACGGGTGAGTGTCACCAGAGTACAGAGAAGTGGTCAGCCCGGAGCAATCAGAGAGTGACCAGAGGTGGGGTCTGCGAATGCCAGGGCAGGGGGAGGCGATAGTTGGTCTCCAAATTCAGTCCAACCCGTCCCCCACCCCAACGTAGGTGGGGGCAGCGAGAAGGGCGCGGGGCCTGCTGGTGCTGTTGCTGTGCCCCCAGGGCACACTGGTTTTCCAGTTAAAAAAAATCGGCATGGAGGTGGAGGTTGCCTCTCTTTGGAACCAGGAGGCTCCGATCCTCTTTCCTGCAGTCGGGATCGATCGCCTCGGGTACGTGGGTCCCCCACGCGGACTCTGGACGGTCGGGGAGTTGAGGCTGCGTCCCTTCCGTGGCTCCAGAAAATACCCTAACAGGCAGGATTTTGGAAAGTCGACTTTCAGGTCCACGCGCACCCAGGGGCGCCAAAGAGCCTCTAAGGAGTTGTATAATAATTAACGGGAGAAAGGAGACTTGGAGGTCTACCTTAATGTTTATGAACTACTTAGACGGATCAGAAATACTGCTCGTCCCTTTTTATTCCCAAAGTTAACCTCTTCTTTGTAGAACAATCTTTTAGTACCTGCGAAGAAGTCACCTTGTGAAAACATGGTGAGATGATGTTTCGGGAGCATTTACGTGAGGTCTGTTCTACTTCGTGCACAGGATGAGACGGAGAGAGGGCAAGGGAAGCAGCCCTTGTACCCACCGAAGGTCTCTGGCTAAGGCTTTCTTTCCTCCCATTTTCTTCCCCACCATCACCCCACCCACCACACATTCCTTACTGCATGGTCACCCTAGGAATCCTTGCGCCATGCTAGAAACGAGTGCCAATAAATTTAAAGCAGGTTAGTGCTTGTCCAGTTTGGCTTTCCCTGCGCAATCGGACAGTTAGAACCTTACACAAAGGTCTGGATTTTAATCTCTACGATCTTAAGGTTGCTGGC
>CM052545.1:91338401-91421917 GCA_028533065.1 Trachops cirrhosus | reverse complement strand
GAAAGAGGAGCAGAAGCAGCGCTCCTGCCAGGGAGATAAGCTTTTGTCTCCTTGGTGGCTTATGGTCCAAGGTCACTCCCTCAGCCTTAGCCTTGGCGGGGGTTACAGCTTCTGAAACCAGGCAGGGCGGTTCCCAACATCCTGGGAGTCCTGAGGATTGAGAGGGACGCCGGTTCAATTCCCGTCAGGGCATCATATCTGAGGAAGGCAGTGTCCATGCTGGGCCTGGCTCTCTGGGGACCCTGACAGCCCCATCCTGTGGGAAGATCATCCAGGGGGGCTCTGGCTGAGACACAAGCACCATTGTCTTCTAGAAATGAAGCATTTATTTGGTTGTTAAACAATTATAAATCTTCTTGACCTGAGCAGGGACTTGCTGGGGGCAGGGAGGGGTTTTTACTCACTCCTCTAGTTCAACATCAGAGCTTTGTGAGGTAAATATTACTTTGCCAATTTCATAGATGGGTTCAGAAAGTTATCTATGGCCACATAGGGAAGATATGTTTGACTTAGAACTTGAACTAGTCATATTATAAGGAAAGAGGTAACTGCTAAAGTAAATATATTTGGGGTTGTTAGTGTTTTTGAGTAGTCATTTAAAAATGATGTGATGCTTTGGATGATTTTTTTTTTTATTGTGGTAAAGTATACATAACAAAATTTACTATTTTAACTATTTTTAAGTGTACAGTTCTGTTACATTAAGCACATTCACATTGTTTTCACCACCATCCATTTCTAGATTTTTTTCATCTTCCCAAATGGGACTCTGTACCTTTAACATTAACTCCCCTCTTCCCCCGCCCCTGGCAGCCACCATCCACTTTCTGTCTTTTTAAAAGAATTTTTGTAGACATTATTTATTTATTTTTAGAGAGAGGGGAGGGAGGGAGAAAACACCGATGTGTGAAAGATACTGCATTGATCAATTGCCTCTTGCAGACCCCCGACCGGGGACCCAGCTACGTGGCCTGACCAGGAATCGAACCAGCAAACCTTTGTTTGACAGGCGGGCACCGAATCCACTGAGCCACACCAGCCAGGGCTACTTTCTGTCTTGATGCATTTGACTGCTCTAGGTGTCTGCTACCAGGATTGTTTCCTTCCCTTCAGTAACAGAGATGCCTGGAAGGGACTGGAATAATTCACAGCACCCACCCAAAGCTGAGGATAGGCATCAGAGGTTTTAGAATGTCTGGAAGGACAATGGAAAGTATCTAACAGAACCCTGGGGAGAGGGAAGTGTGTCAGCAAATACCCTGGAAAGGAGGGGACATTTAAAGGGACTCTGGAAGGATGTGGAGTCAGCCAGGAAGGTGGGAGAGACTCAGACAGCCCTTGGAATCCTCTCAGATGCTGTTTTCTTTTTTGTCCTCTTGTCTGTGTCCTGCAGGTCTCCAGTTTGATGGACCCAACGCCACCATCTACGAGGCAAGAGTCCCCTTCCCAGTCTTTTTGTGCACGTGGCATCCTGTCCTTGACTCACGGCCCATGCCCCGTCCCCGAGTCTCAGATTTTGACAGAGCCCCATCCAGGTTAAATATCAGACAGGAGTCTGAGGTGGGGGAGGGGGAGGGTGTCTATGGAAGGCACACTTTTTCCGGCCATAGGAGTGGCTGCAGTTTGAGGGAAGACTTTGAATACCATGCCAAAGCCCTGAGTCCCCACGGACGCCGCTGCTTCTTCTGCAAGAAGCCACAGCCACAGCTCCTGTGTTGCACTGCCTCTGTTAGGATTAGCGCCACCAAGATGGGTGCCCGTGCCCCGCCCTGCTTTCCCCACTTAACAAAGCTCCAAATCAGGGTCTTCTGCAGGTATATCTGACTGGTGGGACATACATCACATCGAGAACCCCACTGAAAAAGGAGCCTGGGAAATGTAGTGGTAGTTTCCTTACCTCAGCGTTTTAAACAGAGGTTGGAAGGGGTGATGAGTGAGCAAAGCTACTCCACCCTGCAGGGGCCCCCTCTACCCCCACCCCCAGTTAAGCCCCCCACCCCACCTGCTTCTGTCGCTTTCTCAGTGCTCTGCTATCTTCTCCACAGCACTCTCTGTGCCTGAACTGCCTTATCGTGTGTTATTATATGTGTATTGCCTCTCTTCCTCAGCAGACTATAAGATTCTTGAAGGCAAGGTGTCTGTCTCAGTCACAACTCTTCCCTCGTGCCTGTCGTTTGGACCTCAGGAAATACCCATTGACCGACTGCAGCGTTTTCAGCAGGAGTGACACATTCTGGTCCACTTCTCGTAAAGATAACTGGCCATTGCAGAAGACGAGAAGGCCAGAGAAGAGGGTAGCATTGGAGAGTAGCAATGGGGGTGAAGAGAAGTAGACCAATTCCAGCTGTATTTTGAAGGCAGAACGGATAGGACTGGCTAATAGATT
This sequence comes from Trachops cirrhosus, assembly GCA_028533065.1. Taxonomy (NCBI): domain Eukaryota; kingdom Metazoa; phylum Chordata; class Mammalia; order Chiroptera; family Phyllostomidae; genus Trachops; species Trachops cirrhosus. Next base: position 91,419,531 of record CM052545.1, on the reverse strand, counting down.
AGCTGTAAGTGTGAGGGAAAGGGCAGAAGAACAGCAATGATTTCCATGGGGGGATTTGAGCAGTTGAATGGACGAAGGTGCCATTCACAAGGCAGGGAGAACCAGGGAGAGGGCGCAAACAGGTTTATAGAGAAGAATCAATAGTTCGGTTTTGAAGATATCAGCTGGGTTTGCTTGTGAAACTTCCAAGCAGGGCAACCAACCAGGTGGTTGGATCTCAGAAAGCGATGAGCCGTTGACATACATTTTGAAACCATCAGCACGTGGATGGTATGTAAAGCCTTGGGAGTGGATGAAATCTTCTAGCAAGAAGGTGTTAGAATAAGAAGGCAAAGGGCGCAGAATCAAGCCCTGAAAAACCTCCATGTGGAGGCCCAGTAGAGGAGGAGGGGTTGGCAAACCGAAGTCGAAAGGAGCAGCCTGTGGGAGGAAGAAGAGACCTAGAAAAATGGTAACCTGTAAGCCAAGAGACAAACTGCTTGAACGCACCAGGCCCCAGGGCTTGAGGCTGCTCTGCTGGACCTGGTGATGCCACGCCGAGCCGGACCCTAGCTTCCGGGACGCCCATGACGTTCCTCCTCTTACCCCACTGTTCGCTCTGCCTGCTGGCCATGCTGGGTATGTGCCCTTCCTTGCATTTAGCCTGTTTGTACTTCACCCACCCTAGGTCACCCTGACTGCTTCTCTGGGGACATTCCACACCCTCGTTGACATCCCAGACAGTGTGGTGCAGGGCAGAGGTCAAAAGCGGCTGACCATTTCGACCAGGGACCGGAAGCTGTTGAATTTCATCCTCCAGCACGTGACCTACACCAGCACGGTGTACCAGCGCCACAAGGTGGATGTGGGTGAGAGCCTGTCCTTGGATGGCGAACAGGGAGCTGGAAGCTCTGCTGGGTGCTCTCAAGGTCTCTCTCCTCCCAGAAGCCTGCCTGCATTTCAGATGCTTCCCTTGCTCCTGTTTCTAACCCTAGACACCTAACTTCTGAATTACTGTACCCAATACTATCCCCACATTGCCATTGACCCCATAGAAGGGACTCGAGGAAAGGACAGGTGAAATGCCTGCTCGTCTCTCTGGGAGGACAGATCTTTCATGCTGTGTACCTGGAAACCATCCAGTTCTCTTCCCTGTTCTCTAGTTCTCAAATCCAAAGCCTTCAGCTGTGGTAGAGGAAGGAGCCAGTCGAAGCATCTGTTTATTGTCCGGGTATTAACAGGAAAAGGATGTGGGGAACAGCCTCGTCCAAAGGGCAGTGGCTTTGACTCTTCCTCCCCAGTCAACCCCCCCAACCCCTGCTCTAGGAATTCCCCAGAATTCCTCAGGGGAGCGCGGTTTCTTTGTGGATGAATTGAAGTCGCCCCTTTCTCTTTTACCTAGCATCCCCAGGACACTAACATAAAGAAATGAGTCGTGGGACAGATTACACATGGCCACACACTGATGAGCGGGTTCTCTCTGCCTTCAGGTTCTCAAACATTTCCTTTCACAAAACAACCGTGTGAATTAAAAGAGGGCAGGTAGTCTCATCCGGGTTTTGTACCTGGAGGAGATCCAGGGATTTGGCCAAGGCGTTTCAGATAATAATTGGCAAAGTCAAATTTAATTCACACCCTCTGACTCCACCCTAGCCCACCACATTCTAACAAGGGCAAGAAATGCCAGTTGAGGAACGCTCAGCAGGTTCGGCAGGGACACACAGCAAGTCAGGAGCCAGAGCGCCGTGGGACTCCATTAGGTCCTCAGTCTCAGCCCAGCCAGGATGCTTCCTACCAAACCTCCATCCCCGCCTTGCGTGGGCTTCCCTGGGTAGCGTGGAGAGTGACCCAGACACGGTGCTGACCTCTCTGGCCCTTTTCCTCTCTGCAGTGAGTCTGGAGTCCAAGTCCTCAGTAGCCAAGTTTCCAGTGACCATCCGCCATCCTGTCCTCCCCAAGTTATATGACCCTGGACCAGGTAAGGCCCTTGTCCCTGGCGCTGCACGGTGGCATGCTGTAGCACTATTGGTAGAGCCCAGATCTCCTCTGAGATGGAGGCTGAGACCCCATCCGAGTAGCAGCTCAGATTCGGCTCCTGACAGCAAGCTTTGTGCGGCGGAAGCAGCTCGAGGACACGCTGCTCTGATACTGCTTACTTATGCTTATTACACAGTTGTGCTTATTTCGAGAAAGACCTAATGACCGGCAACATTTTAATAAGGGAGAGTAATAGGAATAAAACCAGAATGGTCCTGGGGCATGCATAGATATATCAATGGAATCAAATCGGAATTCCAGAAATAGACGCATCGGAGTTTCACCTTGTGATAAAGGTATCTTTTCAAATTAAAGGGGGGCAGATAGATTATTTAAGAAACCATGTGGGATGACCGTGTAGCTATGTGGGCATGAGCAGCTGAATCTGTCTCACAGCTCATACCGAGATAAATTCCAAATAGATCAAATATCTAATTTTCTAAGTACTAGAAAAAAATGTAGTTTAAAAATAACATTGGAGTATAAGGTCTTTCTAAATATAACACAAAACCCAGAAGCTATAAAGAAAAGACTAACACATAACATGCATACAATTTTTTAGCATTTTTGTGGCAGAGACTTACCATATGCAAAGTTAAATGAAAAAAACAAAACAAATTGGGAAAAATATCTTCAACCCACATTAACATGAAAGGTCTAATTTTACTCAGGGCGCCTGTGAATCCGTAAGTAAAGAACACCTAATAAGCCAGTGGAAAATGCACAAATAACAAAAAAATTAAGTTTGGCAAGACCTTTAGCCATTAAGATATATGCTCAGGATCACACTAAGAAAAGTGCAAATGAAAACTACGTTTCTATCAGAAAGTGCTGGCCAATGGGTGGGAAAACAGACAGTCTTACTTACAAACTGGGCTGGGGGGATGCACTTCTGGAGGAACTGGCACTATTAACATTCTGAATGTGTGTGCTGTTTGGTCCAGAAATTCCATGTCTAGAAATTATCCTACAGACACTTAACATCTGTGTGAAATAACATTTTTTTTTTGCAATGAAAAGAACATTAAAAGTGGGATGTTCTGGAAGGAGGGAGGAGGGAAGCAGAAGGGTCAGGGTTTTTAAATACTGATACAAAATGCTTTCAAAGATGTGAGCAAGGTACGGAAGACAGCGATGAGTAAGCTACAATTTATGTAAAAGAAAAACGGGGGGAAAGAATGTATTTACATAATTGCTTAATTATGGAAAAAAATAAATAAGAAGTTGCTAATATTGGCTGCCTCCTGGGAGGAAACCAAGTAGTTGGGGACAGGGGTGGGAAGAAGTATTTTCATGGTATTACTTTCTATATATTTAGAATTTTGAATTACTTGGCATTTAAAAAAATATACTACCTACATATTTAAAATATAATCTATTCTCTTCAAATAATTTTATTCAAAACATAAATTATTTAAAATAGAAATAAATATTATGGACAATGATTGAAAAGATTTGTTTAATATAACTATCTCAAATATAAATAAAATAAGCCTAAAAAAATCCCCCAAAAAAACTTTTTAAAGGGCTTCAGGTTTGTTTTAAAGACAAAGTGTTACAGACCTGATGGAAATCACAACCTCTGCCCCTCCCTGCCTCCAGCAACCACAATCTCGTGTATTTCTCCCTGCTTTTGTACATTTAATATGCAGATTTCTATTCCCCCATGCACACGCATGCACACAACACATACAGTGTGATGCTATGTATTTTTGGAACGTTTCATAAGTCTTCACACCATGTGGTATGAAGGTCTAGATCCTAACATTCTGTCAGCCCAAGGCTTGTCTTTTGGTTTTGTTTCTGGGGTCTTTCGTTACATGAAATCTTTATCCTTTACTGTGGTAAAATTGATGCATTGTTTTCTTCTAGTTTTTGCTTTTCTGAGCCTTGTTCAAGAAATTCTTCTCTACGCTAAAGCCAGAAAGATATTCTCCTGTATTTTTTCCAAAGATATATGTGTTTGCTTTCCCATTTAGTAGATGGCTGAACTACGTAGAAATTATTTTTATTTTATTTTTTAGGCATGTGATGGAGATCTAACCTTTTGTTCTATTTACAGCAAGTTGTTCCAACACCATATAAGCCCTCCCTCCTCCCTGGCTTGTCCTGCACTCCACCGCGCACCAAGGTTCCTGCGCGTGAATCTGGGCTTTCTTTGGTTGCACCGATCTGTTTACTGTTGGGCTAATTCCGTAGTGTTCTGATACACTCTATAATAGGTTTTCTATCTAGTAGGGATAAATCCTGTACTTTGGGATAACTGTACTTCATTTATAAAAATTTTTTAATGTAAAGTTCTTTTTGGTCTTTTACTCTTCCATTAGAATTTTTGGGTCGGCTCATCAAGATCCTCTAAAATGCCTTGAGATTCTGATTAGAATTTTGTAGAATTTAAATATTAATTAGAGATGAACTCTCAATATTATGAAGTTGAATATTGAGTTCAGTAGGCCTCTCCATATTGTAGTCTCCATAGAACCATAGAACCATAAAATTTATTTTATTTTACACCCATTTATTTTTTAAAATATTTATTTATTTTAGAGAGAGGGGAAGGGAGGGAAAAAGAGAAGGAGAGAGACACTAATTGGTTGCTGCTTGTATGCACCCGACCCAGGGCCAAACCCACAACCTTGGCATGTGCCCTGACCCGGAATCAAACTGGTGACCTTTTGCTTTGCAGGATGATGCTCAAACAACTGAACCACATTGGTCAGGCAGGGCCTCTTCAGTAATTTATTTTGTGATTTTATTTGTAAAGGAATTGCACATATTTTATTGGATTTAGTCTTAGGTACTTTATATTTTTATTGTTATTGTGGATCAGATCTTTTTCTTCTACATTTAAGTGGTTGCTGCTAGTATAAAGGGCATTGGTAATTTCTGAGTGTTGAACTTGTAAACCGCATCCTTGTTTCACTCTTACTAATGATTTTTTAAACATATAGTCTCTTAGACAAATGATGATGATTTTTGTCCTTTTCTTTCCAATTCTTATAATTTGTTTCTTTTTCTTGTCTTACTGCATTCGGCTAAAATCTCCGTTTTTACAGTGTTGAATAGTAGCAGTGGTAGCAGGCAATTTTGCTTGTCCCCGACTTAAGAAGAGTATTCTCATGTTACCCCACTAATGGTTGCTGTGTGGGAGTGTGGTAGAGATACCTGGGTAAGAAAGTTTCCTTCTTTCCTTCTATTTCTATTGCTAAGCATTTTTCCATTTCTACCCTCTGTTTTCTATTTCATTGTTAAGAGTGTTTATTATGAACGAGTATTGAATTTTATCAGGTAATTTTTCTGCCTATTGAAATAATTTTTCCCCTTGATATGGGTTCATACAGTGATTTATATGGGTTGATTTTCTGCTGCTGAAATATCCTTGCATTGCAGGAATAAACCCATCTTGATTGCAATGCATTATCTGATTAAATGCTGAATTAAATTTACAACAATTTTATTTAGAATTCATGCACTTGTATTCAAAACTGAATGTATCTTTTCCTGTAACGTCCTTGCTCAGTTATCAATGTTATACATGTCTCTTAAAATGAGCTAAGTAGCTTTCCTTTTTTTTTTTTTTTTACTATTTTCTGAAATGAATTGTAATAAAGTAGGAATTACATGTCTCTTGAACTTTTCTTAAAATGTATTCGGTCCCTTTGTCTTTGAGGGGGTTTGAGTTGCAAGGTATGTGGTTAGGGATTAAAAGTGGGAATGTGTGAGGGAAAGGGGAGAAGTTTTAAAATGTAATTCCGTGTCTTAATGGTTATGAATCTGTTTGTACATTGAGTCAGTTTTTTAAATGTTTCCATAAAAGTATCCACTTGACACAAAATTATCAGTTTTTGTCATAAAGTTGTTCATAGCATTTACTCTTACGATTTTTATAACATTTAAATACATCTGAAGTCATGTCCGCTTTGCGTTCTTAACATTGACCTTCAGTAATTTCTAAGCAGTTTTCATAGTCAAATATTCTCATTTTATTTATACTTGTTTTTGTTTCATATTTTCTTTTTTATATATGTGACTCTGTTATTCATTGCTTTACAGATTTAAACATTTTCAGTTTAAATCCTTGTCAGATGTCCCTATTGTTTTCAGTCTCTCTGGAGTTCATCTGCCCAAGGGAGATTAGTTGGCTGTTGTTTTTCATATTAATTTTGAGGGTTTTGGAACTTTTGTTGGTGAGCTCATCTTAAGGAGACCTTTGCTTGCTTGTTTTGACTTCTCTCTTCCTCTCCTGACCCCTTCCCCTCTCACAGCTTTGCAGTTGGTTCTACCCTCAGGTTCCCCAGATTCCCGGTTCATTCTCTTACACTGGGGTCCTGGGGTCCTGGGGTCCTGCCCCACGGAGATACTGGAGTTACCGGAGTTACCGCGGAGCCAGTAGCCGGGCCTGGGGTGGCTCGGCACAGGCCCTGCTGTGAGATGGTATCATCTCTGTTTGCAACCAGAGAGGTGTATGGGGGTGAGAGCTGCTCAGGGTTCCTTGTGCAGTCGGTAGTAGATGGGGGGTGGGGGAATGCAACCTAGTTTCAGTCCCTGGCTTCCAGCAAAAAGCCTGGCTCTGGACCCACACATCCCATGAGACACTTTTACTTCGTTACCTTTCGGAATCAGCCTCCCACCTCCTCTGTTGTGCTCTGACCCCAGAATCCAGCCTCTGCTTCGTGCTTTTTGTTTCTGTTCCTTGGAAGAAAAATCGTGTATTTTTCTGACCCATAGTCAGGCGTGTTATCCATGGCACCTGGCCCCACACTGGAAAAGTCATGTATGTTTGTGCATGGCTGTCTCTTTGTATTTCTCTTTATCATTACTGTGTGTTTGTGGGGTGGGGGAGGAAAGCAGAGAGCTACACCACCAACTTGGCCAGGAATCCCTTACCTTGACCACCACCTGTGATAATTCACACTCCTGGTTCTCTTTAACGGAAGAACCGAACTTGTCACGTGGCCTGAGAAAAGCAAAGGGAGGGTTCCTTTGACATGCTCTTGAATGGGATCTACTTGGCTCTTTCCACTCATACCTTTCCCCCTCTCTCCCTCAGACCAGGAGAAGCTGGGGTAATGGAGCAACCTGGGGGGTCAGGAACGACTCTTGTCATTCTGAGAAAGTGGCTCTGCCGTGCGATTACAGAGCACTCACTCACAAACACTAGGTAGGGTTGTGGCTTTCAGCATGAACTAACTCCAGCTGAGCCCACCCACGCAAACCTCCCACGTGCTCCGTCAGCCGGCGTGGCTCCACCCTTGGTGGCTAAATTCCAAACACACACCAGCAGCTCCAGCTGTTTTGGCATGGGGACTTTTCCTAGAAAAGCTGTCCCTTCTCCAGTCTTCTATGTAAATAACATACCTTAAGGTGGACAATCCGGTCCGGTCCTTCCAGTCTCCAAGTAGACCTATTTTCTCACGTCTTCCTGAGCGTAAAGTCCAAGCAGGTTTCTCTCTCTAGGAGTTTCAGCTGATGACAGGAACAGGTCTCAAGTCCCGTAAACCTTCTGTCCTCTTCCTGGGCCCAGTGACCTTCCATATCGAAGGGAAAAGCTCTGTGCATCTCAGTTCCTGGTAGTAAGTGGAAACAGAACGCAAGCAAAGTGTGACAGACGAGCACACCATAACGCATTCAAATGGACAGTAGAAAATGGCATAGTGGAGCCAAACAGAACCAGGAAAAAAACCTCTAGGATATAAGACAGATAAAACTTTAACGAACTCCGTACATTTAAAATTTATTTATTTATTTATTTTCGGATGTTATTAAATCCTTTGCAGTGATACTGGCTAATACAGTTATGCCAGTTCCAAGCATACAGCCCTATAACACATCATCTGTGTGCTGTGCTGTGTGCTCGCCACCCCAAGCCAAGTCTCCATCCGTCCCCGTATAGTTGACTTCCTTCCCCTCGTGACCACCACCCTGTCGCCTGTGTCTGTGAGTGTTGGTTGGTTTGTCTTGTTTGTTCATTTGGTTGTTGTCAGTTTCATATCCCACATATGAGTGATATCATATGGTTCTTGACTTTTTCCGTCTGGCTTATTTCGCTTAGCAGGATACTCTCAAGATCCATCCACGTGGTTACAAGTGGCAGTATTTCATTTTTCCTTATGGTTGACTTGCGTTCCACTGTCTAGATGCAGCACATCTTCTTTATCCAGTCATCTCTCTAAGAGTACCTCGGTTGCTTCCTTACCTTGGCCACCATGAATAATGCTGCAATGAACATAGGGATACATAAGTATATTTATTTTCCAACCCAGCAAACAAGCCCTTATTAAGCACCTTCTGAGGCATGAGGCCCACAGACACGGGGAGGCTGTGACATGAAGAAACCACCAGAACAAGGCACTTTAAGACAGTGAGGCTTCCCGAAAGACAGTGCTCTGACATCTACCCTTTCTTGCCCAGAGAGGAGACTCAGAGACCTGGTGACTATTGCCACCAAAACTTTCCTCCGTCCCCACAAGCTCATGGCCATGCTCCGGAGTCTTCGTGAGTATTACCCAGACTTGACTGTGATCGTGGCTGATGACAGCAAGGAACCTTTGAAAATTAATGACAACCGTGTGGAGTACTACATCATGCCCTTTGGGAAGGTATGTCCCTCCCAGATGGGGAGACACAAGAGGGCCCCAGAGTCAGGTGCCACCCTGGATGGGGCTGCTTCAGCGGCCTTCCCAAGGAAGCCCGGTCCTAAGTGGGAAGGAGCCCTCTTCTCTGGGTCCCCTCGCTGACTCCAAATTCACAGAGAAATCAGGCCACTCTCACTTTTCTGCACTGACGGGGTGGCTAATCTGCCTTTCCTCACACTTGGTGTGGAAGTTGACTGAGGTCCTTCTAAGTGATTTGAGGTGTCTGACATCTGGAAGATTCCTGACATACGGCTCCAACGGCACAGAAACTTCTCATCCCTGTGATTCAACCCCAGCTGGAGCGGCTCTCTCTCTCTCTCTCTCTCTCTCTGCCACACACCTTCCTCCAAAGACACACAGAAGGAAGTGGATACTGTACATACCAGAGAGTCCCTCCTTCCAGCCTCTTCCAGGCAACATAAGGAGACACGGCAGGAGAGCCACAGAGATTCTATCAGATGGAAAAGGGCTTCAATACATCCATACTGGCCACAGGGCCAAGAAAGCGCTTTCCAGTCTTTCCGTCTTTGATCCACAAAGTCACTGTCCTTCTTCCAGTGTCTCTGAGACATGGACTCCCTCTAACCCAGTGGCTCTGAACCGCAGTTGTATATTGGATTCACTCCCGCAAAGTCTGACTTAATTCGTCCGGGGTGCAGCCTAGCCACTGGGGATGAGAAAGCTCCCCCATGTGATTATTCTCATGGCAGCCACTGATCGAGCCTCATTCCACCTGCAGGGCTGGTTTGCTGGTAGGAACTTGGCCATATCACAGGTCACCACCAAATACGTTCTCTGGGTGGATGATGACTTTCTCTTCAACAACAAGACCAAGATTGAGATGCTGGTGGATGTTCTGGAGAAAACTGAGCTGGATGTGGTAAGGCAGGGTTGCCACCTGTGGAAACAACCAAGAGAGGGAAGGAGAGGAGAAGGGAAGAGAGGAAAGTATGTGAGGGAAGAGGAGAAGAAAAGAGCGAAGAGGAGAGGGAGGGAAAGAAGGTGAGGGAGAGGGGCCGACGCAGGAGATGAAGAGCCAGTGCAGCTCTGGGGCTCAGAGCACCACACCAGGGCTCGGGAGATGTGCGGGTTCTGTGTCTGCCTCCATACTTACTTTTCCTGGAGAAAATGACAGCCCCCCCCAACCCGCCATTGTTTTGTCTTTCAAATGATGTGTTTATGCGTCCCTTCTAACCTCCTCCCTGGAGTGGTGGAGGACGAAAGAGCAAGCAGTGCTTCGGTTCTGTCCACACCACTTGAAAATAAGTGTAAATGGTGCAAAGCTTTAAAAGCACACTTATCCCGCATGACATTTTAAGAAGAAGAAAATAATAAAAACATCAAAAGTCAATTCACATGCAGAAAAAGGAAGAAAAGGTACTGGTAGGTGGTGGTGCTGTATCGTATTCCGGAACTTTGGGAGAGGATAGATCTTACATCTGCTCGGCGCACACAACGATACTTACGTTAAAGTGACAGATAGGTCAGTTAGCTTGGCTGTGGTGACCTTTTCATAATGTGTATATATGTCAAAACATCAGGCTGTATACATTAAATATATACAATTTTAACATGTCAAAGATACCTCCACAAAAGCTGTTTAAAAAAAAAATGGATGAGTGCCATTGTGACCACAGCCAACTCTCACCCCAGATGGACAGCCCCCAGAACGTCCAGGTGACTGCTCTGGTCTCTCGGCTACTCTGCTAGAGGCCAAATCAACCGCATAAATGAGAGAGAAGGTGTGGCTCCCGCACGTTGGAATCCGAGCTGGCACTTGACCCAGCCACCGAGGTCATCCCGGACCAGCTTCCTTCTCTTGTTGCTCCATCACCCCCGGGTCCTCAGCTGCAAGGCCAGAGGAGAAGGGGAGCAAAGAAGTACAAGACCATTTTCTTTTAAAAATGTGATCTATCTAAATCATGGCCCGTCAGCCAGGACTTAGCCACATGGTCAGACCTTGCAAAGGAAATGGGGAAGTTTCTTTTTTAGCTGGATAGTGAACTGCATCTTAATATAATGCACTTAAAACTCAGACGGTTCATTTGTGAAGACGAAAGAGGAAAGAACAAGGGATGGGGATAGTAGTAGGCTTTGCTCTGCCATCTTGAATGATTTTGACGGTTCAGGAATAGATGTTCTCACTTGTTCTGTTCTGCGTGGGCTCAGGTATGTATGTGTCCCCCACGAGTGCACGGACAGCTGCTCAGAGAGGTGAGTGGGGAGCAGAGAATAGGAGGACAAACTGTAAGAAGCTGCAAGAAGCCCAACAGGGGAGACCCCACGTATGGACCACTGTGCATGCGGGCTCTTGCCTGCACCCAGATACTGCTCCTCCTAATGGAAGGGAGTGAGTTACCTTCTTCTGGAAAAGGACAAGCTTGCTTGTAGGCTAAGCAGAGCAGAGAACTTGTCGGCCCTTTCGACTTGGTATAAGTGCTGTCTGCTCTCACCAACCAGATTTTCTGGGGTGAGTAGGAATGAAGGATCAAAGGACCCAGCAGTCTGTGCTGACGGCTGTGGCCGCAACAGCAAGGAGAGAGTAACTGAGGGACAGTATGAAGGGTAGATAGAGAAAGGGTGTGATTCTTGTTGTAACTGAGGGTCAGTCCTTGCAGAGGCAAGATGGGTGTTGAGTCTGTGTTCTGTAACATGGATTTCTCTGCCCACGGGCTAGGTAGGCGGCAGTGTGCTTGGAAATGTGTTCCAGTTTAAGCTGTTGCTGGAGCAGAGTGAGGATGGTGGCTGTCTTCACCGGAGGGTAGGATCTTTCCGGCCCCTGGACGGCTTCCCCACCTGCGTGGTGACCAGTGGTGTCGTCAACTTCTTCCTGGCCCACACAGACCGACTGCTGAGAGTCGGCTTCGACCCCCGCCTGCAACGCGTGGCTCACTCAGGTGGGGAGGCTGGAGGAGGGAGGGCGGCCGCTGGGTTGTGAACTGACCTCAGAAGTTTGTTCTTTCCGTAGCATGCTCCGCTGATCACAGCCGCTTGCCCCGCAACTGTGTTTCCTTTCCTTTTCAAATTAAGGAGCTCCTGGCCTCTCTTGGCTCCCTCTTCACCTTCTCCTTGGCTTCTTGCCCCCCTGCAGACTATTCCTGCTTATCTGAGACACCCTTCCCCTTCATCACCCCCTCCCCTCAACGGCTCTGTCCACGCCCTCTTTCCCCACTCTGCTTCCTATTCTCATTTTCCCTAAAATCCTTTCCTATTTATTTGCAACTGGTTAACTGCCCTCCCTCTTTCCCCTCTTATTTCCTCAGTCCTGGAGAGTCCACAGCCTGTCCAGCTGGAAAGCTAATCTGTGTTTCTCTGCCTCTCTGCCCAGATCTCTGTCTGAGAAATGCGCTTATCAATTCCCTTCCAAATCAGCTCAGTCAGGTGGCTCTGCAGGAGGCTGAACCCCCCCTAAGGGTATAAACTGTGTCTCCTCCCCCTGACTCTCACCCCAGATCTGGACTATGGCCCTGGGTCTCCGGCTGGAGCTCACAGTTCCTTCTCCTGCTCTCCCTCTTTTGCAGAGTTCTTTATTGACGGGCTTGGGAGTCTGCTCGTGGGGTCCTGCCCAGACGTGATTATAGGTCACCAGGCCCATGTGTCAGAGGTGGACCCGGAGCTGGCCGCCCTGGAGAAGACCTACAGCAAATACCGGACCAACACCAATGCCCAAATCCAGTTCAAGCTGGCTCTCCACTACTTCAAGAACCACCTCCAGTGCTCCACGTAAAGGTGCCCAGACATCGGGAAAGCACCAGGTCAACCGGTTGTGGGTGTCTGGAGCAGTGGGACCAGTGGTCAGGCTACCAAACAATGGGCTCCTAAAAAGATGAACATTATAACAAACTACATAGTGTGTAGGGCAAATGGGGTGGATTCAGTTACTGGAAAGACCACTTGAAGGCTAGCAGTCATTAGCCCCAATCACTGATCGGGCAATGGAGACCATATTAATGATGATTATTTATTTGTTTGATACCTTACTGTTGATGAAGCATTTGCACATACAGTATCTCACATCATTTCCTTAGATCTCACAGGAAGGAGGGTTTGTATCTTCAGTCAAAAGACAGGCTGGCTGCTGCGTCCTTGAGGGTTATTTGGTGGCAATTATGTCACAGCCAGAGCATCATCTCCAGCATCACTATCATTCACAAATTTTTATTTGGTCCTGCCTTGTGGATTCAGATGATGGGAAGAGCCCATGGTCCTTGCCTTGAGGAGGTTGTAACCTGATTGAGTTCAGTCCACTAGCACCATTGGGCAGCCAGGGTCAGAGGATCAGAGGAGGGAGAAGTCACATGGCCCAGGCAGCTGAGGATGGCTCTGTGGAGTGAGCTTATCAGAGCCTGGAAGATGGATGGGATTCAGGCAGTTGGAGGGCGGGAGGGGAGCAGTGGGTAGTCTGCAGTCCGCTGGAACAAAGGTTTTCCTGGCATCAGACTTGCTCCCACAAAGACACGTTCCAGACTGCCAGGGATTGAACTTGGACCCCACTCTAAGGTGTCATGACAAACAACAACGTGAGTGTGGTGGCAAGGCACTCAGTTCCTGGGACTCGAGACCAGTTACTGACTACTGCAGACCCATGCCACCTACAGCATGGGGCCATCACGCGTTGTTGAGAAAGGCGCTCTGTCATCTTCGGAGCCTGCAGGCTCTACGACTGCTGACCTAGTCCCCGCTTTACGGTCTCCTCTCTTTCCTACGGAAGATCGCCGAGGGTAGTTCGGGATCTCTGAAGAGGTGTCTGTGAGCTACTAATAAAACTTCATGAAAAGTATTTCAGCTCCTGGCTCGGTAGCTCAGTTGGCTAGAGTGTTGTCCTGATACGCCAAGGTTGTGGGTTGCATCTCTGGTCATGACACAGATAGGAGACAATCAATGAGTGCGTGAATAAATAAATTGATATATACACACAGAAATATATATCAATGGTCAAATAAATTTCCAAAAAAATTGCAAGTCACATTAGCATAGTAAAGACTCTGAGAAGTTCTGCAGTAAAGAAATCGGTTTAACTTTAATTCAGCATTTCTCAGATATGGATAGAGACTGGCAATCATTTTTTCCCCAAATTGGAATTGAACACATAGACCTCTTTCCATTGTTGTCATAAAGATTCTATGGTGCCCTGGCTGGTGTGGCTCAGTGGACTGAGTGCCGGCCTGCGGACCAAAGGGTCACTGGTTTGATTCCCAGCCTGGGCACACGCCTGGGCTGCGGGCCAGGTCCCTGATGGGGGTTGCATGAGAGGCAACCACGCATTGATGTTTCTCTCCCTCCTTTCCCCTCTCTCTAGAAATAAATAAAATCTTTTTTAAAAAGATTCTATTGCGAAAGCTTTTCTAGCTTTAACTAACGTGTGCAATCACTTCATGTAATAATAGCACATGCATTTTATGGGCAGTAATGTCAGACAGGACAAGGCTCTCAAGGTCCAGGCAGTTCTTACTCAATGCCATTCTTGCTAAATGCTACATAAAATGCAGCACAGTATTTCGCAGGTGCAGCTGTAGTCAGAGGAGCTTCACCCAAACCCAACCAGATAAGTTTAGCCAACTGCAAAGAAGAAATCAACATTAATATTATTATTAATAATAATAATAACAAGGAGTATATATAAGCAGTGGCTCAGCCTCCTTTCTGGGAGACAGAGCTTTGGGTGTGAATCCTGTCTCCAAAACTACCTAGCAACAACCATGCCTCTTTCTTTTTTTTTTTTTTTAGATTTTATTTATTTATTTTTAGAGAGGAGAAGGGAGGGAGAAGGAGAGAGAGAGAAACATCAATGTGTGGTTGCCTCTCATGTGGTCCCCACTGGGGATCTGGCCTGCAACCCAGGCATGTGCCCTGACTGGGAATCGAACCTGCGATGCTTTGGTTCGTATCAGTCAGATTTTTAAAGAAACCAAATTGCCCATGAGACCTCAAAAACTTACAGGTTTTCCGTTCTTTCCAGTCAATTCGACATCTGGTCTAAACATAACCTTTGAGAGTGGGCAATGCATTCTGGCAGCCACAGGCCTCTATGCCTTGCCTATTCCTTGGCCCTCAGTTAAATGACCTCTGCCTTCAGGCTATTCAAACTCTGCATCTAAGGTACAGAGAGTCCATTTATAATCTCTTTTTTGCCCCCACGTTTTTCCTCATCGTGGGCAGTAAATGTTTAAAGCTTTGCAAGGTAGTAGGCTGGTCTTTTTGCTCAAACTGGTCTCTGGCTGTCTCTTCTCTCTGCCGGTGCTTTCTCTTGGGGAAGAGAATTCAGCTTGTCCAGCCCACCAAGGCTCCAAATTATAGGACTTCCAGTAAACTTGAACTGCAAACCATTCTCAGCAAAAGCGTATTACACCTGCTTTTAAAACAGGGTGTCTCGGCCCGAATCTCGTCTCTCCTCTAGGACCGTCCTGAAGACCGCATGAAGTCACTGACACGCACCGACATCCTCATTTGTTCCGACCATTTCCTATTCTTGATATTCTACAGTCTAGAGAAACAGTCTGTGTTCCAGACACCAGCAACGGTTTCAGGACCACCCGCTTCCCAGAAGGTCACTGCTCTCTACCCCAGCTCTGCTGCACAATGCCTCGTCTAATCACCTTCACAGAGGATTCGCATCAGCATACAGTTCTTTTTCTTAATCTTTTAAGGGGATGCTCCAACTGCCTTTGTAGCCTTCAGTCTTCCTGCTCCAGCTTCCAACAAGTCTTCTGGATGAAATCTACATTTCTCTTCCTCCTTTAAAGTTTACCAGGAGCTTGTCAAGGTTTTCATTATGTAATTGAGTAATCTGCGTAACTGCATGTCTGTTGCCTCTCCTATATGCTTGGAGAAAGACCCCTGCTCTCTGCATATAAGGACTCAGAAGGCATTACTCACAAAAGGGAAAAAAAGGGATACGTTTGATATGATCAAAATGAAAACCTTCTGCTAATCAAAAGGCACAACTACAAAAGTGAAAAAAATAAGCCACAGACTAGAAGAAAATATCTATGATACAAATATTTGGTAAAAGATTCATATCACATATATGTGAACAATTCCTATAAGTTAATAAGATGACAATTTTTTAAGTGGGCAAAATACTTGAAGAAACACTTAGAAAAGAGTATAACCAAATGGCTAATGGGCATGCTTAAAAAAAAACGATGTTCAACTTCATGAACCATCAGAACACTGCAAATTCAAGCCACAAGGAGAGATTGTTATACACCCACTAGAATGGCTAAATTTAAAGGACTAATAGCTGAGACGTGGAGCAACTGGAACTCTCATACACTGCCGGTGGGCGTGTGAAATTGTACAGCCACTTTGGCAAGCTGTTTGGTAGTCCCTAATAAACATAAATGTACACCTATCCTGTGGCCCAGCAATTCCACTCCTGGTTACATACCGCGAACCAAATGTTAGCACAAGAATGGTCACGGTAGCTTTATTTATATCAGATCCAAGTTGGAAAAAGCCCAAATGTCCATCAACTGGAGAATGGACCAAGAAATTGTGGTGTATTCATACAGTGGACTGCTACTTAGCAATAAAAACATGCTATTGATACATAAAGTGCAATGGATGACTCTTAAAAAACATTGCTAACTGCAAAACGGCATCATTTGTCTGGCTTCTTCTTGTATATATAAACTTTAAAGTAGGCAAAACTATTTTCTGGTGATAGAAACCAAAGTAGCGCTTCCAGCCCTGGCTGGTGTGGCTCAGTGGATTCAGGGCCAGCCTGCAAACTGAAGGGTCGCTGGTTCGATTCCCGGTCAGGGCATACGCCTGGGTTGTGGGCCAGGTCCCCAGTTGCAGGTGTGCAAGAGGCAACTGATTGATGTTTCTCTTCCCCCCTTCCCCTCTCTCTAAAAGTAAATAACTAAAAAATCTTAAAAAAAAAAAGACTGAAAATACCAAGCATTTAAAAGACAAATGAAACTGAAGTGGTGATTTCAGGGGAGCAGGGTAAGGAATGACTAAAAAAAGGGCACCAGGGAATTTTCTGCGGTGATGAAAACTCTTTGAATCTTTACATTTGTTTACAAAAATGTTTATTTCTCAACTGCAGTTTACAGTCAATATTATTTTGTATTAGTGTCAGGTGTGCAGCATTGTGGTCAGACTATCACGTACTTTACATAGTGCTCCCCCCGATGCTTCTGGCGCCCACCTGGCACCACACATAGTCACTACGAGAAAACGCTCTATATCTTAATGTAGGTGATGGTCACACGGGTGTGTGCGTTTGTAAGATGGCGATTTCAGTTCAGGGTTGTGCATCTCACTTTATGCAAATAACATCCCAATAAAATACCATTTAACAAGAATGAGATCTATTTTACATGTGCTCTTATGGAATGACCCTCAAGATAGCGGGAGCTAAGTAAATAGAATACGGTGCAGAACACTGGTTTGATTTTTTTAAAGAAAAGGAAGATGCATTTACATGGATATTTTTATAAGAATAAAATATCTCTCGAAGGAGAGTATCAGAAGTTGCCTCTAAGTAAGAACAGGAAATTTTCATCAGGAAGTTTTATTCAGCTATGTACTTCCTTGTATGCCCTTTGAATTTTGTATCATGCTCATGTATTACCCATTTAAGTATTTTTAAATGTTTAAGGAAAAAAAAAGCAAGAAGGCTTTTAAGTATCAAGTTATTATTATGTTAAGTGCCACAACAGAACAAAATTTACATATATATGTGTATATATACACACACACACATAATACAGTGAGACTGACTATGTAAACATGCATTTTGAAAAAAAGGAAATGATCCCTGGCGGATGTGGCTCAGTGGAGTGAGCACCAGCCTGTGAACTAAAGGGCTGCTGGTTTGATTCCCGGTCAGGACACACGCCTAGGTTTCAGGCCAGGTTCCTGGTTGGGGGTGTCTGAGAGGCAACTGATGGATGTTTCTCTTGCACATCAATATTTCTCTCTCTTTCTCCCTTCCTTCGCCCCTCTCTAAAAATAAATTTTAAAAATTTAAAAAGTATTTAAAAAAAGGAAATGAAACACATCAACTGTTAAGAGTGCTTGTTGGGACTGTGGTTATTTTTAAATCTTTCTACTTTACTGCCTTTTCTATATTTTTCATCATAAATGTTTTACAATCTGAAAAGATAAAATAATTATTTAAAAAGAGACAGTGAAAACACTCCAGAAAAAAAATGAAATGTGGATGCTGCTTTGTTCAAAATAAGTACATAGCCAGATTTCCCCATCAGAGTTTCCTGGGGAATGCCAGGCCCAGAGCAGGGGGCTGGGTGTAGGGGTTGGGTGGGGCAAGCTGGGAGACTCGGGGCATCAGTTGTCACCCAGCGCAAGGAGGTGCTGATGGATTGCCTGGCATAGCCAGAGCTCCCAAGGCAAAGTGGAGGATTTGTGGCAGACAACACCTAACCTGGGTGGTGAGGACACAGAGCAAGGCAGATGCTATCCCAGCTCACTGCGAGTGGCCTCAGCAAGGATAAAGGAAAACGATGAACCTTGATAATGAACATGAATACTTTTCACGTTAACTACTCAGAGCATCACTGCACCTATTATACTATCCATTTTATTGTCTGTTTATACAGGCTCACAAGAAACTTGGGAGAATATCTTAAAAGTCCCTTATCCTGGACTTTAGCCCTTTTCTCTTAATCCCTGGCCTCACTGTACTTTCTGAGGTACACTCTGCCCAAGTTCAGCCATTAGACTGAATCCCACCTCAGGCTGACCCCACCTGGGATAGAGCCCTGACTCCCCTGTGCTTAAGGGTCCACCTTGTGGAGGGTTAGTCTGTTCTCTGAGTCAGCAAAGACAGACGTCTTTGGGATGTCATGCCCTGTGGATTTATGTTAAAAGAAACTAGTCACACTGGGACAAGGAGATGACATATTCTCTCTGTTTTCTTCTGTCTCTGAGCACAGAATTGGAAGTTGTTTCTTCCTCCTAAGTTCTCCCGGGTCCTCTAAAGGGGTTCAGTGAAGTGTTTGGTAAGGCATTAGACACATTCAAAGATCAGCAAGTCCTAGGCCCTGTCCCCAAAGGAATTCACAGCCCAGCCGAGGAGGGGAGAGAGGAAAGACGGGGGAGACTGAACCACAGAACACAGTTACCTATACTTCCAGCTGTAAGGGAGACGATCCTTCTGTGCCGCATGAGGAATGCATGAGGAGTAGAGTTTCAGCCAGGGTCTCACTTGAGCTGGTAAGATTTTTCTCAACCTGAGGAAGAAGGAGGTGGGAACCACAAAAGAAGTACTAGGGAATGGGAGTAGGAGAAGTGGGAGGAGGAAGGCACTCCTTCACCCTTGTCCTGGACAGAAGGGACTGTCTCCTATACACTTTCAAAGGCTATAATCATCATCCTTTAGGGTTTCTACAGTAGTTTTTGAAAATTAATTGCAATACACTTTCGCAGAGCCCTTGTAAGAAGGAAATAGATGGGAAAGCTGAAGCTCAGAGATGCTAAAGCCATTTGACATTAAGTCAATTCGATATTAAGTCACTCCAGCCTTAATAGAGGGACACCTTGACCTCACCAAAGGAGCTCAAGGGGAGTTTGGTTCGGTCCTCAAAATGGAGAATTGCTAGTTTCTTTTGACAATATACAAGGGTTATACATTATTTTCAAGCAATACAGTAAAATAGACCCTCATAAATTCGTTCTCCAGAGATAATTGTCATCAACAGACCTTCCTCAATTTGGGCTAAGAAGGTTCTTGACTGTATGGAACAGAAATGGACTTTGAGTGCGTTAAGCAGAAAACGGCCTTGTTGGAAGGAGGCCAGACAGCTCAGAGCACCAATGGGAAAGCAGTCAAGGAAATGGGCAAGAATGAAGGGGAGCGAGGCAACCAGGAACCAAGCCAAGGTCAGGATCCTAGACAGTCTGGTTAGGATGCCACTTTTGTTGCCAGTTACATGGATGGATGGCTACCATCAGTGCTCCTGTGACCTCGGGGGGGAGGGGATCACAGCCACCACCAGCAGCAGAACAAGGTCTAAAACATCCCTGCTTCTGGGATGGTTTGGAATCTTAGAACTGGATTCTAAGTCCACCTGGCCACGCTGAGGACACACACTTCCACTCTGGCTACCAGAAGCCTGGAGAGTAGTCTGCCATGGAGACAGCCCTGCCACCCAGACCCACACAGTCGGATGGCTCAAGAAAGGGGAGCAGATGTCACAGAGCAAATAAACAGCAAATGCTTATTATGTAGGCACACAGCTTCTCTGTATACATTGGGGTTTTATTATACATACTAATTGGTAAGTAGACTTTTGTTTTTGTTTAAGCCTGTATCTCTTTTCATGTTAATAACTCATCCCTTCAATTCCTGCACAGTATTTATCGTATAGATAGTCAATGTCTGTTCAATCAGTTTTCACTTAATGGGCATTTAGTGTCTATTCTTTACAGTTATAAGTAACACAGCGAGACCATCCCAAACATTTGCATTTGTCCCAGTCGTTCTTTAGGGGAAGTTCCAAAAGTGAAATTGCCGAGTGAAACGGCATATAAAACTTTATCTGTCTCCCGATTTACGTGAAGAAACATTATCCATTTATACTAAAACTAATGAGAAAATCCAAAAGGGACCCTCTCTCTTTCACTGATATGATTGTAACATACCTGTTAAAAGTAGCTACCTACCAAGCAGCTTTGAGAGTTGAATACGAAACTGGAAGTGAAACCTTCTGTGCGGAACTCCGCTGCTTCCAGCCACGTGAAACTCCAGGATGCACTCCCCAGCCAGAAGCTCGTGCCTGGCGCGCTCGGGTTTTGAACCCTGATCGCCTCACATCGCCTCACGTGCCAGTCCACCTTCCTCCCCACTCGGCTAAGCTACCCCCTTCAGAACAACCGTTTGTAAATAAATAAATAAACAAACAAGTACGAAGCCCAGGATGCGGGCGCCCGAACTTCCTGCTGGGGGGCTGGGAACTGGAAGCGGCCTCGGCCTCCAGCCCCGCCAGGCATCGCCGGCCGCGTCTACCACCGAGCGCCCTCGCCTGCTTGTCGTCCTCCCGGCTTCCTGGGACGCGCAGGCCGTGACCTCGGGAGGACAGCAGGAAGAGGGGAAGCAAATGACATCCTGGGACCAGAAAGACGCGGGACGCTGAAGCCCGCGTTTTTCGCTTCCGCCCGCCGGTGCCTCCTCGGGCCCAGCGCCCAGATCAGGTGAACCCGACATTGGCCACCACTTTGGAAAGACAAGTCGGCCCTCTGATTATATGATTTGAGAAGAAGCCCGGCCGCCTAAAGCAGCCAGCAGGTCCCATGGTGTAATGGTTAGCACTCTGGACTTTGAATCCAGCGATCCGAGTTCAAATCTCGGTGGGACCTCTCCAAATGTTTTTGGTTCTGCAATTTCTGTTTTGGGGATAAATGGCGGCAACAATCACTTCGAGCTGTGCCGTTGCCCCTGCGACCTGCCGGACTGCGGTTTAGGGTCCCTCCCCTTCTCTCGAGATGCTTTCATTTCATGGCCGGCCCATGGGTCTCAATGCGCATGCGTAAGAGTCGGGGCGGAAAAAAACTGTGTCGGTGGGAGACTTCACGCTGAAGGGACAGCCGGAGGAACCAGAAGGATCCCGGGAATCCTGCTTCGGGCGCGCAAGAGCGGCAGAGTGCGATACATTTCTGTTGTATTGTATAAACCGGGACAAACTGACTCCACCGAGCCAAGCGGAGCGCGAAGGAATGACAAGCTGGGGAGGAGGGTGTGGTTTGGGGGTCAGTCTAGGTGTGAGTCCGTCAGATACTGAAGTGCGTGTAGATCTGTTTTGGTTGTACGGTATTCAAGCAGTAGACAGTAATTTCTGTGTCTCTTTTTTTACAGAGTCTTTTAAATTTTTTAAATTAAAGTTTACATTCAATATTAATTTTGTATTAGCTTCCGGTATGCAGTATAGTGGTTAGACAATCATACATTATGTTCCCCTGACATTTCCGGCACTCAGCTGGCACCATACATAGTTATTACAATATTATTGACTACTATGCTGTACAATGTCTTTCTTTTTTTAATTTTTAAAATTGATTTGAGAGAGAAACATCGATTTGTTGTTCCACTTATTTATGTGTTCATTGGTTGCTTCTTGTATGTGCCCTGACCTGTGAGCGAACCCGAAACCTTAGTGTATCTGGATGACGCTCTAACCAACTGAGTCTTTCTTAAAGACTTAAAGGGCACAAAGTCTTTCTTAAAAAAAAATTTTTTTAATAGATGCCAGACAGAGGGGAAGGGAGGGAGAAAGAGAGGGAAAGAAGCATGGATGTGAGAGAGAAACATGGATCGGTTGCCTCTTACACACGCTCCAAATGGGAACTGAACCCACAACCCAGGCATATTGCCCCCACCTGGGATGGAACCGCCAACACTGGCCCAAGCCATTCTGTGTCTTTCAGTGGAGAGTCGGGGCGGGGACGGGGGGGGGGGATCCTTAGTTAAGCTATCTGTCTCAATCTGTCTCAGCGGGTCGGGTTATCTCTCCCATCAGTTTCTCATCATATTAATGCACTATTTCTCCTGAGCAGAGGGTAGGGATCTCTTCATGGTTCGCCAACAGGGTTGAGCGAATCTCTATACTGGCAAATCTGTCTTGAAGCCGTGTTTTGGGTGCTGACCAGGCCCACGTGATTTGCAGGAAAGGGTGTACCTTTGGAAAAGCAGGCAAAAGACGTTCAGGGAGTGCTGTCTTCTTTGATTGGCATCCAGGTTTTGAGAGCTGTATGTCCCTCTGGGATAAGTGACAGAGAGCCTGCTGACGCATTTGTGACCTCCCCACGGGGTGACTGGCAGGCACTGACTGGTTATAGTTCCCGCCCCTGGGGAAGATGCCCTGGTAACAGGGAGGCTCCTCCCATTGATTCAGAGCAATCTGAATCTCTCCCCGGAGCTCTCCTCTCTCCACTCCATCCCACGCCGCACACTCCTTAAAGGTTTGAATGGAGTTGTGCGTATGAGCCATCCCAGCCTCAAAAGTACCTAGGCATGAGGGGTGGGAGGACTTGCTCTACCAGATATTAAAGCCTATTGTCAACCGTAAACTATAGGAATTGATGGTGTGATACTGGTGCAGGGACACTGTGCAAACATACCCATGGAGCAGGATGGAAATCCTGGGTGCAGCCCCGCACACACTTGGACAAGTGATTTATGACAAAGGTAGCACAACAGGGCAGCAGACAAAGGAGCTACTTTTCAATAAATTTTTCTGGGACAATGGATGTCATATGAAAAAATATGAGGTCAACTTATACTAAGCAGGGCAATAAATTCCATGTGAACTGTAGACCTTTGAAAGGAAAAGCAATAAAGCTTTTGGAAGACAACATAGGAAAATAGTTTCATCACCTCAGAGTAGAGAAAGTCTTAAACAAGACACAGAATGTTTGAAAATTTCATCTATGGCATCATATTAATATGACATTGTATGTTCTTCTTATCAAAGACCTCAATAGGAAAGTAAAAAGGGCCCTGGCTGGTGTGGCTCAGTGGACTGAGCACTGGCCTATGAACCAAAGGCCGCCGGTTCAATGCCCAGTCAGGGCACATGCCTGGGTCCTGGGCCAGGTCAGGTCCCCAGGGGGAGGCGCAGGAGAGGCAACCACACACTGATGTTTCTCTCCCTCTCTTTCTCTCTCCCTTCCTCTCTGTCCAAAAGTCAATAACAGAAAAGAAAAACAACCTAATGGAAAAACAGCAGAAGACTTGAAATGGCGCTTTACAAGGAAATTCAATAATAATGTACATACCATTAGTCGTCAGAAAAGTGCAAATTAAAAGTGAGCTGCCACTGCATACTCACAAGAATGACAATGCTGAATGTTGCCCGCAGAGAGGGACTAAGAATAAAGATCTTTTACTCTGAGCCAGCATAACGCACTTGGAGGATTCCAAGCCTCACACAAAGACATTGATAAATTTCCTCCTGTAATGGTACTTACCCCACATTTAATAAAACACTTAGGAGCTCACTGCCATCCCTGCTGTCCCTCCCCCTCCCAGCTCCAGCGTCTCTGAAACCCCCTCCACCTTTCCTCCTCTCTCCAACCCTAGTAGCTCAGGGTCCCTCCTCCTCCCTAACAGTCTGAGAAGGCCTGTCCAATGGTTTTATGGTTTTATGGTTTTATTCTCTTGAAGGGCCCCCAAAACAGCATTTTCCAGAAGATGGCGCCTGCAGCCTATTGTTCCTGGCCAGAGTCAGCAGCAGAGGGCAGAGTGCCAGGACCACTGGGGAAGCCAGGCCTGATGCTGGATTCCCTGGGTAAGTCCATTATCTTCTTCGTTTATTCTTTGTACATCACATAATGTATACATAACACTTATCACGATGCCTCCCACACAGCAAGCCCATTAGTGATATAACAGGCAGCGCCATTTAACACCCATTTGTTGAGCACCTACCATGTTCTAGGAGCTGGAAACACAAAAATCGAAGACTTGACCCATGCCCTCAAAGGGCTTGAACTCTTGACTGATAAATCAGAGACTAAAGTCGAGTGTAAAATGAAAAGCAATAGACTCAGGAGCATTTGTGGACACAAAGGGAAGTGAAATCCAACTAGGTATGGTTTTAAAAAATCCAGACGAAAGCTCAGAATGGCATGAAAGTGCTACCATCTGTGTAAAAAGGAGGAGAACATCTGTATGTATTGGCTTGTACCTGAGAGCCCTTGGCTGGTGTGGGTTGGCGGACTGAATGCCGGCCTCCGAACCAAAGGGCGGCGGGTTGATTCCCAGTCGGGGCGCATGCCTGGGTTGTGGGTCAGGTCCCCAGGAGACAAGACCTCAGACAAGCCCTGCAGACAAGACCTCATCCCTCCAGACTGCAGGGGTGAGATCCAGGAGGCATTACGGGTGGGGAGGGCTGGACTGCCTGATTCCCTAGGAAGGATTTCAGCTTCTACCAGGTTCAGAAGCTGAGTCCTGAATTTACCAGTCAGCTCTGTCCCTCTTCCCCTCTCCTGTTCTAAGGCCTGGGAATCCCATCCTAGGGGGCTTCCCTGGACGTGTGGAAGAAAGGTGATACTTGAACCCTGAGAGTTACTCCAATTGACGCAGGTTGACCAGGGAATCAAGAGCATTCCACCTGTCTTCCTCCCTCTTCCCAACCTGACATTTCATACTCAGGTTCATCAGAATTTCAACCAGCCAGGCCCTGCTGGTGGCCTCACCTCTCTGACCTTCCCTTCTCCGCCCTTTCCATGGCCCTTCTTCCTCTCCCCAGCCCGTAGTGCTGGTGTTCTCCAAACTCTATTTTTAGCCTCTTCTCACTTGGATACAAGCAGCCTTCTTGAGCGGTGTCTCCTATTTTTGTGCTATCAGCGGCCACCTCTCAGCGATTCCCAACAGGGCTCAAGTGAAGGGAGGAGAAGCCTGGGGGAGTCATTTAGAGTCACCTGGTGGAGTGGCACAACTATTCACTGAGTCATCCCAGAAAGGAACTTGAAGCTCCCTGGCCATCCTCCAACATTCATCTCTAAACCCTGAAAATTTTCCTTCCCAATATCTCTCCAGTCATCACTATCTCTCTGTCCTGAATCCATTTTCCTGATTTGGTTCCTAATCACGTCTGAGTGAGTGCCTGAGTCCCAGTGATTCCACTTTCTCTGGGAACTACCCTTCTCAGGGGGCACCGGGAGTCCTCAGGGACGGGAATTCCTTCCTCTCTGATTCCTGGGAAGCGAGTGAGGTCCTGGTCAGATGGTCAGATCTTAGAGAACAACTGAAGGACTGAAGACGAGGATATCGGGTATCGGGAGAGAGCTATGTGGCCGGTCCCCTTAGGGTGAGCTCAGACACTGAAAATATTCACGTGACACAGACAGGTTTACCAGAAGCCTCCCTGTACAAGAGGCTCTTTAGAACTGCACTGGGGCTCTGGCTGGCGTGGCTCAGTGGACCGAGTGCCAGTCTGAGAACCCAAAGGTCACTGGCTCGATTCCCAGTCAGGGCACATGCTTGGGTTGCGGGCCGGGTCCCAAGTTGGAGGCGTGCGAGAGGCAACTGATCCATGTATCTCTCCCACATTGATGTTTCTCTTTCTTCTCCCCTGCCTCTCTCTAAAAATAAATAAATACATAAAATCTTAAAAAGAAAAAGAAAAATAGAACCCCACCAGGCTGGCTGAGGCTCATGAAACAAAGCAGCTAGAAAGGCAGTGATAGTGGACTTAAGAGTTGGAAAATTTTAGTTTAAGTAATAGCTAATAAGCTTAGTAATCAATGCAGGTAAAAGCTTTTGTTCCAGGAACTGAAACTATGACCCACCCTGACTCCAGGAGACCCTAAGCAGTTCCACCTTTGTGCCTCAGGAGAACCACAAGCAATTCAAGATGATATCTGAGCCACTGTACTCCAGGGTGAGAGGACCACGCCCAGGACACAGCTAAGACCACCGCCCAGGGCGAGGATGCTGGAGTTGGGTGTTTTTTTAATCCAATTAACTTCTCCAGGAATTTCAAAACCCCTCACCACACCTTGTTTATTCCCTGCTGTAAAAACCTTGGCCTGGAAAGAAAAGACAAGGTGGTCTGTTAGGGTATGAACCTGCCATTTTCTCAGGTCGCCGGCCATCTGAATAAAGATTCAATCTCTGACTCTGCTTATTGGGTTTGGTAGTGACAGGCAGCCCGAATGCCGGTGTCTTTTCCGATTTCAGCTGGATTAGAGTTTATGCATGAGTGGACAAGCCTGGGCTTTCCTTCACCAAGGCCAGCGCAAGTCTACAAACGGGACAGCAATGGTGACAACCCAGAGCACCAGCCAGTTCTCTGGTGGCACGTCACTGTCCCTGGAATAGGCACTAATTCAGGAATGGGATTTCCGTTCCTTGCCTGTCACGTCCCTGCCAACACTGCCGACTATGGACCCATGCAGTGTCTTCTAGAGGGTTGTGGTGGGCTAGACCCTCCTCTCTCCTGGACGCTCTTCCCAGCAGAAGTAAGACGACGCTAAATGTGATGTGGATCCTGGAACAGGAGAATGACACTAGTGGGAAAGCCAGGGAAACTCAAACAAAGTCCGGAGCTTAGTTAATGGTATTGCACCGATGTTAATTTCTTAGTTTTAATAAAAGTGTCATGGTTATGTAAGATATTAACACTAGAGGAAGCTGGGGAAAAGGCACGTGGGAATTCTGCACTCGATTTGCAACTCTCTGTAAATCTGAAATTATTTCAAAATGAAACTACTGGATTTTCAAAAAGAAGTAAGGCAGAGGGCTCGAGTCAACAGGATTTGCTGATCTCGCTGTGTGTCCATCACTGGGAAGCTGGTGGCTTTACAGAAT
Organism: Trachops cirrhosus; assembly: GCA_028533065.1. Taxonomy (NCBI): domain Eukaryota; kingdom Metazoa; phylum Chordata; class Mammalia; order Chiroptera; family Phyllostomidae; genus Trachops; species Trachops cirrhosus. The sequence continues at coordinate 91,392,597 of CM052545.1, read as the reverse complement.
GGTGGGCCGGCCTGGCAAACGTGCCAGCTAGGGGACATCACTTAGCAGAGAGGAGGTGCTGTCAGGAGGCTGCCGACTGTGCTCTGAACTGGACCAGTAACAGCAGACAGTGCTTTTCTTCCCAGGCTAAAGAACTCAAGGGTGGGATAGGAGTGGGGATTACACAACGACCAGCTCTCAGGTGGTCATTCTCCTCTCTCAGCTTGCTCCTGTGGAGGTCCAAATGGGCAGGGAAGGAATGCTGCCCCCAGGGCATAGAATAATAACTCCTTTGAAGTGGAAGCTGAGATTGTCCTCAGCCATTTGAAGCTCCTCCTGGAACCAGGACAACAAACAGAAAAGGAGCTCCGAGTGTTGGGCCCCTCCTGTGGGGAGGAGGTGTTTGGGAGGGGCCAGGAGAATGGGGCACCACGCCCTAAGTAAAGCTGCGATTTTTTTTTTATAAGTCTAAAATTTTTTTTTAAGATTTTATTTATTTATTTTTAGACAGAGGAGTGGGGGAGAGAAACACCAATGTGTGGTTGCCTTTCATATGCCCCAACTGGGGACCTGGCTGACAACCCAGGTATGTGCCTTGACTGGGATTTGAACTACCAACCTTTTGGTTCACAGGCCCGCACTCAATCCACTGAGCCACACCAGCCTTGGCTAAAGGTACTGTCCTACCCAGAGCCCCACCAAGGGTTCAAACTCCTCAGGAATAAAGACTGGATTCACCCTCCCTGGACCCTGTACTTCAACCAGTGAGATTGTGCCTGAAGGCAGAAGATGAGGACTGGGGGTGGAAGAAGGAAGCCATAACCACACGGTCCACAGCCCCATGACTGTAGCCCCAGCTGGCTTTCCTTTCCTAATGCTGGAGCCACATGGGATATTTACCTTGCCCCATTTAAAAAATTAACTATTGTTCTATTTCAATGCGCCTTGGCTGGTGTGGCTCAGTGGACTGAACACCAGCCTGAGAATCAAAGGGTCGCCAGTTTCATTCCCAGTCAGGGCACATGCCTGGGTGGCAGGCCAGGTCCCCTCTGAGGGCGCGTGAGAGGCAACCACACATTCATGTTTCTCTCCCTCTCTTTCTCCTTCCCTTCCCCTCTCTATAAAATAAATAAATAAATAAAATCTTTTAAAAAATAAGTAAATGCTTCTCTTTCTCATTCCTCATCTTTCCCTTCTCTCGAGCACAGCATGTTGAGAGTGGCTGAGTTTATTTCAGGTTGCGGAATGGTGAATTAAGAAAGGAATGGACCCTCCTTGGGAGACCCTGGGTTCTGACCAGTGGCCTATGACCTCACCAGGAGCCGGCCATGCCCGTGGGCTGTGGCCCTCTGGGAGGGGAGGCTTTCGTGAGTTTGCAGCTCTGTGTTATCACTGTATTAGATTAAATTTGTTTTCAGGTATCTGCTTTCAATCCTATCTAGTAATCTCCCAAGCCAGAAACTTGGACTTCACCCTTGACAACTCCCTCGCTTTCACCCTTCACTCGACGACACCGTCAAGATCTGAAAACTTCCTTCTCCAAAGAACTCTTCACCCCATCTCCTTTTCCAGATTTATGGCCACTGCCCTAATTCACATCTGCCCTGATCTAACAATAATGTCCATGTCCCTGTCCTTCTACTTTCCCTTTTCAATCTTTTAAAAAGTATTTTATTTATTTATTTTTAAAGAGAGGGGAAGAAAGGGAGAAAGAGAAGGAGAGAAACATCAATGCCTGGTTGCCTCTTTATGTGCCCCCTACTGGGGACCTGGCCCACAACCCAGGCATGTGCCCTGACTAAGGATCGAACTGGTGACCCTTTGGTTTACAGGCTGGCGCTCAATCCACTGAGCCACAGCAGCCAGGGATCCCTTTTCTATCTTATCAAAAGCCAAAACCTTCTAAAGGCAAGCATTACCAAATTACTCCCAGCAGACAAGGTTGTTTAGTAAAGCAAACAAGACTCCTTGGGTCAGCCCCACCCCTGCCTCTTCAACAGCGACTCCTAGGGACCTAGGCCTCTCTCTTGACATTCCAACAACTCCAGTCTGATGGGCGTTTGGATTCAACACCCCACAATGCACACACGCACACACACACACATTTATGCCTCTGGTTCTACTATACCTTCAACCTGACTTGCCATCCATCCACAACTGAACTGTTTAGGACTCCGCTCAGGAATCACCTCCTTCTAGAAGCCTTCCCTGTCAGTCCTCTCCCAGGATGCAACACACCCATTCGGTTGGATCGGGTGGCCCTCCTACGGGTTCCCATCACAACCCTCACTGACCCCTTTGACGTTGTACTGACCGTGCTGTACCGTGACCGCGTGTCTGTGGCGCCCTTAGACAGTCATCGTCTCTCTCCTTCATCGGACCCCCAGCCCTTAGTGGGATCCAGCTACCCTTCTGCTCAGCAAAGCCTGTCTCTCCACTACTTACCTGTCTTCCTAGGCTTTGCATTGCCCTAAGGGGGGAGAGAAAGTTCTTTCCTGATCTCCTGGCCCAGTCCTTCAACACTTGACCCAGCCTCCCTCTCCAACCTCACGTTTAACCACTTCCCCTGGTCCCCCCTCCCCGCCCCACGGACTGCCACAGTTCGGGTTACCTCGTGTATCGCTCTGGCTGTCTGTCTGCCTGCTGTGTGTGTCTACACCACCCTTGACTTTCCTTTCCCCATGGCAACATTTAATGATTTAACTATAAATGCTACTTTTTTTATTCGTCACCCGAGGATATGCTTATTGATTCTTCAGAGAGAGAGGAAGGGAGAAAGAGAAAGAGAAACATCCATCAGTTGCCTTCTGTCTGTGCTCGCCATGGGGGATTAAACCCGCAAACCGAGCGCATGCCCTCACCGGGGACTGAGCCATCAACCTTTTGGTACATGGGGGACACTCCAACCAATGAGCCACCCGTCCAGGGCCTAATTGTAAACTCTCTGTTCCGTGTCTTCTCTGCTAAATCCTGTGAAGAGAGGCGCCATATTAGTCTCGCTTGCTCTACTATCCCTGAGGCCCGGGGCCCAATAGACCCCCAATCATAGTAAATAAATCATGAAATCATAGCCTCTTGGTTAGCAGGCCACCTGGGGTGATCTAAAAGACTAGGAGGAGGGCCACAAGACTGGACACGAGATGGGGAAAAAGGACCTCCCATCTCCAGCCATCAATCCGAACTACTCTGGGGAGAATGCTGGATCCTAGGAAGAGCGTGGAGGGGGAAAATGGGAGAGGTCCTAAGGCAGAGCGAATGTCTCCTCAGGCCTGCCCCCTGGGGTCTCAGGATATCCTAGGCTCTGCAGACCCCACCACGCACGGGGTCAGCTTGCACTAGGGAAGAGCAGTGTTAGAAGTGGGGTCAACAGGTAGAGGAAATAATGGCAGAAAAGACTTGAAAATGGGGTTGGGAAATGGATCCACAACGCATGCAGCCAGACAGCTTTACTCATTCTGTGACCAAGAGAAGGAGGAAATTCACTGATGGCTGGGTGTCCCGGGACAGCTGGCTCTGGGCGAGGAGTGCGGCCGGGAAGGGCGAGTCAGGGTGAGGGGCTCAGGCGCCATCAGCTTATCCTACAAGCGCCTTTCTCCTTGAAGGGGTTCTTGTCTTCAGGGATGCCTTTGAGAAGAGGGTCGTTTCCTGCTTGGGCCTCCACATAATCCTTGATTTCCTTTCCTGTCTTGGAAATCTGCGAGAAAGCAAAGCAAGCTTTCAACCCTTGTTTATTGCCCAGGATCCATGACTTGGTCAGTCCCAAGGAAACAGACTTCTGGACAGGGTGGAGACTGTGGCCAGAGAGGAGGAAGATGAAAGGAACAGGCAGGTGGGGAGAGGGGTGTCAGTTCCTTGGCCAGAACCACCAAGCCTGACCTGCTTGCAAGGGATGCTGGGCCAGGCCCAGTCCAGAGACAGGGCCGGGCAGGCTCAGAGGCTCTCTCCTGTGCACCTCCATGGGGTCAAACCCCAGCCTCCTTCCACATCCTACCGCATCCCAGAGGCGCCTCCTGCCCCTTCCACTGCCCTGGAGAGGTCCCACCACCCCATTGTCCATCGCTTCCTCCTTCAAGTCCCGGCTCCAAGAGAAATAGAAAGGGATGGAGAAGAGGGAGCAGGGAAGGGAAGAGGAGGCTCACCGGAGCTCTTGAGTTCCTCACTTCCTTCCTCAGCTGCTCCACCTCCATCCTTAATAGCTCCTTCTCACTGAGCTCCTGGGCCATCCCACCCTGGAGAGACTGGTCCTGGAAAGGATTTCACGGCAGAAATTGCAAATCCCCCCGGCTCCCGCAGCTCCCTCCTCTGCACTCTCTATGCCTCAACCTCTATCTCTTCCCTGCCATGCCCCTCCATTTGGGCCCCTCATTGTTCACTGCACCGTCCCTACCTCACCTCCACCCTGAGTCTAGTCTCAGGAGGTGAGAAGGCTCCCCATCTGATGGGGGAGACATGATCTCTGCCCTCGAATAAGGGCTTGTCTATGGAGGAAACAGGAGTAAAATATGGGGAAGGGAGAGCAAAAGGGTTTCTTTCAGTGAGGCAGATTTGGGAAGCAAAGTTGTTGGTGCACGTATTACACAGGTGGAAGTTTTAAGGGAACTCCGGGTCCTGTCCTGGGACAGGGAACCCCAGTGGTTCAGAGAAGGGCTCTGGGGCCTGTCCAACTCCAGCTTTGATCCCAGCTCTGCTGCTTCCAAGCTGTGAGGCCTTAGGCAAGTCACTCAATCTCCTCGAGTCTTAGTTTCCCCATCTGTAAAATGGGTATAATGGAAGTATCTACCTTATAGGAATATTGAGAGTACTAAAAAAACAACGCATCTAAAATATTTTAATACACCACCTGGCACATAATGAACACAATACATTTATTATTGTTACTATCATCATCATCAACAACAACATCATTACACAATTATCTGGAAGGCCTGTCTGGTACCTAACCTCAATAATTCTCAGACTAGACCCCAGCCCAGTACCACCCCAACCCCTCTCACCTGCCAAGAAAGAGCGTGCACTTTAAGTCACTTCTGGCCGGCCTAGACAAGATGGTGTTTGAGCCTCCAAGCTCCCGGTCAGCCGGAAGTCTTCGGATAAAGCAGATGGTCTGGAAGCCCAAATCTCTGACGCCTAAGCTGATCACGGGCTCAAGGTTCTAAGCCCATCCATCGGCCTGAGCCTCGGAGCCCTCACTGCCGCCAGGGCGCACACCCTGCCCCCTGCGTGAGCTCCACTCCTCTAGTGACCCCTCTAGTTAGAGCTTATTTCCCCAGTTCTCGCCCTGCAGCCCTGCATGCTCCCCTCCCCCTGCTCTCCCTCCCAAGCCCTCCCCTCCCCTACCTCTGACACTGCACTTTCTTCCCAATGAGGCGAGTCCTAGATCAGCTCCTAACTTCCCTCACCCAAGAAGCCTTTGTGTGTTCCACTGGAGCCCCCTCCCCCATTTCACTTTATACGGTTCTCCCAGCTCACTCTTCATTCACTCATTCAATCAAAATGTGCTCGCACAGGATGCTGTGTCAATTAGCCCTTGGGGCCATGGCCACCTCGAACACCCATATCCCTGCTTCTTGGCCTCCATGCCTCCCTCTGAGCCGTGGGTGTGGGTCCCCCAGCATAGGGAACTTGCCCTGATCTTTCTCTTGGGATTCCTCCCAGGACCACCCAAGATGACAGACTTTGAGCTCCTGTTCAATGACAAGGGGACCCTCTTGAAGAGCAGATATTAAGGGACCAATAGGGTCAGTGAGTGATCCTCTTTTTCTCCTGCCTCTAGGATGACAGGCTGGGTGCAGGGAGGGGTGGGGAGGGGGCCCGGGATCCATCCTAACTTCCCCCCTGCTCCACTCCATGATCTCTAAGAATCTGAGGTAGGACAGGACCCTGAAGGCCATTCAGTCTAACTCCTGGTTAATGCAAGAAATAGAGCACCTACCTCCTGAGGCCGCTCAGTGCTCTGTCCACCGCTGCTTCCTAAACCTGACCAGTTCCTCTGGAACTTGAACCTGGTACTTCTCAAAGCCAAGTCCTTTCTGCTGTCTAATCTGGGTCCCTCCCCCTACGCTTGGTCCGTTGCACCTCATCCTGCCTCCATCGGGCAGAGCCTGTACACCAGGCCTTCATCGCGGGTAGCCCTGCAGAGGCTTGGTACCGCGTTTCAGGGGACCGCTGGCTGCGCCTTCCTTGTGTCCAGCCGGACTCCTGGCGCTGCTGCATTGTCTGTTTTCCATTGCTGCTGCTCCGCCACCCTGCAGGCCCCCAGCATGACTGGTCCCCATATCCTCTCCACCCTCCGCTCGCCTGTCTCTTGGTGACTCATCCCTGGGCTTCCCAAGGAAGCGCCCACCCTCTGTCCTTTCCTCCCCTTCCATGAGTGGAAAATCCATCTCCACCCCCTGCCCCAGAGCGAGCCAACCCCCTTCCTCCACAATCTACCCCCCCACCCAACAGTTTCCTCTCCAGGCCCAGGGAGCAATCACAGACTCCCCGACCTTGGCTTCCTCTGCTGGGAGGGATTGGGGGGCTGGGCCCCCAAAGGGGCCACTGGCTTCCCCCTTCCTCTGGGCAGGGGACAGCAAGGCGCAGTCCCAGGGAGCAGGGACTGACTTCCTCTTGTCCCGGAATGAGCATGCCTGACCTTTGCAAGCAGGTTCGGGTCTGTCATGAAGAGGAAACCAAAAGCAGCGAGAGAGGGAAGGCAGAGCAACCAATCAAGGGCAGGGTGCATCACAAAACCCGCGGCTCCCCGGGGAGCCTGTCAGAGGCCGGGGGCCATGGCAGAGCTGCAGCAGCTGCGGGAGTTCGAGATCCCCACGGGCCGGGAGGCTCTGCGGGGCAACCACAGCGCCCTGCTGCGAGTCGCCGACTACTGCGAGAGCAACTACATGAAGGTAGGCAGAGAGGGCGCGGGCCCCGACACCCCGGCCCCCAGAGGGGCCCTGGGCAAGGCCGCCCCCGGGGGCCAGGCCGTGGGGGCCATCCTGACAGGTGCTTGTCCTGGGCTTAAAGCTGAAGTCCTCCCACTGCAGGCCTCGGCTTCAGCCCAGTCCCCCAGACTTTAGCTGTGACTCCATGCCACCCAAGCCTCCGCTGTGCCCCTTTTTTCTCCCAAAGCCTCAGGTGTCCAGGCAGTGCCGTTGCATCCTAGTATCAGGCCTGACCCCAGCTTCCTCTCCTTCCCAGCCCCTCACTCAAACCCACGGGCCCGAAGACTTGTCCTCACAGGAATGCTGGCGCCGTTTCGTTTTCAGGCTGGCTCTAGGTGAGCCTTCACGCAACTTCCCACACATTGCAGTGAACTTGAGATGGACCAGGGAGAGCAGGAGAGCAGAGAGACGGCAGACTAGGCTGGGTGTTAAAGAGAGGGGGTCAGACACGGAGGTCAGGGCGTGAACAACACGACCGTGGGGAGCGGGGAGCGGGCTGCCAGCCAAACGTGAGGGCGCAGTGGCGTCTACAGCAGTTTTCTGAATGGCGTGGTTGTCCGAGGGCCGAGCATGTGGGTTCCTGGGTCAGGGGAAGGGGAACGAGAAAAACTTAATAACGACTGAGCACCTCTGCTGTTTCATTAATCCTGACAGCCACCTTGTGCGACAATGCCATCATTCCTGTTTCACAGATGAGGAAACAGCAGCGCGGGGAGGCGAGGTGACTGGAGTCAGGTCACACAGCTTAGAAACAGCGGAGCCGGGCATCGGCCTCCCGGCCTCCGAAGCTGAGCTCTCCACCTCCCTGTCTCCCTTGACATGCTGTACAACTTTAAGACAATTTATTTGTACTCCCTGTCCACAGTTTCCTCTGCCCCTGAAGTGCTACAGGCGAATCCTGTCACCCCTTGGGCAAAACTTCACTTCTCTAACCTGTTCCAGCCAAACTGCAAGATGAGGCACAGGGACCTCCCAGGTTTATAAGCGTATGGAGAAATAACAATGAAAGGAGCAAGTGCTCCTGGGAGAGTGGCAGCTTAAAGAGAGTCGGTGATAATAGCAGTTAAAACGCTCTGTCCCCTTACTTGAAGCAGGTGGGTTGCCTCCTTTAGTCCTCACCCCAGTCCTGAGAGGCGAGGACCACTCTTGCTTCACAAACAGGAGGCTGAGAATCAGAAAGGTTAGCTCACTTCCCAAGGCTTTCAGACGAGGCTCTGGATTCACACCCATCACTCTGACTGCAGAGCCCACCCAACAAGCCTTTAGCCAAAAACACTACCGGGGCGTAACTCCTGACTGCTTAGGTGTTGACAGGAGAGTAAACCAGCTCCATTCTCATGGCACTGGCAGGCGAGTTCCTCCCGACGACACGGGTGGAAGTGGTCCTTTCATTCCTCCAATAACGTCTGCGCACCTCGAAGTACCACAGGTGGTTTCTCGTGTACACACAGCGCTCACACAGCATCTGAGGGTGCGAAGGCCTGAATCCAAATTCCAATGCTGCCAGCTGCCGCCTGCAGGACCTGTGGCCAGCGCCCCTCTGACTCTCCCCGTGGGCTACATGTGATAATGTGCTGAAGCCTTCAGCCCAGTGCCTGCCCCTTAAGAAGGCCAGGGTAAATGGCAGCTGTAACTCTCGTCATTATCATCATCATCTGATTCGTCAGAACAATGAGAGACACAAAAGTCACTTCTAGCATGATGGAGTAGCCCTTGCAAAATACCCAGGGCACAGGAAGCTCTGATGGGGGGGTGGGTTGGGGAGGGGACCCCTGGACTCCTGCTTCCTTCATGCAGAACGCTACCTAGGACACCACACAGCCAATGGCCTTTTCTGGCCCCGCTGGGGAGTTTCCTCTGAAGAGCAAAGGCCTGGGAAGAGTCTGGATGACTTCTCAGAACTTCTCTCTAACAAGGCCTGGTTCCTGGGCCCTTGGCCCTCCCCCACCCTCTTCCTTTCACCCCAACCAGGTGTCAGGAAACCCGTGGGGAATGGGGGAGGGCAGGCTAGGGTCGACTTCAGTGTTCTCGGTCAGGGTCCATGGAGTTTACAGGCAGGGTAATTTGCATGATAAATAAGCAGTCAGTTATGAAGATAGATTCCAAACCCTTGATCTCCAGACCTAATTTGGTCTAAGACAAAAGCCAGGGGTTAGTAGGCATCCAGGCTCTAGCTTCCCAGAGGTGGGCCCAAGCAGACATTTTCCCTATTTAGGCTGATAGAAGAAATCCAGTGATGAATCCCACACTCCAGTCCAGGGCAGGGATGGCACGGGAGAGCCGAGGAGAGAGATCTGGGTGGAGACCACAGGAGTAGTCCCTGTTCCGTCGGGGTCTTTGTTTCCTCGCCTGTTAAAGGAAGGCATTTTTTCCCCCAAGATTTTATTTATTTTTAGAGAGGGAGAGAAACATCAATGTGTGGTTGCCTCTTCTAGACCCCCCACTGGGGACCCGGCCCACAACCCAGGCATGTGCCCCGACTGGGAATTGAACTGGTGAGCCTATGGTTTGCAGGCTGGCGCTCAGTCCACTAAGCCACACCAGCCAGGGCTAGGCTAAAGGAAGGTTTTGAACAAGAACGAGACCTGCTGTCCTTTCTGGTTGAAACATCCTGGGTTGAGTGCTTCGCTTTTTCAAGGCACTTGTTTACATATGCTGATAAGCTGTAAATTGCATGCAAATGAGCATCGCCTCACTGGTCTTGGAACAGAAAGGCAGGGATCGACTCCCCAAGAGGAATACCACAGGAGGGGTGGCTCAGAAGGGTCTGGGTCTGCCCTCTGGCTCCAGCCTAAGCACCCCCACTCTCTCAGCACTCTGCTCTGATAGGTTCCAGCCTGTTCCCCACCAACTGGCCTTGAGGAGCCCCGGAGTGCTCAGACCCACCGGTGCAGCCTTGCCTGCCCTGGACTTACCTCCCTGCCCCCACAAAAGTACAGGCTAGAGTGGGCAACCCCAGAGATAAGGGAGCTGCCTGGGGAATCCAATAACCAGAGAAGATTTGCCCAGCCCCCAAAGTCTGATGTGGAACTGAAAAAAAAATCTCTGTCTTAAGCCACTCCCTGCCCACCCCTTCACCACTGGCTGGCAGTGTGACGCTGCCCAGCCCCCGGCACAGCGCCTGGCATGCTGTGCGAAGATGCCCAGCGAGTATTTGGGTTTACAGTGAATCCACTAATTAACTCACGATTTATTACCGTCTGTGTGGGGGGCACTATACCAGAATGGGATAGAGAATAAAACAGACAGTCTCCCTGCCCTCACGGTGCTTACATTTTCATGTGTGTGGTAGGAGGGGTGAGATAGACAATTAAGTAAATAGATAAATAATTGTTGATAGTGCTTTGAAGAAAAGAGAACGCGGTAAACATGTTAGGGAGTTGATACAACAGTGGGCCGGGGAAAATCATAAGGTGGTGGGGGAAGGTGTCTCTGAGGAGCCAAGACTTCATAATAAGAAGGATTCTAGAAAGAAGTACAAGGGCAAGGGCCCTGAAGTAGAAACAATCTTATCTGGATTGGGAACAGAGAGCCCGTGGCCCCTGTGGCTGGAGGGGAGTGCGTGAGAGAGGGGGCGGAAGGGGATGAGGGTGAAGAGAGAACAGGACCCAGCCTGGGGGGTCCTGCCCGGGCCATGGCTAGTAGTTTGGATTTCATTCCTCGTGCACTGGGAGGCTATTGGAGGGAGTGAATGAACAAGGTCACTGTCTTCAGGCTTCAATTTCCTCATCGATAGAAAGGACTGAATCATTGTTCCCCACATACCCACCTGCAGATTGGAGTTAGACAGAGAGCTCACCAGTCACCTGGGGAGCTTTTAAAGGCACAGACTCATCAGCCTCACGCCCAGGGGATCCTGGGTAGAAGGTCTAGGATGAGGTCCTGACGCTGCTAGGTTGGTTTTAAATTTGACATCTCCTCCAGTCAGTATTTGCCTCCTCTCTCCTTTCTACTGTTCACCCTTCACCCCTCAAGAGGTCTTCAAGAAGGTAGTAGGGTTAATCCTTAGCTTGATTTTTTGAGAAGGAGCAACTTTCGCTTCCACAGGACTAGATTTGCTGTCCCGCCAGTCCCTCTTACTGTACCATCATCCTCATGGAAACCACTTCAAACACCGAAGGGTCGTTGTTTGTCCCAGTTCAACCCCCACCCTCCCCATGACTCCTCCATCCCACTTTCCCAGCAAAGGATCCATGCAAGGTACTGGCCTCTGACCCGGACTGTGTGTATTTCAGTCCACAGACAAGCGGAAGGCGCTGGAGGAGACCATGGCCTTTACCACCCAGGCCCTGGCCAGCGTGGCTTACCAGGTGGGCAGCCTGGCCGGGCACACTTTGCGCATGCTGGACCTGCAGGCGGTGGCCCTGCGACAGGTGGAGGCCCGTGTGAGCACGCTGGGCCAGGTAAGGAAGGTGGGGAGGCTTCCTGCATCAGCCTCCGACTCTTCAGCCCAACATGGGCATTTTCTCCAGTGAAACCTTTCCTGCCCCGTTCCATAGCCAAGCGCCTCACTCTGCCATAGAAGCTCAGCAACTCCCTAGTGGTTTGAAGCTCCTTATCTTTGTGCCTGTGTCTCGGTGCTGGGCCTTGCTACCCCATCAGACTAGGTTCCTGCTGAAGGCAGAGCTCTTTCTTTCTCTGGATTCTGTCCTGCGTGGTAAAAAACAGGCTGTACCAATCATGGAGGCGGCACAGTCCAGGAAAGAGGCAAAATAGACTCTGTTGCCATCCAAGCACAGGCGGTGACTTAATGAATGTCTTAGACCCAGAGTGCTTGCTTGGCAAGGTCATCTTCGGCCCTAGAAGCACTGCCACCGTCACACAGTGTCCCCCACCCCTCTGTGACACACACCTTCCTCCTTCCTTCCTGGATCCTTGGCTGAGGAATTAACTGCCCGTAAACCGCATGCACAGCCCCAATTATACATCGGCCTGGCCTGTGCAGGACCCCACGTTCGGTGCGGGTGTGTCTCTTTCTCTCATCCCTGTGCGTGGAAGTTCCAGCCTTCTCAGTGCTGCAGGTTTCTCCGCAGAACATCCCAGGGGGGAGTGAATTCACTTATTTGCCTCTCAGAGGGAGAGCTGATCGTGCCACGATTCTTGGCCACCGCCACGCTTTCCCTCTCTGCTCCCAAGCCAGCCCAGGGCTTCAGGGCTGCTGTTTTCTCTTTTCCTCTGGTGCCTGTCGCTAATAATAACCCCGATTCCCTTCCACCAGGAAGCCGCTCCGAAGTGGCTCCATCCTCCCCTGGCAACACTTCCCAAGTGCCTTATGGCCTTGGGGATAAAACTCATTCTTTCTCTGGACCTCACTGCCTCCGGTCCCTACCCCCACCCCCAAATTCTAGCTCCTTGCTCCCTTAAGGGAAAGGGCTCTGTGTAGAGCCCACCCCCACTGTGACCTCAAATCCCGTCACACAGATGGTGAACATGCATATGGAGAAGGTGGCCCGCAGGGAGATAGGCACCTTAGCCACTGTCCAGAGGCTGCCCCCCAGCCAGAAAGTCATCGCCCCGGAAAGCCTGCCCACCCTCACGCCCTACTGCAGGAGACCCGTCAACTTCAGCTGCCTGGATGACGTTGGCCATGGGATCAAGGTAAAGGCAGGGGCTCCTCTTTCTCCACAGCCCCCTCCTCTTCTGCCTCACAGCTCCCTTCTTTCCAGACCCCCGGTTCTCTTCCACACCCATGTTCTTGTCCTGACCTGAAGTCCCTTTCTTTCCTCACTCCTCGAAGCCAGCACCCTAAGGAGGAGTCCCCCCTCCTTAAAATCCCTTCATGACTGCCCCCCCCACCAGAACAGGCCTCCACCCTGTGCGCAGATGACCTGCTGAGAGTGACATTTGAGCTGTGGGTGCTGGGTGCGTGTGCGAAGGGCAAGAGGAAGGGCGGTTGTCAGGGTGTGCATGAGAACGGCGCCCCAGCCACATGAGAGCAGCGACTTCCTCTGTCTGGAGGTTTGAGGCCACCACACTGAGAAGTCACCCCAGAGCTGCTGCTGGGTGAGAAGGGGCAGGGAGGCAGCCAGTGGGAGGGGACATGGTGAAGACAGGGAGTCTGGCTCTGGCCTTTTCTTCTCGGCCCATCTTCTTCTGAGAGGTGGGAGACCTGTCCCATTTTCTCAACTCCTGTCCCCACACTCCAGCATTCCAGGTTAAATGAAAGACCCCCTCTCCCAATATCCTTAATATACCTTCTTCCCAAAAAGGGGAAACTAAAAACTCCCTCCTTCAGTCACCAAGCTTCCCACCACAAGTTCTTCCTATTGTCCCACTGAAGCGCTTTGAGTCAGCTCAAGTCCCCCTGTTTGGTCCCTAGCGATGCAGACCAGAGGGTGTCATTCCCCGTGTACCTGCTCTTGAGGAAACCCTATCCCGGCACAGGTGCTCTGTTGCACGTGGGTTTGCACCTTGTCACTGGTGCACCCTACTCTAAGTCTGCCACTCCTCTCTGCCCTGAACTGCCCCGCGCCAGTTCCACAGGCCTGCGCAGGTGGGACATTTCTAAGCGCGATGGCCATCCTTTCCCCAGGCCTTCCTGTCAGAGCCAGGGCCCGGCGGGCTGGGCTCTGAGATGCTCTGAGGCAGGGGTGAGATGACAGCCCCTCAGCCGCTGAGGCCGTGCAGAGGAAGTGGCCTTCAGGCTGTGTCTGTGCTCTGAGGTTTCCGTGGGGCCCGAGGCAGACTCTCGGCGCCCAGGCAATGAGCGAGAGGGGGTGGGGTGGGAGAGGGGGCTGGGAAGTGGAAGTGGGAACTTGCTGTGCCCGCACTCTCCCTCCCAGTTCTTGTCCGTCCCTCCCCCATTTCCTCTGTGGGATGAGGGGGCTATTGGGGGTTACCCATCGATGTCAGCCCAGCCCCCTGCTCCCCTGCAGGATGCAAGCACGCAGCTGTCGAGGACCGGGACCCTGTCTCGAAAGAGCATCAAGGCGCCTGCCACACCCGCCTCTGCGACTCTGGGGTGAGGCCTCGCCGAGACCCACACCAGCCGCACAGGATCCCGAAACTATTCCCCCGCCCTCGCCTCCTCGCCAAACTTCCTCCTCCACCAGCTGTCCCCTCCTCCCCACACCTGCCCCCTGCGCTCTGGAAGCCTTTCTACACGGTAATGACACCCTCCCCTTCCTCCACCCTTAGGAGACCGCCCCGGATCCCCGAGCCGGTGCAGCTCCCGGTGGTGCCCGACGGCAAACTCTCCGCCGCCTCATCTGCCTCTTCCCTGGCCTCGGCCGGGTGAGCCCCAGAAGTCCAAGTCGGGAGTGGCCGTGGGGCGGGGCGGGGGTGCTGTTGAGAGGGGTCTCCTGCCAGTTCTCACGGTGACTGCTGGGGCTGAGGACTCAGGATCACAGGGGCCGGCCAGGTGGGGGATGCTGAGTTGGGGGTGTCCCCCAGACTAGCCGAGCCCTGCTTTCTCTGATCTCCAGCAGCGCGGAAGGTGTTGGCGGGATCTCCACTACCAAGGGGCAGGCACCAGCCCGAGCCCCTCCTCTCCCCAGCCCCATGGCCCCACCCCCTCCACCAGCCTCCGACATCTGCCTGCTGCCCCCGCCACCGGAGGAACTGTGTCTGCCGCCACCCGGTAGGGATCTCCGCTGCTCCTCCTAGCTCAACTGCGGGGTCCTTCTCTCACCTCGTGATCCCCCTTCCTACCCCTCTCGGATCTGATCCAGCTCACCTCAGGGAGGGCTTTATCCAGGTAGTAGGACAGAAAGGAGGCAGAGAAAGTGAACTAACATCACTTAGCTCCTGCTTATACCAGGCCTTGGATTCAGAGCTTCTCACCCATTTCCTCACTTAAATTTAACCCTAAGAGGACCTTCTCATTCCAGTTCAACAGATGAAGCCGAGTACCCTGCACTGTCCAAAGGTTCGGTGTTTACTGAACACCTACCCCGCACTGGGAGCATGGTGGGAACCCCATGCTGGGCAAGGGCTGGAGGAAGGTTACGTAAAATGGTTAGATCCTGGGCTCTGCTCCCCGAACATGAGTTTCCTGGTGCCACACCAGCAGCCTCTCTCTCTCTCTCCCAGCTCCAGACCTGCCCCCTCCTCCGATCCTGGACATGAACGATTTGGAACTGCCCCCTCCACCTCCACCAGGCTTTGGGCCAGAGGAGCCCAGCTGGGTCCCTGCTTCGTACTTGGAGAAAGGTACCTGACAAGATCCCACCACCAGGGCCCCCCTCTTCTGCCCCAGAGGTACTCTGTGCCCATTGTCCTGTCCCCAACCCACCCATTCTCCAGAGCCTAGTGGAAGAGAGCAGCTGGCCTGGTGGTGTTATTGACTGAGCTGGGGAAGGGGCCCGCGGGCCCAGAAGGCACCTCCAGCCCCACTACTTGCAGCCTTCTCCTCTGGATGCTCCGCCCCCTAGAATTCCGTGGGCCCCTGCCTTCCCAAGGCAGGGCAGGAGGCACACCTCACAGTACCCTCTCCTCTTGCCTTGCAGTGGTGACACTGTACCCATACACTGGCCAGAAGGACAATGAGCTCTCCTTCTCTGAGGGCACTGTCATCTGCATCACCCGCCGCTACTCCGATGGCTGGTGTGAGGGTGTCAGCTCGGAGGGGACTGGATTCTTCCCAGGCAACTATGTGGAGCCGAGCTGCTGACAGACAGCCTGGGCGTCTCTCTGGACTGCTGACCGCAGGCTTCTCCCTGCGTGAACCTTGAGCCCCAGGCTGAAGCCAGGCTCCAGGACCAAGCAAGGACGGACCAGGCTTGCCCACCTCTTCAGCGGTGAGCTGTGTCTGCACCTGCCCCCACTGCAGTGGGAAGGGATCTCTGGTAGAGAGCAGGGGTGCCCCAGAGCCTGCTGCAGACAGGAAAGAAGTGGAAGCCAAGGAGTTTGGTGATCTTGTCCACAGAGGACCCCTATTCCACAGAGGGTGGGGTCTCCCGCTGCCAAGTGCCAACTTTGAATAAAACTGATGAACTCCTGCCCTGGCTGGCGTGGCTCATTGGATTGAGCATGGGCTGCGAACCAAAAGCATCACAGGTTCGATTCCCAGTCAGGGCACATGCCTGGGTTGCGGGCCAGGTCCCCTGTGGGGACCACATGAGAGGCAACCACACATTGATGTTTCTCTCTCTCCTTCTCCCTCCCTTCCCCTCTCTAAAAATAAATAAATAAAATCTTTTAAAAAAACCCAAAAACTGATGAACTCCTGATCGATTGCCCTGCAGGGCTGGGGGGCCAGAGAGGGACTGAACCACGTTCAGCTCTAAGGCTCCTGCTAATGAATGAGCCACCTCTGCCTGCTCTCGGCAGCAGTCTCTCCCATCCCCTCCATCCTCATTGCGCGTTCTCTCCGTACTGGACTTCCGATGCCCTCTGCAGTGATGGGCCAAACATCGCGTGTCCAGTCTTGGTTTCTCAAGCTGGGCACTCCGCCAGCGTGGGGACCAACTCCCTCACGTAAGCAGGGCTCCCTGAGAACAGAGACCACCTCACCCTCACCCCTCAGATCGCGGCGCCAGAGATCGCAGTCACTTCTCCCTTCACCTGCTTTATAGCTCTAAAACACCAAAAGGTGAGGAGAGGCTTGGGTTTCGCTGGCTCAGCGTTAAAACATCATGGCTTCCTGTTCCATACGAGAGGAGGGGGGCGCAGAGGGCCCAGCCCGCGAGGGTGCCTTTGGTTAAGTTCCTGGTCTTGCTGCATAGAGGAGGCTGGGGCGCGAGGAGCCACCGAGGCACGCTGCGAGATACCGCGCTGGCCCAACCGGAGCGGGACAGTGTGCTACCTCGTTCCACCACCGGGAGGCGACTGTTCCTTCTGGCTTTTTTTTTCCTTTGGGGATGCTGGCAGGGTGGCTGGCAGGGGAGGGAGGCAAGAAAAGGGATGTAGTGTGGGCTCGCGGTGGGTGAAGCAAGATCTAGGCCTGGGGCTGTCGGAAGAATGGGAGAGCGTCACCTTTCCGCGGGGAGTCCGGTGCGGGAGGATTTCGGGACCTGAGTCTCCTTGACCTAAGACTGAGGGAGGGGAGGTTATGCAGCCAGGACAGCAGTTCAAGTTCTCTCCCCTACAAGGGAACCTCTTCCTCCCAGTTCGGAGGACGAGGTTTTTGGAACCGCTGCTGCGTTCCTAGGTATGCGCACCAGCGGGGTTGTGCCAGACTCCAGAATTTAACTGCAGTGGGTCTGAGGGAGGCAGCCGAGCTGGTTTAACTGCATAGATAAGGACGGCTCCGAACTCCCTCCCTCAGTCCCGGGAAGCACGTGCCTGGAATTCTAGAAATTCCCGGAGGGACGGTACCAAAGCGAAAGGGAAAAGGGAGTTACAAAACCAGGTTCTTTCCCAGTCCCCCCTACCCCCGTCCTTCCTAGTCCGGGCGCCCCCTGCAGGCAGCCATCTCAGCTCGGCTTCAGCACCTGCTGCAGGTGGAGGCGTACTTCCGTGGCGGTCTCCCAGGGCACTACGCTGGCGCGGAATGAGCTGGGCTCGGCCTTCTGCGCCTCCTGGATAAGGCGGTGCATGGGATAGCCGCGGCGCGGGAAGGCCACGTCGCCGCTAGCCAGCAGCCCCATGGGACAGAAGTCGTTGGCGCCGTCGCCCACGTAGAAAAGGCGCTCAAAATGCACGCCGTCTTGGGCCCGCTCGTGCAGGTAGTCGCTGAGCACCTTGTGCTTGCACATGTTGGCAGGGCAACGAGGGCAGCTGTGCGTGTGGAAGGGCCGCAGCGTCAGCAGCCCGCGTGCGTCGGGCCCCGACGGGTTGCTGAGGATGCGGCGGAACAGGCCGAGATGGCCCGCCGCGCGCAGCGAGCTCTCCACGCCGAAGGTGTTGGCATCCGAGATAAGAATCACCTCGAAGCAGGTCCCCTGCTTGGCCACAAACTGCAACAGGTCCCCCATGCCCGGCGACAGGGGGATGGCCTCGTAGACAGCGCGCAGGTCCCGGGGCCGCACGCCCTGCTCGCCCAGGTACTTGAAGACGCGCTGCATGTACTCGTTGTAGAAGCCCTCGCGGTAGGTGGCGCGCAGGCTCTCCGGCAGCCGCTGGCCCGGCGCGGCGCGCACTATCGAGTCGTCGCTGTTTTCGTCCACGATAGTCTCGTCAAAGTCGAAGGTCAGGAGGAAGCGCGGCGCGCCCTGCACCGCCATCCCGCTGTCCTGGGAGCAGGGAGGAGAAGAGCAGGAGGAAGAGGGAGCAAGCGAGAGCGGGCGCGGCGGGCGCCGACCCGGGAGAGGCTGGTTAGCAGGCCTCGGCCAGAGGTGCTGGCATATCCAAGACCTGAGGAGGACCCAAAGCTGGTTAAGCCGGGGGAGCACCCCACGCCGCGGACCCCATCCGCAGCTCCCTGCCCACCCCCTTGGCACCTCTTAATTAACTATGCTGGGGCTAGCCTCAGAAGACCATCCTCCGCTAGAGCCCAGAAGGGCTTCCTTGGCACCTGTTTCTGCTACTCTAACGCGGGGCCATTGGGACTTAACATAGGTCAGCTCAAAAGCGTGGACCAGGAGTACCAGACCCAGGGCCGGAGAGTAGGTGCCTGGGCTTCTGCCTGGCCAGAGAACTGGAGTTTAGCTCTGGGGATGACTAAGTAGGTAGATTGCACAAGACCCAAGAAGGCTCTTTGGGAGCTGCCTCCAGCCAGATGGCTCTCGGCAGGGGTCCATGGATGGGACTCGCTTTTCCAGGGAGTTTTAGGGCCCTGTGCTGACAGCTCATCACTAGTCACTTGCCAATTCCCCGGGAGGACCGTGTCAGCGGGTGGGGTTCCTGCCAGAGTCCGAAGCAAGCGGGCAGCAGAAGCAGTGGGGCTTGGGGAGGTAGAAGCCTCCCTCACCAGGCCACGACATACCTGGGAGACAGGTAAGGGAGAGGAAAGAGAGCAGCAGTGGCTGAAAAGGTGGAGGCGAAGTTAGTGGGGACATGGGCAGGGGGTGGTATGAGGCAGCAGTGGGGAAGGAGGGGCCAGGAGTAAGTCATGATGGGAGAGCGTGGGGACAGGCCGGACAGAAGACAGAGTGGGCGTGAGGGGCTCCAGGGAGTGGAGACCTTGGGCCAGAGTCATGTAGACGGGGGACATGGGAGAGAATGGAGACAACAGGGCAAGTGTGAGGGCTCGCAGAAAGGCATGTAAACGCAGGCAGAAGCCCTCAGCAGCTGCCAGCAGCTGTACGGGGTGGGGGTGGGGGGGCCGGGGGTGCAGAGTGAGCAGATCATGCACAGCTTCAGAATATCCACTACACTGCTTTTCTCCCTCCCCCCACCCGAGCCTCCCATCCCAATTAGCCCAGACAGAGCCACTCCTTCTGGTGTCTTCATAACTCCCCAATATTTCTCAATGTTTATGGGCTGGATGGAACCCCTTGTAAAACAGAGAAGTCCAGGCTCCTCATTCAGAGCTGAGCTTTGAACCTGGCCATCTGCCTCCCGAATAGAACTGTCCTTTAGACCTCATCCTAGTCACCCACTGGTCTCAGCAACATCCACCTGGGGGTGTCGGTGGCCCAGGGTCTCAGGAGTCGAGGATGTCAAACATCAGGACCCCTCAACTGGGATGGAAGTTTCTAGGGGTTAGCGGAGGCCCAGTAGAGGTGAGGGCAAGCCTGAAAGGGGCTGGATAGGGTTCCTCCCATCCCGTGATGGAGACATGGAGGCTGAGCCTCATCCTAAGAAACCCCTAGAGGGACCCACTTACCCTAGACAGGCACCGGAGGCCGGCAACCGGAAAACACCCGCTCATTGTTGGTACGTCACGCTGGACACCGCCTGTAAGGACTCTGTTGGTCTCTAGCTGTTGTCCAGAGCTCCTGACAACCACACAAGGTCTGTTCAGGGGTTTGCAGTCAGGTGGCTTCGTTTCTACCACTAATGCCATCCAACCGTATCCCCTATGCTAAGCCCCAGGAACTACTCCCAGGGGCTCAGTAAAAACAGCCCTTCAGATGGGAAGAACGCGTACAGACCACAAAGCCCTTGCTAGGCATCCTCTCAGCAATCCACTATGATGCCAGAGAGGTTATAGGTGATCTAGTTGGAGACTCAGAGAGGTTAGCCGACGTGCTCAAAGGTCGTACACTGTAAATGGCAGAGACAGAGCTCAAAACCAGATCTGACTCTGAGACCAGTGCTTTTTTCCTCTAGTGCGGTCCTTTCCCCTTCCTTGCATATGGTACAACGTAGTTCACAAATCACCTTCACTCATATTCTCTCACTGCTCTTCACCGTTTCATGAATTCAGCCGATAAGAAGGGCTCAGGGAGGTTTCAAGAACTTGCCTGAAGCCATGCTCTTTCCATGAGGCAGAACCTGGATCCCGGGCACCTGGCCACAGCCTTGCCTGCAGTCTGTCCTCACAAGGGCAGGGGAAGATGATGGGGCTCACTGTGCTACAGCTGGGGTCCCAGACCTGGCTTCCCAGTGCTTCCAGGTAGGCCCAGCAGTCAGATTGAAATTTCTGCTGGACTTTGCTATGTGGCTTTGGAGACAAGGTTTGGCTTTGTGGGGCCTTCACCAATGCAGCTACCAAGGGCACCACCTACAGCCCCCAGTGCCCCCACTTCACCTCCGACCCCCCTCCAGCCTGGAATAAGAGACCAGAGGCAGCTGGGACAGATCTGAAAAGGTATTAAGAGCTAGACTACACAAGGAAAGGAGCAAAGATCTGGCTGACTGCTGCCCTCTGGTGGTGATAATGGGTGACACTGGAAACACCTCTGACTTTGTCAAGAGTGTCAAGGTGACACTCTCCCCAGACCATCCCAGGATAGTAGGGAGAAACTATTGCTCCCTAAGACAGAAACTGGTGCATCCAGGAGCAGGGCACAGGTCAGAGGGAGGGGCTCTATCACCTTCCATCTTGAGGTACCACATCCCTTCCCCCTTCGGCCACATTATGTATTAAATCCTTTTGGTCAGGATGGGATGTGGGGCTCAGCATTTTCCTTAAGAATTTTTAATCTCAGAATTGGGAGACATGGTCAAAACTAAGTGGGGCAGTGGGCAAAAGAGGGGGTGTTGGGAGAATAGGCAAGATCAAGGGGATAATGGGATAGGGAGGCAGGCACAGGGACCGGTGGGTTTTAAAAGGGAGTGGCAGGATCTGGAGGGTGGGAGAGCTGTCCCTGGGCCTTATCTGGAGTTTCAGCCTTCCAGGATTCTGGCTGATAACACACATCCCTCCCGGTGCCATTTCCATTGCAAAAACAAACAGGAACAGACCCGTGCTGGAACACGCCACACACGTGGAGAAGCGAGGGGTTAGATACAGGAAGATAACAGAAGGTCTCCAGAAGCCAACCAGAGACCAACTTTTATCCCACAGAGAAGGGTCTCCTTTACCTTTGTTTCTTTTTCTTTTTCTAATTTGGTGGAATATTCTACTGATTTTTAATCATCCTCAAATCTCCTCATTTCTCATAGCAAAAGATGTAGTTACTTTTTTATATACTAATAATAGTGTTTAGGGAAATTGGTTAAAATTTTTATTGTTTGGTAAGCTGTCCTTGTTTCTTTTACTCCCCATAGCAGAAAGCCAAGCATCCTAGGTTTCTTCCCCTGGAATCAGAGAAAGCCACGCTGTGACTCCCACCTCTGCCCAGTCCTGCAGTAGTCAGAGGGACCCCGCCCCCACTAGAATCTGTCTCCCATGACGTTCAAAGAAGTTACTCACCTCCAGGAGTTTTGTCCTGAATGATCAAATCATTTTGTGTCATCTAAAAAAGTTCCTCAAATAAAAGGACAGGATGTCTGAGCTTCTCCAGCAGGCTAGAACAGAGAGAGGAGGGAAGAAGGGTTTCTTCTGGGTGACAGGGAGCCCAGTTAGTCCCAGGCAAAAACGGTGCTTGCCTCCCTGATTCCACGCCCAGTCACCAGATTCTACCCTACTTCCCCCTACTTTTTACATACATGCTTTTAGGTGACATCTATGGGAATGGGTGGGAGGGTCCCCTGAGGATGGGGGAGGGAAGCCAGCCTCTTTTTAGGATAGCCCCTAAATCTGCAATTCCAATCTTAAAGGGTGGATGGAGCCCACAGGACAGTTTGGGGAAAGGTAGCCACAGGCAATGTGTGGGAAGGGTATGGGGGAGGGCGAGGACCCCAGACGTCCCTCAGTAACGAGACCAGGTCTCCTTGTACCAATAGCTAGAAATCTGATTCAGCCACTAAGTTGGAACTCTTTCCTCCCCCAGAGAGCACTCCCAACCTCATTACTGCTTCAAATAGGAAAAACAGAGGCCAAGAGAGGTCGAGCTGCTGCCCTGGGGCCACACAGCCTCAGAATCAGGACTAGAACTCGGGGGTTCTGGTGCTTCCTGCAAAAACTGCAGCCAGAGCTTCCCTTATTACCCTGGAGACCCCCTTAGGCTATGAACTTCCCGTCCTGACTAGTAGGAGGGGATGACCTGGAGCCTTGGTGCCAGTGAGGAAGCTGGGACCTGGAATCACCTCTGGGCTTGCCCTGCTGGGAGGGGATCCTCATTGGGCAGGGAGGTGGCAGCTGCCGGGTGGAATGGGGGGGGGAGATATTTTTAGAGGTGGCTGAAGGCAGGCACTCTGGCACACCCCCAGCTGGCTGGTGCTTCTCTCCAATGCGGGGCGGGGGGTGCGCAGTTTAAGGAGCCGAGGGTACTAGTGGGTGGTGGAGAGCAAGGGGGCACCGATTCTTTCGCTTTGACATAGTCGGGGACGGACGACACACCTGGTCACCACGTTCCTGGGGCAGGAGGAAGCGGGACTCATTCCTCTGCTCCAGGGACTCCCCCACTGACACACGCGTGAACGAACGCCCTCAAACTCCGCACGGACCCCACTCCACACTCGGACCCCAGCCCGCCCCTACCTCGGGGAGCCCAGGACTCACGTGGGGAGCGGCGGCTGCAGAAGTCTGTTCCGGCTGAGTTTGGAGTGTAAAGGAGTGAGGAGAGGGGCTAGCTGAGGTATTTGGAGGCAGGATGGAGCCAGAGGTGCTTACTGGAATTGGAGAGGACGTTGTGTCTTATCCACCCCCGGACTTCTCGGCTCTGGCTCACGAGTCCCTCCAGTCCGGAGGGATCGTGGATGATGTGCGTCTGGGCCGTCCCTCCAACTGCCCTCCATCCCCCACCCCCCGGGCTGCTGCCGCGTCCCCTTTAAATGCCCGGGAGCCAGAGCCCAAGCCACGGCTGGCGCTGCGGCAGCCGCAGCACCCTGGCCCACCGCAGTCCCCATACGTCACAAGCGACTGTCCAATCACAGCGGCGCCGGCGCACATCAAAGGGGCGGGCCACGCCTCCCGCCTGCCCCGGAGGCTCCGGGAGTGCCAGCGTAGGTGGGATTGGGTGCCGCGGGCAAGGGTAGGGCTGGAGAGAGAGTTTAGCCCTTTGGAGGAACGTGGGTGGGAGCACCCTCATTGGAGTGGATGTCGGGATTCTGCGTAAGTCCCCGCCCACATACACTGGAGTGCCCGGGCTGTGGACTTTCAACTGCAGCTTCCAGGGCTCGGATCCCTGAGATGTGGAGAAATGCACCCCAGCCTCTAGCTCTCATTCGGTCTTTGGGTCCTAAGCCCGGTGATTGGCCCCGGTTGGCCCAGCTCAGGGAAAGCAGTCCCTCTATTCCTCTCCCACGTGCGCATAGATAGGTGCCCTCTCTCCTGCAGGCGGCATCACAGCGCCCCGTCCTGGCCTTTGGGACCTTTCCCCGGTTACAAGGGTTTGCCAGGAAAGACTCCCTAACTCCCCTACCCTGTAAACGCTGAGTAGGGGACCGAACAGTTGGCCCGTTTGCGAGTGGTGTTGTGGTTAAAATACCCACCTCTGCCTCCTAAGAGTCTGTTCTTAGCCACACTCCCCCACCCCCTTCTGCCCTCCCAGCCTGGTGCTGAGAAGAAGATTCTATTCGGAGAGGAAAGCAGTGACGCTTGCAGTTACTGAGAACACACTATGAACGGGCCGCTGTGCTTGGTCACTGCACTCGTGGTTGAATGTTCCGCATCATTCCAAAGAAATTTTTGCCTGAGGTCAAGCCCAGGCACACCTGACTCAAGGGATCACAAAGGGGCAGTGTGGGTGGGGGAAACGGCGGTGCTCCCAGGCCTGGTTCTGCCTCCAGTCCTCCCTGATTCTCCCTAGCTCTGCTCGGTGAAGACAGCCAGCACATTTCAAGGCCCTGAGTGGTGGCAAAGCCAGCGGGGCTGGAAACCAGAGGAAGTGAGGGTGGGCAAGGAGTTACCCTAACCTCCGTGCCAGGGGCTGGGGGTGCAGTAAGGAACAGGACACACGGGTACAAGCAGAAACGAACGCTTTAAAGCTGCCAGCCTGATCCTTAAATCCCTTGACAGAAATTCCCAGTGGCCCGACTCCTGAAACCGGCTGGCTGTTTCACTTGGTCATTCCTCCTCATCATTCTTCCTGCTGCCAGTTCACCCTGCTCTTCGCCTGCCCGTGTTGCTGGTCCAGCTCAGCCTCCGCATCACCTCCTCCCTGGCTGCCCATCCCACTGCTGCGTTGAGTGCACCAATCACGTGGGTGCTGCCAGAGCACATAGTAGGTGCTGTACATAATTTCCTGTGTATCAGTTCCTGTAATCCTCACCGTCCCATGGCCTGGGTGTCTGGCTCATTTTATCGTTGGGAAATCAAGGCACAGAGAGAGTTGAGCAGGCTGCCTTTAGCCGTTGCCTATTCCATCCCTCGGTTCCATGTCTGCCACCCCTACTCTCCTGTAAGCCATGTGAAGGCAGAGGTCATGTTTTATTTATGAATGTCCCCCTAGTCCCCAGCACATAGACCCTGGCACACAGTAGGCCTTGGATGCTATTGAGGAAAAGAATCTCCCCCGCCCCCACCTCATTCCTTTTGTGTTACCTCATTGCGTCCTCACACTAATGAACCAGTCACTCCAGTATGGTCCCTATTTTACAACAGGGAAACTGGGACTGAGAGAGATCAAATGACTGGCCCAAGGTCAAATGCCCCTGGTGCTCGATTCAAAAGCTGCCCCTTTGATGGAATCAGCGGCCCTTTTCAGCCCAGTTTCCAAATTCACTGGTGGGGCTGGGGAAGGGGTAGGCTGATAACTTTGTGTAACTGCCCAACCTTGCCTTCTGGCGACGGGAATACCAAGGTTCTCAGGAGCCGTGGTTATGGAGCCTTTGTGGGAGAAATGCAGAAACTTCTAGTTCTTCCTGCACTACATTTTTCAGGACACAACCCTGTCTCTTTAAACTGTCTCCTCTCATTGTGCCAGTGAGTAAGTGAGTTGGATCATCAGCCATGTGCCTAAAGGTGGGGACAGAAGTGGAATGTGGATCCCACCTCCCCAGCCCCACCCCACCCCAGCCCCCAGCAGGTTGAGGCCTCTGCCCAGCACTCGGGCTGCAGGACTTCCTCTCCTGCGGGGTTCACTTTAGGACTCCGGTCAGTCATTCTGGCAGCTTGTAGACACAGGAGTCATCTTGAGGTGACGGGGCCAAAAGTCCCTGGTGACCCCTGACTCAGGCAGCCAGGGATGGAGCTCTCCAGCTGGTCTGCACAGAGGGCATGGCTCTTGCCCAAGGTTTCCGTGTTAGAGCCAGGGAGGCTACGCATCCAGGAATGTGGCCTCCTGCTCTGCAATCAGTCCGGAGGGGCAAGGGGAAGATTGAGGGGCAGATCTGCCCTAGCCTGTCCACCTGAGGAAGGGCCGACTGGGTGCTGGGCACCTCATCCTCACAACAACCCTCGCAGATGGGTTTTAGTGTTCTTGGTTTAACAAACAAGAAAGCAGAAGCTCAGTAACATTAAGAAAGCACCTTGCCCAAGGACACAGTGTGGCAAGTGGTGATCAGCCCAGATGTTGAAGTCTGCACTTCGTTGTCTGCAGAACCCGAAGGGCATTCGGTGTCTGGTGGCCGAGGTGGGTAGGCTTAGTGGAAAAGGCCACTGGGTGTGTCCCCATTCAGGCAGTTCTGCAAGACCGGCTGTAGGGTGCTCTGGGTGTAAGGCATTGTCCTGGGGGTGTGGGACCAAGACTGAGCAAACCCCCGCCCAGGTCTCCGATCCCCTTCCTAGATGGCAATCGGTGACACTGATGGAGTGCATCCTGCGTGCCAAGCAGCGTCCTGAAAAGCTCAGTTCTTTCTGTCTCATGCCCATCCTGGGATCCATTAATTCCCCCATTTTACAGATGAGAAAAATGAGGCACGAAGTGGTCATGTGATTTGTCCAAGGTCACAGAGCTAGAAAGTTATAGAAGCAGGTCGTGAAGCCAGGCAGTTGGCTGTAGAGCTGGTTTTTAGCAAGTGCCTCACATGGCCTGCCTTTGGGGTGTCTGGGCTTCGCTCTGTTTCTGTGCGCAACGTGTGTTTACTGGCACGGGTCCCCACTCTTCTTGATTTGGGTGCTTTTAGTGCTGCTTCCTTCTGAAGGACCCTCCTCTGTCAGCCTTGCTTTTCCTCCTGTGCGCTGACAGAACGGTGGTGCATGGCTAAAGACAGTGGTGATTTTACTTTAAAAAAAAATCCTCACCAGAGGATATGTTTATTGATTTTAGAGAGAGAGGAAGGGGGTGGGGAGAGGAGAGAGAGAGAGAGAGAGGCATCGATCCGTTGCCTCCCACACATGCCCTGACCAAGGACTGAACCCACAGCCTAGGTTTGTGCCCTGACCAGGTTGTAACCTGCAACCTTTTGGTGCCTGGGAGGATGCTCCAGTCAGTGAGCCACCAGGCCAGGCGAACGGCAATGATTTCATAGCATCCTTATAGCGTCTATGAAGTAGGAACTGGGGCTCTGCACCAGGCACTTCTCCCTGTGTTTTCTCTTCTCTTTGGAGAGGAATGAAGGAGGTACTTAGTTAGCAAGAGGCATGTTGTCGTGGGGAGGTCATCACCACTGGAAGGGCGAAGTGGCTGGGTTTTGAGTTGCCCTTCTATGCCGTCCCACCCGTCCTTGGCCTTGGAAGGATCTGATGAGGACCGCAGATCAGGGCTCAGCTCTGCAGAGCTGAGCATCAGCAGCTGTGGGCAGCCTCCTGCTCGCCGAGTCATCTCTACAATACAGTGTTCATTGGTTTGTGCTTTCATTCATCGGACAAGTCTTAGTGAACGGCATCAGGCACTGGGAGGTGTGATTTTGAACATGCCTCCCACCTCGAGACCCTGCTCTTGAGCTGATAGTCTATACAGGGGCCCAGACAAGCAAACAGGCCTTCCCAAAAGAGTGCCAGGCAAGGAAAACAGGCAGATCTGTTCTGCCAGTAACCACCAGGGCAATTCTGTCTTGTCCTTCAGCAGGTGAGGTGGCTGGGACGGCAGCACCTCCGGCAAAAAGAGGAGGCTCCTGATCACCTGGAGTTGCCTCATCCTGATGGCTCTCCTTCCCTTCCCTTCCCTTCCCACCCCAACCCTGTTCTTGGCTGCAGGGCTGTCCCCTCCCCTTTCCTCCCCACCTCTCTCTCCGGTGCAGCCTGGAGACAGCTCTTACCTGCTCTTTCCCTCCCTGTTGTGCCTTCCGTACAACAGACTCACCTGATCACAGCTGTTAAAGAGAGAAAACCTCAGGCCCCAAACGGCCTCATACCTGACCTCACTGCAGTCTCAACCTCTCCCAGAAATGTAATCTTAGTCCACCAGCCTGGGGTTTTCTGGTCAAGCACCAGTAAGGTCATCTGTCACGTGGGCCCTCTCCATCCCGCTTAGAAAGAAGAGACAATCCATAGGATAAAAACCCTTCACTTTCTCCCCACCCCCACCCCCCCACACAAAAGATGTCCCAACCCCCAAGCAATCCTTTCTCTTCTTTTGTTAAAAGCTCGCTTGCCCCACCCTTCTTATAAACCTTCCATTTGTACAACTCCTGGGAGTGCCCTTCTAGTTGCTAGGTGGGAAGCTGCCTGATTCATGAATTGCTTCATAAAGCCAATTAGATGTTCAAATGCACTTGGATGAATTTTGTTTTTGAACAGAGCTGAGCTGTCCACTGTCCTCCCTCCATAAGCAGCAGGATGAGGAGTAATATGGCAGAGGGAACAGGACACAGAAGGGAGTGAGCAAACAAACCAGCCCCCTTTCGGCAGACTCGAGTGAACAGTCCTTCCCATCCGATTCAAACCCCACTTACTCGGACATTCTCTGTCCCAGTGGCTTCCGAGTGGCCAAAGAACTGAGAAAGCCTGGAGGCTTTGTTCCAAAGGCGAAAGAAAAGCTGGCTCCTATGGTAAGAAATCCCCACATTTTTCAGCAGGATCGGTCTTCTAGATGACCAGGGGTCATGGGTGTTAGGTGGTCTGGGTACCTGGACACTTTCCTTAGTCCTTCAGACAGGTAACCAGAGGGTTATCTGGGGACGTGAGGTAAATCCAGGCCTTGACACAGGACTGGGAAATTAAAAATTTAAGTGTCCCGTTAAAATAAGGATAGAAACATTTCCTCACGCTTCAACCTGCTTGATTCTAGTAATTTAGCAGCTTGACTAGAGTGACTCCGTTTTATTTCTTCACTCTGTTCCTCATGAGGCACCCTCCTTCTGTGTAACCGCTATTCAGGGACTTGAGATCTGCCACTCCAGTTCCTTAGTCTCTGCAAATGTCACATGACACAGAACAAGGCGATGTCGTCTCTGCCTGCCACGCGTTCCTGCTTACTTCTCGAATCGCATCTCACATCCCTCTCCTCCTCACTCTGCTCCGAGTGCTCTAGCCGCACCAGCCAGGCTTCCTTCAGATTTTCAGCTGTGCTACCACAGGCCCTTTGCACTTGCTGTGTGGCAGACACCGTGCCACACGCTGCCCAGAGTCCTCCCTGCCCCACCCACAGCCTCTAACTGGGCTCAGGGTTCAGCTCATACGTCATTTCTAAAAGGAAATTTGGCCCTGGATGGTGTGGCTTTGTGGATTGATCACCGGCCTGTGGACCAAAGGGTCGCTGGTTTGGTTCCTGGTCAGGGCGTGTTCCTGAGTTGCAGGTGGGGTCTCCAGTTGGGGGCGTGTGTGAGAGGCAACCAATCAATGTATCTCTCTCACATCAGTGTTTCTCTCCCTCTCTCTATCCCTCCTTTCCCCTCTCTCTAAAAATAAATAAAATCTTTTTTTAAAATATAAAATAAAAGGAAATATGTCCTGCCTTCCCTCTCCCCATCCCCACCAACATCAGAGCCTCCCTGTAGACATCTGCGGAGCACCTGTATCTCTGGGTGATTGATAACAGCTGCTTCCCATCAGACTGTCAGCTCCAAAGAGGAGAGGGACCTTAGCGGGTCCCCTGCACCTAGCACAGATCTTGACCAGGAATAGCTGCTCACTAAATATTTGTTGCCTGAATAATTGCAGAATTCTCAATCTAGTTTACTGGTGTAGGGTGTGGCCTCGGGCCTGGAATGAGCCCAGGGGAAGCCTTCCCAGCCTAAGCTGTGCGGTAACTCCGCCAGCTGACTGTGGATATGCTAACTAAGGACAGCCTGAGAAGCTCAGCTTGTTTTTTTTTTGTTTTTTTTTTTTGCCTTTCTTTCAGCAAACTACCCCACCCAGGAATCTTCCCACCCTTAAGGCAGGTCTGTGCCGATGGAGGCCCTTGAGGGCAGATGCATATGATAATTCCACGCCTTTTGCCAATCCGGATGCACCCACCAGAATAAGAGTCCAACCCAAATAAGAGTACTTCATGATCTTAGTAGGCTTTGTGGCTTACGGAACACACTCTGTAATGCACGTCATTTCCCGATGAGGCAAGTGAAGCTGAGAGAGGCTGGGTGACAGGTCCAAGGTCACACAAGTTGGTAAGGTGACTAAGGCCAAACTCAAGGCAGATCTCTTGAAGCCAGCCAGTTTTCTGGAGGCAGTTATGCAAGTGGACAAGATGTGCTGCTCACCAGCAAAAACTCCGAGACTCTCGTCTTTTGGGCAGTTGTTTGATGCTTTCATTCATTTTTTTATGTGTTCCTCCATGCCCGCATTCATGGGTTTGTTCAGGAGGCCCAAGCTCTGGCCACCGCCTCTGAGGGCGCTGCAGCTCAGTGTGAGCGCCTGGGAGCCGTGGCCCATTGTGAATGCCCTGAGCCTATTCTACACACCTGGTGTGTGTGTGCTTATGTACAAACTTGCATTTGTCATGGAAACTTTCAAAAGGTTCCCTGACACTCCAGTGCCCCCCCGCCCCAGCCCTGCAGAAAGTTTAAGAACTGCCAGTGTAACTCGTACTGCTAGGTGGGAAAGGATGGCAGCCCTGGTGTCCCTTGTCTCTCCTCCCTGTTTGGGTGACGGGGCCCCCTCGGGGGACCATCTCTGGCCCAAGCGATAAACCTGCTGTCTGGACCACGTGACCAGCCTTGGACAGCTCCTCTCAGCCACTGCTCTCAGAATTTCAAACCTGTGGAGACACGCACACACACATTCACGCCAACACCCACACAGTACTGCCCGTGGTGGCCGCGCTCGTGTGTGTCAGACACTGTGACGCTCACACCCTCATTTCTTTAATCCCCGCAACAGGCCTGTGAGTCTGGGAACTTGTCCAAGTTCACACAGCTAGAAAGAGGGGGCGCTACGTCATGAGAAGGCATCGTGGGGGCAGGGTGGCGGTGTTGGGGAATGCTGAATGTGTTTCAGATCCTCCAGGGACGGGGCAGCGGTCAGGGCTCTTAGCTCCCCATGAGGACCAAAGCCCACACGGCATTCTGCTGAAATCACCCTGCTTTCCTCCGACAGCTATTTCTTGAGCATCTTTTGTGTGCTGGGTGTGTGTTGGGGACAGTCATAGCCAGCCTCCAAAATGGCCTCGAGGTCCGCACCTGGTGTCTACACCTTCATGCGGTCCCTTCCCCCAGTGTGGGTGTGTGAAGGTGGCATAGTGCAGAAGCCAAGGTACATCTCTTCCGATGTAGGGAATAAAAGCAGCTTCTGTCCCGGATGCTCTCTCATCCTCTTGCTGTCCGTTTTGGATCACTTGCTCTTCGGGAAGGAAGCTGTCACACCGTGGACAGCCCTCTAGCGGGGCCCACGAGGCACGGAACTGAAGCCTCCAGCCAGCAGCCTGCAGACCTGGGGACTGCCCCCAGCCAGTGAGTGAGCTTGGAGACAGACAGACCCTCCAATCAGGCCTTCAGATGACCACAACCTCGTGATGAGGATTCCTGGCTTGCAGACACGGCGGGAGGTAATACATGCTTGCTTTAAGCTGGCTGCTAAATTTTTAGGGTAATCTCTTAAACAGTAATAGAGAACTTAGCCAGAGTTCTGCCTGTAAATACAATTGCCATGTTCTTTTTATGCAACAGAAGCACACAGTGGAAGGAGGGAAGGAAGGAAAGAAGGAGGGAGGGATGGAAGGAAGGAAGGGAGGAAGGTGGGAAGGGAGGGAGGGAAGAAGGAAGGGAAGCAAAGGAGGGAAGGAACCAACTGTGTCAGGCAGCAATAAGAGCAGTGGAGAAAAGTAATGCAGGGTATGGGGACAGAGTGAGGGAGGTTCAATTTAAATAGGGTGGCCATTGGGAAGGTCTGCCCAAAAGGGGGCCATTTCAACAAAGACCTGAGGAAATCAGTCCATAGAAATCTGAGGGGAACAGCATCCAGGCAGAGGGAACAGCAAGTGCAAAGGCCCGGAAGTGAGAGTATGTCTGGGTCACACGACCCACCCGGAGAGTGCCTTTTGCATATTTTGCCCCTGGATTGGTTGCCCTCACTGGGCCTGGCTTTGGCCGCACATGGCATGACCTCCAGGAGCAGGCAGGTGGGGTGCTGGGCCCCTACTGCTCTTGTTCTGTCCCTAAAAGGCCTGGGCCCTAGCCCTTGGCTTCACGTCTGAATCCCCGGGAGTGGGTGTCGCGTTCTCAGGAGGTGGAAACAGATGCAGCGGCCATATTTTTCCAGCCTCCAGGTGATCTGGGTCAAAGTCAAGTGAAACTGCAGGACGAGAGAAATGATGAAGGAAATGCAATTTGGTTGCAGAAAGACTCACATTTCAGAGATTCTCCAATATTTACAGGGGCAACAGGTAGCATAATCAAACTCCAGCCTCGTCGTTATAGCCGTGGGCTGTTGTTTGCAGTTTTCCCTTTGGAGCCAGCCAAACACGTAGAGTATCTGAGTATCACAGCAGAAAGTGCCAAATAACCTGACCTGCCCACTGGGCATGCACATCTGCCTCCTTCCTGGTGACAGATTTGTTGCTCAAGTGACTCATGGCCTGAGGACGCCTTCTTTCTGTGCCCGCCTCCCGCTCACCCAGAGATGCCTTGCTGTCCTACAGTGCAACCTCAGCGCCCCCGGGGGCTCCCCACCAGCAGGTCCACGGCCACGGCAGCCGTGTTTTCCTGATCAGATGGCCAGACAGTGAGGCAAACCTGAAGTTACGCTTGGAGGGCAAAGGGACAGAACGCTGAAGCCGAGGCTCTCTGGGAAAATGAAGGGCACGAAGTAGCAAAGAGCCCCCAAGAGACCCGCTCATCCTGAAGGGGCAGAGGAGTCATTCATTTATCCATCGGTGTGTTCTTTCAATGAGTTTTCTTCGCACACCTACTATATGCCAGGACTGGGCAATGTGCTGGAGAAACAATGTGAGCAGACAGAGCTCCTGCCCTCGGCGCGTTTATAGTCAGCTAGGGAGACAGGTGCATAGGCACTGCCTGTGCTTCTGGTGAACTCGGCGGGGACACCCATCCCAGTCCAAGGGGAGGACCAGGGAGAATGGTGACGTCAAGGGAAGGCTCCATGAGAAGTGACTTCTAAGCCAAGACCCGCAGGATGGATAGGGGTTAGGTGAAGAGGACAGCTGTGTCCAGGCACAGGGGAAGCTTGTGCAAAGGTCCTGAGGTGAGGGAAGCAGTAGAAAGGGCAGAGGAGGAGGGTCTTATGAGCTTCATCCCTCAGGGCCACGGGGAACCGCTGAAGGTTTCTGGCGAGAGAAACATAACCACATTTGCATTTTAGAAACATCACTTTTGCTGCTGTTATTGACTCTCCCTCCTCCACCCCCATTTTCATGTCCTTGCATCTGAGCACACCTAGCGGAGGCAGGGCCTTTGGGAAGACTGTGGCCCGGGCTGACCCAGTCCCCAGCGTGCTGGGGAGATAATGACAGGCTCTCCTCTTTTCTGCGCCCCACCCTGCCACAGCAGGCTTCAGGGTCGGGCTCTGAGGGCTGCTATATTGGGCTCTCATGGGTGAGGGCTTCGTCTGGCCTCTGCCCACATCTGGCCAGCTTCCCCCAGGTCTGAGGAGTCGTTTGTATCTCCAGGGTGGCAGGGCCTCCTCCCCAGAGCTAAGGCGCCCAAGATAATAGGGCAGCTTGGGAGCTGTTTATGAAAAGGCAGCCTGGGGTGGGGGGCAGAGAGGGGGTGGGCAGGGCCCGCAGGACTGGTGACTGCTGCCACAGATAGCAATTGGGGCGGGGAAGGCTGTCTAAATTACAGCTCCCGGAATAGAGGGGCCAGAGGGTGTGGCGGGGCATCCTACCAAGGAAGCGCTGGCAGCCTGCCAGGCACGTCCAGGCTCCAGTCCCTGCC
This sequence comes from Trachops cirrhosus, assembly GCA_028533065.1. Classification (NCBI taxonomy): domain Eukaryota; kingdom Metazoa; phylum Chordata; class Mammalia; order Chiroptera; family Phyllostomidae; genus Trachops; species Trachops cirrhosus. The sequence goes on along the minus strand of CM052545.1, from coordinate 91,359,289 downwards.
ACAGGCAGAGGCGGGTGGCCACACACCAGTGGGGCCGTGGGGGATGCCGTTCATCCTTGGCCAAGCGGCTGGCAGCTGTGAGGTGGGGTCAGGCGGTGGTAGGGAGGCTCCCGGGGGTTAGGAGAGAACCAGCCCAGTGTGACCTTCTGGAAAGGGGCAAGGGTGGTGAGGGGAGGGAAGGACTGAGAAGAGGCAGGGGCAGCTGCCTGACCCCGGAGAAGGCGCTGCCTCGCAGGTCCCTGTGGATGTTCCGCACGAGGAGTGGGAGACACTGTAGAAATGACAAGAATGGCAGGCGTGCTAACAGCAGCTTCATGTCAGGCCCGGCCCTAAGCAACAACATACGTCGCTTCAGTTCACCCCCACAGCTCCCCACTATTGCCCCCATTTCACAGATGGGGACACTGAGGCCCACAGAGATCCAGTACATGCCACACAGAGACAGTGGGTGGCAAACCTAGGACGAGAGTCCAGGTTTGTCTGACCCCCAAACCTGGGCTCCAAGTCAAGGAACCCACTTGGAGGCTTCACCTCCCCGGCTTCCTCATCTACCTGCTAGATTCCAGCTGTTGTCGGGGCCACACCGACGCAGCGTGAGGTGCCAGGAAGAGCTGCAAACCCGAGGCGCAGCTGAGTGGCGCGACTTACCCACACCAGGCCTCTGTTTGCTCATCTGCAGGGTGGGGGTCATTACAGACACCCACACCATAGGGGCCTCTGGGAATCTGATGACAATATGTGTTCATCAGAAGGTGCCACTTGCCAAATGATTATTATGTGGAAGCTGAATATTTATAGGGGCAATGATTTCCAACCGATTAGAGGAGCTCACATATGCACAGTGTGCCCGAGGAGCAGCACTATTTAAATGAGGAATAAGCCCTGGCTGGTGCGGCTCAGTGGATGGAGCACTGGCAACCGAAAGGCCACTGGTTCGATTCCCAGTCAGGGTGATAGGGACTCAAGAGTTGGAAAATTTTAGTTTAAGGTAAAAAGTTATAAGCCTAGCAAGTAATGTATATGTTAAAGCTTTTGTTTCAGAGAATACAGATAGATAAGGCCCATCCTGGCTCCTGGGAAAACAGCCGACCTCCTGGGGCACTGTTGAAGATTGCCACCTGGGGATAAGTGGAGGCATCCGGGCCATTGCGTTCCAGGGAGAGACAGAAGAGCACCCGCTCCTGGGAACAGCTAACTGCCCAGGGCAGGAATGTTGCGGTTTCTTTCACCTAATCCTCCCTGAACTTCAAACCCCTCACCGCACCTAGTTTGTTTCCTGCTATAAAACGTCTGGCCTGGAAGGAAAAGACAAGATGGTCTGTTAGGGTATGGACCCGCCATCTTCCCGGATCGCCGGCCATCTGAATAAAGCGCCCAAAAGTATTCAATTGCTGTCATTGCTTATTGGGTTTGGTAGCGACAGGCAGCCTGAATGCCAGTGTCTTTTCCTGTTTCAAGGGCACATGGTTGGGTTGCAGCCCAGGTCCCGGGTTGGGGGCCTGTGAGAGGCAAGTGACTGATGTTTCTCTCCTTCCCTTCCTCTCTCTCTAAAAATAAAGAAACAAAATCTTTAAAATGAGGAATAAGTCCTGGCTGGGTGGCTCAGTTGGTTAGAGCTTCATCCCAATATGGCAAGGTTGCAAGTTTGATCAGGTTCGATTCCCAGTCAGGGCACATATGAGAAATAATCAAGGATTGCATGGACAGATGGAACAACAAATTGATGTTTCTCCCCCAACCCCCCACAAATCCATTAAAAAATAAAATGAGGAATGTATCCTTGGTGAATATTTGGTTTTCCTATAAAGAGTGACTTAAAGCAAGGCACACCTGCATTCACTTTCTGTGAGGGTTTGCTGCCTTGAAACTATTTCTTCAACTGCTTGTACCTGAGCTGTCGATTTTCAGCTCAGGCTGGGGACCCCACCCCCACCCCCACGTTCCTGGCACCAGCTGTCTGGGGGGGAGGCAGGGTTCTCCCTGCAGAGACACAAGCCCTGGCTGACCCTTGCCTCGGGCTGCAGCTGCCTTTCTGAGCCCCCAGCCCTCCCAGGTGTGTTACTTAATGTCATGCAAGAGCCTTTAGCCTGTCCCCGGGGAAGTGCTGCAATAAACCCCAGAGGCTGGAACTTGCTGATTCATCTGAGGAGCCAAGGGCAGGTTAAGGGCACTGGGGTGGCGGGGGTGGGGGTGGGGAAGACACTTGGCCAGCAGCCTCACTGACACTCCCATCATGCATGGCTGCCTCCCCTTTTTCCTGGTCCCTGGCTCAGTGTCTGCAGCGACCAAGCACCATGCAGGGAGCAGGGAACCCCACCTTCTGCCTGCTGCGCCCGAGCCCTACGGTGGTCTCTTTCCAAGGCCCAGTCTTCAGCTCTCTCCCTAGGATCCTCGTCACCCACCATGAGGAGCTGGTTCAACTTGGCACCTGCACCTTCTGGTGAGATTGATTATAATGATGCTGGTAGGATGGCTCGTGGCAGAGAAAAACAAACAAACAAGCAAACAAGCAGAAAAAAAGACCGCTTGTGGCACCGTGAAGTTGCACCAGGACATGCTGGCTCCTACTGCTGCCCACAGAATCAAAGCTCCCAGCCCTCGGAGCACCCCCTCCATCGTAAGGAGGAATCTTTGGAGGGCGAGTCTATGGGGCGGGGAGTCACTCACGCACTCGCTCATTCAACAAGTGCTTTTGCGTGCTGGTTCCGGGTCTGGTGCTATTCTAGTCACCAGGGGTGCAGACGATTTTTGCCCTCATGGACCTCACATCTAATGGGAGAGGCGTCCAGGTGAACGGACAGAATGCCAGAGAGTGGTCTATGCATGGAGAAGGAGGGGCAGGGAGGGCAGAGAGGGGGGTGGTGTTAATCAAGGGCAGTTGGAGGAAGCCCCGCGGAGAGGGTGTGGGCACAGTGAGGGGCCCCGCTGTGCGGATATCTGGGGGGCACAGGGCAGAGGGAGCAGGCAGCCGAGGCCAGTGTGTGGACCGAGTACAGTGAGCTGGGGGCCAAGGGAGGGGGGTGGATGGAATTGAGATTTGTGGAGAAGCAGGTTTGAAGGATGGAAGTTTTTTTTTGCTGGGGGGATCCTCCTAAACTCTAACTCAAGTCCTTCAAGCTCAAAGGAGGCCACCTCTCTTCTTACGGACACGCGGGCTCCAAGCAGCCTCCTCCGTACAACAGTCCTGCTTGGGACGCGGGGAGAACTGGAGTCTGGGACGCCGGGGAGGGGATGGGGCTCACCTCCAGCGAGCTGAGCCAGAACTTCTGGTTCCCTTCTCCCGCCTTGGATTTGACCGCCTGAATACCAAATTCCTGTCACCTCCAGGATGTCTGTCACCTAAGGTGAGATGTAGTCTTTCACACCCAGGGTTCCGAGGAGGGAGGCTCCATGGGTTCCCTCTACCACACCCCCACTTGGACAGGAGGGAGGGGCTCTGCTTTTACATCACATGTGTTCACAGGTGTGATTTCATTTCAAAAATGGATTTGTTTTGAAGGACACACGCACACACAGGCTGCAAGACCTGGTGTAGCTAAAAGTGTCAAGAGCTCTGGTCCCAGACTTGGCTCTGTTTGACCAGGGCTGGCCCTGGTCTCCCCTTCTGGAAATAGGGATGTATGGGAAGATCCCTCCAACCACAGGCAGAGAGCTGCCCGATTCTGTGAAGCAGCGTTCTGCAGCTTCCATGTTTGCGACGTGGGGAGCAGACACTTGGTGATTCTGACCCAGGGGTCCCTAGGCCATGACTGGATAAACGTTGCTTTTTCAGAATTCCTAACACAGAAGATTTGATTTCTGAAAGGATATATAAGGGACTGGTAAGACTGCTTCCCTCTGGGAAGGGCATCGGGAGGCTGGAGGGCTGGTGAGGCGGAAGACTTCGCTTTCACTGTATTCTCTTTTATGCCCTTTGAATTTTGTACACATGTGTGTGCATTTTAACCATATACATGTACACAGAAACATACATTTATTTGATAAAATAAACTTGAAACATTTAGAGAGTTAATCAAGTAAAAGGTAAAAAAGCAAACACCCAAATAGGACCACTTGCCGTGTTCACACTGCACATTGAATCTGAACTACGGGGAAAGCCGGGAAACCTAATTCCTAAGGGCTTTGAGAAGAGTCACACAGGGTGAGCCAGGGACCTCCCAAGAGAAGGGGACGGAGGAGTCGCCCCATAAACCTTGCCGTTAGGTGTGTCACTCAAGCTGAGTGAAGGGTGGCAGGTCCCGAACTTCAAATGTCTCCCTTAAGGGAGATGCCAGAGAGAAAGCCAAACCAACACACTCAGTGGGCGGGGCGGGGAGGAGCTCCCGCAGCAGGGCTGCGCCCTGAATGAGAACCACCTGCAGGTGTGTGTCGGTCTGTGTACGTGCTGTCCCCGACCCGCAGTGTCAGCTCCTCCAAGGAAAGGCCACGTCCTGGGCGTCCTGTGCGTCCCTCACCCGCACCCAGGCCTGTTCACAAACCAGATGCAAATGCCGAAGGAAAGAACACTTCCAGCCCCACGCCAGGCACCAGCATCACTGCTGCTGCGACTCCGCACCCAGCGATGGCAGGTCACAGCATCCCGCAGTCCTGTGAACCGGGCATTACTAGTATCTTCATGGAGAGAATGAGGACACGGTCTTGTGTCTACCCCCTGGTATTTGGTGGCGTGCTCTCGGCCAGGTCACTTCACTTCTTTGGTTTTGTCATCTGTACAATGGGAGCCACTGTTGCTAACATATCCAGAGGCCAGGGAACACCTGGAATGCAAGGGTTCAGCAGGGTGACTGGCCCAAGGCAGTCAGGGAGGGGCAGAGGCCAAATTCAAACCCAGCTTCTGAACTGAAGTAATTCTGCTGCCTCACCAGCTTCAGAGGCAGCTCCTCATCATGCAAGGTGGTTCTTGGAGATACTTGGAGAGGGTTGATAAGCCCACTTATTTTTCTCTTCTTGCTGTTGGTCATCATTAGGAATTTGTTAGGAAAAAGGAGACAGACAAAGGTTTATCTTTTTTTAAAAAATCCTCACTCAAAGATATGTTTATTGATTTTAGAGAGAGAGAGGAAGTGGAGGGAGAGAGAAAGAGAGAGAAACATGGATGTGAGAGAGAAACATTAATGTGTTGCCTCCCGTATGGCCTCAACCAGGGATTAAACCTGGGACCTAGGTCTGTGCCCTGACCAGGAATCGAACCCGAAGCGTTTTGGTGTACAGGACAATGCTGCAACCAACTGGACCACCGAGCTAGGGCAAAAGATATGTCTTTATACTAATTTAATAACTTTTTATTGAATAATACTATGTGCACTGGTACTGGGCAGGGAAGTGTAATTATGGTACAGAGAAAAGGGAGAAAATTCAATTTCTTACGGCAGGCTGTTGCCTGCAGAGAGTGAGTGAATTAGAATTCTGGAATATCTGGCTGGAAGGCTTCTGAGGGATTCATAGTTCCTCTGATACAGATGGAAAAACAGGCCCAGAATGGGGAAGGGGCTTGCCCAAGTCTCACAAGTCAGAACACTCAGGTGGTCTTTGATGAGAGGTATTAATGAGAAAGTAGGAGTACGGGCCCTCAGCCTCTGACCCTAAGGGAATGAGGGGAAAGTGGAGTATGGGGAGAATCCGGGAGTGGGGAGGGGAGTTACCCTGCAAAAGGAAGCCAGGGAGCCCAGAACCGGACCAAGCACCTCAATCTTCCCTCCCTCTCGGAGTGGAGATGCTGAAGCCTGCCATTCCCTCACCAGAGGACCCAGGCAGACCCAGGCAGACCCAGGCACTGAGCGTTTTCTAGAACCTCACTCCAGGGACTGACTGGAGGAATAGGAACGTTCTCATTTCTGATAGTTGTATCTCGCCATGTGCTTTTGGCAAAATGACTACAGCCCTCAGTTTTGCCATCTGTAAAATGGGGCCACGGTCCCTGCCACATTGCATGCCAGGACAGAATTAAAGGATCAGAAGAAAGGAGAGCAGAGGCAAGGTTATTTGTGTCTGGCTTTCCCCCCCACTGTAAACAGATTTCTCCCTTCTCCCCGAGGACCTGTCCCAAAGAGGCGTCTGGAAATTCAACAGAGCCAGCCAGTCTGGGAGTTAAACAATCGGCAGCCCAACGCGGGTATCCGCTGAGACAGAACAGCTATTCAGACGTCGGGGGCGGTGAGCGGGGGCCTGAGCAGCGAAATGTGGAGAAAGAAGCGTTTCACACGCGTCCACTCCCGGCCCACGCCCGTTGCCATAGCCGCCCCCCTCCCTGCTCGGCTGGGAGCCCGCACGCAACCCGGGCCTCGGCGCCCGCTGGGCGTTCCCCCGGGCTTCCTGGCTTGTGGTTAAGGGAGCTCGGAGCGGGTCAAGTCCAGGAAGGACGAGTCGCGCGAGGCTAAGACCAGGCTGGTCACGCCTCTCCAGGCGCCACGTCCCGGGACGCGCACGGTCCGCTGGAGCTAGGCCCTCTCGGGGCTGCACGGGGGAAGGGGGAGCAGGCGGGGCGGGGAAGGGGAGCCTACGCCCCAGCCACGCCCGCGTCTCCGCGGCACCTGGGACTCGAGAGCCCCGCGTCCCTGCCACTCCCGTGACCCAGTGGCAGTGGGTCCGCCACTCCCAAGACACAGTAGTCTGCGTCCCCGCCGCGCCCGTGCCCCATCCCTGCCAGACGGGCGTCAGCTTGCAGTTAGAGATGCACAGCGTCTCACTGACCTCCTTTGTGAGCTCGGGACACTTGCCCCACTGAGTGCTGACAACTTGGGGCCCGAAAGCCACGGAGGGAAGAAGCTCCAACAACTTCCCTGGATTTCCCAGCTCCACCGAGCTGTCTTGGGTCGGCCCCGGAGCGTTTCCTCCGCGCTTGGCTGACACCCCCCTGCCGCTGTGGGAGCCATTCTAGGAGATAGCAGATGCCAACCTATGTCGGAGGAGGGTGCATAGCACCTATGGGGCAACCTTGTGCGTTTTACTGATGAAGAAACCTTTGCACAGAGAGAGGGGGCCTGAGTTGTTCAAGGCCAAGGTCCCACTGTAAGTCATGGCAGGGCGGGGACTGGAGCCCACGTTTCTGTGACCCAGCCAGGCGCCCTTTCTCTACACTCCCATACCCTACCTCAAATTAAATCGAATCCACCCTGGGGCTAAGGACAGGCAGACTTTTTGCCAAGAGTGGTTTGGCTAAAGTAGTGAAATGCTGGAAAAATGGAAGTTTTCTAATAAAAACTGTCTCCATGGGCACACAGCATTATAAGCACTCACCCCCCACCAGGCTCCACAATTCACCTGCACAACCTCCCCGGTGTCTGCAGCCTGGCAGCTCCGGGCCTCCCCGCGACACCTTCCCCTCCCCTGGGTCCTTTTCTTCTCTGGCACCTGGAAGGGGCAGAAGTGTCCAGAGCCTGGTTTGACCTCTACCGCCTGTGGGGTTTTTCCCCTCTACCTTTAAATGATGCTCAGGGCTGGGAAAGTGGGGATGGGTGGTGGATTTGATTATTCTATCTTACACCTCTAGGTGTGGTTCTTCCACACTATCCACAGAAAGTTCTCTTAAACTGTGTCCCACAGTTATATTTATTTATTTTTTAAAAGATTTTTAAAATATATTTTTTAGAGAGAAGAGAAGGGAGTTTGGAGAAAGAGAGGGAGAGAAACACTGATGTGAGAGAGAAACATTGACCGGTTGCCTCTTGCGTACCCCCAACTGGGGACCTGGCCCGCAACACAGGCATGTGCCCTGACCGGGAACTGAACCAGCGACCTTCGATATGTAGGCCATCGTTCAACCCATTCAGCCACACCAGCCAGGGCCCATAGTTATATTTAGACATCCCTTCATTCCCAGTCTTTATGGAGGGCTAATTTAGACATTATCCAAACACACGATGACAATATTTCAAACCACACCAAGGAGGACCCTCTGCTTAAAAGTCCCACATCAAAAGTAGCTTTTTCTAGATCCCTGCCCTGCCCCCCAACAGTTCAGAGAGGAAATGGCCAGCTGCCACCCCTGTGGTAGATTGCAAACCTTAGCGTGCACAAGGCTCTCTTTGGTCAGGGTGACCTGGAGGGGGAACTGGAAGACCAGCCAAGCGTGTGGACCACCCTCGACTTGAGTGCGCTGCAGTCAGATTTGCTGATGAGAAAATTAGCAGTGTTGGTCCTAGCCCCCTTAGCCACCCAAGCCCCTCTAGAGAGGGGTTCCTAGTCCCTTGGAGAGCCACACCGTCTTCTCAGCTGTTAGAGAAACACCGTCTCATGGGACACTGTGGTCACAGACCTCAAAATGCCATCAGATGACTGACCTGCGCTCACAGGAGGGAAGGAGGCACAGCTGAACCCCAAGTTCGTGTCACAACTTTGGACAAAGTGTTTGCATCTAATTCCTTTGTGTCCCAGGGACCAACTAGGTTGGGACAGGCTCGGTTGTGGGGTTCAGGAGTCCCGGGCCTTCCACTTCTCTGTGTATCTCAGGCATTAGGACCCAATCCTGGAAGCGAGACTGAGGCCATCACAGACTATTAAGTAAGGAAGCCACCTGCAAGGTCAGCCAGCCTGACCCTCTCATTTCGGTGTGATGCCACAATTATTTATTTGTATATTGAGTACCTGCCATGTGCTGTAGCTAGAAAAATAAAATGATCAAGACAATTCTCTTCACTCGGGGGTGGGGGAGGGGCTGCAACATAGGACTATGAGACCAATAATTACCAACAATGTGACAAGAACTGTGACAGTTATGTACAGAGTTCAGGAGGGACCAGCTATGTTTGGGGAGGGGAAGGGAGGGAAAGAGAAAAACATCGAAGTGAGAGAGAAAAATTGGTCAGTTAACTCCTGCACGCACTCCAACCTTGGGACCAAACTTTACCCCAGGCATGGGCCCTGACCAGGATTTGAACCAACAACCTCTCACCTTGCAAAGGCCACACTCAACCAACTGAGCCACACCAATCAGGGCTTAAGTTGGGTTTTGAAGAAAGGTAGGTTGAGATAGAGTCTGGGTTAGGACTAAAACCCTGCTTTCTAGCTGGTGCTCTGTCCATACAGAGGAAATAGGAGACCTGAATTCCCCGCTGCATGAGGGGAGGTGCCCACGTCAGCATGCCTTGACCCAGCATCCATCAGCAAGACTGAACCTACCTGGACGGTAGGGGGAGGAATTGAGAGGCAACCTTTCTGGCAGACAGCAGTGAAGATTTAAATCCTTCAAAATCTTAGCTCGGCCTGGAGGGACAGCTGGGCCTGGTTGTTCCGTGGATCCTCAGCAAAGAAAAGAGAGGTAGTCTCCATTTCTTTCTCCATTCGTAGGCACTAGTATAGCCTGGTGCATTAGATTCTTGAGTATCTGTGTGTGGCTTATCCACTTGGGAAGAAACTTTCCCAGACTCTCCAGTCCCTGACATCTGGCTTGGGGGGCTCAGAGGACACACGTCTTAGCACAAGACAAACCCGACTCAGAATGGCAATTTACTGCATTAAACATGCAGTTAATTATAGAAAGCATATCCAATAAAAATGAAGTTGGAAAAAAAAGTGAAGTTGGAACCTGTTGCTCTTTTTTGGATCAATATTTATATTACTTCTGCTCCTTTAAAATTTGAATGAATTAGTATATTAGCTTGAATAACCAAAATAAGAGAAATATCATTCAACAATATCATATCTTGGGACAAAGTGTATGCACATAATTTCTTTGTGTCCCAGGGACCAACTGGGTTGGGACAGGCCTGGTGTGAGGGTTTAGGAGTCCTGGGTCTTCCCCTTCTCTGTGCTTCTCAGGTATTAAGACACAATCCTGGAAATGAGACCGAGGTATCCGCAGACTGTTAAGTAAGGAAGCCGCCTGCAAGGTCAGCCTGCCTGACCCTCTCTTTTCAGGACAGGGAGAGAGGGGGAGAGAGGGAGAGAACAATATGCGAGTGAAAGGACGAGACAGGAGTAGTACCGGGAGGTCCTGGGACTGACTGCCCGGGGGACGTGGCCTCCGCTCTGCCACAAACTTGCAGTGTGGCCTTCAGCGGTCCCCTCTCTCCAGCGGTCGGCTTCCTCACCTGGAAAATGAGGGGAGAGACACCAAGGAACTTTGAGACACACATGGAATTTTGACTTAGAGAGTTTTGACTCCTTTTTTTAAAGTCCAATATAAAGGTTTGTTTTTCAAACACGTGACTTTGCTTTATTTCATACATTGAGAGAGTTTTGACTCTTGAACAGAAAGCCCAGCTGCCCGACTGTATCTGCCCCCGCCCCCAAGCAGGTGGAAAATAGCATCTCCTAGTGATTCTCTTGCACACCAACCCAGAACAACGGGGAGGTCACAGCCAGGATGGAGGAGGAGCACAGGCCCAGGGCGAGGCCCAGGTGACACGGGGGTTGGGGGTGGGCTCAGGGACAGAGGAGAGGGGCTGTGTGCTGGTGGAGGGAAGCGGAGGAGGCAGAAGGGGCTGTAGCCAGTTCTGCCAGTTACTGGTCAGGGGGCCTTGACGGAGCCTGCTCTCCTGCCAGTCCCCCAGCCTGTGCTTTAATTTAGGGGACAGCTCTCAGAATGCACCAGAGTGGTCCCTGAGGGACTCTCCACCATTGCTCCCCTGAGCTGGAGTCCCCAGCTGTTTCCTTGACCCGTCCCTAAGGTCTGGAAACTGGGACCATAAAGAGGTGGAAAAACCCAAATCCTTTGAAAAGGGCCCTGTTCTTTCACTTGAGGCAGTGGGTGTGGGTCTTAATAGACCCAACCCAAACACAGCCTAATACCTAATTCTATTTATTCTCCTTGTGGTGGCAACCTGGGCAGAAAGATGTGGCTCCTTGAGGGCAAGGGAGGTAAATAAAAGAGCCTTAATTTGTAACTAGCTCATGTTTGAAGTTCTAATTCTGTAGCCGTCAAGGGTGAGCACTGTTTTGTGGTCTCTGATGGTCTGGGATGTTATTTGCTAACCCGAGCCACCACCGCTCACCTCCGCCTGCCTGCATTCCTGTTCTCTAAAACTTCTGCTGCTCCAGGCCCGCATGGGGCTGGCGGCTTCCCAACGACTTTGCTGGATGTTAGCTCAGCGTGCTGGCTTACAGTAATGAATATTCTCTCACCTGGGCCCAGCAGGAGACAAAATGAAAACCCAGCCGTGAAATCAGCGCATCCGTCAAAGCAGCTCAGCGGCTTCCTAAACTGCTTCTTGCAAAGTCACCACCAGAAAGCAGGAAAAGTAATTTCCACGTGCTGAATACCGACTGTTCTCAATTTTCAGTTCAATATTCCTGACTCCAGGGGACATTCCTTGTTCCTGCGACTGGCTGATCAATCGTTCCTCTGCTTCTGGTCCCTTTCAGGGCTTGACCTGGTCACCTCACACTCGAGGGATCTCGGGAGGATGGGCCTCTGCATCCGTCCTACAGAGACCCCGGGCCCCAACCCACACCTACACCTGCTCCATGTACTCAAGGGGGAGACTCTCAGCCAAAGTCTCCTTTGGACGAGTCTGCACGCACCCACTCAGGCCGGCCACACCGTGTAGTCACCATTCCTGTCATCTGCTGACATCACACAATGTGATTTACCGCTGTCTGTGGTTATTGACACTTACTGGGCATCAGCGGGCAGCACAGAATACCAGCCCCAAGCGCTGTGGTCCTGAACAGTTTTCTTACTCCTGATACTGTCTTTAACGTCAAGTCCATGTTAACGGGCACCCCACAAGAGCCGTGAGGACAAGGCCTGGCCTTCAGCTGGGTGCCCTGGAAACCGGTGATTTGGGGATGGAAGATGTTACTGCCCACTCACACTCCTCTGTCTGAAAACAAGCCCTCAGACAGTGGTGCGGGCTCCCTCCGCCCGAGGGACAGAACGAGTAGTAGATATGAGCGAGTTTCAGATGTAGTTTTATATATAGGTATAATTTTAGATATAGACAGAAACAATCGATTTATTGCAAGGAACTACACAAGTGCGGGGGGCTGGCTAGAAGACTCCAACGTCTATCAGGCAGGTGGCAGGCTGGGACTCCCAGGGAGGAACTGAGCGATCCCACAGTGGAATTTCGTCTTCCCGGTGTTGGTTGATCCTCGGGCCTTTCAGCTGATTGGATGAGGCCCGCCCAATCAGTGGGGTACCCTGCTTTACTTACAGTCAGTTGCTTATCGGTGCTGAATATCATCACAGCAACACCTACACTTGTGTTTGAATGAAAGAGGGTGTGATGGCCCGGCCAAGTTGACCCCTAGAATGAACCATCACAGGCCTTGAGGCAGGAAAGGCGAAACCATCCCCAAAATATGTGTTCACTCCAGTCAAGGTGAGCTGTTGCCTCATCCAGAGTGGAAGGGATCCAATGTGATCAACTGGTCTTCACGGGGGTAGCTGATCTGAGGCATAGTGGTGCTACATCAGGACCATGACGTCGGTCCCTTCCTGGCAGGTTGGCTGGCTGTAGCCAGATGAATCTTGATGGGCGGGAGCCCGTGGTATCTGGCCCAGTTATAGCTGCCCTCCCTATCCCCATGGGTCTCTATGTACCCACGGAGTGAGCACTGGATTGACCAATGACAGGCTGGCTAACGTCCACTGACCCTGTCATTCTATCCACTTAGAGTGTAGCTATGGCTTCTTCTGTGGCGGATGCTATCTGATGGGCACTAACGTGTAACGTGAAGATCTTCACATGTCATGCCCATTCCCACAGGTCCATCCACGTGTCTGTGTCCCACGTCTCCTTGTCCCTGACCTTCCGAACTTTATTTCTCAAGCTCCTGGCCAACCAAACCATTTGCCACTGTTCACGTCTCTGGTATATTCTCACCTCAGGCGACTTCTCTTGCCACCCGTGGGGAATGCCCATTCACACTGCCAAGCTCTGCCCACGGGGAGACTTTCCTCGCTGCTGCCTCCCAGGGCTACGCAGAACAGGCCTGCGGCGCGGCAGTAGTCCATTCTCAGCTTGCATCCAGCACGCCAACTCGTCTGCGAACCGAGCTCTGCTCTTCCCCTCAGACGATCATAAAGAGCGACGCCACCCCTGCTCCCGTGTAGCCACCATACATGCAAGCTGGAGGAGACGCACCGGCGTGACGGTGGTGGATGACAGGGCGTCCGGGCCACGTGCTTGTGCGGCTCACTGGCATGTCTTACTTGTGTCCTCTCTTCCTGCTCAAGTTCAAATTCTGAATATGTTCTTCACATCTGAGAGTGCTGTGAGGCCCACTGACCTTATGAACTGGTGGCTCATCACAGGCGGTCCTGGCTCCGTGAACGTGGATGGCCGTGGTCGGGTGTTCTGTTTCTGCCAGGGTCCAGTCGCATTCCAGAAGAAGGTTTGCAAAAGTTTACAGTGGTCTTATGCAGATGGTATGGACCCGCCCAGACCCTGTATGTGTCTACATAATTCTCCCGCTGGGGCTTGCCATAAACTCCACGTAATTTCTTCACAGGTATCTCTAATTCCGCACTTGTGTGGCCTTCATCTGCCAGTGGCAGGCCTGCTGAAGACCCTGTCCTGCTCTGCACCCCACTCGAAGCTGGCATCCTCTTGTGCCACTCATTCTATGAGTTGACACAGCATTACATGCCTCCTGCGGATAGAGCTTGCTGTTCAGTTTCCAGCCCTCGGTAGTATATCCACTCCAGCACGCCCCCTTCGCCGAGCCTTGACTTAATGGTCGTCCATAGCAGTTATGGCTTTTCTGCTTCTCTTAGCGCAAGCCATCACTTTCTCCCACCTTCCAGCAGCCATCCCAGCAGCCTATGAGCACCAGCCCCTGGCACTTTGTTGGAGGTCATGACCAGAAGGGCCCAATATCAATAAACTGTCACGTTTCCCACTTACACCACCCTACGCCCCTTGGTCCAGCCTCATAATACTGTCCTGGCTTCTGTGAGCACAGGCTGATCAGGTCCTGCAGCTTCAGTCCAACCAGGAGACAGAGACCACATAGTAATTTGAACAGGGAAAGTTTAACACATAGAATAATGACGAGTAACAGGGCACTGGAGTAATGAAGGACTGGCTAGGAAAAAACAGAGAGAACTCGAAGGTGTACAGAAATAGCAGATGGAAGGAACAGCCGCTACCCTCAGTGCTGAGACGGAGCACCGGGGAAGAGGCCACCCCAGGGCTGAGCTCCAGGTCTCTTTGAGAGGACACAGTCGTGGCTCGTTGGATGGCAGAACAGTCACTGTGGCGTCGAGCAGGTGGGACTTGCTGGAACCCTGCCCTCTGGGATGCCTGGGGAGGCCACGCACGAGGCGTGCCCCTGCCGAGGGGACGGTGGGGAGGCTGACTGCCTCACACCGGAGCTGCCAGAGCTGCCGGGACCCGCCGAGAGCAGCACACGGGCAGCGGGGACGGAAACCCCTTCCTCCTGCAAAGCTTCTCCGAGGCCCTCTGGTGACGAAGCTAACATTGTGCCAACAGGCAAAGGAGAAATATTAAAGGGCTCTGTTCCACCCTCACCAGGCAGGCAATGAAGGATGCCTTTGGAGCTAAGAGGCAAAAACTGACAACTGCCCCAGCCTTCCCTCCTCGAGGAAGACCAGCACTTCCCCGGCGAAGTTACATTGTACTCAACCCTACCCATCAGTCTGGTGGCCGGGAGGAGAGATGAGACAGATCCAGAGAGGTGTGCGTTGCTGCAAGGCAGAGGCCTGTGCATCTTCTTTAAGCAAGAGGGGAATGGTAGCCTCGTACAGGGAGGGGCGAAGCACCCCTACAGTCCCGGAAGGTCCCGGTGTCACCACTACAAATCTCAGGGTCCCTCCCCTTCCCGAGCACAGCCCTGACTTTGTCACTGTCGGCTTGCAGTGGACGAGCATTCAACTCTACCTGGGGCCGAGCTACTCCTGTAACTGTCGTGGGCCTGATCCTCAGCTGTTCCGCTTTCTGGCTGCAGGAGCTGAGTTTCTTCTTATCTGCTGCTAAGGCAGTTGGTTTTCTCTTGCTGTGTAACAAATGATCACAAACAGCTGCTTAAGACAATACCCATCTATCACGCAATTCTGTAGGTAGAACACCTGGGCAGGCTGGGCTGGGTTCTGCTCAGGGCGTCAAGTTCACCTGTGCCAGAGAGCAGACCATACTCGCAGGACTAGTAGCTCACCGTATTAGTAAACTCCAGGGATTAGGGTGTGGCATCTTGGGGGTTCCATATTTAGAATTCTGCCTCCTGCAGTCCGCTCTCTGGCCCCCAGAAAGTCACATCCCTCCCAAATGCAAAATACATTCACAACCTTCCAAAGTTCCCAAGGATCTCACCCTGTTACATCACCAACCCAAAGCCCCAAATCTCATCTAAACCCCATCAGCTCATAAACTCAAAATCTCATCCTTAAAATCAGATGCAGGTGAATCCCTGGAGTAGAACCCTGTAAGCACAGCTCCCGGACACAATTCTTCTTCATCTATGGGCCTGTGACGCTAGAGAAATAGGTTACATGCTCCCCACACTCCCAGCATACAATGACGGGACAGGCATGGGACAACAGTTATATTCTGGTTCAAAACGGAGGAAATGGCCCTGGCCGGTGTGGCTCAGTTGGTTGAGCACTGTCCAGCAAAGTGAAAGGTCGCTGGTTTGATTCCTGGTCAGGGCACGTGCCTGGGTTGCAGGCCTGGTCCCTGGATGGGGTACGTGCAAGAGGCATCTAACCGATGTTTCTCTCCCTCTCTTTCTTCCTCCCTTCCCCTCTCTCTAAAAATAAATAAATTCTTTCAAAAATTGAAAAAAAAAAAGCGTGGGGGGAATGCCACCTGTCCAAAGCAGTTTTTAAATCTAGTTGAGCAGACTCCATTAGGTTTCAAGGCCTAGAATTACCTTCATTCCTCTTTTTTTTTATAATTATATTGATTTTTAGAGAGAGAGGAAGGGAGAGAGAGAGAGATTGATGAATTGATTTGTTGATCCGCTATTTATGCATTCATTGGTTGTTTCTGGTATGTGCCCTGACCGGGGATTGAACCTGCAACCTTGGGGTATCAGGATGATGCTCTAACCAACTGAGCTACCCAGGCTTTCATGACTCTTGACTCTGCCCTCCTGGCTGTTGGGTTCCCCTTCTGGTCACTCGTCCTTTCTCAGGAAAGATAGCACATGCTTGCAGCTGAGTTTTGTCAACCTGTTTCCTGCCAGTAAAACCTGGGGACCCAGCAGCCTTCTTCCATTTGCTGCTCTTTCTCTCTCTGCCTAAGCTGACAGTGTTTCTGCGGGTATAAATGCCTCCAGAACCTCATGCACTTTGCACAGAGTCCCTGTAGTACAGGGACTCACTCCTAACGGGTCTTTCTGGGGTCATTCCTCAGAATTTAGCTTTTGCTGAGAAGGCTAAGGGGAAAAAAAACCCTGGTTTGACTGAGATCTGAAGACTACCTTTGACAGAGGTTGAACTGAGTCTCTCCCTGCGAACTCACATGTTGGAATCCTAACCCCTGGGACCTCAGAATGCGACCTAACTTGGAAAGGGGCTTGTTGCAGAGGGGATTGGCCAGGACGAGGCCCATCTGGAAGACGGCGAGCCCTCAACCCAGTGTGACGGGTGCAAAGTGGGACGCAGACACACACACAGGGGACGCCATGTGGGGGTGGCGGTGATGCTCCCACGAGCCAAGGAGGCCGAAGGCGGCCGGCGGACCGCAGGAGCCAGGGCACAGGCCTGGGACTCAGGCTCAGTGTCCAGGAGGAACGGACCGACAGATGCTCTGCTCTCAGTTTTGTCACCTCCAGAACTGTGAGACAGTACATCTTTGTCGTTCAAGCCACCTGCTTTGTGGTGCTTCCTGGCAGCAGCCCCAACAAACTTACGCAACCGAATCTCTTGTGACTGACCTTTGGGGCTTCCTGAAGTTTTAGCAAAAGCTTGGAGAGCCGCACACCCGGGCTTTCCTCTGCGTCAGTTTTTGACGGCCATGTCTGCATTTCAGCATCTTCTGCAATCCTGATAGGCTGAGAATTTCCCAAATCACCAAGTCTTGGTTCCTGTTTGCTGAATGGTTCTTCCATTAATTTCTCTCTCCGCTCTTGTATTTAACTACCAGCAGCAAACAGAACTAAAATGAGGTTTTGCCTAGAAAATCTCCTCGGCTAAATAGCCAGGCTCATCGCTGGTAAGCTGTTTTGTACACAACTGCCAGGCGCAACCCTGGGAAGCTCTCTGCCTCTACACGACAAAACCGCCCTTTCTCCAGTTCCAACAGCGCACCTTCCCTTCCTCCTGAGCCCATCAGGGTGCAGGGTCTGACGGCCTAGGGGCCTACTGACAATCTACTCATGGAGACTGAAGAAGCTTCCTCTAAGGCGAGTTCGGATCTCTCTCTGATTTTCCCCACATCCTCTGGGCAGCCCTGTGTTCGACCTCGTCCTACCACCACCGGTCTGCTGAGGCGCTCTAGGCTGCTTCTGCTGGGCTCCGCAAACCCTTCCAGCGTCCACCCACTTCCCAGTTCCAGTGCCAGTCCCACGTGCCTAGGGATTTGACCTGGCACCCTCCTTCCAGGCACCCACACCTGTTTCAGTCTTCTGTTGCTGCGTAATGAAGGTCACAGATGCAGAGGCTCCCTTCAGTCAGGGATGGACACCCTCAGCGTCTCACCTTTCCCTCGAGTCAGAGGCACTCACCGGGAGCCTTCAGAGTCCAGTCTTTAGAATTAGTGCTGCCCTGACCGGTGAGGCTCAGGGGGTGGGGGCTGGGGGGGTGGTGGGGGTTGTTTCTCAAAGAGAAAGGTCGGCAGTTCAATTCCCAGTCAGGGTACGTGCCTGGGTCATGGGTTCAGTCCCTGGTTGGGGTGCATACAAGAGGCAATGAATCGATGTTTCTCTCTCCCTTTCTTTCTCTAAAAATAAATACATAAAATCTTAAAACAAATAATTAGTACTTTCCCAACATCTCAAAAGCCTGTGACATTGCCACCCCCATCCCAAGTGCATTCCCTTCTGTGGTTCACAACTGTACCAGTTCAGGGGGTCTGTTCCACTTACCACCAGTGTTGGGGTAAGATGGGGGTCTCCATCACCAGTGCCCAGCAAGGGTCCAAACCCCCGCCTTAGGGTCTGCTTCCCTGAACCACTCCTGGCACCAAACTCGCTGTTAGATCAGTTCCCTAGGAACTGACGCAAGTCTTGAGAACCACAACCTGGCGTCTTTAAGGAGCAGGATCGGCGGGGGGTAGAGGTGAGCACAGAGGTGGGACATGATGCATTCACACCTGAGGCCTCAGCTGACCTCACAGTGCCTTCAGGAGAGGGTGGCTCTCGGAAACTGTCCCACCTTGAAGCAACAGGTCCTGGTCATTACGCCTCTGCACCAACCAGTCACTGGATGCGGGCTGCCCCTGGGGAGGGCAGGAAGTGTGACTTTGGGGGAGGTGGCTCCCTTCAGCTGAGAGCAATTCCTGGGGAGGGACTCTGCGGAGAGCGGCTGGGGGAACAAGTGCCTCGACCCTGGAGGGGAGACTGGGTGGCACAGCCGGCGTCCGCTGTGACGACTGTTCTCCGGGTCTCCTAAGAGCTTTGGTTTGTACTCTGTGTGGATTGTCTATTGCTGCATGACGAATCACTCCCAGACTCAGCAGCTTAAAACGACATTTACGGTATTATCCCATCATCTCTGCTGGTCATGAATCTGAGCTCAGCTCAGACAGTGTCTCTGGCTAAGGCTCTCTCCTGGGGTTGTCATAAGCTACTGGTTTGGGCTCCAGTCACCTCGAGACTCTCGGGGACTGGACAGCCCACTTCCAAGCTCACCCACGTGGCTGTGGGCAGGCCCCAGAGGAGCCACATTCAAGTTCACTTCCATGGTCGCCAGCGGGCTTCAGTTCCTGGTCAGGTTCCCCTTAGGCTGCCTCTGAGTGCTTTTGTGACGAGGCAGCTGGTGACTGGAGAGCAAGAGACCACACTCAACTATTCTTGGAAATGACATCGCATCACTTCTGGCATTGTCTATTCCTTAGAAGCAAGTCACCGACTGAATCCAGCCCAACTAAAGGGAGAGGGGACACGGAAGGTGGAAACCGGGAGGTGAAGAGCACTGGGCCGTCGCAGAGCTGCCTGTCACGAACACCACCCGACACAGACCGAACCGAGCGTGCTCCTGGCGCTGCTGTACTTAACTCTCACAGTGACCTTAAGGGAGCCGCTATCCGTACCCTCTTTCGCAGATGTGGAGACGGGCTCAGAGTGGCTGAATAACGTGCCCGCAGCCGCACCACCACTGTGCAGGAGAGGGAGGAGGGGCCCGGGTGTGTCTGGGAGGAGGGGCTCGCCTGTCTCCGGCCCCTTACTGTGCTGTCTCCCTCAGTCTCGTCTTGGGCAGCTCGAGGCTGTCGCAGAATACGGAGCCAAACAGGGTTTGACTCTGCTTTAGGTGCAGGGCTGTGGGCCGCGTCACAGGGCCCTGAAAGCAGGCATCTCCTAACTCAGAAAGTTCCGGAACAAAGCTGGGAACACAGAAGAGCGAGCCTGGGTGGAGGGGACTTCTGAAACAGTTGTGTTACTGGTGGAATCGGCGGTGGACGTGAGACCCTCCTTCCGGGTACAGATTTGGGAGTGGAGGTGACAGGTGTTACCAGGAAGGAGGGGGCGTGGCCCCGAGTGGGTCTGCCTGGGGCCGGCCGGTAGTGTGTGGGTTCTCGGCTTCGTGCGGGGAAGATTTCCCGACGTGAGTCCCGGCGATGTGTGGAGGACGTTTATTACAGCTGGGGACAGGGGGACACAGAAGGGCTGGGCACGGTGGCAGCGACGAGAGCCTAGGCGGGGCTGCGTTAGCTCACTGAGAAGTCAGAGAAAAGGGGGCCTTGGGGACAGGGTCAGGGGTTGCTGATGCCCATTGCTCCCTGGTTGTGGGCCTTGTGGGGCCCTTTTGAGTTTAGGAGACGCACACCAGTGGGAGCAGAGGAGGAAGGGAGAGATATATACAGTCTTACTCCTATGGGTGGAGAGTATGGGGGGACCTTTGCAATTTTGAGGGGTTTTAAAGTCTGGGAGTTTAGGGGAGGTGTTAGGGGAGGATCTCAATAGAATATTCATCAGTTTTATGCTGATGAGCCAAAATGAGATTTATTTCCTTAATCTCAACTGTCCTTGGGTGTGGGGTGTGGTTGGCAAATGCCATTAACTGAATTTCGGTTATCTCTCTTCCTGAGTGAGGTCCCTGGAGCTATGTACCCTCTGGCTGGGGAGGAGAAGTACAAGGCCTCCTTGGTTTAGAGAAGCTAGGATTTACCGCAGGGCTGCAGACTGCTTGGAATCCAGATTGACTAGATGGTTGCACACTGCGTGGCCACCTGTCTCAGTTTCCCTGTTCCACTGGTCCTGGCTGGCCAGCCTGTCTCACAGGGACCTAGCAACAAAGGGGCCAACGCTATTAGTTATGGCCTAAACGGTAAGCTTCTTGCAGAAGGGACCGTGTTCTCAGTAACCGTTAGACCGAACCTGAAGGCTGTTTCAAATTATCTATTGCTGTGTAACAAAGCACCTCAAATCTTTAGTGACTTATAACAATACTACTTTATTTCTAATTACATCTTCGGGTTGGCTGGGCAGTTGTCCTGCTGGTCTCACCTGGGCCTCTGAATGTGCATTTAGTTGGGAGGCCAGCTGAGCCGAAGGACCGAGACGTCCCCAGCCCCAACTCTGCAGCCTCGGCAGGACAGCCGGGACGTCCCCGTGCGGTCCCTCACCACACAGCGGTCTAGCCCGAGCTTCTGCACTTCGCAGCCGCGTTCCAAGAGGAGAGAGGCGGAAGCCTCACGGCGTCTTGAGGAATGGGCTCCAGAATGGGCACCTTATTTCTGCCACAGTCACTGGGTCGGGGAAATCACAGGACCAGCCCAGATTCTAGGGAATTGAGAATGGCCACACCACACGGCTTCCTGGGAACTTAATGGGAGGAGGGGCAAGGGACAAGAGGGTGTGAACACAAGGAGGTGTGACTCATC
>CM052545.1:91313651-91337901 GCA_028533065.1 Trachops cirrhosus | reverse complement strand
GGCGGGGGTGTGGCTGGATCGGCGCGCCGGGCACGGACTAGGTGCTCAGCGAACATAGGGGAATAAACAAATAAGCTTCCGTGCTCAGTGAACATAGGGGAATAAACAAATAAGCGGAGAAAGGGAACCTCACCCGGAGTGACTATTGTCTAGTCTCTGCTTTTCACTGAATGTACTTTGTGAGCTGTTTCCATCTGTGCTTATTTTTCTCCAAACTGGTTCAGAACCCAAGTGGGATCTTTCTTTTCTCAAATACTGTTTTCTAGGATATGTTCAGGTTATTGCTCAGCTAGATAGAGTAGTATTACCGGAACCCATCAGCGTGGAGCCCGGCAGCGCCCAGAGAAGGGAACGGACCTGAGTGAGTGGCCGGCAGCCCGGGAGACGCCCTGTCCTTCGCCAAGGGGTCTGCAGGGGGTGTGGGCTGTGCGGCCTGTTACCAGGGCTGGAGACAGCCAGTAGCAGCGGACCAGGGTTGTTCATTTTATAGAAAAAAGACGATTCATTGAACGCGGAGACCCCAAAACGATGTCAACGGAGGATGAGGAAGAAACGAAGTGAAAAAAGACAACAGATATGGCTACTTTTTTTTCTTTACTTTGAACATTAAGTTGGTTACCGTACACATCCAAAGGCCCAGCATCTCGGAAACATCGTGGAGCGGCACGCCTGTACCAGAGTCTCACAAGAACACAATAGACAATGCTACATCGAGTGGTTAAAAATACACACAAAAGTAGTTTTAACAGTCTATAAATTTTTTATACTTAAAATCATGATTGAGTTGAAATAAAAAAGTGCATTTCAATTGCTAAAAAAATAATATTGGTATAGTTAACGCAAGGGGGGGAAATCAGCACATCGGGGGGCCTGACAGGACGCAGGGAAGCCAGCCAGCGCGGGGGTTTGGAGGGCAGCTCTGTCCCCCTCACTGCGGCTCCCTGGGGCCCACCAGCTCTCCTCTCCCCAGTAGCTTTCCCATCTTAAGAAATCCTGTCCTTCCTATCTGTCACATCCCCAATCCTCTAAACTTTGCAGCATTAGAAGTACCTGCCCTACACGAATCAACTTGACCTTCAGTTGCGTCTTGGCAGAGGTAGGAGAGGGACACTGCCCCCTTCTGAACTTGACACAAGCACCCCAGCCACATGGCCTTAACCCTTACGACCTAGCAGGCAGAACAGGGACCAAGCAGCTTCTGTTTTGTCAAACTCCTTTGGACAAATGTTCAACATTCAACAACAAGCTTTGTAAACCTAACACTAAACAATTTCTGGCAAGCAAACTGGATTTTCTTTTCTATAAGAAATGAGGAAAAGTGCAAGTGATCTCAGTACTGTTGGGGAAAACAAAAATAAAACGAACAAGTTACACCTGCCACCTGTCACCTAAACCGATCACAGCTTGTTTCACCTTTTTGTCACGTGGTGGAGTTATAAGTGGACACCTCCATCCCCCTGTTGCTCAGGGTCTGACTTGGCCGGGGACCAGGAGACAGACAGACAGACACCTGCCAGGAAGGCGATTCCAGGTGCAGACGCCTGCTGGCTCTACAGGGGAAACGCCGATTACCGACCTGCTCACTGTGAAGACGCTGCTGCGAGGGGCAGGAAGGAACTCGCGGCAGAGAGCTCCGAGGGTCAGGAGCCCCCAGATAAGTGATGGAGAAGGAGCACAGACTGACTCCGAACCTGGAGGAGCAGCTGCTTCAGGGGCCTCGCCGACCCTGGGACTTGCTCCCTGGTGGGGCAGACCCGGCGGAAAGCATTTCCCCATTCGCACTCCAGTCACCCCCGCCCCCGCCCTCGTCTTTCTCTGGGATGTCTCGGTCCTGCTGGTGGTGGGATTTGGAAGGAGGAGGGTCGCTTTCCTGCTTTAGCACAGAAAACATCTCCATGGGAAGGTCAATCTTGGGCACCATTATTTTAAATATTTTATTTATTTGAGGGAGGGAGAAAGAGAGGGAGAGAAACATTGATGTGAGAGAGAAACATCATCAATCAGTTGCCTCTTGTACACGCCCCAACTGGGAACTGAACCTGCAACCTAGGCATGTGCCCTGACTGGGAATCGAACTGGTGACCTTTTCACTTTGCAGAAAGACACCTAACCAACTGAGCCACACTGTCCAGGGCTCGGCACCATTATTTTAAAAGGCTAATTAAGATGCCTGACCCACAGGGACCTCTGACCCACACATCAACCTTTGTTTGCATCGTGAAGTTTGAGCAACTACTGGACATAGTAATAAGGGAAAATGTCTTAAAAACCAAGATCTATAAATAAACATTGAGTCAAAAGAGGATATTCTATAGGAGAATTAAAGCGAGTTCTTTCTTTAGAAGGCTTACAATAGAGAAGCCGAAGTACTTTGTTGCCCCCTGGTGGACAAAGCCAGTACTGCCGATGAAACAATCAGTTCATGTGGAGCAATGAATGAATGCATATATCTGAAGGGCTCATCTGATTTTCAGAGGCTGTACCTACATCCTTGGGGGTACAACTGCAGAAGCAAACAGCGACATGGTGCCACACAGTTTTTTTGCTTTCTTTTTAGTTTTGAAAAATCTAATGAGTTGAATAGTCAAGCACAGACAAGATATTTCTGGGTTAGATTCTAAAACAGTATTTCCCACCAACTTGCAAATGCAATCAAACAGAGCCTGGAGGCCTAGGCAGGACGTGAGTTGGCATCTCTGCCCTTCTGATCACATGGTCCCTCTCACCTGTAAAAGACAGGTAGGGAGGAAGGTGTGTTCCCGCAGAGGAGCTGGGTATTAAGAAACCACCTGATTCTTTGGCACATCGGGTACAGAGACAGGCTCTTTGGCTGGTCAAAACTGGCAATGCAAGTATCAGATTTCCTCCTGAAGTTAAGCAAAATTCAGCTCTGGCTCTTCTTGCTCCCCCAAATAGTTTTCAAGTAATGCGCGACATCCCCAGTCCCAGCAGAGAAGCCCCCATGGTGTAAAGGGAACCCGGGACTCGAAAGCAGAGGGGACACTGCTCGGGAACGAGCGCCCTTTGACACCTGCTCCAAACACTTCCTACTGTGGAAGACACGAAACACGCCAGCCCTGTCTCTGGGATGTGGCTTCTCCAAGTGTGAACCCACCACGGCTCTCCACACGTCCTGCCTGTGACCACATGTTTTAAAGTGGTTACTTCAGGTAGCCAGTTCCTCCCTAAAAGAGGCAAGCTTCTAGGTCAATAATAGGGGACTTTTGAGGCAAATAAAAGCGGGAAGTATGAAAACAACAACAAACCCTTGTTACCCTCTTCTGTAGAAATGGACCTCTGGCACTTTGTAAACTAGCCTTCCCATTCCAAATAGCCAGCGAGAGACTCCGGCGTCTTGAACTTACTCATCGTCAAACATAAACCAAGTCTCACGGTTTTGCACTGTCCCCCAAAACATACCGCCGCTAGGGATTAAGGTCTACTAACAGCTGCCTTCTTAGCGTGCCACTTTGTGTGGTTTTTAGTCTTGAAAACCTGAGTATTAGTATTATTAATTTGAAGGAAAGAGGCATGGCATCTTAAGTCAAAAGGAAAGGTCTTGACTAAGACCAAAATACTCAATAACTTCCCTTCACTTCAAAAGACACACAAACAAACAAACAACTCAATCCAATCTCCTCATTTTAAAGCGTTTTCAGTTTTGAGGGGGAACTGAAAGGAGTGGGAGGCCCGTACACAGCACAGACCTCAGTCCTGACTGGAAGATTAGCCGATGCTAAGATGCTTTGTTAATAAGGTGCTCGCGTCAAATGGAGAACACACTGTCAACCCCCCTTCCCTACATCCTTCATATATTATCTATCAATCATATTTTAAAAATTAATCAGAGGAGCACAAGTAGAAAAGGAAGTAATGGAATCGTCGAGGGGCTGGAGGACGGGAGAGGCAGGTCGAAAATCAACACGGGACTTTTGATTAAGATGAAGTCATGGGTACAACCTTGCAAAATGTTTCTGGAAGAGATGGGACGTCGAGGACGGGGCGTAGCAACAGCAGCAGGCGGGGCCCCGTAGAAACGGGAGGCATTCATTCCGGAAGACTAGGAGGAGCAAAAGATATTCAAAGGAGATGCTCGATGACCTTGCACTTTAAAAGAGCATCTAAGTTCTGGTGAAAGAAAGGAAAATGAAAAGTAAGATAAGGATAAAATATTTCATCATGAGAGACATAATTTGTGAAGAAGAAAGATATAAATAAAAGGTAAAAATGCAATCTAAACATGACATGGGGAAACCAAACAAATACGTTCAAACTTCTCTGTCCCAAGGTTTCGGCTCCTCTGCCGAGCCAAACCCACTGGAACGAGGGTGAGCCCCGATGCTCGCGGAGAAGGAGAGAATCAGAGGTAGGAGTTACACCAGGAAAAGGGCGTTCCAGGATGCTGGCTTTTTGAAGGCACTCAGGAACAGAGTGAGAGAGGCTGACGCCGCCGTGGGGTCATGGAGGATCGGAGGGAGGTGTGCACACTCCCGCATCTGCCGCATGGAAACAAAACTGCAGGAACATTGTGACAATACAGGTCTCACTGAGAAATACACAGAGTAACGGCGGGAACCCGCTTTACCAGCGGTTTCTTACAACAATATACCTTCTACGTAGGGAGTAAGAAAGAGAAGTTTGTCTTCCAAATAGGCAACTCTGCAAAATAGTTTTGACTTAAATAAGGAATTTGATAAATGGTACATTATCTGGTTCTTTATTCAAATTTACTCAACCTGAAGCTTCAAAGTTGTGACAACCAAGGAGTTTGATTTTACTTTGAATCGTGTAAAATCTATCCTCTAAGACAAAGAGAGCTGATCATAAAGTGTATAAAAAGTCTAGAGTATAAAAGTATAGAATTATGAAAATGGATACATTGATGGCGACTGTTATGGCTTCCATAGAAGTGTGGAGAGGGCCTCTGGCTTGCTTTAACGAGGTAGTGTCTGGGCTGGAGGGTCAAGGTTACCCGTCCTGAATGCTGCAGATGACAGAAGCAGGTCAGCGGGGCTACTGCCAGTGCATAACGATGCCACTAGCTCTAACGGCTAATGACTTCTCATTCCTGAAAAAAAATGACCTTTCGGGAAATTTCTTATCTTGATTTAGGCAAAGAGAAAAAAAAAACCCAATTATTTACTTGTTAGACTTTCGCAGTCTGAGGAGTTCCAATGAGTTTATTTTTGTAATGGTACACAGCTGATAAAGTCCTTCAATGTAAGTAACCTAACCCCTTTTTCGTTAAATACTTCCCATACCGTCTAGAACAGCGTCGAAATGCTCATCGTGTGCGTCAGCAATGCAATAAAAAGACGCCTCTTCTGTACAGCAGCTCGAATAGAAAGGTTTCTCTAACTTTAGTTTTCTTTCATTATTTCTTTTCTTACAATAAAACCCACCACCATCTGTGTCCCACTAACTGAAATGTGCAAGATGGGGTAAGTGTATACACATCTGCAATGGATTTCTTTTCCTGCTTGATCTTCTCAAAATTTCAAACGTCCAGTGAAATCGAAATTAAACATACACATCCGACTCAACAAACACAAAAACTGAAAAAACTGTCGAGGGTAGAAAACTCAAACGTCCCAAGTGTCTCTTCGGAGTATTTTGCCTTCAGTCCGTATACGAGGGACAAGCCAAGTGGAGGGAGCGCACAACCACAAGGAGAGGTGGCTCCGACCAGCGCAGCGCGAACAGAGCCGGTGCGCCCACGCCAGACGGCGCGCCCACGCACGGTCGGGGCTGGTCGTCAACAGAGAAGGTGAGCGGGAAGGGCGGGCTGGACAAGCGCGGGGAACTGACGTGCAAAGGTTTCTCTGAAGCCCCGTCAAGTTTTATGCGGCGGCCTCCGTTTGCTGAAAATAATCAAATCACAGACAGACACGGAGATGAGGCCGCAGGCCTTGCAACTGCTCACCTTCTATTCTTCAAACCGAAAACCTCCCTCGGCATGAGCCTACCTGACTTAATGTGAGAGAGCAGCAAGCAGCCTTTTCTTAAGGCTGAGAAAGACTTTATATTTCAATGATAAACCTATGAGAAAAGAATAGAAAAAGGAGGAAAAGCAGTACCAACTCAAGAAAGTCCTTGGGAATTTTCCTTGAGTAAGTCTTAACCCTAGCAACGATACAAGCCTTTGAAGACAATACAGCTAAGTGACGAGAAACAGCCTCAATCTGATCTCTGTGTGATGCGCAGAGGTGGCCGAGGTTGCCTTTGAAAGACGCATTTAAGTACAGATAGTGGCTGAGAACCCAAGCCCCTCGTAGTTCTTTTCCATGAGCAGACAGCAAACAGGAACAAGTTTCAAAGCCAGGGGGCGCGTGTGCTTCGGGTGGGAGAGAACTTTGACCTCAGGAGAGGCCCCTCAGATCCGTGGCCCTGGCGTGAATCTGGAGCACCTGCACCTGACGTGTGTGTACGTGTAAGGCTTAGCCCTGCAGTTCTTGTATTCAGAAGCACTGAAGCTGTGAATACTCTTAATGCATTTTGATATTCACATGTAACATGACACTGATAAGGAGTCAATTACGTTCTGGGCATTTCCCTCTAGACCACAAATCCCAAGTCAGAAAAGGTATACTTATATATAGAAAAAAAGTTTCCAGAATGTCCCACAATACCATTCGCTTAGAACTGTGTTGTGTGACAATGTTGATTTTAAAAAAACTTTTCTTCCCTTCTGTTAAGAGTGGTGGTGATTATTTGCTTAAGACTGGTTTTCCTGTGTATGTGGCAGATAATTTCTTATGGCTATATTCACTTGACCAAAAACAATGGAAGATGACTACCTGAATTTTCCAGTGTATAATTATAGTACCCCTCACAAAATAGTTGCTTCAGTGGTCCCAGGTCCAGAAATCAGAACTGCTGCCCTATACACAAAGGTATTTAGGACAAAATTAGGTACAGCCCATTAACTAAGCTTCAGTTTACATCTTTAAAAACTAATTTTAATGGGACAGGCTTGGCCACGAGATGACGGCAGGTCTGCATGAAGGCAGGCCCCACAGCCTCATCGTGGGGCTGGAAGCAGAAGGCAGCCATCAAGGTCGACCGCCACACGCAGGGAATCAACCCTCCTTATTGGTTTGGGGGCCTAGGTGCTCAAAGAATGTATCCACATATTTAAAGTACCATTCTTTAGAAATTATATCCAAACCAGGGGGAAAGGTGTGTTTTCAGACACTTTTCTGCCTCACTCCAAAATTTTTCTATGCTCATTATAGAAAACAAAGGCAGTATCGGACGAAAAAAATGGACAGATTAAACCAGAAAGTAATAGAGAATGTAGTATTTTAAAACCAGGGACTTAACCTCAATGGAAAGAGTTCCATTTTTGCCTACCACAGAGCTTATCAGCCAGAAAGGTGCTTAAAGTATGTCTGCATATTTAATATTAAAAATAAAAATAAATAAAAGCCAGGGTTCTGATTCAGGCAATGATTTAAGAGCCTGAGGAAAGAAAATGAAAAAAAATTTCAAGATTTAAAAAATCGAGACAGGGAGAGAGAGAAAGGAAGTAGATCTAGCTTTGGAATTCAGTTCTCTGAGGTGAAAAAATACACACTTTTTAGCTATACTGAGTCTGGGTAGATTTGATCAGTAAAACACATTAGTATGTTAGCCCTTCAGTTCTGCCTCTCCTTTAATGAGCCCCTGGCTGACTCTCCAAGCTTAAAAAAGCGCCCTGCCGAGAGGTCCAGCGCTGGGGACGCCGCTCTCACCACCTGTGCACGCTGCCCCCACAGAACTATTCGCGGAGGACATGGCAACCCGACGCAGTGTTCTCTCCCTCACCGCAAATGTCAACTGTGTTGGACTAGAGCTCGAAGTGGCGGGCCCACCGCGCGGTGGAACAGACCTGGGAAACACCAGTGATAATGCTGATCTGTGTCACCGCCCAGGTTTCTCAGCCACCGTCAGCGACTCGAGTCTGTGATTTTAGTGTCCTGTTTTCCGTAACAATGCTAGAAAAATAAAGCAACCTCAAAACAAGAAGTGTGCTGGGAGACTTCGATGTGTCATCCCGCGGGGGCTGAACATGAACGCGGTTCCGAGGGAAGTGAGAGACCGACGTGGCCGGGACGAGACAACCTCCACCACTTCCTCCTCCCGACAGCGAACGGCTGGCTGGACTCGGACTTGCAAAGCGTGCGAGCTTCAGGTGGCTTCCCTGGAGAAGGCCCCGCGCTCTGCAAACACGAGACGCGGAGCACAGGAGCGTGCCAGGGAGCCCAGAAGACACTTGAGTGTTAGGCAGAGATTAGAAAGCCACCCGGGACTGACGCCGAGATCTGCAGGCCAAACCTCGCTCTCCAGTGACCGGGTCCGGAGACCCTCTCAGACACACCTAATCTCTGCAGCACCTTTGAGTTGTACGGGTGTAAGAATAACTTTGAACTATAGAAGTTATATGCATCTTTAAGAATCACATTTTGATGATTATAAAATTTTTTTTTCTAGTTTACAACATAGGTCCAGCTACACTGAAAAAATTACACCGCTTATTGAAATACATTTCATTTTAGAAACAGACTACTAAAGAAGTCTATACAAAAACTCTAAAATAATTTCTGTAGTAAAATAAAGAGTGCGTTAGGAGAGCTACACAAAGGAGAAAACTTCCAGCTTTCTCTATAATGCTTGATATGCGGTGAGACGTGGCCAGCTCAGCTCTGTAGCGAGCACCGAAAGCTGAAAAGAATTCATTACGATACACAGTGATACAATTAATGCTCTGGGTTAACCTCACAGCCTTCCCGATTAGTACAAAGGAAACCAGGCCTGTCCCCTCTTTGAGGAGAAGTCCAGGATATAAAAGCAAGCATACCTCATCGGCTGATATGAAATTATAAAATTCCACAAGTCTGAGTACTTGAAATTTATAAAAGTCACCAGAAAATGCAAGCAAATTGGGCTTCGGTTTGGTGGTTCCCCTGGTTTAGACGCCAGTTCCCTCCATGAGCTCGGGGTGGCCTTGTTCACCCCTGGGTGTGCCGATTCACCGAGACGACGGCAGAGCTCCCGGTGGGGGCCGAGGAGAGGCCGCCGGCTACGGACATGCTCACCAGCTCCCTCTGCGAGCTCACGCGTGGGCGCCCGGCTCGCGGAGAACACACGTCAGGAGACGGACGTTAGTGATGCTGTGCCGGACTGTTCTTCTCTGCCAGGTGCCGCAGAAAGCTGTCCTCGCCCTGGCCTCTGTGATTTAAAGGCTCGCTCTTGAAGAGCGCTGGGGGCGGGGGGAGGTGAGGCACAGGAGGGATGGGAAGGTGGTGCGGGTGGTGAGGGTGTGGGTGGATGTGCAGGTGCGAGAAGGGGTGGGGGATGGGCCGCGGGGGAAGAGTGCTCACAGGGTTCATGTTCATCGGGGGGGCGGGGGTGGTGGGGGTGTTCACGACGGACGGCACCGGGGCGGCGGGGGAGGTCGTGAGCGGGATCTGGACGGCGGGCGGCACGTTCACGGGGCTGGTCACCCGAAAGCACTTCTCCTTGTGGGCCTTGAGCATGTTGGAGAAGCGGAACCGCTGGCCACACACATCGCACGGGTAGGGCTTCTCGCCGGTGTGCGTCCTGCGGTGCCGCTTCATGTTGGGGCGGCTGGTGAAGCTCTTGCCACAGATTTCACAGATAAAGGGTTTCTCTCCTGAGAGGAACAGAGACACAAACGTGATTAGTTCCTTGGCAGTGATTAGGTGCTCGAGCTGTTCCTTGGGTTAAAAAAGACGACCACTGCTCTCCCTTATGGCGTACTGAGTTCTAACAGAGTCTCCCAAAGTGGGGGCTCAACAAGTCAGAGCAGATGTGAGTCAGACTCACATGCAGCTCATCGCCCCGTCATCTTGGCTTGGTTCAAAAGACAAGGCGTCCACAGCAGTGAGCCCTCACACCCCATAGGAAGGACCGTGCGTGTGGCCTTTCTGGGCTCAGGGGGGCCACCGCCACGGACGACTCTCTCCTCTAAGTTTGGGCAAGTTACTGTGAGCTGTCAGCGATATCCAACACCACACCCCAAACTGAGGCTCTGCTGGTAACATCCTGCGAGGAAGTATGTCCCTTGGCATCCACTCGTGCTGAATCCGTAGCATGGGCCTCACTCTTTAGTGCTGGGGCTGGGAAAGGCCGGCCACGCTCAGCCTACAGCGCGCACCCCGCAGGGCAGTGTCCCCCGTGGCAGCGCCACGGGTACCTCCGCGGAGCACTCGGCGTCCCGGTGCCGGCCTGCTCCAGGCCCCAGCAGACTCTGGCAATCAAAAGCGTCCCGCACCATTCCCAGGTGTCCGCGGCACGCGGAGGGTTGGGGGTGCGGGTGCACCACCGCTTGCGGCAGAGAAACACCGAGCCAAGGAGTCACAAGGAAACAACCGCCCAGTTCTAGGGGCACCTGGGGAGAAGTAAGGTTGGGGTTCTAAGAGCTTAATTTTGAAGCTTCCTAATTCTCTTTTGGACTTACTGCTTGGTGTCCTGCCATGTTTGCCTGCTTCCCGACCCAGGCTACTGAGGGAAAGAAAACGATAGTTCAAGTCCACCGACCACGTCATACGGAACGCTGCGGTGGGGGCCGAGTACCTGGCCACCTGGGCCTCAGTTCCTTCATCCAAGCCCAGTGTGTGTAGCTTGCATCTCACAGTAACTCCAGCTACGGGTGAGTCTGTCGTCCCTCCAACCGCTGCCCCCTTTCTTTCTGACGGTGGCCCTATTCTGTCCCGTGTAAATGCTACTGTGTGTTGGGTCTCAGTTTACGTCTGTCAACCCCGGTGACCCTCACAGTGACACGCCAGCAGACCTTCAGGCCTGTGCGTAGGTTTTCATCATTCCGGTTTCACTGGGGAGGAAATGAAGAACCTGCCCACGGTCCTGCAGCTCGTGGGGGGGCCAGCCCCTAAAACTGCACTCGGGCTCCAGAGGCAGCTTCCAGCACTTCCGCCTCGCTGCTCTGCGCGCTCCTGCACACACCATGGAAAGTTCTTTTCTTAGTTCCCCTCCGCTCCAGGATGCTCCCGCACCGCACCGGGAGCAGACACGTCTCCACCCGCCCGCAGGCCCCCTCTCTCCGCCTTTGAAGCCCTCTCCTGCTGCCCTCCCTGCGTCAACGCCAGCACTTCCCTTCCGTCCCCGAGAGGGGGGCGCAACGGCCAGGAGGGCCCTGTGCTCTGTGATCACAGGCACCACTTTCTGTCTGCCACATCTCCCCTCTTCCAGCTCCTCCTCACCCGGCCACTGCCACGCCGGGCCCTCCCTGTGGCTCACAGCCACCTTTCCAGAGGAGCCCAGCTTGTGTTCCTGCTCTTGGATCCACTTCCTTCACCTGCCTCAAAGACTTCAAATTCTATGTTAAGTGGAATTTTAATCAATTATGATATACCCACCAGATGGAAAAAACAATATTATAAAAGTATAGAAATATAATTACTGACATAAAATCTATAATCTATTAAGATTATAGTATACTAAGTAAAACAAGCAAGTTATGAAAAGTATAATTATCTACTTAAAATTTTTACAAATTATTTTATTGATTTATTTATTAAGATTATTTATTTTTAGAGAGAGGGGAAAGGAAGGAGAAAGAAGGAAACATCAGCGTGTCATTGCCTCTCATGCGCCCCCTACTGGGGACCTGGCTCTCAACCCAGGCATGTGCCCTGACTGGGAATCGAACTGGTGACCCTTTGGTTTGCAGGCTGGCGCTCAATCCACTGAACCACACCAGCCAGGGCAATTTTATTTATTTCTAGAAAGAGGGGAAGGGAGGGAGAAAGAGAAAGAGAGAAACATCGATGTAGCAGAGAAACATCCATCAGTTCCCTCTTGCACACCACCAACGAGGGATCAAACCCGCAGCCCAGATATGTGCCCCAACTAGGAATTAACTGGGAAACCCAAAGGGTTCTTCGGGTTGTGGGACAATGCCCAACCCACTGAGCCATGCCGGTCAGGGCTGTTACCTACTTTTAATGAAAAATACATATAGAAAAACTATGGAAGGAAACACAACAGATGTCACCAGTGACTGTCTCTCGGTGGTGGGATTATGAGTGATATCCTATGTATTTTTAAACTCACATGCACGTTCTGGTTTTCTAAAGTAAATATGATGTACTCGTACTATAAAATATATTAAAAGAATCCTGCTTCACAACCTACCAGACTCCAGGACCCCCTTGTTCTGGATTCTCCAGAGTTAGTACTCCTCACTCCCTAGTCTTTGAATTACTTGATTCACTAACACTTCTTAGGTGCAGCGGGCCCTTTCTTCACAAACAGCGTGCATTTAATGAAAGTTGATTGGCTTTTGACCTTGTTATGTGCTTGAACTTGGCTCTAGCCCTGGGCCTCTAACCACCTCTCACTGTAGACTTCTAGGGTAATGATTTGCCACAGGAACACCAAAAACTGCTAAAACTCTCCTGCCACAAACCCACGGATTCAAATTAAAATGGGTCCTTTTTACTGCTTTATAGTCTTTTATATTCATTCCTTAATGTCCTACCAAATTTTCCACATTTGTTGTTCCAGACATAAGCCCACGATCCCACCCCCTCTACTTCTCATTGTTCATGAAGCCCATCTCCTGACTGTGCTAAGGACTGACGTCAAGACTCCTCTGAAGCCCCACGGTGTGATTACAACGAGGCTGCATTGAGGAAGTCAAAATGAAGTATTTGAAACCAACCACCTGCACAATGTCCCACTTCGAGGAACAGCTGGTCAGCAGGTGGCTGGAAGATGTACTAACAACTGATTCCATCCAGGGAACTAGAGAGCATGTGTGTATCTCTACAGAGGCATCCGAAGCTGTGACATCACTGTCACATGTGACAGAGCCACCCAGACTGTAACGAACAGGACTGTCTCGAGTCTGAAGAAGGAACATATGAATGAACACTGAGAATCCTGAGGGAAGACAGAAAAGAGCAAGAATCTGGTGAGTTGTCTTCTGCGAGGTTCAAAGGAAAGAGCAAGCTGGCCAGCGGATACCAGCACCCCGCTGGCCTGCGTGGACCCCCTGGAGCAGCACCGGACGTCTGTCCCCCTGAGCTTCAAACTCATTTGACAAACAGCCTACTGGATATTTCCGCCTGAATGTCCCACAGACATCTCACAACTAACAGGTGGAAACTTAAATTCATTATCCTACCAGCAAACCTGCTCCTCCCTCCACTTCTGTCTTGACAAATGGCACATAAGCTGCAAGTATGGAACCAACACTCGACCCTTCCTTCCCGCACCACCGACATCCAACCAGTCTCCACGTTCACTGGACTCTGCCTCACCTGTCACTCTGATTTCACCCACTGCTATTCCCACAGTCCGCACCATCACAATCACTTGCCCGATCACGGCCAATACCCAGCCGGCTGGCTTCACCGTCTCTATTCTTGCCCCCTGCCTTCGTCCACTCTCCACACCGAGGCTTTCAGATAGCTGTGTCACTCTCTGCTTAAAACCTCCCTGAACTTCTCACTGTCCTTAGAATAAAGTCCAAACTTTTTTACATGGCTTATGGCTGTGTGTGTGTGTGTGTGTGTGTGTGTGTGAGAGAGAGAGAGAGAGAGAGAAAGAGGGAGGGAATCTGGTCCTGCTTACTGCTCCCCCATATCATGTCTTATCACGCTCCCTGACCCCGCCCCCAATGCATCAAACTCTAGCCGACCCGCTGAGTTCCATGTACTTACTACACTCCCGTCCCCAACCCGCTGCTATGCCTTGTCTGTCAGCCCAACCTGGCTATAAGCTCTGAGAACCTAGGGACTGTCTCAGTCTTGTTCTTATATAGCAGCCCCAGTTAGCAGATTCTCACAAATATTTGTTAAAGCTAGGACAGACACCGCCCCCCGCCACATGAATGTCTTTGGAGCTGACAGACACCCCACACCCATGGTGTGTCACTGCAGGACTTCGTGTGGGGAGTACATCAAGTCTGTCCTAACACTGACGGCCTCGTGGATTCAGTGAGGCGTGGCACTCACCATTCAGTTCATTCAATTACCTTTCTTTGTTCTAATTCTCTGTCCCTGGTGGCCTTTTAATTATAATTTAGCTTCCAATATAAATCATTCTTTAGGTAAGGAACATGCTTACCAAAGAACATAAGAGTTTAAACCACTGACACTCAGCCTTTTCACTGCAAATAAGTCAGCAATTTTATTTCTGTATCATTAAGACTATTTAGCGCACACCAACCAATTCCTGATCTGCTTGAGCGCACCAATTTCTGGAAGCCGAAAACCAGACTCAGGGACGGTGCTTTCTACCCTTGTGATACCCTGTCATTCTCTCCATTTTATTACTTGTTACATTAAATCTATCAGGATCATTAAGTATGTGGCTCTGCAGTCAGACTGCCTTGGACAAATTATTCAATCTCTGAGCCTCAGTTTCCTCATCTGTAAAATGAAGATGATAGTAATAGGTTGTTGTGAGAAGTTGAAAATACGAGAGAAGTGCCTGGCACACAGCGGACACCCACTGCATTTTAATCCTGCCGCCATTGTTGCCGTTGTCACTACCATCGCTGGCGCTCAGCTGGAAGCTCCTTGAGAACAAAAATCGAGTCTGAGTTCAACCCTGTGTCCTAGGCGCTTAGTGCTGTGCCTGGTCCCGGGAGCCAGCAGCCACTCTGTGCTGAACTCAGCCACACGCACTTCACCCTGGGAGGCCCTGCCTGAGGGCGGGTGGGTGTCCCTGGATAAGACCCGCCTCACTTCTCTTTAACTGCGGCCCAGTCCACGTGGGGGTTTCTCCAGCGGTCTCCGCACCCCCAGAACAGAGTCTAATGTGGTGCCACCCAGGCACGAGAGAGCTGTCCCTTCTCTCCCTTACAGCCAACCCTTCCGCCCGTGTCCCCGCAGGCACTACTGTCGCCCTTGCTCGCCCTTCCCGAGGAGCCAGAGGCCTGCGGGGGCGGCCTGAGCTTGCTTTCGGCCGCACGGCTCTCGAGGGGCAGAGCCAGGCCTGTCCGGCTGCACCACACAGCTGCCTTCCCAGCGTGAGTGTCACACACGATATTAAAAGGCAGACGGCGAACCAGGGGAAAGAACTTTAATATCGCTGTCAAACACGGTCCAGCACAGATAAATGTACATATGTACTGGAGCTACCATAAACAACAAGACAGTCAAACACTGCAAGAGAAAGCTGAATACAGAAAAGGCATAAGAAACTCAGAAAAGAAAACATACCCAATGAGCATATGAAAAAATGTTCAGTCTTACTTAGCAATTAAGTGCAAGTTAATACAATAGAACCCATTTCTCGCCTGTCTGATCCCCAGGGATTTACTTAGCACGGGAACGGGCTGAGGAACTAGGTGTCTCCCCGCACAGTGGGCACCTGGCTATTCTGCAACACACCACCAAGTCTTTAAAAATGTGCTTACCCCTTTGCCCTCATAATCCCATTTCTAGAAATTTACCCTAAATAACACTGTTTATCACAGTATTATTTATAACAATAGGAAAACTGGAAACAAATAATCTAAATGTCTATGGGAACTGGCTCAATAAAGTGGAGATGACCTGCTTTACTTTATAGGATTGCTGTAAAAGTTTGATTACATCGATTAAGTGAGATAATGTTGTAAAGCATTTAAGATAGTGCCCGGCATTCACGTGCATGATAAACCATGGCGACTATTACCATGAAAATGACGTTGCTGTGAATGACACATGCAGTGCAATAAATAGCAGGTCACAATGGAGTGGGAAGACCCAAACTCTGTCCTCTCACTACACGCATGAGCACATGCCCACTTACGCAGTGTCCGTCCATATCTACATTAAGAAACTAAAGAATTCTTAGAAATGTATGCCAAAATGTTCGTTTATTGATTGATTTTTTAAGAGAGAGGAAGGGGGAGGGAGCGAAGAAGGGAAGGGGAGAAAGAGAGAGGGAGAGAGAGAAATGTCAATTTATTGTCCACTTACTTATGCGTTCATCGGTTGATTCTTGTACGTGCCCTGACTGGGGATCAAACCCACAACCTTGGCGTGTCAGGACGACGCTCTAACCAACTGCGCTACCTGGCCAGGGCTGGCTAAAACATTAACAGTAGTGATCTATTAGCGATAATATTAAGGTACACTTTAATCTTGTTTTCGATTTTCATATTTTCAAATATTGTTGAATAGGTATGTATTATTCTCTTAATGAGGATAAAAATTTAAGTGACTTTAGAAGAAACAGGCAATGTTCAGCTTGCCTCGCTGGTCTAAGAATACTTAACATAAATTTTATTCAGCAAACACATTAGTCACAAACTACACAGACTGTCACGCTGTGGACATTCAGGGGTCGGAAGGAAGAAGAAGGGCAAAGGGAAGAAGAAAGGCAGGGAGCAGGAGAGGAAGGAACGGGAGGCAGACGCACAGGCAGACACGCGGAGGCGCGGAGGGGAGTGCGGGGGCAGCGGCCTCGCGGCTGCAGGTCTCTTTGGCGGCGACATTTACTGGGCGCCGCGCGTGCCGAGCCCTGTGCGTGGACGTGACACAGCCGCCATCGTCAGAAACCTGTTTTCTGTCTAGTTCCGTAGTTTCCCGTGGAATAACCAAACCCAAATCCTGGAAGTGACTCAAAACTTACAGCCTCTCCAAGAGCCACCAAA
This sequence comes from Trachops cirrhosus, assembly GCA_028533065.1. Lineage (NCBI taxonomy): Eukaryota > Metazoa > Chordata > Mammalia > Chiroptera > Phyllostomidae > Trachops > Trachops cirrhosus. The sequence continues at coordinate 91,321,286 of CM052545.1, read as the reverse complement.
TTAAAAGAGAATTTGTTAAATATTCCACATATTCTGCTCTCCATTTAGGCTTCAAAATTATCATTATCTTTTGAGGTGTAATGTACTTAATTAAACTCCTCATCTGGCCCACAGGTGGCGAACACAAGCCCTCGGGCCCAGTCCGGCCCTCCCCCTTGTCTATCCGGCCAGGCACCGTGTTTCTCCCTGGCGGCAGCGCCGAGCTCCTTGCCCCCAGTTAAGGAGCAGTGACATTTACACAGCCCTAACATTACGTCCGGCCCTTTGAAGGCAACCACGAGGCCGATGTGGCCGCCGGTGAGAAAGAGTCTGACACCCCTGAATTCTAGCCTAATTGTTAAAATCTGAGGGTGCTCTGCTCTGAATGGGAAGGAAGCCCAGCAGGCAGGCCTTTCTCTTTGGACTTAAACAGAGAAATGGAACCTAGGAGACCCGGTCATGGCAGAAACGCCTCACCACTGGTGAAGCAAAAAGGACACCGGGCTAAGCAACACGATGCCTGTGGTTCCTCCCAGCCCTGTTCCTCTGCGGACCGGCGTTTCCAGCCTTTTTCATACCGTGGCACACACAAACTCCTTACTAAAACTCTGCAGCAGCGCACCAAAAAGTAAAATAGGTATAATTTGGATTCATTCACACCACGCAGCTATTGTCGTGTTGGCTGTTGTCATTTTTTATTTGACAATCTAAGGGGAAAGAGGTCAGTGCCCCTGACTAAATAGATATTACGTGTTTTAAAAGTTCTTGTAGCACTCTGGTTGAAAAATCAGTGCTGTAGATTAACAGAGCCTAGAATCTTATTAGATTTTATTTAAAAACCTGAAAGATGCTTCATATTGTTCAATTTGCGCAAAGACAGCTAATCCCAGAACGTCAGGTTAAGACTGAGATACAAGGATGGCGTTTTCAAGGGGAGCTATTATCTTAGTGAGTTCCCTGGCAGCTGGACAGTCACACGCGTCCAAGATCCAAATCCATGCTGTGGAGAACAAACCCTGAAAACACAATGTGGTTACAGTATTATTTAACCTCATTGGATGGCTGTGTTCATGGGAAGCAGCGAATTTTGGTAAATTAAACCAATCGAACTTTTAAGAGTGTTGAGAGGGTATTCTGTTCGAAGCGGTCCTTGTCCTCCATTTTTTTAAAGGTCCAGGACCCTTTCATCAGAAAAAATACACACAAAACAAGTTTCGTGCCATTTCAGTGGACCCTGTGCCCCCAGAATCCACTCTCCTGAAGGAGCCTGCTGTTAAAAGGCACTGACAATCTTTTTAAAAACAGAGTTACGAGAGCCTAATTATTCGGTATTATGAACCTGCATTTTTGCATTTCAGGTTTATGTAAGTGAAATTTCCACTCAGAACGCACACGGCGGTTCAGAGTTTGCGTGAACGACGCACAGGGGCCGGCGCCCAGTCCCGGACACGCAGCCAGGCCCCCGCGGCGTGCTTACCAGTGTGCGTCTTCATGTGCTCGTCGAAGTACTGCTTCATGTTGAAGTCCTTGCCGCACCACTGGCACATGAACTGCTTGTGCCCGATGTGGATGCTCATGTGCGAGCGGAGCTGGTACTTGTACTGGAACCTCTCGTCACAGTTCTGCATGGACACAGTGAGGACGCCTGAATGCCAAGCGGAACGGCGTCACCTGAGCCCACCCTCCGCGGCCTCCGAGACGGGTTCACTTTTCATACTGAGACAGAACCAGCTTTTGGCAACTACTTCACTCTGCTGCAATCCCGCAGCTGGTTATCAATAAAAGGGAAATTTTCATTTAACAACCACTGACATATGCCTGACTCCTACAAGTTACTAAAACAAAAACAACTCCTGTGTTATTCCCAATTCAACTCAATCCAAAAAAGTTAACGATGTGTTTAAAAGGACATTTCTCTACCTAGCAGCGAGATAACAAGCAACACTCAGAGCCTGAGTCTAGAGACTCTGCGGAAACGCAGCCTGGCACCCTGGGCTTCACCGTGCACCCCCTTCCCGCCCCCCTCCACTGGTTTCACCCACAAGCAGCCCCTAGGCCGGGGCCTGGGGGGGCGCCCTCCTCACCTCACATCTGAAGGGCTTCTCTCCAGAATGCTGCAAGGAGTGCACCTTGAGTGACATGCTGCGTTTGAACGACTTTCCACAGGTTTCACATGTAAAAGGCATGTCTTTTGTGTGTGCTGCAACACAGAATGCACCGTATTCAGTAAGTTCACCCGAAAGCTCAAACTGAAAAGGACAGGCGTCCTGGGGCACGGGCGTCACGCCATCTCAACTCCCTACGCTCACACTGTGAGGCTGGGTCGGCGACGCAGCGCGGGGAGGCCTGGGAGTGGACGACGGCGCCGTGGGCCCGGCGAAGCCTACCACGGACGTGCTGCCTTCAGTTCCAGCAGGTCAACAGTGGCTGCAGCAAGGCGGCCGCCCGATCCAGAGCGGGACACACACCGAGGACCGCGGGCAAGCTACAGGTGTGGGAACAGAGCAGAGCGCACTTACCAACCATGTGTTTCCGCACGTGAGCCATGGTGTAGAATTTCTTCTCGCAGATCTCACAGGAAAACTTCTTCTCTGCGTATCCATGGACGATCTTGATATGTTCGTGCAGGGACCAGAGTTTCTTGAATGATTTGTTACAGGAAACACACTGAGCAGGATAAACAAAAACAATCTTTATTCCCAAGGGCCTGCAGAAAGCCATGCCTGCCTCCCGGCAGATGACCCGGGTGCGCCTTGGAGCCGCGGCTCGAGGCCGGAGTCCCGACAAACGCTACTCCTCCACGGAGTCCGGGTTCCGACACCAGTGTCTGCGTGTTGCTTCCAGGATGCACCTTTCAGAGACGCACCGGGAGTACAGCAGCCACGGCAAAACGTAAGACAAGAAGAAACGGGAAGTCCCTCTGATATCAAAGAACTGACTGATTTTATCAAGTGTGTGTTGTACCTATAAAGAGAACCTCCAAGTTTTTTTTAAATGTATGAATTACCTAAAGTGGATGCCTCCTGCTTGTGGGTCACTAATAGGTGTTTACCAGAAAATACAACGTAAGTTAAAATTAGCATAAACAAAAACAAGAGAAAGCAAAATACATGTTAATGGTTATAGACCTGCAGACGTACAACAACGTTTGTGTACCTTAGAGAATGGATTTGGAGCCTTCGTTAACACAGATTATCTCGATCTTATTATAGTTTTCCAAATCTAATTTGCTCTGTTAAACATCTCCCATGGGCGAAATTTAATGGGACCTCTCCACTGCTCTCGCCGTTCTCCCTCCCCCCACAGCCCAGCTCCAGACGTCCCGCACGAGGGCCCAGGGCGGCGCTTTCCAACCGGTGCGCCCAGAGCATGCTTAAAGCGCGCCACACCTGACGTTTAGGCAGGGGCACTGGCCTCTCTTCCCACAGATTGCCCAATTAAACAAATGACAGCAGCAATACGACAATAACTATCAGGTGTGAATGAATCGCACTCAATGGTTATTTTTTTATATTGGCAAAACGTACATTTTCTTGGCGTGCCGCAGCATTTCAGTAATCAGTGTGTGGTGCCACGAGACGAGAAGGGCTGGAAGTCGCTGCCCTCCGGGAAACACGGGCAACACAGCCTGGTTCCGTGTGCTGTGCATCGCTAACAGTCTAGACTATCAGGCGTGAAGTGTATGAAAATGAAATGCTCTGGTGGAAGCAAAACGATACCAGAGAGTTCTAGGTGGCCGGCCATCAGACTCTGGGGCACTCGGGGAACGAGATCCTCTAACACCGCTGTTACTCCAGGCAACAGGGCCTCTGGGACCAGTCACAGCACAAGCCTCTGGCCGCACAGTGCTCGACAAAAGGACAGACAATCCCTATAAACCCTTCGGCGGGGCAAGGCTTTAATTTTTACCTGTTACTAGGTCATCGTGATTATTAGGATCCATAGTTAACAAAGCAGTGTCCCTAAGGAATGTAGAGAGTTCACTTAGCGGCAGCCAAGAACCTAAACCCATGTTGAGACACAGTATGGTGGGGAATAGCCAGGAAAGTCACACAAAAAACGATTAGATGCTTTCTTTTCTGTAACTTAATGAATTTAAGTTTAAAAAACCCCACAACTCCAGAAAGGTCTTCAAGAGTCACACAGAACCTGCTCTGGCCCCTAGGGCGCAGCAATGCAACACACTGCTTTTGGCCTGAGCTGCTGCAGCCACCTCATCTCCAAGCAAGGCCCTGGCGGCCCCTGGAAGGGACGGGCGCCGTGACTCAGTCCCCTTCTAGCTGCCCAGCATTTGGGAGACCCGACCACCACTGACGAGTCAAACAGCAGTGAGTTTTTAGCAATGCACTCTTTAACGTAAAGCAATGAACTCAGTGGCTGATTAAGAGCTAGAGGAGATGTGAAAAATAAGGGGCACTCCAGGAAACAAAACAATCGCACCTTTTAAAAGAAATTTAGCTTAAATATGGTACAAAAGATGTCTATTTCACATATTTTACGGAGGCATTAATAGACTTACCTTTCATAAGCATTCATCAACACGCACTCGTATGTGCAAACCAATACGGCTCCACATAACGTAACTCGCTCAACATAATGTAACCAGCACACCGCTCACCCTATCACAATACAGTCCTCTGAAGGCACCAGCCTGGTTTGCACACCATGTTTGGTTGCCTGAACAATACGGCACAGTAGCATTACATAGCCTCACTGCCAGGTGGGCAACACTGTCAACCCGCTCGGCCTCTGTTTAAAGTCTGCACATTCCTGCGGGCTCAGCCTCTTGACAAATTTAGTGTTGTCATCTCTCCACTGGTAAGAGCACACTCACTGCTGGAGATCTTCCAGTTCCACCATCCGAGTGAGTCATTATGGTTTTGGTCCCCATCGGCTGCACTAGGACCTGGCATCCATTTAAGCCTAGAAAGGGACCGCTCTATTCCTGAACTTTGCTCAGTATTTCCCACCTTGACAAAGAAGGTGCCAGAATGAACATAATGCGTGTCCTACAACTGCGACTCTCAGTGCGCGGTCGGTGCTGACTTTACCTCCTGGGCAAGCACCTACCACAGATCCCCCTTCCAGTGTGCCTGGGTTCCCACTAGTCCAGCGTCAGTTAAGTTTAACGCTTTTGAAATAAAATGTTACGCTTGGGTTCTGAAAAGACCAACGCGCGAGTTTTTAAAGAGAGAAAATGGTGAAATCTGTCCCTTCAGCCTCTATCGCATTTATTCTCTTGGGCAAAAATACCAGGTGAGTCTGAACAGCCAGGTTCTATTCTGGAAAGTTTGCCCTCTCGGTGAGGAAACCTACCTGAATGTTTTTTTCACAGTCTGTTTGCTGGTGAAGGGACAGCTCACTTTCCAGGACAAACTTCTTGCCACACTTATCACAAATCTGCATGCGCCTGTGAGTAACGTTCATGTGCTTTTCCAGGTACCAGCGAGTATTAAACACCCTGGGGCACTTCTCACAGGTCAGAGTCTCTTTCTCTTCACACTTAGCTTTCTGGACTGGTGCTTTGGGCTCCTTTGCAGCCCGCTTCTTACGCTTAGGCGGCTCTACACTCTTCCTACGGCCTCTCGTAGCTCGGGGAGTGGGGGAAGCGGCCGCCGCGGCGACCGAGGCCGCCCTCCGCGTCCTCCTCTGGGCGACGCTGGCTTTCTCCGCTGCCTTCTCCTTTTTCTTCTGCCTCTCGTTCTCGCCGTAGTCGCTGCTGTCGTCTGTGGGCTCTTCCTCACTCTCTTCCTCTTCCTCCTCACTGCTTGTCTTAAGAACAGGAGTCTCTTTGGACTGAGAAGAGACACCCTTTTCCCCTTTAGATACATTTAATGTTTGATTATTAAGGTTTACCTCCACTATGATCTGCTCCCTTTTGTAAGAGACTTCCTCCTCCTCCTCTTCGGTGTCATCAGAATTCTCCCGGTCTTCTTTAACGGCCCGCGCGTCAGACACGGCCCTTGTCTCCCTGAAATAGGGCTGTTCCTCGCTGTCGTGCAGATGCGCTTTGCTCATCTTGGTGTCCACTAACGCAGAGTAAGGACTTCCCGACTCCCTTTTGTACACTTTGGTGGACAGGTCGAGCTCCTGGCTGGCACCATGGTAAAAGGCAGACGGCACTTGACCGCGGCGGCTGTCTTCCTGTGCCATTCCTGCTGCGTGCACAGCGCAGTTCTCAGCCAGCTCCTGACAGGGGCTGGCTGTGTGGCTCATTGGTAAGTGGCCCAATCTGTTAAGCAGTTCAGACTGTAGAGAAATGAAATAGCTTTAAAACAGGGTAATTATCAAGACTCAAATCTTTTTCCATCCACAAAGAATCATCCGAACGACAAAAAAGGTACCCAGGGACCTGCGAGCAATCCTTCCAGTGCTGCAGCACCAAAGCGCAAGTCAAAAGGTTTGGTGTTACGGCGAGAGCAGAGCACTAGTGATTTTCCTTTTGAAGACAGTTGCAGGTGACTTGGAGCATCTTATCTGCAAAGAAAAACAAAGAAGAAAAAGGTCAGACACCACTACTTCCTCCGTACGGCACGCACGTACGCCATACAACAAACACAGCTTAAAACGATTAAACTCTTCATACATACAAGTATCTTTACCCTGCTTAAATGGTTCAGTGTGGGCCACTATTTTATTGTTACGTGCATTCGACAACATTTCTTTAACCTATATAACCAATCTTTATCTTAAAATGTTCGTTAATGAGTAACTGAATAAACACACAAACAAGCAGGCCCTAAAGTTCATTAGCTCTGCTAGGTTCACAGGGGCCCCCGGTGCCGCTAGGTGGTCCCTTCACCCCTCGTTACTGCTGGGACTCCGGTCACGTGGTCCGAAGTGGTTTCAAACCTGTTTGGTTCAGGCCCCTTCAATACACACGTTGTTAGAATTAGATCCTAAGTCAATTCTAAGACAGCAGGAGTCACTATCCCTTCACTAAGATATTCTCAGAGCCTAGCACAGCGCCTAGCACTTAGTAGGTGTTCGGTATATATTTGACAACTAAATGAACAGCTACTATTGCGGAGCATTCATTATCCTAGATGCTAGGAGACATACTGATATGGCAAAATATATGGTCCCTGTCCGCAAGGAGTTGGCAGTCTTATCACACGTGTCCCGCACACAGCGCACCGGGGCGGTGCTCTGGTCGGCCTTCTCTGCACTCAGACACCACTGCCCACCCCCCCACCCCCCGGGGAGAGCCCAGCGAGCAAGGTGGCGGTGGGGCGGGCGCTGTGGACCAGCAGAACAAAAGTTAACCGACACAGCTGCTGGGGACAGAGAAAATGCCCCTGGCTTTAGGTAATCTTAATCTAGGTATAGATATTACTGCAGACACTATGGTTTTCAGATTTATCAGAGTAATTTCAAAGTGGCCAAGCATTTTTGGATTTGTTCCATGCAGAGCTCACTAGATCCACCCAGTAACTGGGTGACTTTTCACATGTCAGTTGCACAGAAATCTAAATTCTAAGAAACAGTAACCATCAAGTTGATACGGTTCCAAGAAAAATAAAACCATCAATTAAAAAAAAAAGATCAGAAAGGCACCCTCTCTGCTCCGTGACATACCTCACAGGGCTGCTCGGCCAACCACCCAACCGCTGAGCCGCAGCTGCCTGGCGACGGAGGGCGGCAACCAGCGTGTGC
>CM052545.1:91296909-91313151 GCA_028533065.1 Trachops cirrhosus | reverse complement strand
GAAGGCGAATTTTTGCCGTGTTGTGGCCGACCTTGAAGGCCGAGGTGAAGCTGGCATGAAGGGCAAGACACAGCCATCGAAGGTTTTTAAAGAAAGTCTAGTATAATCAGACTTGTGCTTTAGCAGCCAAATTATATGATGGCAAACAACTGAAGGCCTATGTTTCAGTATATCTTTGAAATATACATATATGTAATAAAACAAATATACAACTAAGCAGGATAGAAGAGATTTAAAACAAGGAAGTTTAAATAGAAAAAGATCAAAGTAGGAAAATAGGATATACCGGAAATTAAGATAAAAACCAGATAAAAGCACAAATCATGTTATACTAAATCCCATATCAGTACCGACTAAGACAAAATTTAAAATATTTGAATCGTACTTCAAATAACTTTTTAAAAAGAATATGCTCCTTATGAAGGAATCACTCGATTTCCCCTAGTAATTGAACTGAATTTAAAACTCATATCTACATTAAGAGCTTAATTTTTTTCCTTAATACTTGCCTGAAATGAATGCAATCTCACCATGTCCTATCTTTTCCTTCAAAATAATCTCTTCGAATAAGAAAGCTTTCAGCATATTTACGGTGTACAATGGGCATATGACATGAACTACTCACAACGCCAAACTGCTATGTAATCTTAACAAGTGTAGTAATCATTTAGACGCCCGGATCTTGTTCTTTTATGTAAAATAAGCCATAATATTATGGCAGGACAAAGTGTAACCAAACAGGCTTAATCATGGGATAAATAACTAGCGCTCAGTTTTAACTTCATTTTTGGTACTATCAACCCTTAAATTTTACCATCTTACATCCCGGTCTGCCAACCTGAAAACTGGGAGCCAAGAAAAGCAAACTGCAGATCTGAAAAGCTTGGTAAATTCTACACTCTGATCTACAAAACGCGTACGGTGGTAGTGATGATAATCTGCATTTACACGATGCTTTGTAAGGCACGATTAGCATATATTTGCTAAATATTTATTAAGTGCCTACTGCGTGCTGGGCACTGTAGGAGCCGGAGCCAACAAGGTGTGCAAAGGTCTGACTGGGGAGATAGACTCGAGCACCAGGAATCGTGACACAGCGTGTGACGAGGACAATGACAAAAGACAGTGCAGCATGACGGCGAGTGAGGAGCGCAGACTCTGAAGCCAGCACGATGAATTAAAAATCTGGCTCTCATACCTCCCAGCCAGGTGGCCTTGGGCACATCTCTTAACCTCTCTACGCCTCACATTCTGCATCTGTAAGATGGAGATAACAACAGCATCTCCCTCATGGGACTGTTATTGGGATTAAATGAGTTATATGTAAATGTTTACAAAGTACTTTGCAACAATAAGCACTCTTACAAGTGTTTCTTAGATAAACACACTCACCTATACATATAATGTACAGCGGCAGTGCGGAAGAGGCGATGAAAGCGTCAGAGAGAGTTTCGGAAATGAGATGCAGCGGGAGCCGGGCTGAGAGCAGCAGCAGTGAGGTGGAAAGGGAGGCAGGCAAACTGCAGACAAGAACCGCTACGTGGAAAAAACGGGCACGAAACCACACGGGCTTTTGCATCTGTCAGTTAAGCGTCATTGACTTGGACTGTTGTCCCCCAGTTCCCAGCTGAGGCTCTGTTTACTGTCTCACTGTCACTGCTGGTAGGTGATAAAGCAAGGGCTGGAATTCTGGTTTTCTAATTCCCAGTCGCAGTTTACTGACTGTCTCCTATTGAGCTAAATGGTAAACAACAATTATCTTAAAAGATGCACTTAGGCCTTGAACACAAAAATACCTACACAACACTAAATAAAAATATAAAACTCCAGGCCAGTATTTAAAGGCCTAAGTTTTATCCTTCGCTGGTGGAACCCGCCCTCAGACCGATTCCCACCGATATGTTACAACTTCCAATGTGAGCCGCCTGCAGTTTCTGTTTCACAGCGACCCCTCTGACAAACTAGGGATTCAAGTTTAAATTATATTTTAGTTCAATTTCTTGCAACAAAATTGTTAAGTTTCCAATGGATGGAATCTAAATAAACTTAAACTTGGTGTGTAACGTGAAAGTTACAGATACAAAATTTACAGTGGAAAAGGTTCCCTATCTTAGCATCAGTAGGATACTTATCAACGTCCTTCACTTCCAAAGATGCTCCCAATCAACCTGGGACACGACAGAAACGCTACCAACACAGCACGCGAAAGTCAACTTGACGACAGACAAACCTCAACCGACGTGTGACATGGGCCACACTCCAGATAAACATCACAGAGTGCTCGCACATGCCTGTGTTTTCTCTCACTGAAAATATAATTAATTTAATGCAATCTCATTTAATAAAACGTAATGTCAAAAATTATTTTTAAGCAGTCCGTCTAATCCATTATCTGCAAGAAATGGAACTGAGAAATGCCCGTCACCTTCAGTTCTAGACAAAGCTTTTATAAAAATAAAATCTCACTGTCGTTTTTTAGACATGCATTGAAATGACACTGCCATTGTGTTTCCTCAATAACACGCAAGAAAAGCTAGTAGGAGAGGACAAAGGAGAGGTTCTCCTCCCAGGTACTACTTAATTACCTCCAAGCATCAACAGCCTCACATTTCCATATAAGACAATAAAACTGATGTGCATTACTCATCACACAGTTGGCTTGAGCAACCCTAACTTTCACCAGCAGTGCCCTAGGGCCAAAGAAGAAATCAAATACTAAGTAGGCTACCCTTGAGGACCTGACCATCACAATTCTGTCATCGACAGACAGGAGAGAATATAATTTCAACAAAGGAGTTATTTTTAAAAGAAGGTAAGAGCCCTGGCTGGCGGGGCTCACTGGATTGAGTGCTGGCCTATGAACTGAAAGGTCACTGGTTCGATTCCCAGTCAGGGCACGCACATGCCTGGGTTGCGGGCCAGATCCCCGGTTGGAGGCAAATAATCCATATATCTCTTGCACATTGATGTTTTTCTCCCTCTCTTTCTCACTCCCTTGCCCTCTCTCTAAAAGTGAATGAATAAAACCTTTTTGAAAAAATAAAAAATAAAAGAAGGTAAGAGTTTTATATGACTGTTACCTTTTCCATTAAAATCTGACAAAGTCCTGGCTACACAAATGCTCAAATAAAATGCAGTGCCCTCAAAAACAACCAGAAGGCGCTATCCGCAATACAGATAATCCTGGGAGACCTCAGTCTGCCCTGACCAAAGGTAGTTTCAGGGAAAGCAATTATTTTAGTGCACTAGTCCATTTTCTTTTTAAAAAAATTTTTTTAAATTTATTTTTAGAGAGAGGGAAGGGAAGGAGAAAGAGAGGAAGAGAAAGAAACATCATGTGTGGTTGCCTCTCACATGGCCTCCACTAGGGACCTGGCCTGCAACCCAGGCATGTGCCCTGACTGGGAGTCGAACCAGCGACCCTTTGGTTCACAGGGACTCAATCCACTGAGCCACTCCAGCCAAGGCAGAGAAGATTTTTCTTAAAGAAGTTATGGATTATGGAAGGCAGAGCAGAGTTCTATATAATTTAAGAATCTGGTGCGTACGTTTTTCCATAGTGAACGTGAGATAGTGAAGATGGGAGAAACGAAAAGACTGTGAAGGGAAAGTCAGCTTAAACAATAATACAGGCCACAAACCACCAAAGAGAGAATAACACTGAACTTTATCAAATCAAAAACTTTTGTGTGTCACGGGACACTATCAATAAACTAAAGAGACACCCCACAAAATGGGAAAAAAACATTTGCAAATCACAGTTATGATACGGGTCTACTATCCAGAATATATAAAGAACTCCTCCAGTTCAACAGTAAAAGACAAAAGTCCAATTTTAAAACGGGCAAAGCATTTGAATAGGCATTTCTCCAAAAGATACACAAATCGCCAATATGTACAGGAAAAAAAATGCTCAGTATCTTGTCATTAGAAAAATGCAAATCAAGACCACAGTAAGATACTACTTCATACCTAGTGATGGCTACAATCAAAAACTGGAAAACAGCAAGTGCTGGCTTGGATGTGGAGAAATTGGAAGCCTCACATATCACTGATGGGAACGTAAACCGGCACAGCCTCTTTCAAAAACAGTTTGGCAGTTCCTCAAAATGTTTACAGACAGTTACCATATGACCCAGCAATTCCACTCCCAGGTGTGTGCTCAAGAGAACTGGAAACATACGTTCAAACGAAAACTTGTGTATAAACACTCGCCGCGGCGCTACTCACAGTCACTAAAAGATGGAAACAGCCCAGATCCGCACAAACTGATGGATGCACGAGTAAAAGATGGAGCCACCCAATGGAGCGTTAGCAGCCGTAAGAAGGGACGGAGCACGGATGCGTGGTACAACACGGACGGACCATGAGAACGCTATGCTGAGTGGAAGAAGCCAGACACTAAAGGCGACGCATCACATGATTCCATTTGTACGAAACGAGCAGAACACGCAGCTCTGCGGAGACAGAAAGTGAATCCGTACTGACAGGAGCTGGGTGTAGGGAGCAGCAGGGAGTGGCTGCTAGTAGGCTCCCGGTTTCTTTCCGGGGTGATGAAAATATTTTGGAAACAGATGTTGGTGATGGATGCAGAGCCTTCTGAATATACTAAAAACTATTGAACTGCACACTTTAAAATGGAAAATTACATGGTAGATGAATTATATCTCAATAAAAATAAATAAAATGAAATAAACTATTTGGATACTAATCACCCAAAGGTGGTCAATACAAGAAAATTATCTAAAAATCGTATTTTATATAAACATGACATTACTGATCACTGGCTAGGCCACAGACTACACACCGGGCTCTAGCAGCTGTGATGCCGTGACACAGCGTGGAAAACAAGAACTCCCCCACGCTGAGAGCCGGGGGTCTGGATGGGCCCCACTTGGGGCTCCTCCGTGCTGCTGGGCGGGTGACTCTGCCTTCTGAGCCACCATCTTGCCCTCCCATACACTGAAGGGGTCCCCTTCCACCCCGACACTTACTGTGCGTGCGAGTGACTTGTTTCCGTCCTCTGGCCTCGTCCACCTGGCCGCCTGCGGCCACACAGTCATTCCCACCCTTTCAACATTAAGAACCATCATGTACGCCCTTCTCCACCCCCACCCCCCTCAGCCATGTTCCCATGGAGAATTGTTTTAAAAAACTGTAAGACTTTGCATTCAGGTCATACATTTTTACTGTTTACTAACCAAATATAAAAAATAGCCTATCGTAACTTGTTGGTTAAGCTGACCAGTTTTGCCGTCACTTCCATTTGACTTTTCAAACACGAATTTTAGCTCATGGATCTCAGGCTAGGGGAGCCCGGGTCCAAGGGGCTGTATTACCCACAGTCTGAAATAAGTAGGACACTAAGTGGGATCAAGACTGCCACCTGACTGTGCTATAGCCCACCACCCTTTCCCAGGATAGAGAAATTTAACCACATTTCACATTGCTCCTTGGATGATTCCATTCAATCCTCTGCCTTCATCAGAAAACACTTAAGGAAATCTGCCAACTGGTTTGTAAAGAAACCCACAAAGCCTCTGGTACCTGCCATATCCACTACTACCCTTGCTTTTTTATTTTTTAGATTTTATTTATTTAGAGAGAGGGATAGGGAGGGAGAAAAACATCAATGTGCAAGAGATACATCAATCAGTTGCCTCTCACACGCACCCACCAGGAACCTGGCCCACAACCCAGGCATGTGCCCTGACTGGGAATCGAACCTAGGACCTTTCAGTTCACAGGCTGGCACTCAGTCCACTGAGCCACACCAGCCAGGGCTACCTTTGCTTTTTTCACAGCCCTCTTTAAAAAAAAAAACATAAGTTGTAGGCTGAGTGAAGCAAAACCAGGTAACAATGCCAAGACCGTGTCGAAATTCAAAGCAGGAGTGCCCAACGACTCCGCAGGTGGCGAAGAGCGCAAGGGACAGACACGTCTTCTGGTGGACGCTGGCAAACCACCCAATGGCTGCTCCGCCCCTGCTGAGAACAACGGCTGAGCCCGGAAAAGCGGCTGGTTACTGGGGTCTGGGTTGTTACCCTAGCCACACCGAGTGACGGCTAATCGACCTTCGCAATGCACCTGTTGTGTCCCTGGAAGAGACAGGACTCGGCTGACCTGCCGCTGCGCAAACACAGGGGCGTATCTGCGAACACCCAGGTCGCCTGTTCTTCCTCCAGAGAAAGAAACGGACTTGTAGTTGTTTTCTGATTATAGAGGTCAAGTTTGTAGGTCGAAGGGATGCTAAGATTCTCCTGTCCAACTCCTACACTCTCCTCTTCGTCCACAAGCTTTGACCGTTCCCCACGTGCAACGGACCAAATGGTCTAATGTAAGGGAAGGGCTTACATATACCCTCGAGCATTGACTGTGTTGGTTCTAACCTTCACAAGCTTAAAATCTGTTTGAGGGGCAAGCACTACACACACACACAATTCATAACTGTCAAATAAAACAAAAGGTGTTTTTTTAAGGTGCCATATAATTACTTAAAAGGACAAGAAGGACGTGGATGTAGAGTGGATGGGCTGTGGGAGGCCCAGCGCAGAGTGTGACCGGAGCCGGCCCCTGGGGACGGGGGACCGGGAAGGCAGAGAGGACGTGAAAAGGCAGGTGAGGGAAAGGCCGAGGGAGGGCAGCTGCCACCGTGGGTGAGCACAGCACCGTGGTCAGGGGCGATGAAGACGCAGGCCTCGCCACAGGGAACTTACGGAGCGTTAATAGGTGACAAGGTTATGAAGGTAAAGAGTAGGGTCGGAAAACAGAGGCGTTTGATTGGAGAGCTGAGAAATACAGGCATCACTGAAGGTGGCCCAGAGAGGCAAGAATGGGGAAAGCAACAGAATTTACTCACTACAGGTAAGCGATAAAGAAAGAAAAGGCTCAAGATGACCTGGACAATTTAAATTCCCATTCCTATAGCTCAAGGTGGAAGAGAGAAGACACCCATTTTTCACTACTGCTAAAACAGCCTCGAATTCAGAGATAGTATCCAATTCTTCTATCTTTGCAGTGTCTACATAAGTTTTTCGCTAAATATTGTTCAATTCCTTTACAGTGGCAACCACTGCAAACAAATAAATCCAGACCATCTTCAAGACTAGACTGCACACTTGACCCTTCCTAACTCGCCTCCCTCCTCGTCCCTCCACGAACCCTGCACGCCAGCCGTAGGGCCGCTCGGTGCCCCTGAGTGTGCCTCACGACTGTCTCTGCCAGTCATCAGCGGCGCTGCCCCCCAGCCCCGATCCCCATCCCTAAAAATGGAATCTCCGCCATCTCTCCGTATTCACTTTGACAGCCACTTACTCCTTCAGAAACTCCCCAGCCCCTAGCACTTTCCTCTACTGCTCCTGCCTCTGTATTACTTCACTCCGTTCTATTTTTGTGTGAAAACGGTTTATGTGCCCCCAATCCCACGGCCAATGACTACTCTGTAAGGGGGCCCAGGACCATACTTCGGACAGTAAGATTTAAGTGGAAGTCAGCTGGGAAGGCTTCCGAGAAAGATTTCCAAACTCTTAAAAAGCGTAAGCAAGCAGTAATCGTCACCCTCTGGTGGATGTCATCTTGCCTGGACATGATGCCTGGAGCCACGTACCCATCCTGCATCCGTGACGGAAGCTGGCCAAAGGACCAAGCAGACACGCCCAAGACGGCAGAGCAGGAAGGTGGGAAGAACGTGGTCCTGATGATGTTGCTAAACCACAGACTGAGTCAATCCTAGACTGAGGCACCCTGTTACTTATAAAGATAAATTTTTCTTATTTTCAAATTATTGTGAATTGGATTTTCTGTTGTTGTCCCATGGCACCCTAATTTACACAGTTACCTCACGTGTGAGATGCAAATCAGGCATCTAAGTTGAGATGTCAAATAGTCAATTGGTTATAGAAAGACTTTAAATTTGGGGGTTGGGAAGACAGGATAAGTACAGAAAAGAAAGCTTTAGGGTACCCTAAGGGCAGGGGAGAAAGCCAAGAAAAAAGAGGGAAGATAAAATGGAAACACTAAACTGCAGCGCTAAGAGATTAAAAAAAATCTCAAGAAAGAACTATTCAACTGTATCAAATGCTGCTAAAACGCGAGGGCAGAAAAGTAGCCACTGGATTTACGGACTGAATCATTCCACAACACGAAGGCCCCTTCTCCCTCCACAAGGCTCCTCCTGCCCGGAGCAACAGCAGTCCTGAGTGAGCGTGATGGTTAACGGCTCGGGCCGGGCTGAGTTCCGGAGCCCTCACTCACTAGCTGTGAGGCCCACTCAACCAGCAGGACGTAGCAGGATGAGGACGGAGTGGCAGCCGAGGAACAGAAACTGGAGTGGGACTCAAAACAGAGAAAAGGCCTGAGTATGAATTTTTTTTAACAGATTTTATTTATTCATCTTTGGTGGGGGGAAGGAGGGAGAAAGAGGGGGAGAGAAACATCCATGTGCAAGAGAAACATCAATCAGCTGCCCCTCGCAGGCACCTGGACCAGGGACCTGGCCCACGACCTACGTATGTCCCCTGACCGGGAATTGAACTGGCAACCCTTCGGTTTGTGGGACACGGCCCAAACCACTGAGCCACACCATTCAGGGCTGATTTTCACAGATGGGAGAGACTTGCATATGTACAAATGCTGATGGGAAAAAACACTTCTTACTATAAAAGAACTCCGTTACAAGGAAGCATTTTTGGAATTATAGCAGGTTAGTCACTAAGCTTTAAAAAAACTGTATGCAGAAGAAAAGGCATGATAAAGCCACAATGTTAAGCTCCTTATCATTTCAGAACATATCAACCAAAAGAAAAGAGATACGTTTCAAAAAGCAGTAGTAAATGAAAAGTACCTAATTTTCTCTTGGTTATACTATAAAGATGATTCCCATATTAAAACACAAACTCAAAATCCTACACCACAAAAGCCCACGTACTTTAAAAGTCAAGGGTGCTGTGATATAGCTACCTAAAACCACTCGGAACAGCCTCCTGAAACACTTTCAAGTCATCAGTATGTTCTCAGATCTGAAGTATTTTTTCCCCTTTGGTCTTGCTGAAGAAATATGCTGTCTGGAGACAGAGCTTTCTGTTGTATAAACTTGTGTACAGCAACCACCTAAGAAAAATATTAAAACATTTTTATGTTCACTTCAGGAAATTCTAAAATTTAAAACCACTCCAAATTAAAATATAACCACTTCAAAGAAAAAGGGATAATTTCAAAGTCAAGACCAAAACAGCTTTTGATACCAACCACGGCACGTTGCAGAAGCAATAACCTAGTTTCATTCTGAATATTGTGTTTGCTACCCTCAAGGGATCTGCAACCTTCAGGCGAGATTTTTTCATTAAGCGCCAGATAACAGGTAAAACAAATGGGGGGGTGGTGGCTTGAGTCAATACGTCTTCATGCTCCAATGCATCTGAACTCCTCAGCTTCAGGGGAGGAAGGCACGGTCCTTATGAACACACACACAAATGCATGTTTCATATTGACAAGCATCTGCTAATTATTGCCACCTAACACTAAAACATTAACTCAAGGCTAAACTAAAGACCATGCGACAACTGAACAATCTTGGAAGGGAAAAAAACCAAACCCTCAGCATCACACAAAATCATTCTTGGCCGTTTGCTCCCTGGCACAACGATTTTCAAGAATATAACCTGAACAGGGGAAGCGGACAAAAGATGTTCAAATATACCAGTTTTTTCCACACAGAATTATTAACTGCCTTTCCCCAAATATGGATCTCTGTACTGAATGGAGAACGGCAGTGCTTCTTCCAGTAAGACAACAATCCCAAGCAACCATACTTCTGAACGGACAACCTGTTTCAAAACACTTATCTTCCCATAAACCAGAGAAGTTACTTTTAGGGTATAAAATAAGTTAATTAGCAACAATACACTGTAGACGCTTGTATTTTCTCTGCACTGGAATGTCTAAAAAATGAGCCTATGAAAAGGCACTGAGCCCAAGAGGAAGTGAACAGGCTCCTGGCTGGCAGACAGAGGAGTGATGGAGAAGATGTTTCTGTGGGGAGATGAGTTTTCTCAATGCTAAAATTTTTTTTTTTACTGAAGTTAGTGGGGTGACATTCGTTAATAAACTATGTAGGTTGCAGGTGCACAATTCTATATCATCTGAATGTTGTATTGTGTGTTCACCACCCAAAGTCAAGTCTCCTCCTATCACCATTTATTCCCCTGCACGCTCCTCTACCTCCCCCCACCCACCTTTGCCTCTGGTAATCACCATCCTGTTGTCTGTGTCTTTGAGTTTGTTTTTTGTTTAATCCCTTCACCCATTTCACCCAGCTCCCCTCCCCTCTCCCCTCTAACAGCTGTCAGTCTGTTTTCTGTATCTATGAGCCTGTTTCTATTTTGTTTATTTTGTCCATTTGATCCCACGCGTAAGTAAATCATAGGCTGCTTGCCTTTCTCTGACCGGCCTACTCCAACTAGCACAACACTACCCAGGTCCTCCCACGCTGTCACAAAAGCCAGTATTTCCTTCTTCTTTACGGCCGAGCAGCACTTCGTTGAAACGTACCACAACTTTTTTATCCACTCATTTACTGATGGGTCCCTCGGGCAGCCTCCAAATCTTGGCTTTTGTAGATAATGCTGCAATGTACATAGGGATGCATATATTCTTTCAAATCAGTGTTATGGGTTTCTTTGGATATATTCCCAGAAGTGGAATCACTGGGCCATAAGGCAGATCCATTTTTAATTTTTTGAGGAAACTCCATACTGCTTTCCACAGAGGCCGCACCAGTCTGCATTCCCACCCACAGAGCACTAGGGTTCCCTTTTCTGCACATCCTCGCCAGCACTGGCTGTTTGTTGATTCACTGATGACGGCCATTCTGACAGGTGTGAGGTGGTATCTCATTGTGATTTCAGTTTGCATCTCTCCGATGATTAGTGACACTGAGTATTTTTTCGTAAGTCTTTTGGTCATATGTATATCTTCTTTGGAGAAGTGTCTGTTCAGGTCCTTTGCCCATTTTTTAATTGGATTGTTTGTTTTTTTGGTGTTGAGTTGTGTAAGTTCTTTACAAATTTTGGATATTAACCCCTTTTCAGACCTACCGTTGGCAAATATGTTCTCCCATTCTGTGGGCTGTCTTTTCATTTTGTTGATGGTTTCCTTTGCCGCACAAAAACTTTTTAGTTCGATGTAGTCCCATTTACTTATTTTTCTTTTGTTTCCCTTGCCCAAGGAGATATATCAGAAAAAATACTGCTATGAGAAATGTCCAAGATTTTACCACCTAAGTTTTCTTCCAGTGTTTTTATGGTTTCAAGCCTTACAGTTAAGTTTTTAATCCATTTTGAGTTTATCCTTGTGTGTGGTCTAAGAAGGTGGTCTAATTTTACCTTTTTTGTATGCATTTGTCCAACTTGCCCAACAACATTTATTGAACAGGCTAGCTTTACCTCATTGTATGTTCTTGCCTTTGTCAAATATTAATTGCCCGTAAAGGGGTGGGTTTATTTCTGGGGTCTCTGTTCTGTTCCATTAATCTGTATGTTTGTTTTTATGTCCGCGCCATGCTGTTGTAATTACTTTTGCCTTGTAATTATAGCTTGGTATCAGGTAGTATGATTCCTCCAACTTTGTTCTTCTTTCTCAAGATTGCTGTGGCTATTCAGGGTCTCCTGTGATTCCACACAAATTTGGGATGTTTGTTCTAGTTCTGTGAAATACATCTTTGGTATCTTGACAGGAACTGCAATGAACCTACAGATTGCTTTGGATATTATGGACATTTTAATGATGTTAATTCTTCCTACCCATAAACATAGTATATGCTCCCACTTATTTTCATCTTCAATTTTTTTACTCAATGTCTTATAATTTCCAAGTACAGGTCTTTTACATCCTTGGTTAAATTTACTTGAAAGTATTTTTTATGCAATTGTAAATGGGACTGTTTTCTTAGTTTCCCTTTCTGACAGATCATTAGTGGTGTATAAAAATGCAACTGATTTCTGGGTATTTATTTTGTATTCTGCTAGTCTACTGAATTCATTCATCAGTTCTAGGTTTTATGTGGAATCTTTTTTTTAAAAGATTTTATTTATTTTTAGAGAGAGGGAAAGGGAAGGAGAAAGAGAGGGAGAGAAATACCAATGTGTGGTTGTTTCACCCGCACCCCCCTACTGAGGACCTGGTCTGCAACCCAGGCATGTGCCCTGACTGGGAATCGAACTGGCGACCCTTTGGTTCACAGGCCGGCACTCAGTCCCTGAGTCATACCAGGCAGGGCTTGGTGGAATCTTTAGGGTTTGCAAATAATGACAGTTTTACTTCTCTTCCTTTCCAATTTGGAAGCTTTTTTACAATGGTTTTCTTTTCTTTTGTGATTTAATCTTTATTATATATTTTTCCATTACCACTGAGTCCCCTTATACTCCCTCCCCTCAGCTACAATGCCTTTCTTACTCTAAAGAAAACCACAGCTCTTTACAACAAGTACACTCTAAACAGATGCAATCAGTCAAAAACCTGAATATTAGTTCGTTCACTTGTTTTTTGGTTTTTGCTGTTTTGTTTTATAAATAACTTCGGTCAAGACGGAATCCGGTGAGTGGCCAAGAAAACCAAGACAACTGCCCAACCTGGTCTCCTCGCTGGCAGCCTGGGGACATGTGACTAAGTCTCAGTCTCTTCATCTATTTGCGGTGAAGAAAAGATTTTAATTTGTACTGTGGGTTTTTACGGTGATACCAGAGCCAAAGAGCTGCCACACTTTTTCTTCACCACTTTGGCAAAATCTAAGAAATGTGGCTAGGGAAACCAAAGATGGTTTTGATCACAGAAATGCGGTTCAAGTAATCCCTCCTTCCCGTCCCTGGGGGTGGGGCGCATTCACCTAAGGATCACAAAGTTCCTATCGCATACATATTGGTCTCTTTCATACAGGGAGGAAACTAAGGCCCACTGGCTGAAAAGTAAGTTACAAGGACTCGGGGAGACCAAAAGCTAGTTGAATATGTAACTGCAGTTCTCTTTTCTCCCTTAAAATAAAATCCAACCGGAAGACAGGTGACTTTGCAGGGTGAGGGTAGTGCAGGTGAGGGTTTGCAGTAAGGAGGCTATCTAGATTTTCTAATGTGCTTACAATGAACATGGATTATTTCTGTAGCAAACAAAACCACTAATCCTAAACTTAAAAAATAAAGCAATCCATCAAACCCATCCAGACTCAATGTATAAGATCATTTAGATGCAAGGGTGGATGAAAGGAAGTTTTTTAAAAGCACAAATATAATGTAACTAGGCATGAAAAACACAAAATCTACACCAAGCCTTAAAATATCATGAGACTTTTAGTAACAGTCAACAAATTTATTGAGCACCTACTATGTGTGAAGTGCCACAGACATAACTGTGAACATGACAGGTAAAATCCCTGGCCTCAGGGACTTACAATACTGCCAATTAGTTTTTAAATAGGGTGCCCACATGTCCTACTTTGGGCAAAGTCATGGTTTTTACCCATTTTCCCCAGAGTAACTAACAACGCCCCTCTCACACTCTCCCAGTCCAGACAATAAATTAGATACAGGGTCCGGCACAAATAATGCCCCCTTTTTTATCACAAAATCAAAGCGTGCAATTCTGTAACAGTATCACACTCAAGCACACCATAGGACACCTTAGGTGAAATGCTCAAACTGCCGCCCACCTCACGCAGGACTTTCACGTGCCCCGCCCACCTAACGCGGGACATTCGCGTGCCCCGCCCACCCCACGCGGGACATTCGCGTGCCCCGCCCACCCCACGCGGGGCATTCGTGTGCCCCGCCCACCTCACGTGGGACATTCGTGTGCCCCGCCCACCTCACGCGGGACATTCGCATGCCTCGCCCACCACGCTCAGCAGTGTTCTGGCCGCGCTCAGGCCGGACCCTGCAGTCACCCGTCTGTGCAAGAACCTGCAGTTCCTGCGGGGGCTGCGTGCTTGTAGAGCACTCGTCATTGCGAGGTTTCATCTTTTTAAACTCGGTTTACTCATTTTTAATGCACATTAAACTTTCTTAAATTGTAAAAAACAACTTATTTTAGACATTCATCTCATTTTGATATATATCGGTTATACCATGGAATCGAACATTTGCTTTCATCAAGAGAAAATCAAAATCTGATTTTACCACATAAAATGTACAAAAATAAATCAAATGAATAGAAAAAAAAAATCTTTAAAGACTATATGCTTGTTGAGAATGCATGATTCTTTTAAAACTACTACCTCAACGTTCTGGCCTACGTCTAGCTCAGCACTGAGAACACACTGGGGTTTCCAGCCGTCCCCGCTAAGGGGACACAGGGCTGGAAGCGTGTGAGGTGGGTCTGGAACTCGGTGTCACACTAGGGAGCAAGGGCACCAGCGAAGATAACCAGGGTTGTGTCAGAAAGGCTCAGGAGCCAGACCGATAAGCCCCTACTGGACAACGATCGGGCAACTGTGCATGCACAGGACTGGCGACAGCCGTGGGTTAAAACACATCATACGTGCTCACACCCACCGGTCACCTTTCCAGGACGCTACAAGGACCAACTCATTCTTCTGAAAACTTGTTAAGTGAAGGGCAAGAATCAAGCATTGAGTCTGCCATTCCAATTAGATCTGTACCTTACAGAAACTAAATACCTGTTGAGGGGAAGTTCTTTTTATAGAAGTATTCCAGCTAATAACTGAAGAAAAAAAATACAGCATTAGACATCATTTTGCAACCCCAATGAATGAACAGATACAGGCAAAGATGGCTGATACCAGTATCAAAGGGGGAACAGTCAGCACTGCCTCCTGGTAGAATTATATGCTGCTACCTATTAAACAGTCTTGTCTAACACCCACAAGAAAAACTACACCCTAATCTGTTCAAGTCTGTTGGTCTAAAAATGAACTTACAGGAAGTAAAAGGAATTGAGGAACATGTTAAATGAAATTGCATGGACGCCATCAGCAAAATCCAGACGACGGGAAACTATACAACAAATTGTCTGGATTCTTCAACAAAAACGGCACAGAGAAAAACAGAGAGAGAGAGAGAGAAGAAAAGAGAACTCACGGATTTAAAGACATACTGACCAACCACTCTTCTTTAGACCCTAATTTGACATTCTAGCCTGTGTCTGAATGTTGGAAAAGCAAACTGAAAAAACAATCTCAAGTCGCCTGGGAAGTATACGCACTGACTAAATACTCAGTGATGCCCACGAAGTGTTTCAGTGTAATAACGGTAGTGTGCTTGTTTTTTTTTTTTAAAGACTTCTTATAATAATATATGATGCCTAGAATTGCTTCGAAGCAAGCGGAGGGAGGGCAGTGTAGGGAGGGTGGGTACAAATGTGACAGGGTTGGCCCTTATCTTAACAAGTGTTGGAGCTGGGAGATGGGTATATTAGGTTCACCATACTTTTCTCTTTATTTTTTTTATATTTGAGAATCTCTATAACATAAAAAGGTTTTTTCCAAATTATTAGTATATGCTTTGAAAGACCAAAAGTAATGTAATTTAGGAACATATAGAACATTATACCTTGACAATGGAGAAGTATTTTCTACCAACTACAATTAAATCTACATTAACCCTTTCTCTCCCACATTATGACTACATTTAATTTCTCTTTATACAACTTAAATTTCCTATTTCTAAAAACTATAAGCAATATGGTATATTTCTGATTTAATAAAACTTTAACTTTGAATATGTTCACACATAGTGATAAAAAGGTATAAAAAAATTAAACAGAAGTAAAACAAGTTGCCTAGTAAGACCATCAGTCCGTCAAGATTAGAACCCAATTTTCCAGAGAGTAGCCACCACTGCGTCCCAGACACTAACTGTCACTGAATTTTTCACAGACAGAACAATAAGACTGAACCCAAACCGCCTTTGTCTTCACGTGGAACTTACTATGCAGCTCTAGCTACAGGGAAGGTTTTAAATCCATTCCCTCAAAAGCACAGCCAGTGTTTTACAGGAGCTGGTACTGAAGCTGCTTTGCAGGTGCTCTCCGGGTGCCATCCTCGCACTATCCACCACGTTCTGCCACCTCCGTATGTGCGGGTCCAGCTAAGAGACTGCTGTCCAAAGTACACGCATGTCCATAGAGGGGCTTAAGGGTGGGCAGAAGATTGTTTTAGGTGGTTTCCTAAATGTGCTGTACTACTACGAGGTGGCCAGGATTCTCTTTATATTCAGTCGGTGTTATGGTAGCATTACC
>CM052545.1:91252009-91296409 GCA_028533065.1 Trachops cirrhosus | reverse complement strand
GAGAAGCAATTTGTCTCACACTGATCAAATAAGAAATTAAGAACAAGTACTGGAATCTGTAATTTTTAAAAAAGCGATCTCTTATGACAAAAAATGGCAAAATATTTGCTATTAAACTTTCCTACAGTAAGTTTACAGTAAAGTCTACTGAACTTTACTATAAGTTTTACTTTACTGTAAGTTTTAGTAAAATTTACTGAAGTTCCGCTATAAACTTTAACCCTCAAAGGCTAGGAAAAAGTTCCATTATAAAGACATCAGACATCAGCCAGACCACAGGCTGTCAGCACTGACTGCTACATCAACTACATACTTTCAGCATACAGGTGACACGCACCATCCCAGTGTTCTCATGTACGGCTCCAAAGAACAAACTGCAGTTACAAATCAAATTATCTTCTGTGGCTTCTCTATATGATTATGTATAGTGCTAGAGTTTGTCCTTTAGCTGAGATCAGTCGATAGATTTTTTTTTACACAAGAAAACACAAATCTGTCCTCTTGCCAAGGATCCTTCCATATCAATGCTTTTGGGACCTGAAAGAGAACTTACAACATATTCAATATTCTCTATTATATGAGAGAGAAAGAAAAACAGGAGGCTTAGGAAAGCTAAATGGCTCTTCCAAGGTCAACAGTGAGGTCAACGGCAGAGCTGAGCCTACCTCCCAGATTCTGGTCATAAGGCTCAAAATGAATTATTCCTATTTACCTATCAGAATGGCTTAAATAAAAAACATTGACAACACCAAGTGCTGACACCTGGAACTTTCATGTTTTGGGTGGGAATGCGATAGCGCACGCTCATCCTGGAAAACAGCCCGGCAGTTTTTTACAAAGTGAAACGTACCCGCCACACGGCCCAGCAGTTCCATGCTTAGGTATTCCCTCTAGAGAAAAGAACACTCGAATTCTCCCCAAACCCTGCTCATAAATGTTTACAGTGCCTCTGTTCATAATTACCAAAATCTGCAAATAATCCAAATGTCCTTCCACTGGTAATGGATAGTAATTTGTGGTACAGCCACACAATGGAGTATTACTTGGCAATAAAAAAGGAACAAGCTTCTGATACACACAAAAACTTAAGATGAATCTCAAAGAGGTTAGTCTCAAAAGATTACATACTGCATGATGCCATGTACAGAACAGTCTCCAAAAGACAAAACTACAGCGATGGACAAGGGCTGCCCGAGTTGGAGGGTGGGGAGAGTGGGAATGCAAAGGGACTGCAGGAGGGGTGCTTTCGAAGGATGGAACCGCTCTGTATCCTGACTGTGGGGGGAGGGACATGAATCTGCACACGTACTGATATTTACAGACATGCGTGCACACAAAAATGTCAAGTTCACTGTACATTAATTTAAAAATGAAAACGACCTACTCAGTCTCTGGTTCCTAAAGCCAGAAATAATTATGAACTTTAAATTGTCTTTTTAAAAGATTTTACTTATTTATTTTTTAGAGAGAGGGGAAGGGAGGGAAAAAGGGAGAGAATCATGGATGTGAGAGAGAAACACCAATCAGTTGCCTCTCAGACGCGCCCCGACCAGGGACCCAACCTGCACCCAGGCATGTGCCCCGACTGGAATCGAACTGGCGAACTTTCGCCTTATGGGGCAGCACCCAACTGACTGCACCACACCAGTTGGGGCAATCCTGTTTTTTGAAATAAATTCTTCCATTAGCAAAATAAAATTATTTAATGGTTTTTTTTTCCTTACAAAATCTCAAGCCAAGAAAAGTACACGTTGAGCTTGGCAACTTACATAACCTTAGTTTGTTTCAATTTCTCTTGCAGTTATAATATATACCTCAAAGGGTTATATGAGGCTTAAATGGTAAAGGTTTGTTCAATAAATAAGTAAAAATATAGAAATATACACAGAATATACTAACTTTGGGTACAGAAATGAAAGGCAACTCCAATGAAGTAACTTCTACACTCTGCCCTGGAGAACCAGGTTCTGATGATTGCTTTTCTGAGGAGTCGTCCCTGCAACACAGTCCAAGCCCACAGTCTGGTTTAATTTTAATTTTTATTTGTTTATTTGTAGAGAGGGGAAGGGAGGGAGAAGGAGAGAGAGAGAAACATCAATGTGTGGTTGCCTCTCATGTGGTCCCCACTGGGGACCTGGCCCCCAACCCAGGCATGTGCCCTGACTGGGACTCGAACCTGCGATGCTTTGGTTTGCAGCCCATGTTCAATCCACTGAGCCACGCCAGCCAGGGCCCAAAGTCTGGTTTTGACAAATAAACAAACATTCACTACTACGTTATTGCTGTATTTTTATTCTGTAACCACGCTACACAAGTAAATTATTCTTTACACCAGACTCTGTAATAAAAGACATTACACTAGAGGTTTAATATATATATAAAATCTATATATTAACCCTCTCAGTTCTGCCTAACCTAAGGAATAAACAGGTAGACATTGTGTGTGTGCCTGTAAGTATTAAACAAAAGTAGGCGTGCTACCTCTTAGACTAAGACCATAACTTAAATGCTAGGCAAAATGAGGGTTCAATCGTAACTCTTCCAGAGTTTCAGTTCTTCAAGAATTATCCCTCTAGCACTGGCTGGTGTAGCTCAGTGGATTGGGCGCTGACCTACAAATCAAAAGGTTGCTGGTTCAATTCCCAGTCACCGTACATGCCTGGGTTGCAGGCCAGGTCCTCAGTTGGGGGCATGTGAGAGGCAGCCAACTGATGTTGCTCTCCCTCTCTTTCTTACTCCCTTCCCCTCTCTCAAAAACTAAGTAAATAAAAAAATTTTTAAAAAGAATTACCCCTCTATATGGAGTAAGGTCGTAAGTATGATTTTCTTTCTGCTACATTTCTTAGCTTTCTACTTCAAACTCATACTTCTAAGCACCGATTTTAATTTTATCACTCCTGTCTACCCCCATTTAATCTAGTAACAATTTGCTCAGCATCTATTTCAAGAAAATACTTTTTGTTAAGCACTATATGGGCCAGTGATTTTCAAGCTCCCTATCCCAATTTAAAAAAATGAAATAGGATAATAATTTTTTAAAGACTGCCACACAGACAGTAAGGGTGAGCACTGTTTCATGAGACTTCTGTTCAGATGTGGGTGGGGTGCGAATGGGAGCAGATACATGTGGACACTCATGTGGTGCTTTTTACTGTGGAAGACGGTCGGAGTTTAAGAAATGGCACTATACGGAAATAAACAACAGTTCTAGATTTACAGCAGTCCGGGCCGACAACGGCTGGCATTTGTGGACATGTCTTTTTTTTTTTTAATTGTTGTTCAAGTACAGTTGCCTTCATTTTCCTGCCACCACTTTCCCCCATCCCACCCACCCCCACCTCCCACCCTCAATCCTTCCCCTTTGGCTTTGTCCATGGGTCCTTTATACATGTTCCTTGACGACCCTTCCCCTCTTGCCCTGTTATCCTCGTCCCCACTCCCCTCTGGTTACTGTTGATTTGTTCTTAATTTCAGTGTCTCTGGTTCTATTTTGCTTGCTTGTTTGTTTTGTTGATTAGGTCCTACTTATAGGTGAGATCATATGGTATTTGTCTTTCACCGCTTAACATAATGCTCTCCAGTTCCATCCACGCTGTCACAAAGGTTGCAGCTCCTTCTTTCTTTTTGCTGCGTAGAATTCCATTGTGTAAATGTGCCATGGTTTTTTGATCCGCTCATTTACTGATGGGCACCTAGGCTGCTTCCAGCACTTGGCTATTGTAAATAACACTGCTAAGAACATTGGGGTGCACAGGTTCTTTTGAATTGGTGATTCAGGATTCTTAGGTTATAATCCCAGGAGTGGAATTGCCAGGTCAAAAGGCAGTTCCATTTTTAGTTTTCCGAGGGAATTCCATGCTGTTTTCCACAGTGGCTGCTCTGGTCTGCATACCCACCGACAGTGCACTAGAGTCCCCTTTTCTCCACATCCTTACCAGAACTTGTTGTTTGTTGATTTGTTTACGATGGTCATTCTACCTGGTGTGAGGTGGTATCTCACTGTGGTTTTAATTTGCATCTCTCTGATGGCTAGTGATGCTGAGCATCCTTTCATATGTCTCTGGGCCCTCTGTATATCCTCCTTGGAGAAGCGTCTGTTCAGGTCCTTGGCCCATTTTTTAATTGGATTGTCTGACTTCCTGGAGTGGAGCCATGTGAGTTCTTTATATATTTTGGAGATCAAACCCTATATTTTCCCATACGGTTGGTTCCCTTTTCATTTCGCTGAAGTTCCATTTGTTTATTCTTTCCTTTATGTCCCTTGCTCTAGGGTACATGCCGGTAAAAATTGTGGACAGGTCTTTGAGCGCTCAGTGTACCACCTGGCCTTAGAGACATAAGTCATCTTTAGAGAAAGAAAAAACCTAACTTTCAGTTTGAAGTGACGAAAAGCTTGAGGAGAAACTAGAAGCCAAAGCAATCTTTTGGACTTAGTGATAATACCCTACCAGTTAGAGTAGATGCAGAAGTGTATATATTCTTTACTACAACATGACGAGAAGAAATTACCATTTGAAATTAGATCATTTTTCTATTATATATGTATTTTCCAAATGTAAGTTAAACATTTTCTCACTTAGCAATATTAAAATTTTTAGGTTACCATACTATATAAACTTTAAAAATATTTTGTCAGTCTTAAAAGTAAACATGTATCTGCTTTTGAAAAACTTTACCGCCAGATGTCTTTGCTATGTTATACGTGAAGACTCCTTGTTTTCTCTTTGTGAATAACCTTTTAGATAACAGCTTTATTCCAAGATAATCTGGCTTTACCCATTAGAAAACTATAAATAGCTCATTAAGAAAAAGATGATTGTCCACTAAAACTTACACTAAAATCAGTCTTCATATTTAATATCCTATTATTATTTAGAAAATTACCTGGCTTATTTCTTCTCCAGAGAGTTTCATGTACTAAACCTAAAAAGTGCTGAAATCGCTACCTGCCCAGTAGCATCCGTTTAGGGACCAGCCGCTGTACAGAAGGGTCTCCCAACCTCAGCACGGCTGGCATGTTGGACCAGGTAATTCTCTGCTGTGAGGGCTGCCCTGTGCACTGCAGGCCATTCACCAGCACGCCTGGCCTCTACCCGCGAGGTGCCCGCAGCACCCACCCGGCCCTGCCTGTGACAACCCAAGATGTGTCCAGACATTGCCGAATGTCCCCTGGAGGCAAAACTGCGCTTGGTGGAGAACCACTGTTTTACAGGTTTCTACTTTAATTATTTCCATGTTTGGAGAAAAAATGACCAGATGCAGTTTTTAATAGCAATGATGATGCCCCAGGAGCTATTAAAGTGCATGGGTACAGGCCCTGGCCTGTGTGGCTTCCTTGGTTGGAGCGTTATCCCGTACACCAAAAGGCTGTGGGTTCAATCCCTCATTAGGGCACAAATCTGGGTTGGGGGTTCGATCCCCAGTCAGGGTGCGCACAGGAGGCAACCAATTGATGTTTCTCTCTCTCTCTCTCAAAGCGATGAAAAAATGTCCTCAGGTGAGGATAAATAAATAAATAAATAAAGTGCATGGGCACCAAATTTCTAAATATCAAAAAGAAGGTCAACTATATTTAACTTTTTCATGTTGCTATTTATTTTAAACCTTGGGTTTCCAAAGAGTTTAAATATTCAGCAGTCACAAGAATTCCATTAAGTAAAATATATTTTTAATAATTAGCAATTCGGGAAGAATTGTGACTTCAATATTATGAAATGAGACAGTAAAATAAATTGAGTTCCAAAACAAATTTTCAAGAGTTGTAATAATTTTTAAGACATCTTCCATCGTATTTAACTCCTCTTTATTTAAGGATAAAAGAACACATTTTTCTCTTAGGTTGGCTTGGGAACTCTCTTGACATCATGAAAACACAAGCCAGGTCTCTGAGAATGTAAGAAGGGAATGTTTTGAAATTATTTTGCCCCACTCGGCACCTTAATATTTAATTTAAAATAGGACATTACAGTTTTCCTATGGATCAATTGGGTGACATTTTTAAAATAAAAATAATTTAACAGGTATTCAGTCACATGGATTCAGAGTCTGAACTGCAGAAGAACACACAGTGCAGAGAGCAGCACCCCTCACACTGGCCCAACCAGGAACAATCCGAATGGCCGTCAACAGTAGGATGAGCAAATGCATTATAAGATATGCATATAATGGACTACTGTATGAAATAAACTATCGTTATGTACAACATGGGAAACTTTTATAAACATAATTTGCGCTAAGGAAGGCACACACAAATGACTGGTACACACTGTGTTCCACGTGCATGAAACTCAACGGAACAGCAGAAGTAATCTCTGACGGCGGAACTCAGAACAGTGGCAGCCTCCAGGACTGGCAGTCACTGGGAGAGGACAGGAGAGGCTTCTGGAGCGCTAATCTATCTCTTGTTCTAGAAATAATCTGTGTAATCTGATTACAGAGAAAAGATTCCATGATTTTTCTGTTGTACCTACAATTTCCCTACTTTTCTACGTTGTCAACTTTAATTAAAATTTTACTTAAAAGAAGTAATACAGCAGAGCATGTCCCTCCACCCAAATTCCCTCAGTTATCCAGCTCACTCCCCCAACTGACAACTAATACTAGTTTATTAGAAAATGGGTTATTGGTTTCCTAGAGTTATTTTATGATATGTAAGAAAACCCACAAATATAATCACTCTCCCACCCAAACTTTTATACAAATAGTAACACGTTCTACCTACTGTCATATGCCTTGTTATTTTCATTAACAATATAGCTTTGAGATTTTCCACAGCAATATATAAAGAGTTTCCTAAACTCTGGCTAGTGTGGCTCAGTTGGCTGCAGCATCGTAAGTTAAATCAAAGGGTCAAAGGTTCAATTCCCAGTCAGGGCACATGCCTAGGTTTCCGGGGTTCGGTCCGGTTGGGGTGAAAATAGGTCAATGTTTTCTCTCTCACTCTGATGTTTCTTTCTCTCGCTCTCTCCCTCCCTTCCCCTCTTTCTATAAATCAATGAGCATGATCCTCAGGTGAGGATTAAAAAAAGAAAGTTTCATTCTTTTTGCAGCTAAATAAATACTCTATTTTATGAGTATACCCTAATTTATTTAACCATACTGATGGCCATTTATGTTTTTTCCAAAGTTTTGCTGAGTTAATTTAAATTACTTTGTATGTGAAGAGTGGGAGGAAGGGAGGAAGGGAGAGGAAGGAAGGGTGGGAGGGAGGGAGGGAGGGAGGGAGGAAATTGTGGGGCTCATTACAAGAAGGACTTTCAAACTCCAGCCCTAATACAGGAAAAGTCCCTGAGCATCTGGGTCACAGTCATAAGAGGAATTGAAGAAAAAATACAGATTTATCCATATAATTGTGAACACCAACACACTCCTTGCCACCCCTCAAAAAACAGATACACTTTACCATGTGTTTCAATGTCCACAGGCCAGTGATATTACTTTAGATATATTAAAATAATACATTCAGAAGGGTGAAAACAATTCGTAAGGGTCTAGGTATAAGTCTCATTTTGTAAATCACACAGTGTAATTAAGAATTTATAACCCAACGAGTCCCCAAAGCTGAACCAAACTTCAAAGCTGGAAAGTATAAATGTGTTAAAGACTGTATTTTTCACTAGCATCAAAGGTAAAAAGGAATCACCCAGCACTGTACAACTTTGTGAAATCCAGGTTAGAGCCATAACCCTCTGATGCCACATGCATAGTGGAGACTCGAAAACATCCTACTACAGAGTCGTTCTTTGCGTCATTTCCATTTCTGTTCTCTTCCAACATCCCTTCTCGCCACACACTGACTGGTTTATCAAGAAACTGACCAAAGCATCTAGCCCTCTACTAGGCCATTTTACTCTAGTAAACCAGAAAAAAATAACAGTTAAAAACACAGCACCCCTCCTCCCAAGAAAAAGTTTACATAAAAAATGTATTATAGTTGAGAAAAAAATATATCTGTTCGCCCAGTCTGGGCTCACCTAACACAAGTGCTATTATTATTAAACGTTCTGGCCAAGACTAAATTTTTCCAAGTGTTCTGCAAAATCTAAGGTGAGCGAGGCTAAGATCATTATTTGCCAGTCCTTTATCAGCAATCCAATACTAGTGACTGATTCCACTGATGGGCAAGCCCCTAGAAGCTGCTCAATAATAAATGAAAATAAGGATTAGCAGATTCCCTTGAGGAAAATCACTGATGTGTCTAATTTATCTGAAAAGTCTCCAGGTAACTCTTGTGGGCTCACGGATTTGTCACAATAATATTCTGCAAAAATAACAGAATAATTTATTTCTATAGAACCCAAGAAATCCCATTTGTAAAAGCTCTATGCACCGAACCAAACTCTAAACATGCCCTTGAATCTACTTTTCTAAGTAATCAATCTCTTAACTGTTTTTAAAAAATGATGTCATAACTTACCATAAAAACTGCCTTTTTATCTAAAAACAAGGCTAGGAACGATGCACACAATCTGTAGGAAAAGGCCAAAAGTGGAGAGTCGATAAAATTTGATAGGTAAAGGGACCTTGCTTTTCTTTCCTTCTCCCAACAAAGCAAAAATGCCTAAGATGCTCAAACCTATAGCTAGCACTAATAACAGTTTATAATCAAAACCTCAGAAGAGCAGTAGGAATTCTTTAGGAGAAAGTGTTCACAAGTGTTTGTGAAAATCAAAGATAACTGCTATGTAAACAAGCGGATGAACTAAAATAAGCATCTGATGCCTTCACTGATTCTACCAAGCACTTGACGGCTTGCATTAACCATGAAAATTTGCACAAGGCTTCACACGTGATTCGACTCTGGACACAGAACTCATTGAGATACATTAATGTCCTAAAACACCCCTTTTACCATATAAGCTCTGAAACAAGCACAGCCGGTGGGTAACACTATAGAATCTGGAGCCAAGTTTTAACGTCTCCACTGAGTTCAGTCCGTCATAGAGCAACAAATCAAAGTTCCAATAAGCACCCTGCA
Source organism: Trachops cirrhosus (assembly GCA_028533065.1). Lineage (NCBI taxonomy): Eukaryota > Metazoa > Chordata > Mammalia > Chiroptera > Phyllostomidae > Trachops > Trachops cirrhosus. Next base: position 91,287,432 of record CM052545.1, on the reverse strand, counting down.
CCTGCGAGGCTTAGGTATGCTCGCTCCAAGATAAATATTTGCAAATTTTTCATCCCAAATCTGCACAAATGAAAGTATGCAGAGTACAGCACCAGACTTCTAAATCTTAAGAGCCAAAATGACCTGGAGTGACGCTCCGCATCAGCAAGCCCGACCATCTACTGATTCCTGAATACTCCCTCAACGCGGGTGCCAGCGACTGCACGACAAGTCTGTGCCTGTGCATACTGTCTCTCTCTCATCCTGCTAACAAACTCCACTCTGCGGAGGGGGACACTAGGACCAGAGAGGTCAGGGTGACTTGCCCAAGGCCATAGTGCCAGTAGATGGTGGAGCTGGGATTCAAACCCAGCTCTGCCTGGCTCAAAGAAGCATTGCCCTGCTCCTCCTTGAGCTCAAGTCATAACGACAACACCAGTTCACCTCTATCCCAGTCAGTTCAAGTGCTGACGGAAGCAATGACAAGCAGATGAGAAAATTATCATACCTGAAACCGTGGCACCGGACCCAGCAAGGAAACGCCGTCACCTCCTTTAGGATAACGAGTTCTAAAGGCTATGGTTCCAAATACAAGATAATCCACAGGGGTTTTTTTCTTGTTGCTGTTGTTACATTGTTGGCTGTCTCTCCACTGACTTTTTAGAACAAGGGAAATGAAACTTGAGAGTATGTTCACATTTTTGGTCAAATTATCTAAAACCCTTTTAGAAAAGGGCTTTTTAATTCACTCTTACAGCTGACTTCTCCCATAGCCTTCAGACACGAAAAACACAATCACATCAGTAGCATTACTAATCGACTTTTTTTCTGCAGACTTGAAAAGTATTCTCTTACCACACTACAAGATTACTTCCCATACCTAGAGCAGAAATGAAAACGCTCTGGGTGTCATGAATCAGAGCTCCAGGCCACGGCTGCAGAAAAGTAGGTGCTGTTTCCCCTAAGTAGGAGCTGCTGGTCCGAAACCTCCTAAGGGAAGGGTGTTTGAGGAAGAGTGCTGAAGAAACTAAAGCAAGCTGTTTGTATTAATGAGCGAGCTGCTGGCACCACTGCTCCGTGCGTGTTTCGCTGCTATGCAATTGTTTTCCAGCTTCCAAGCCCTGAATCTGGCAGAGAGAAGAATGCTGTTCTCACAGCCATACGTGTTATGCGATCAGCTGCTCTGCGGTGTGTGGGTGTTTAACTGGGTAAGTGACTGGTTAGAAGAGGTTCTGCCATATTAAAAACCAAGGAAGCACCCTGTCCCGAGATTTTAACGATCTGTCACTATACTATGCTGACAAAGAAAAGTGACATATTTGCAACTCTGAAATGGTTTGCGTTCGGGATAGGCAAATAATTCCTGACAGTAAAACTTGACGCATGACATGAACAAAAACTAAAACCTGTAATATAAGCCACTTCAAGCATGTTTATTAGGTAATAAAAATGCAGTATTTGCAATCTCAGCATGCTTTCAAACTTCTTAGGGCACACTGCATAATTATTAGAATAAATGCTACTCTTCAGGTATGTGGAACAGGTTCTATGCAAGATTCCAAGGCTCCGTTTCCTTCCAAAAAGCTGTTAATATCATGAATTCCTTAGCCTCTCAGGACCCCCAAAATGCAAAAAATATTAAGGCCTCAAAGGATTTTTAAAAGATTTTATTTATTTTTAGAGGCAGTGGGGAGGGAGAAAGAGAGGAAGGGAAACTTCGATTGGTTGCCTCTCATCCTCGCCCAACCACACCTCGACCAGGGTCGGAACCTGCCACCCAGGCATGTGCCGGGACCAGGAGTCCAACCAGCTACCTTTTGCTTTGCATGACGACGCTCAACCCAATGAATCACACCAGTCAGGGTGAAAAGGATTCTTTAAGTAAAAAATATTGTCAAAATTGTAAGCTACTGGAGAGCTGGAGACTGGGCTTTTTTAATGTCATTGCCCATCACAACACTATCACAAAGCTGGAATAAATGTCTTTTGATTGAAATATGATCAAAATGCAGAGTCTCGGTGCAAAGTGTTTTAAACAAGAGTAGTGACAGTTGTTCCTTGCTTATTGACAGAATGGTGCAAAATGTTCATCCCGAGTTCTACATTTTAAACATGGAGGTTGAACTCCCTAAGTATAACTAAAATCTTTCCATTAAAACAAAATTTTAAAATGGACGATTCTGATGGCAATGTCACCCTGAATAAAGGTATAAAATCATATTTAATAAAGTTGAAAATATCTTCATGGAGCAGGTGCTCTACTATAGGAATGATAAAGTCTTCTCTGAAAAGATTAGATCAACCTCAGCCAACATATAAAGATTCTGGATTGGCACCATAAAACAGACCACTCACTTTGCTGGTGAGATCTGATACCTTTAGATTATAGTGCAAAGAACGTACATTATCAATTGATCAAATTTAGACAAATTATTTTGACTCCAGTCTTAACTTTTCTGAAATAAGACAGAAATGATGCCCTACAAATACCTAACTCACTGTAATAAAATTACAAAACACAAGGAAGGACACACATGAGTATATAATCAGCTTTGTTGCTTATTGCTCAGGACCAAAGTAATGCCAACCCTTAAGGAAAACAAACACGCAAAAACAAACAAAAAAAACCCTACAACACTCAAGTTCCTTTCACTTTTGCATAATATAGATCTTAACCTGAGGTCCCAGGATTAGCTTCAAGACGACTGTAATTACATACAAACTTATGTGTCTACTTCACTAAGAGGGTCCCAAAGGCTTCAATGATCCCAAAGAAAGGTTAAGGACTGAGTAAGGAGACATTTCCAGCTTCACTAAAACTCAGCAGTAAACATTTTAAACAAAATTATACTAAAAGCAATCTAGCTGAAAACACGTGCACAGTCCTGACACAACCAACCAAGCTGCCCGCCCGCTCTGAGGATCACAGTGCAGCTCACCACTCTCAAATCAGCTTTACATGGGAACAGCACCTGCACTCAGTGCACACACACACACACACACACACACACACACCCGCGCGCGCGCGCACCAGCCACAGCAGCCCTTCATTCCCTAAGCATACACATGTTGTCAACAAAGCAGGCGCTAGTTACCATTCCCAGAACAATACTGGCCTGGTCATCTCTGGGGAAAAAAATACACATTCTTCGCAAAATAGTACCTTATTTATTTACTGTGCCCTGACAGTAGATGTTGAACATTACAACAAAATAAAAGAAATTCCCATACACCACATGTATCTAATTAACTGGGAAAAGCATCACTCAGGTATCACTGAGGGTCTACAGGAGATGTATATAAGAGAAACACCTATAATAATGATCCTTGAGCATGGGGACAATCAAAGCAGACTCACGCAGAGACATGGTTGTGGAAATCACCCTTCTCCAAAGGCAAAAGCACATTCCTTTGATTGGCACAAGCCACTCCTGACAATGGATCGCGATGACAGTGGCTGCTCAGCAATCAGGAAGAGAGAGAGAGAGTGTGTGTGTGTGTGTGTGTTGTGGGGGAGGGATGTACTAGATGTGATCAAAGACTAGTCCTCTTCAAAAAAGAGTATATGGGATCTTAAATTGTCAAGGCAGACTTGGAGGGTGAGGCAGGGGCATTTATCATTTCTACAGGAGACATCCTTCGACAATGAACGTGTTATGTGCCCATGTAACAGGGGTGTTACTACCTTCACTGTCTCCCATCTAAGAATCTTTAGTAAAGCCTGATTGGAGGGGAGGAAGAGGTGGGGGATGAAGAAAGGTCTGCGTTACCCTCTGGGGTGAGTGTTGTGCGGCTGTATACTATATGCATTTTATCGCGGGCGGCACAATACTCCCCGGGGGTTGGAGATTTGGGCGCAACCGCAGGGCGGAGGAGGCAGTGGGTGCAAGCCACCAGCTGCTGGGCAGTAGAATGTTCGCAGGAGGACTGGTGCAAACCTCCCCTTGGCCCGCTAACCAATGCACACCCAGACTCCCCTCAGGCCTCGGGGCCAGCAGACTCCAAAACTGCAGCCCAGCCTAGGTCCGGGAGGGAAGGAGCGAAGGGGCAGAAGCAGGCGCCCCCGGCCCGAGCGCGGAGCCAGAAGAGCGTAGCTCCCCGGGCCTCCCAGCAGGATGGGGGCTGCTCCGGCCTAGTGCACGCAGCTGCCTCCGCGAAGGGTTAACCCAGCGCCCAGAATCCCGGCCGGCCAGGCGGGCGGCTGCAAGGGGCTAAACCGCGACTGTGGTGTGTGCGTGGGGGGTTGGGGCCCCTACTCACCCGGGCCGGCTACCTCCGCCTCCGCCGCCCCGACCGCCGCCTCGGCGGTCCATCCTGCGGCGGGGGGCCTGTAGCCGCGGTGCTCGAGTAACAACCGCCGGCCGGGCCGGCCCCTCCCCCCCGCCCAACGTCGGTACTTAGGGCCGCCCCGCAGACCCGGCCTCGGCCGCCGCCGCCGCCGCCGCAGCGCTACGTGGCCGCCGCTCCGACGTCTCGCGACTCCCTTCCGAGCGCGCGAGGGCGAGCGGGGCCGGCGGGGCGGGCGGCGCGCGAGGAGGGAGGGGAGGGGGTGTGCGCGTGTGGATGTGTGTGCGGAGAGGGGGGCAGGGAGGAAGGGAGAGCGGCGGCGAGCGCGCGCGCGCCCGCGGCCCCTTCCCTCGCCGGCCCCCCCCTCCCTACAGGGATCCCGACACCTCCCTCCGCCCGCCCCCCTGGCATCCCGGCCACTGGGCGCGGCGGGCGCATGCGCAGCCCCTGGGGCTGGCTCCGGTGCACCTTTTCTCTATCCTGCCACATTGTGAGCGCTCCACCGCCCAGATAACCGCCGACTCCCGCTCCACCCCCGCCCTCCCCCACTCCGCCCACTCCGCCCACTCCGCCCACTCCAGAGCGTACAGGTAAAGGCGTGGACTGCGCGTGCGCACCGCTCTCCCAGGGTCTGGGGGCGTGGTTGCTGAAAGGAAGCCAAAATGTCGAGTGGGAGGGAGCTTTGGGCAAGGGGTGTGGGACTCCACGAAACAGGGGGCGGGTGAGGGTTAGGCAAAGGTGAAGTGAAGTAAGGGGGGCCAAAGTAGAAAAGTGGGCCCAAGTGAGATTTAGAAGTAAAAGAGCCTTTAGTTCATGAAATAGAGTAAAAAAAATCTTGACTGTGGCCTCCTTGTTATAGGGGGGCTGTGCGAGTGACAGGACTTTAAAGGAGGCAAAATATAAGCAGTGAGGCCATTGGCCAGATGAATGAGACAGCTAATAAAAACTGGAAGAATCTGGAGATAACCAGAGTGGTCTGAAAAACAATTTGAGAGCCGCGCTTGCTCGGTGGCCAGGAATAGGGAAGGGGTTGTGTTCGTTTGAGATAGAGCTGCAGCAAGAAAGGAAGCCTCCGTTGTAAGTATTACAGCTTTATGACTAATTAGTTATTAATCACTAATATAATTAATGGTACTCTGAGCTAACGAGGTAGCGTTTATCCAAGTTCAGAGCCAAGAGAGGGTGGCCATAACTGAAAGCGTTTGGAGTACAGAGAGTGGAAATGAAGGAGGCAAGGGTAGACAAGACCCAAGACAGCAACTTGAAGGATCTGGACGACTTTTTCTCGCCATAATCCACACTTCCTTGATGTTTCCCAAAGTTTATCCTAATTGCAACTCCTTATCCTCCTTCCATTACTAAAAGCACACTTAACTAATGTTCTTGCACTAAGGCTGACCTCTCTACACGTTTTTAATACAGATGCAGCCACTTCTCCCCAAAATAGCACTCCCTACCAAAAAAAGAATTATTGTAGGATGTAAAAATGACCTGAGTCTGGGGCAAGATTAGGGAAGAGATTGAAACATTATAAATAAAGGGATTCAAGTTTCCTTCCAAAAACAGATGCTTGGTTTTTATTACATTTGGACTCCAGACTCCAGGGATGGTGATTTGGCAACTTTGGGTCATGTTCTTCAATAGTGGATAAACACTAAAAAATATCATGTTTCAGCAGGTAGAGAAAATCTTCAAGTGGAACAGGAAGACATAAGCTTGAGTAGTAAAAGGAAAGACTTAGATCCAATGCGAGAAAGAACTTGGCAACTGTGGGGGCTGGTGAGCCCAGAACATCTGACTGAGATGTCTAGCTTTGCTTCGGGGACACTTGATCCCTCCCCCACAGGGCTATCCTGCTTGGAAGAGAGGAGGGACGCAGAGTGACAGCGAAAGAAGCAAGGTGACCTTCCAGTTTCTGTCACCGGCCAACCGTCTGAAGGGCTCCTAGTAATTAGCACAGTAATATTATTACCTTCTGTTTGAGGAGTGCTTTATGGTTCTTTTCAGGGAGGGTAGGTTCATTATCTCATCAGATCTTCCAGCAACCCTGTGAGGCAGGCAGGACAGGTATTATTCCCAACGAAGAAAGTTCAGGCCAAGGAATGTTTAATAGCTCAGCCAAAGTCACCCAGCCCAGTAAACAATGGAGTCAGAACAAGACCCAGTTTGTGCCTTCCAGTGCGCTGTTCTCTCAGAGGGTTTGACAGGCCCACTGAAGAACTGTTACCCATTCCCGCAGAGTAAGAACAGGTAGCCTTGGCATTCAGTGGAGGGTGATTGTAATAATCAGTTCTACAGCCCCATCTCCGTCATTCATTTTCTTCCCTTCTTTCCCTGTATCTGAAACCTTGGTGACTGGTACTTTGGAAGGCCTTGGGCTTCAGAGCTAGTAAGGAAATCCGGAAATCCCAGCTCCTCTGCACTCTCTGTCTCTCTCTCTTTTTGTAAATTGTGGTGTGAATATAGGTTGAGCTCCTATTTTTTTTAATCCTCACTGGAGGATATGCTTATGGATTTTAGAGAGAGAGTCTGACAGGAGAGACACACACACACATCAGTTGCCTCCCATGTGCACCCTAACTGGGGATGGAACCCACAACGTAAGTATGTGTCCCAACCGGGGATCGAACTTGCAAGCTTTTGGTGTACGGAACAATGCTCTAACCAACTGAGCCACGCGGCCAGGGCCCTCTGCTCTCTCTTAACTCCTCTGCTTGACAAACCTAGCAAATGAAAGGGGCTGCCGACCAGTTGTCATCACTCAACATGTCAAAGGAAGAGGGCATCTGCTCTTAGTCAGACTACTAATTCCAGTGCCCCCCTTCTTCAGCTGCTGGCACTGCCGCTTAGCAGTCATGGCAGACAACATTTACACCCCACCTGGCATTGTTGCAAGATCAGGCATCTGTCCTCCTGGTTTCCTGGCCTTGGGTAGAGTTCTCCACTAACATCCTCATGAAGGCAGTGGCCAGAAACTAGAAGAACCCATTTTTTAAAATTAACAGTATTAGTAAAACATTCTGTACACTGACAGTTCTGAAAACCTTCAAAGATTTCATTTAAACAGCAGCAGACCGACCTCTCTGCTTTCTGTAAGGTGAGCTGGATGGCTTGGTACAAGCTCCCTGTTCACTGCATTTCTTTGCTCACCAAGTTTCCAGGGATGTAACCCTAGTCGGTGACAGTTCTTACCCCCTGCACGTCTCTAGGGGCCGTGGCCGTGGCATCCTGCCCATGCATTAACCAGTGTAGCCCTGTCCAACCCCGCCAGACTTGGAGCCAGAACCCTGGTCCCGGTCCCCCGGCTCTCATACTTCAGCGTTGTGCCCTTTGGTCAATCACTTCACCTTTTAAGCTTTGTAAAAAGAGGGGATTATGCGGCTCTTAGAGCCTTCCAGATTGGATACCTAGGATTCTACTCTAGAAAGCTGACCGTGTTCATTAATACCTTGTAATTCCATTCCTTTCCTGAGAATTACTACTCAATTCTCATCTCTGAGCCCTTCTTACGGACAACTGCCCCTTTTACAAAATGGATAAAGCTGTCCTGGACTCTGTTTTTTACTCACTTTTTCTCATTCCTCTAAATGACCGTGTTTAGAGACAGCTCAGAAAGCTGGACTCTTGGCTTTTCTGTCATGGGGCTTGGATGCATACGTGCACTCGTGCGTGATATGTGTGCATCTTAGAGGGTATGGGCCATGGGCGTCTGCGCTCTGTGCCCCTCACCCCCCCACACACACCCCCACTTGAATTCTAGTGCAAAGTTAAAATCAACACCAGGATGCCCTAGAAGGAAAAAAGCGGGTGCATTAAGAGGCCAGCTATGCGGCTGCAGCCGTTTCACCTTGGGGATAGACATAGGGGAGGCTGCTGGGACAGCCGGTGTCACTTGGGTCTCACACTTGGTGTTAGCTGTAGCACGACCTGGGCCGGTCACGTGGCTCACAGCTCCCTACAGTTATGGTCCGTGTACATCAGCTTCTCTGTTTGAAGCATCTCAGAGTTCAGATTTTAATTATTCTAATATCCTTATCATCAAAATGCATGCTGTAATTTTTTAAAAACCACATTTATGTGACAGTTTCTACAGCTCTTTCTTCCACATCACCCCATTTAGTCCTTCCCTCAACACTAGGAAGCAGGAAGGGCGGAAAAGGTTGCCCCCACTATTTATTTTTAACACAAAGTGACAATGAGGTCTGGATTTTAAGGGTCACATGGCCAGAACTAAAACCTGGATCTCCAGGGTCCAAGTCCAGGGCTTCTCTGTGACACTGTACTGCAGCCCTTTGCGGGACGCCATACAAAGCAAAGTGCACAGATGCAGTCTCTGCTCTCTGAAAGTTTGGACTCCAATGGACCACCATGATTTTAGCAAATGTAAAAGCGATTCCTAGTCAACGCACGCCAATAAATAAATGAGTTAAATAGATGAGGAAATCCATGTTTACCTGGCCTACAAATGTTTTCTAATTCCACTTGGGCAGAGAGGACAATGTTAATGAGGCTCATGTTTGAGGCCAGTCCCATCTCTGCCTGCTTGCTTTGCACACAGAAACATATTTGTAGCTGCGCTGCATGCCCTCTCTCCTCTTCATCTTCAACATTCTATCAGCTGTCCTGAAGCATCTGTCAAGTGTCACGTGAGGTGGGAATCAAAGGCCATTAAGAAAAGTCTTCAACCATTTTCCTAATTCAAGCCACTGCAAAAGCATCCGTTAACCCTGCGTATACCATCTCTACTGATGGATAAAAGATTAACTCGGTCCCCATCCTATTGTTACAGGGCCTGAGATTCATCTTTATCCATATAAGATGCCTGGTTAGGACAGTGGAAAAATGGGTTTTGAAATTTGAGGAACGTCAGGACTAGCAAAGGGAGGCCACCCCAGCACCTGTGGCAGCTTAACTTCCTGCATATCTAAGCAAAGGCATAGGAACGCTGGGGTTAAGGGGAGTGGGCTGCCGAGGGCCAGGACCCAGCAGGTGAACAGCCTCCTATCTCTAAGTGGAAGGTTGCAGCCTGATTCCTCACCTGGAGGATTCCGCCTCAGGGTCTATCTGCAGCAGAGTGCTCTAAGGCAGTCAGGTGAATTGTGTCTGACTCTTTAAAGAGGCTCACAGGTTCTTTTAGGCAGCACGCTTAATTGTTGTTTGTAATTGATGTGACATATGCCCCAGAGGCATGTACTGAGGTCCAATTGAAAAGATGGTTTTGTAAAAATTGGAATTAATTAATTAAAGAAGGCAGTTGCACGGGGCTGTGAGTTAGTGCCAAACTTCGTAACCCTAAGCCAGCCAACCCACCCAACCGGCCTCACCACCTAAGGAACAATCCTCAAGTTCTCACGGAGGTGGGATGGGAGACCTGGGATGCAGTACAGGGAGTGGGGACTGAAAGGGAAAAGGGCGGGGTCCACAGAACCCTCTCTTAGCTTTCATGACCCCCAAAAGGCTTGGCTCTTACGAACTGTTTGGGCACTGAAAGACATGTGTTGGGGGCCTAGGAAACTGCAGAAACGGGAAGGCAGAGGAAAGGAGGTGAGTGAGATTGTGGGGGAGGGGCAGCAAAGGGAGGAGGAAGGTGCAGAGCTGGGGTCTGTAATCCCAGGCAGAACTAGCAGCAAGAGTAAAGAATGACAGAGCCTCTGGGGAGAAGCCGAGAAGATTCAGGGGTGGAGAGGACCCTGTGGGAGGAGCTCAGAGGAAGTGGCACACGGTGTGGGGGCGGCAACACGGTGCCTGGGGCTCTGGCATTCAGAGAAGGTATTAATTAAACCCTGACCTGAGGTCGTTAACAGAGCTGTGGCAGCTTTTCATGGGAGTTGGGTTAAGAACAACAACAACAACAATAACAATTAACGATAATGAGACCTTATCTGCAGTTAAGTTGTTCTAGAGCTATGTAGGCATTAAGTCATTAACTCCCCTGGCCCCCGAGGGCCACGTTTTTCTAGAAGCCACGGAAGTCCAAGAGGACACAGGCAACCCTCGAGCAGCTCCGCCTGCTGCCCTGGGCCGGGCAGTTTAGTTCCCTTACAGTGATAAAGTCCAGGGTTCCTTTAGGGGCGTCCAAACTTTTGGCGTCTCTGTGCCACACTGGAAGAAGAGTTGTCTTGGGCCACACATTAAATACACTGCGACACGCAATCACAGAAAAATCTCATAGTGTTTTAAGTAAATGTAGGATTTTGTGTTGGGCTGCACTCACAGCCAGCCTGGGCCACACGCAGCCCATGGGCCGCAGGTCGGACACCCCTGCTTAGGGCTTCATAAACTGTGAAAATCTTTTGCATTTAGAGTGTTTGAAATGGTGCTTAAAAGGGGTAAATTCAGAAATGTGGAAACCGGCCACCTCAAGGCATCTAAAGAACTTGATGTGAACACTCGAGTCCTACCTGAGAGCACCACACTGAACAGTATATTGCATCAAAGACGGCCCGGAGATGACCTTGAGCTGACCTGGAAGTGACCCTCTTCCCAGAGCTCTAACCGGAAGGCGTGAGCCTGGGCCTGCAAACCAGGTCGATCGAAGGGCTTCGGGTATCTCTCTACCTTCCATACACCAAGGAGGGAAATGTAGGGGGAGGGCTCCAGGGAAGTACAAAGAGGAGGATCATTCTAGAATCGGGGAGTCAGATGGGATGGAGCCTGGAAACCAAAGTCTTTTTTAATCCTGACCTGAGCACATGCTTAATGGTTTTAGAGGGAAAGGATGGTAGAGAGGGAGAGAAACATCGATGCAGGAGCAAAACATTGATCAGAAAGATTGATCCGTTGCCTCCCACATGTACCCTGACCAGACACCAAACCCACAACCCAGGCAGGTGCCCTGACTGGGGCTCAAACCTGCAGCCTTTTGGTTTATGGGGCAGTGCTCCGACCAGCCGAGCCACACCAGCCAGGCAGGAGTCTTGAGCGAACCTTAGTGCCAATAGTTACTAGCCTTGCAGATTTCAACTGTTCTTTCATCTGTGTTTCCTGTAACAGTGGTTACTACAAATTTTACACATTCAGTCCAAAATCACACTGTCGTTTGCATCCCAAAGATGATGAAAATCTTCATCATTATCCTAGTCAAGCTCAAAGACAGCAAATAGAGCATCATGCATTGTATAGCACCTTTTTTTAAAAAAAAAAAATTCAATATACTTAAACAGATGGGTACCCTGGTGGTCCTTAAGTCATGGAGTAGCAGGGATGACGTCCCCGTTAATGAAGGGCACGGGTGAGATCCAGAGCAGGAGCTGAGCTTGTCCAAATTTTAGAGCTGGGCAGCAGAAAAATCCGTGTCACAGCTGAAGAGCCATCACCACTCATGACAGCGAAATAAGAGGGACCCGCCCTCCTTTTTGTGACCCTCGTCACCTCTCTAGAACCATAGCCTTCCTTCCTTCCCTGTGTTACTACCACACAAAGAAAGTTACCTGTAAGAAGGGACTGGAATTTTCAGGTCTTGAATGCCAGTCTGCCTCATAGATTACATCAGGGAAGACACAGTAAAGTTCATATGGCAAAGCTGGGGCGTGGCATGTTCTGGTTAATCACACAATCTGGTTAACGAAGTAGTACTAAACATATAACATTTGAGACATCCTAAAGCTACTTGTTTGAAATTCCAATTTAACTGGATGCCCTGTATATTATCTGGCAACACCATTTGCAAGTAAACCACCAGGAGATTCCTTGGGAGTTCCTGACATAAAGATGCAATAGGAAAGGAAGAAGTACTTTGATGGCTTCAAGTTCATTGGTGCTGGGAAATGGGGATAGAGAAGGCGGCCGACGGTGTGTTAGGGAAGCAAGAGACCCAGACCCAGGTGCCACCACCTCTGGTAAACACACTCGTCATCACACTGGATGCACGGGTAAGGTGTCACTGAGTCTTTCCCGGCTCCCTGTCAAACGACACCGTTGTTTCAGAGATCTCGGGGAAGAAAGCTGAAGACAGAACGTCGGCTACTCTTTATCCAACACCCCGAGAGAATCCTGCCACGACATGGGAGCAGATGGGGGCAGGTCTATCCCTTATTTCTGTAGGCCAACAGAGAGGAGGGAGGCGAGTGCTTCACTGAGCAATGTGGGCCATTCAGAGGGGTGCATGTTTCCTCTGCGCCAGAGAACCCTCTGGCACGGGGCACCTGGTCGGGTCGTGCGGAAGATCGTTCGGAGACTGACTGGTCCTCTGAGAAGCTAGGTTCTGCTTTGCGTGCCATCGGCTGTGAATGTCTTTTTCCCGACCAGGTCACTGTTCTTGTCAGGCACCAGGCACCAGGATGTTCCCAACTGATTGAGTGCTTTTGCTGTCCTAAGTATTCACCTCTATTGTCTCACGAGGTCCTTTACAACTATGCTTTGAAGTAGATATTCCCCTTTTACAGGGGAGAAAACCAAGGCAGAGAAAACGGAAGTAGGAAAAGATGCAAGGTCACATAACCATCCCATGGCAGACTCAGGATTGAACTCAGGTAGTGAGGCTCCTAGACCTGCTCTTTCCACCACAAGCTATACCACCTAGCACTCCAATTCTGTCCCCGCACTCTCCTGGGCAGAAATCTGAGGGGCTCCTGTGGCAGGCAGAGTAATGGGCACCTCGAAGACATCCATATCCTAATCCCTGGAACCTGTGGCTACGTTACTCTACATGGCAAAAGGGACTTTGCAGATGGTATTGAGGATCTTGACATTCAGACCCTGTCCTGGATCATGTGATGGGTCCTGTGTGATCACAGAGGCCCTCAGAAGAAGGAGGCAGAAACATTAGCAGAGACCAGAATGACACGGTTGCTGGCCTTGACTCGGGGAGAGGCACAGGAGCCAAGGAACGCGGGCAGCCTCCGGAAACCCGAACGGGCAGAGAGGTGCCCCTCCCCTAGAGCCTCTGGAAAGAACGCCACCGGCTAACTCCTTGATTACGGCTCGGTGAAACTTCTGACCTCCAGAACTGCAGGAAAATAAATCTGTGTTGTTTTAAGCCACTGAATTTGTGGCAATTTGTAATAGCAGCATTGGGAAACTAAATCCCCATTGCCTGGAGGGAAATCTGGACCTCTTTGCAAGGCATTCAGGGGCCTTGTGCTCTCTGCCTAACTGCCCCTCCCCCCAGGCATCCTCAGCAGGTCACGCCCTCGCTCATTTCCACGCCTTTGCACGGTGCTGTTCGCTCCACCTGAACACCCTCTCCTCACTTGTTTGTCTGGCAAAAATCCTCATCCTTTTTACATCTCAGCTCAAACAATACCTCCTCTGTGAAGCCTTTCCTGCTTTCTCCCAAGGAACTTAGGGCTCCTTTCCCGGGCCTCTGCTTCATCTCATTTGCACTCCTGTTAAAGGAGCTCCGTATTTTAAGGACCCATCTGTTTCCTCCCTGAACTATAAGCCATTTGCAGGCACAGAACCTCTCTTTAGACCTTTGGTCTCAGCAGTACGTGGTCCCTGGCACACCAAACAAAGCCCCGCCGAGACTAGAGCTCTTATTCTGACGGCCAGTGTGCCTTCCACCGCTGACGCGGGCCCTCCAGCCCATTTTCCATCCATAACAAGCATTGGGGGAGCCTTGCCTCACCTTCCCTTCCCTTCCCTTTGCTAGTGAGGGATGATGACAGAGGAAATCAGACATGGAAGCGTCTCAAGTCCAAAAAAGAAAAAGGCGCTAATTAAAGTTCTGTGATATTCCAGTTGTGCCCATAAGTATATAATCTTTCCTCTCCAAGTCTCAGTTTTTCAACTGGGAATATATTTCACGTGCTTCACGAAGACAGGAGCCATGTCGCTTCCTCACGTCCCATTGTTGCCCTGCGTCCACACTGCTCTTCAGGGTGAATTCTTTGGTGTTGTTGATGAAGAGCTTGGGGGAGGTTTTTCCACATTCTCCAGACACATGGTTTTTCTCTAATGTGCACACCGGTGTCGGGAGCATCTTGACGAAAGGTTCCCGCACAGTCACTGCGCTTGCGTAATCGAATTCCATGATACTGAGTCAGAGGTGCCTTCCACGCTCCCAGCTCACCCCGAGGGCTCTCCCACGGACACCTGAGATTCAGGGTACTTTCCCGTAGGAATTATCTGATGCTGTACAAGAAGGTTACTTACTCCACCCAAATAAAGGCTTGTTCACGTTTATTACACTTCTGAATGTTTTTTTTTTCCTGTGTGAATTCTCTGATGTTTAATGAGAAGTGAAAGGCCAATAAAGGTCTCTGTAAAGGCCTATTATGTACTCAGCCCTGTGTTCAGTGTGCAGAGGGATCCCAAAACACAGGAATGGCCTCTACCCTCTGGAAGTTTGCAACCTGGTTGAGGAGACAAGATGCATGCGCATGAAACCACTGGGGAACACGGGGCACTGTGTAGCCACACCAAGCCACAGAGTTTAATGGAATTAAGAGAGAGGAGGGTTCAATCAGAGATTGACTAGATGGGAAGGGGCTCATGCAAGATGTTAGACTTTAGCTCAACTTGAACGGATGGTAGAACTGAGCTTGGAAGAGAAAAGAGAAAGATGTTCAGGAGGTGGCTTTACAGCGGGGACAAAGACATCTTTCTGTAGAGACTCACTGTTTTAGATTCTGGAGCTGGGGCCAGGGGGAGGGAGGGAGGAAGGAAGGAAGGAAGGAAGGAAGAAAGGAGGTCGGAGGGAGAAAGAGAAAAAAAGAGAGAGAAACTCTTTCTGTCTGATGTAGTGATTTCCCTCTTGACAGAGGCAACTCCCACAAATGTAGGGCAGCAGCCTTTGAGAATTGTATTCCTCTAATGCCATTCTCATTTTAGAGCTCAAGCCACTTTCACTTTCACCGGGCACAGCTAGAAAGGGACACTTTAACCGCCCCAAGACCCCCACCCCAGCATTCTTGGGAGCCATGTTAGTCCCACAACCACGAATCCCCCCGCCCCGCCCTGCCCAGGAGGCTGCGTTCCAGCACGTTGGAGCTCGCCTCCCCTCTCCTGCGTCACAGTCTCGCAAAAATTGCCTTACGGGATGTTGACATTTAGAGAGAATGAGGGCATCAGATCCAAAGGCCTTTTCTTACTTCGGTTTTATAGAAGTCTTTCCAGAACATTCAGAGGAGGTTATAATCGATCATTTTTCTGCAGAGGGCGGTGGGCAAGCCAGAGGGTGAAATTTGCAGCGTCTCGTCTTGTTCAGACGGTTGGAAGAGCTTTCTACCAATTCTAGTGGTTGAACACTGACTCAACATCCCACAACGGTGTGAGGTGTTAGAGCCTTCATTCGTGGACAAGTTTCAAAAGGACACACGGCAGACGAGGCACCTGTCGTGGGCAGTGCCGTCGGAGAACAGAGAAGTGGATGTCATGCCCAACATGGTGGCTGCCTCTGGCGAGGTTGCAAGACCTGTTATTTCCAGCCCAGTGACACGGTGAAGTGCCCTTCCTCAGTATCTTGCCCAAAGGGTTTGTTTGTGTGTAGAATTCTTTGGCTCTTGAGGCCGTGCCTGCTTCCTGTGTCACTTCCCTAGGAGACTGAATTTGAGAAGGGAGGGGCCTCATCCAGGGAGAACAGATGGGGGCTGGTGCCTTTTGGGTGGACATCCTGTTGGAACATTCTCCGTTCCTCCCTGGCAAGGCGCTCTTTGCTCCGTGAAGAGTGCAGATGGGAAGTGAAAGAGATCTACGCGGCTTTAGTGGAAGTGCCCAGACTCTCAGACACCCTGGAGGGGCGTCCAGCCTGACCACGCCCCCCATTCTAGTTTTGTGATTAGTATCTGCCCTGCCTGGAGCAGGGTACGGGGTGTCTGTTCTAGTCACCCTCAGAGCGGGCTCAGTACCTGCCACAGCACCTGATACACAAGCAGCTGTTCATTAAACATTCGTCGAATAAATCAACTATAAATGCAGAAGTGATCCTCTTAAAAGAGCTCTTCACTCTTGTTCAGATGTAGAATTACATTATAAACGTTGGTACGCTGGGGAGGGGAAGGGACATCTTTGGGTAGAATAGTAAGAGCTAGAAACGCAGCGGGAAGGCCCTGGAAGATAGCCCAAGAGTTCAAACGCTATCTGATAAGCAACAGGGAGCCACAGCAGGTTCTTCGGGTCACCAATAAGAGACGGCAGCCCTGGCCGGTGTGGCTCAGTGGACTGAGCACTGGCCTGCAAAACAAAGGGTCACTGGTTCGATTCCCAGTCAGGGCACGTGCCTGGGTTGTGGGCCAAGTTTCCAGTCGGGGGCACGAGAGAGGCAACCACACGTTGATGTTTCTCTCCCTCTCCTTCTCCCTCCCTTCTCCTCTGTCTAAAAATAAATAAATAAGATCTCTCTCTTTTCCTCTTTTCTTTTCTTTCTTCCTTTTTTTTTTTTTTTAAGAGAAGGCAAACAAGCAGAGGCCTTACAGGCTGTCCTGGATTCAGAAGATGGTGGGGTCGCTGAAGAACAGTGTGTTCTGGAGCGGCCCGATCACAGGAGTAAGCCCGAGAGATGACTGCGGGGGCTGAAGGCTGTGTTTCAGCCAGGGGGACTTCAAGAAAGCAGCAAGAATTCTAGTGTGTGTTGTTTCTGTGTGAATTCAGAGAGCTGGTGATGGGAACAGAGGCAGGGGACAGTACATGTCCAGAGAGGAAGAAGGTGCCTCAGGATTCTGGAGGTATACTGCGTGGAGCAAAGGTGAAGCAAAAAAAGGAAAGTCTGTTTTTTTCCTGAGAGCAGAGGCCAGGCCTTAGGCATCTTACCCACAGCTCCAAGCAGAGTGTCTTGCACATAGTAGCTGCTTAATAAACGCTTGATAAATGGATGCTTGGCGGGCTCTGGGAGCTACTGAGGATGTGAGAGCTTACAGAGGCCCCTGAAGTTCTGTTTACTGCTTTGTCTGCTCCAACTTCCTCAGCTTACTCTTCTGTGTCTTCCCACCTCTGCTCCCTGCCAAAGACGTTCCCAAAGATTGCTGCTGTCTAGGTGGACAGCCAGAGTGCGGAAGGTGACTCCAGCACCTGCTGGCTGGGTCTCAGCCTGCAGCCTGTCAGGCCAACTCCCTCCTTTCTCCTTGGGGTTCCCACTGCCAGACAGGACCCATGCGTTTTGTGGGGTTCCACTGAGCCCCCGACCCAGCCGTCAGGTTGTCGTTCACCTTTCCTTCTGGTCTTTCTCTCTTTGATCTCGTCTCGGCAGGCAGAGACATGTCACCGCCGGGAGCCTGGTGTTAGCAATTGTGCGCGCGCGCGCACACACACACACACACACACACACACACACACACACACACCCCTTTCCCTGTCTCTGGACCATTGTCTAGCCCTCTGTTCCTGGGCCTGGCCCATCTTTACAAGACCCGGGCTCCTTCTCTCCGGGGATGCTGAGTGTGGCCTCTGAGGCAAGAAAGCGGGCATTCTGCATGTCCGCAACATCGGCCTCCCTCAGGGGCTTGTGGGAGATCCGCCCAGAAGGCAGGACCCTCCAGAGAGACATGAACCCGGGAGCCTGACCTCATGGTGCCCACAGCGGCTGGCAAGGAGGGACCAGCTATGCCACCCTGTCCCCAAGCCACTTCTCTCTTCTAGAATCCACACCTTCCCTGGCTCCCCTCCAGGCCGACAAGATCTGCCCCAGTTGGGGGAGGATAAGCATGGCCTTGCAAATAGGGGGTGGCAGGAGAGGGAGAGGGTTCTCTCTTACAGGCCCTTGCTCAGTTTCCCCCTTGAGAAATTCTGCCCATGCTTCCAGGGTTAGGAAGTTGCTCAGCGCTGGAAAGTTCCCTGAGCAAACTGGGGGAGAAACCCAGTCAGGCAGTGTTCCCTGGCAGCCAGGAGCCGTCGCCCCACCCCGCCCCGCCCCAGGAGGCCTTGCTGGTTGGGACGCTGGGCCAGCAAGGCAGGGTCCTGCAGGATGAAAGCTCAGCGAAGCCAGAGCAGCAGTAATGATAATCATCAGCCTCGGCGTCTTAACCGTCCGGGAATGCAAGGCCCCACGCCCTGCGCGCCTCACACCCCAGGACACGGCGAGGGCTCCTCTCCCTTCCTTTTATTGCTGCGATCCCACACTCTGCCATTCCCAGCCCAACCCATTTGGGCTTCCAAGAACTGCAGTCCATCCGCCACCCAGGTTCCCTGGGAAGATGCAGCTCAACAAGGCCCAGGCCAGCAGGAGGATGGGACGCCCAGCAACCTGCCGACTCGGGCCCCAGACTTTCCCAAGGAAACAGGCTGCCCGCCCCTGGCCTGGAGCGCTTTCCCACAGACCCACGTCTGTGTGGCCAGCACGAGGTCCAGGAGCTTTGCCTGTGCCAGTACAAATCAGACTTCAGGTCCTGGCTGGGCCACAGACTAACTCATCGTAGCGCCCTGAGCGAATTTTGTTTGTAACAGCTTCGGTTCCCTGCCTCGCCTGCCCCACACTTTCCAGGGCTCCCCGTCACTCACTGCAGATTCACTCCGGACCTCAGAGTCCAGCCTGTGGCTGTTGAAAATCTGTTTCTAACCTCGCTTTCTGGCCCCACTCTTCTCCTTCGCCTTCCAGATGCCAGCTGGAAGGGCCTGCTCCCCGGTGGCCATACATGTCCCCTCCCGTGCTTTTCCACTCCGGGCTTCAGTCCTCCTCCTGGAACGCCATTCCCTGCACCTCCACCTGGCCACACTCTCCCAGCCTTGAGGCTTAGGCCAGAGGTCATCACCTCCTGACCCTCATCCCACTTTGGAACGTTGGCTTCTTCGCCCAGACCTCTCAAGCCCCTGTGCCCACCCCGCACGGTGGTTCTGTGCTTATCTCAACTGGCCCACGCGTCGCCCGCGTGCTGTGAGTCACATTCATCTCCGTGGGCCCACGGTGCCTAGAACAGCACCTTGCACACAGGGCACGTGCTCAGTAAATAAGTGTTGGACCTAAACTGCAGCAAACAAGCATCCCCATCCTAGTAACTTCTCCACACAAATGTGCTTTGAAAAAGTAAAACTAATTATTTTAATGTCAAATGTTATGTGTGCATGTTCTCCCCAGCTCCCTCTGTGGCGAGCGAAAGGAGTGAAGTCTCCGGGGAAGGTGTCAGCCCCACGGCGCTGTTTCCTGGGCTGACGTGTGGAATACTCTCCTCCAACCCCCACTGATCCCGTCTGGTCCTGAGCTCTGTCTAGCAGAGGCGGGCTCTGTCCTCCTCAGAGAACGGCAGTCCCGCCCTTTGGGGGCTTCAGAGTGTGAAAGTCCCAGCAGCCTCCATGTCCCATGGGACTCATACCCCTGGGTTCCTGCGGGAGAAGAGATGAATGGTTGGATGTATGGAGAAACCTCTCCCTTGGTTCCGTACAGGAACCCCTTGGAGCAGCGTTCGCCACTGCTGCCTAACAGTGTTTTTAATAATAGTAACAATAACTTCGGCAACGCCGTGTATTTACTTAATACGTTTCTCCAGGGAGCCCAGCTCGTCACTTCCTCATTTCCAGGAGGAAGAGGAGACCCAAGGCGATGAAACAGAAGCCAGCCATTAAGGCCACGCTCTAGAATAAAAGCATCCTTTGTTCTAAGAGGTAAATGCAATACGTGGTATTTCAGATGTGTAGACATGATAAGCAAAAACCAGTTCCTTCTCTGGGACTCAAAACCTGTGAGTAAAGACTTTCTGCCCAAATCAAACCCTGTGTGACATGGAAACTCCCATGCTGAGCAGCCACATCTCGTCCGTCATAAAACTTGAGCACGCGCCCTTGAAATATGTCCCATTATTCACAAGTTGTGCGCGTGGCCCGCTGCCATTTGTATCTCGAGCACAACGCACACCCCAGGTGAGGTTTAGGCGTGAGAGCAGTGCAAGTTCACACTTCAGGTAGTCCCCTTGATCATTACAAGTGACAGAAAAAGTGTGTGGCCCTCTTCACGTGAGATCTGATCAGACTGTCACTGTTTTAACCTCAGGATGGGCTGACAGAGAGCTCGTGTGAGAAGCACCAGCTTTGCCTTTTTCGCATGTGCTCGTGCTTGCTGAATTGGGGCGGACTTCGTCTGCAGTTTTCCATGCAGGAATCTTCTTAACCCCCTTGTCCCTTTTGTAAAGGTGAGTTCAGGTCAAGTTAGATAACATAGTCCATAATGCCCTCTCAGCAGGCCATGTACCTATCCTGTGCCACTTTGCAATTTTCTAGCCATAAACGGAAGAGTGAGGGAACCCTGTCGGCCCCTCTGCTCCCCTTCAGTGCTTCCGCCAGGGGACGTCACATGTCACATGTGACCCACGATGCAGTGTCCATCCACATGTTAAGTAATAGAAAGCGCCCTGGCTGGAGTGGCTCAGTGGATTGAGCACCGGCCTGCGAACCAAAGGGTCACCGGTTCGATTCCCAGTCAGGGCACATGCCTGGGTTGAGGGCCAGGTCCCCAGTAGGGGGCATGTGAGAGGCAACCACACAATGATGTTTCCCTCCCTCTCTTTCTCCCTCCCATCCCATCGCTAAAAACAAGTAAATAAATAAAATCTTTAAAAATAATAATAGAAAGCTTTCTTGACTCCCCTGCCATGCCCCCTCATTTCCATCACTGCACCTTTCTCAGACCTCCTGGCTGTCTCACCCACCTGCAGCTCACCTCTAACACCTGCTTTGGAAAGCCCACTTCTCTCCCTGCCTTCCCTGTTTCCATTAAAGACACCACGCAATGCTCAGTTACCCAAACTAGACACCACAGACTCAGTCTCGCACCCTCCTCCCTGTCACTTTCCCAATCAGTCCCCTTTCTAAGGCTCCTGCTGTTGTCTCCGGCCCTGACCCTTGCCCGGCCACGCAACCGGTTGGGCTCCCTGCCAGCAATCTCTCCCGCTCTCATTTCCCCTCCACATTTTGCCAGATAGATCTTCCATGTACACACATCTGATCTGGGTCTCCCCCGGCCCAGTCTCTCCATTGGCCTCACGCCTACAGGATAAAGTCAGAACTCTTGACCGAGTGTTGCAAGGCTGGGCCCTGCTGACCTTTCCAAACTGGTCACCCCCAGCCAGCCACCCAGGGGCCGTCCCCTTGAGCACCACACTCCCTCTTACTTGGATAGCTTTCCGTACTTTCTCTTCTCGACTTACAGAATTATACAGCTTAACCCTGAGACCAGTTTGCCTGGCACCTTCCAAACGCTGAAGGCAGAGAAAGTTACTCCATCTGTCTGCACCCTGGCACTTGGTATGAAACCCTCTCCCGTTAGGCTGAAATGTGATTGTTTAGTTATTGGCATCCTCCATAAGATACCGGTTCCTAAACGTGTGAGCCCGTATTTTCTTTCTCTCCATACCCTCCTTCCTCTGCATCCGCCTAGTCTGGCATGGTGGCAGGCTCTCTGCGCAGGGCCGTTCCATTGACATGAGGTATCAGGAACTTCCCTCCCACTCATCACCTGCTCTGTGCCCTACTCCACCCTCAGGAGCTAACACTTCAAGAGCAGTGACTAGAAAACAGCTGCTGGATCTATCAGCTCACTTCACCCTCACGACACCGTGAGGTCAGCGCCACTGGCATCTCCATCTTACAGACGAGGAACCCGAAGCACAGAGAAGTTATGTACTGGTCCAGGGTCATGCAACTAGTAAGTGACAGAGTCAGGAGTCACACTCAGCGCCCTGGGTCCAGAGCCCTGATGGCAGCTTCCGCGGCAGAGAGTCCGTGCTGCGCCACCTCGTTCACCCCTCTCTCCCTGTTCTCCCTTTCCATCACAAGGGCAGCGGCTGTTCCCAAGACCAGCCGAACACCCTTGACCCCTGCCCAGGGCTGAGGGTCTGCTGGCTCAGGAGGCTCTGTCCCCCCAGAAAGAATGACAGGCATGGCAGGCTCCCCTCTGGTCACTCAGGCCCCACTGTCCTCGGGGGAGGCCCTCTGAGTGCCCACTGCATTCCTGGGCCAAAGTTCATTGAGGGGACCAGAATTCTGGTCTCTGCGGGCCCAAGTCATTTGTTTCTCTGAGAGGGCCTGCCTGAGCCATGTCTGTGACCCCGTGCCCTGCCCCCCAGCCCCTCAGGCACCTGGAGGACGCTCCCTACCTGTTCCACCTGATCAGCTCCCAGCCATTAATAGCATCTCATTCTCCTTCTGTGGGGCTTTTTGTCTATTCTGCCTTGCCTCCCCACACTTCCTTCCTGTTCTTTCTCTTTACAACTAAACTGTGTATTTTTAACCTGAGGTTTCCACTCACCTCTCACTGTCCAGTTGGTACTGGGTGGGGCTGCTTGTGTGCTGGCAGGGCTGGCAGGGCTGGGAGGGCTGGGAGCGTCGGGCCGGCCGTGGAGGCTGCAATTTGTGTCTCGCACTGCTGGGCCCAGCCTTGCCCTCACCCTTCCCCATCTCTGCTAAGCTGTCCCTTCTCTGCTTCTGGAGTAAATACCCTGCAGCAGCTGTGGGCTGGAGCTTTGGAAACTGCACAGGGCACACAGGGAACCGAACCCCCGGCCCCCACCGGGCGATGCTGTGAAGACTGGAACTCGGTGAAGATCAAGGAGGGCTGGACCCTCACACGTCCCTGAACGGCCACCAGGGCCAGCTCTCAGTGCACGTGCAGCCCACGTCATGGATGCCCTTTGGAGCACTGGGGGACTTACAGAGCTGCTGTTCGCTGGTCTGCACTGTCTTCTCTGGGCTTTGGAAACGCAGCTCAGAGAGCTCAGCACCCGCTCCCCGCCCTCCTAACCTTCCCCAAGGTCTCTGCTACCAGGAAGCCCTTTCTGCTCATGTGCCGCCTCCTCAGCCTCCAGCCCGGCCCGTGGGCTCCCTGCTCGGTCCCCACCTGTTGACATCTACCCCCCCCACGAGGCTCACACTCGTCTGTACCCAGGGGCTTAACAGAGAAACCTTTGTTTGAAGCCCAAACCACTGCAAAGGAGAGATAACCGGACTCTTAGGGTTTGAGACTTAGGATTATTTGTTTTTAAGTTTGGTTTCTTTGCCCAGCCTTCTTTAAAAAGAGAAGAGCGGCAACTAAACAAGGCGATATAAGAGTTTTGTTGTTTTTTTCAAGCAACTGGCAGTGACTCACTGCAGGCTGCTGGGCCCAGGGCTCCCGCTCTCCAAATTAATTGATAGTCCTAATGAGTGCCCCAGGCACCAGGTCTCCTGCTGGTGCTCTGAGTCACCGAAAAGGGTTACATACACTCAGCATTGTCTTTAAGTTGGCTATGTTTTTTAAAAACCTACTTCCTCAAAAAACGGTCACCCCTGCATAGTCTATACAGTAACTACCTGATTGCTGATTGAAAAGCAAGGACCTGATGTCCCGTGGGGCCCGGGGCGCCACCAGGACCTGTGGACTAGACAGAATAGGTGCAGCTCTCATCTCCAGCCTCCGCCCTAGACACACCTCTGCTTCACACCCATAACTGTCCCCACTGCTCCCTCCCTGTTCAGCTGCCCCTCGGCCCCACCGTGAGCTGTGACTGCAGCCCAGCTCCATCTCCCTAGTCCCCTAGCACTCCTTTTGGAGTTGGTCAGTCATTCAGCCTAGATATTTCTTGGCTGGCTGGAGGTGACCAATTTGGAAAGGTCAGCAGGGCCCAGCCTTGCAACACTTGGTCAAGAGTTCTGACTTTATCCTGTAGGCGTGAGGCCAATGGAGAGACGGGGCAGGGGGACACCCCAGGAAGAGCACCCTGCTGGGTGGGTACTGGGAAAAGGCAGAAGAAAACATCAGTGTTGCTTCAGGGAGAAAACAATCTCCCACCACAAACACCTAGAGAGCTGCGTACGAGTTCAGAACCCCATCTCAGAGCCGAAGGAGGAAGGGGGCTCCACCCAGGGTGGGGTTTATGGGAACAGGTTTCCCCAAGAGGAGAAATCTGTACCTAAGTTTGATTGTCAGAAAGGCTATCCCTGCTGGGCAAATAGGGGCGCAGAGCTGGGGAGCCCATCCTGGCCGCTGGACCCAGAATTCCCCTGCTACCTCGGCCAGGAAGCCGCCTTGTGAGTCCCGGGCTGTCTGGGCTGTAAGGACAGGGGACCAGCACTAGCAAGGAGGAAGTGGACTGGCTTCCTGTTTGTTTGTGAATCTCAGAGCAGCACCCTGTGGCCATGAACAGCAGCTAATCAGAGCAACCCTGGTCTGAGGCAAGAGCCACAGGGAGCCTGTCCACCAACCCAGCGAGCCCTTAACCAGCTGGAAGATACAGGAACTCCACCTCAGGGCCACCGTGCTCAAGTGGCTAGCCTGGTAACAGCCACGCCAGCTGGGCAGGGACAGGAGGTGGAGTAAGGACTTCCCCAAAGAAGTCAGAGTCACACATTCACAAAAGGAAAACTCTGTGCAGCTCTGGGGGCTGAAGCGTTGCCATCTCCCCACCCCCAAAAGTTATTTCCTAGACCCCTGGGCCCAACCAGTTCGCCCTGCAAGAAAATCTCGTGCAGAGATCAGTGGGCCCTTTCAACAATCGGGCAGCGTGCATTGTGGTTTTGTTTGCAAGAGCAAAATACGCGAAAACCACCAAGTCTGCAAAAGCCTGCTGGTGACAACAAAATGTGATAGATCCATTGCAGGAAAGAGGATACGGCCACTGAAAAGAACGGGGTGGGTTTGTATGTTCCACTGCGGTGATGTGCCCCAGAAATCTGGAGCAGTGAAAACAGCAAGGCACAGGGCCCTGTAAACTCTGTTGTATCAATAGTCAGAACAGCAGAACACATGTTTGCAGAGGCTCAGAAGTGTGTGGGCTGCTGAGTGCATGCCTTTCTCCTGGAAGGGAATTTAGGTGACCTAACCGTGGTTAATATGGGGGACAGGAGCGTTGGAGAAAAGTGGTTAGAAAGCTTTCACTTTTCATCATTTATCTTTCTGTACTGTTTGCATTCCTTAGTGATGTTTCTATACTTTTAAAATATTACCTGTGGGCAATGGCATTATAGTTCATTCTGTTCTGTTCTTTACATGGCTCTACTATTTACAAGAAAAAGATGTTGGGTCAGTAAGTATTATTTTGAAGGCAATTTAAAGAATCAGGCAGTGTGCATTTGCAAGATGAAACAGGGTAGAGTGGGGATCACAAATTCTCTAGGAAAATTGATGGGAGGAGGTGGGAAAAACGCTTTGCTTTAAGATCGGGACTCACTGGCAGCAGAGAGAATAACCAGTCCTAGACTTCGCTTTGTGGGTTTCTGATGGCAAACATTTGAGCTGCCTCTGGCTTCCTTCCAACCACTCCTCTCTCTGTTTCTTCCTCCATTTCACAGCCTCATTGTTAAAGCTTAGACTTGAATGAAAGAATAAGGAACAGAAATCTGACAGAAGAAAAACATAATGCACTTCACTATGCATGGCCTGATCACCTGTCATTTGGACTGAGTTGTGTCAGTCTTTTTATAAAGGACCTGTGTCTGATTCAGCTCTTATACCCCTGAAGCATGTAGCCCAGGACTGCACACAGTAGGTACTCAATCATCGTTGCATGAATGAATGGAGCAACCTGTGTGGACTACACTTGTCCTTTTAGGTCTATTTCATCAAGAGCATCCACAAGATGCAAGATCAAGCCTCCCCCGAATGCTTGTGAGCCTCTTACATCTAATTTTGCTCCTCCTGAGTGTTTTAAGACTTTTGAAGAAAACTCCTGGGGTTTCAGAAGCAGAATTTGAAGTCCCCTCCATGTCTTAGTAATTCATGAACAAGTGGGTGAGCTCCACTAACTGACCTCAGGCCGCCAAAGCAGAGTATCCAGCGCCCTGCATTAATTAAGGAAGAGTTAAAGCTGAGTTGAGGGGTGATCTCCTGGGCAAGGTGAGCGGTAGCGCCCGTCTGGCTGGTGCTTGGGACAGGACAGTTGGTGTGTTTACAGCCTCAGATGCCCAAGGGGTTCTATATCAGAAAGGCATCTGCAGGGGGTCACCTCGACCTACGATCCTCAGACTTGGCACTAATGTCCTCCTTGTCCCTTCTCTGGGATCTTTTTCTGAACATCCTGTGTTTGTTGACACAGCCTGGCACCTGCAGCAGCAGGCGGGTTGCTGCCATCTGGTGGAGGAGAGAGGCCACAGCCTTGCAGGGCTCGGTCTGAAACAGACTCCAGAGAGAGGAATGATGAGAGACCTTGAGAACAGCTCCCAGGATGGAGGATGTCAAACTTTTGCAGCCATGGAAGTCCTCCGCCAAAGGGCAGCTGTGACTGAGGCCCTCATGTAAGACCGATAAACTCACACTGGTCCAGCCGGAGCAGGGGAAGGAAGGACGTCCCACCGGACATGCCCCGCGCTTCTCTAAGCTCAACTGGCAAACAGCTGATGGACTTACCCTCTGTGAAAGAACGGGGAACTGGGGACCTAGAGATGTGAAGAGACTTGTGGAAACAGTGACATAACAGAGGCTAAAGCACAAATCTCTTGTACGAAAAACACCTTGGAATGTGTCTAGCCAATCTGTTCCCTCCACCTCAAATAAGGACCCAACACAGCTGACTGAATGCCAGGTCAAGCCACCTTACCTCGAGACATCTGGGCTCCTGCGGAGGTGGGGGACCCCGGAGCACAACCCTTCCTGCATCTTCTTGTGTGAATCAAATCAAGTTCGACCTCTGATGGTCCCTGTGCCCCTTCTCAGTAGCTGGCTCAGTACCAGGGGCACACAGAAGCCCACTGCCACCTCAGGAAACCAAAGGTCCTTCCTGGTCCCTGACACTGGGGAGAGGCCAGCAGCCCCCGGGACGCACCAGGGGAGGGCGGGGAGTATTCGGAGCACCCGTGGGCCGAGCCTTGTGCCAAGCACTTCCACATCCGTCATCTCATTTACTGTCAACAACACCGTAAGGGGTCATTCATGTCCTTAGATTTTTTGAGAAGGAAAAAAAGATGTTTGAAGAATTTAGGTAATTCAAGGTCTCCTAAGCTAGTAAGTAGCAGGGGTCAGAATCCAAACCCAAGTGTTTCTTTTTTGTTTTTAAGGCTTTATTTATTTATTTTTAGAGGGACAGGAAGTGAGGGAGAAAGAGAGAGAGAGAAACATCGATGTGCCAGAGCTACATCAATCGGTTGCCTCTCGCACGCCTCCAACCAGGAACCTGGCCCACAACCCAGGCATGTGCTCTGACTGGGAATCGAACCTGCAACCTTTCAGTTTGCAGGCTGGTGCTCAATCCACTGAGCCACACCCGCAAGGGCCAAATCCAAGTCTTTCTAATTATAGAACTCATATCCTTCCCACTGAACTGCGTTATGGAGTGAGAAACCTGGGAGGTCCAGCCCAACTTGGAGTTTCACAATGTCAGCAAGGAGCCCTGGACTCACTGGTGTGAAGGACCTTACGAACGAGGAGGCACTGTCTCTGCCTCCCACCTGTTACAGTCTAGCTGGGGCTAACGGCGAGCTCAGGGGAGGAATGGAGATTACACAGGCGCCCGCCCACCTGCGTGGGCCAAGGAAGGGTTTCCAGAACGAGGAACCCTGATGTAGGCCACTCAGAAGCTGAGAGATGGGACGGAAACAGCACAGTACAGGGAGCCTGGACACCAGGATTCCACCCCTGGCTTTGTCACCCGCATCCTGTGCCACACTGGGCACGTCTCCTCGCCCTCCTCACCCAAATGGAGGGAGGTTACTCCTGAGGATCCGAAAGCCTGCCGCTCAGTTCCGTGCTGTCGTGATTTCGGTGGGGGTGGAGTGAGACAGGCAAGGAGCCCTGAAGGAAGTGAGTGTTGGACAGGATCTCACGGAGGGGAGGGTTGTGGACACAGAAGAGAGAAGTGGCATTTCACACTGAAAGGCTGACACAGGCAAAGCAAGGAAAGGAAGTAGTTGCTAGCCAGAGATGGCAAGCTCGTCTGTTCTCAGGTGCTTGGTACAGATTAGATTTTGGCACAGCCCACAGTAAGGAGCATCTGCAGGTTCTTTTGGGGTCTCCGGTCATCTCCAAGATAGACATGGTCATAACCAAGAGACTGCTCAGCCTGGAGACTGAAGCTCCCAGAGGCCCCCATTTCCGGGAGTCGTCACTGTACTGGGCTCCCCTTCCTGGCTGCGGTCTCCCCTGGCTTTGGAGGGGCAGTCCAGCAGCAACCCCTTCCTGGAGGGCAGAGGAGCGGTGGGCAGGGCAGTCCTTGGACCCCGGGCCTGGCCATCCCCAGACCTGAGGGGACCAGAGGGCCCCTCCTTTCTGATTCCCACCTGTCCGCTACCTCCACCCCTGCCTTCTGCCTAGTTCAGAAATGTGCACGACCCACTGAGGACAGCGGCTCTCACAAATCTGTTATAAATCCAGGCCCTCAGTCAGGGTGGCCCTGCTTCCAGGGCACCACAGCCTCAGACACAACCAAGGACTCTAGTGACAATGACAGTGTGTCTGACTTTAAAGCTTTCAGCCCCACTTGGTGTTAGAGACTTCCGAGTTCCAGCGATCTCCCCTTCTTCTCCAAGGCCACCTAGTCCCCCAAGTCGGGGGGCCAGCAAGCTTTCTGCGAAGACGTGGGCAGTGAATACTTGGCTTTGCAGGCCATGTGGTCTCTGTCGGAACTGCTCAACCCTGCTGCTATAGCGCAAAGGGCACACCTTTGTTCCAATAAACTTTCCTTACGGGCACTGAAGTTTGAATTTCAGATCATTTTCATGTGTCATGCAATGTTACTCTTTTTCTGATATTTTCCCAGCCACTTCAAAGGGTAAAAACCACTGTTAGCCCGGGAGCTATATAAAAACAAGTAGTGGGAGCCCGGGCCGGGTAGTTCAGTTGGTTGGAACGTCACCCCATACACCAAAAGGTTGAAGGTTCGATCCCCAGTCACGGCATATGCCTAGCTTGTGGGATCACTCCCTGGTTGGAGCATGTACAGGAGGCAACCGGTTGATGTTTCTCTCTCTTTCCTTCTGTCTCTCTTCCTTCCTCTCTCTCTAAAATTAAGAAGCATATCCTCAAGTGAAGATTAAAAAAAAAATAATTGGGTGCACTTGCCCACCGGTCCTGTAGTTTGCAATCCCTGAGCGTCCGCAGCTCATTCAGCCAAACTCAGTCCAAGCCGTCCCTCAACCCTGGCTTTTCTGGCTCATCCGGGCGGGTTGTCGCATCCCCCAAAGATGACACCAACTCTAAGCTCCCCCAGAGTAGCTGTGCACCTTCAGCTTCACTTCTGTTCGGAAGTAGCTCAATCGGAAGGTGCTGGAAAGACGCCCTCCTCCCTAGCCACCCGGTGTCCTAGGCAAAGGCATTCTTCCAACTAGAAACTGGTTTCCCCAGACCCAGTACATTCCCACCCGTTCTCTCCCGGCCAGGTGCGTCTGCGGCGGCCGATGTGTCCCGGCCCCCCTGGTTAGGCCAGCCACACCACTCCTTTTTTGTCCATCCTCGGCCCAGTGCTGCCAGAGCTCCTGGCCAGCGTCCTTTATAGGGAGACACACGCAAGGTGAGCTGGGAAGAGTTCAGCCACAGGTAAATTCCTGCAGAAGAGGGATTTTATGTTGGGCTTGGGACGGGGACGGGGCAGGGACTGAAAAAGGGAGGAGTGATTGTACTCGCTGTGTTTGGTGCCAGATAGGCGCTAGATTTACGGGGTGATCACTTCGTAAGGTGTGTAAACGTCTGGTTACTATTTTGTACACCCGAAACTAATATGCTATGTTAACTCTAACTGAAAGATAATTTTAAAAAACGGGGGAGGGGGAGGATATGAACGGTGTTCCAGACAGGAGAGCAAGCTGTGGGCAGGTGACAGCGAGGGGACAGTCCACACAGAGGTCGCAGGAAGACAGAGACTGGGGTCAGAGTGACACAATAGTAGAGAGCTGGCCTGCGAGACCCCGAGAACCCCGAGTCAGAGTGGCTTGAGGTGACAATGTGACGGCGTGGCAGGAGAACACGGGGGTGGGGGGGCCTTCACTCCCAGCCCCCATTTCTAACTTCGGTCCCGCACTCTCTATTCCTGCATCTGTTCATTCGATAAACATTCAGTAACTCCCATCAAGAGCCAAGCGTGTCTGGCTTGTTAAGGGAAAGACGAGGAAAGGGGAACGAACATTGAATCATCTGAGTGCCTCATACTCCAGAACGGCAGAGCCATAGAAAGAACCCGGAGAAGAGAGTGCTCCATGCCTCATGGAGTGTGGACGAGGAGCTTGGATGAATGGGAGGGAACGGACGGGGGAGCAGGGGACGTCGGTGGCAGTTCTGTGGGAGAGAATTTGAGCTAGGACACAAAGGACAGGGGACAGCCGACCCTGTGAAACACGGGGTAGGGGCCGTCCAGGATGAAGTGACGCTAAGCACCGGGGGTGCAGTGAAAGCACATGGGGGAATGCAGCCAGGGGCAAGTCGTCTTGGTGCGTGTTTTCAGTGGGAAGGTGACTGGCATCACTTTGGGGTAATTTTTCATTGTGTGAGTCTGTGCCACGCAAAGGAGGTCTCGTAGCATCCCTGCCACCACCTCTGGCTCTCACCTAACATTGGTAGCCACAGCCGTTCCCGCCTGCATTTTCAAACAGCAGTCCCCACTCTGTGGGAACCGTTACCTAGTTTGGGACGGCAAGCGGTGAGACGTCAAGTCAGACTAGAGAACCGGCGGCCAGGCCACGGAGGGCCTCGAGTGCCAGGACAAGACATTTGCACTTTGTCAAGCAAGGAGTGTCCACTGAAGACGGTCTGGGAAGGCGAAGACGTGATCTGCTTTAGAAAAGTGAAGTTTGGAGCAGGATGAACGGGAGGCCGAGGCACGGCGGAGAAATCAGCTCCAGCCTCCTGCAGCCACTTGCCCAGGTTGTTTTCAACAGTGGGCGGCTTTACCCACAATTACTGCTGGAGGGCAAAGGTCCAGGGAGGTCTTATCTGCATATTCCTGCTGATTGCTGGAATGTCCTATTAGAGCAGCATTTGTTACATCAGGGTCTGACTCACATTCCTTTGTCTCTCCTCTTTCGGATCAACCCATCTGGGTGTGTCCACAATACCATTTCTCCCTCATTGGTCCCCCCTGGGTAGAATTTGTGTGAAACTAGAAGGCAGAAGGGCAACCCTCTGAGGGTTTTCTCTCCCCTCCCCGTCCGGGATCCACTGCCTTCTTGGTGAGCGACCCTGGATGCCTGAACAAGGGAACTATTCAGCCTGACCCAAGCAGAGAGGAAGACACTCCCTGCTCTGCCCCTCCCCTGGCCAGGACAGGACATGGCTTTTGATCCACAGCCCAGAGAATCCCAAGCTGATGAAGAAAGGCCCATTGTGGCAGCTTCTGGAGAAACCCAGAGGCCATCAGGGAACTCTGGGGCTAAGCAGTTAACAGCCCTTGCAGCACATTTGTGAAAAGAATTACAACTCAGCGGAAGTCAAGGCAGGAGGAGGCCCCAGGCTGCCACCGGCACAAGCCATGGCAGGGGGGCTGACGGCAGAACCAGCAGGAGCCACGGACTGAGAAAGGACTGACTTGAGGCAGACGGGAGGCCAGAGGCTGGGAGGGTGGCCGGGCAGACGGACACCTGGGGCGGGAAACCCAACCTCCCAGTCAAATGCAAGAAACACAACTGCTCTTCTGGAATGGTCCTGGGGAAGAGAGGCGCCTCCTGCGCCCCCTCCCCACTGCACCCCAAGGGTGTCCAAAGCCATAAACGGCGGGAAAGGCGGACGGCTGCAGAGTGGGAGCCGGCCCGGAACCTGCTTAGGAATTATGCTGCTTCTGCTCTGGTCTTAAATGCGCTTTGAGCCCAGGAAACGCATCATTTGCAGGCCTTGCTCTTCTTCAGCAAAAACACAAAAGAGAGACCCTGACATGAATGACCCCAGGACCCAGGACCCAGGACGTGTGGTAGGGAGGCGGGCTAAATAGGAGGCTGGTGGGAGTATCCAGAAGAATGAAGCTTCGGTGGGGGGTCTGAGGCTCAGCCCAGGGTCTGGAGCCCAGCGCACACTTCTGGGGTGCCGGGGGCACGGTATGGGAAGGGCTTCACTCCCTTCTGGGAGGCCCTGAGGGGGAGAGCAGGGTGCAGGGATGGGAAACTCAGTCCCCAGCCCCACCCCAAATCTCTGCATTGTCCCTGCCTTTCCCAGCTGACAGCTGGCCTGCCACTTGGGAGAAGAAATGCAGAATTGAGGTCAGAGGACCCCTCGCCTTGGCCAGGTGCTGGGCCCAGGGATTAAACTGACAGCAGAGGCTAAAGCAACGTGAGCGCTCGCTGCACGGTCGTCCCCACTCTGTTCCTACAAGGGTGCGGTGGGTGACGGGCATGGCTCACGCTCCTAGTTCTGCTCCCCCGCCACCCCAAATGCGTAAGCTCAACCCTCTCAAATGTCATCTCTAACATCAAAGCGAAGCAGGATAAGCAACACAAATCCTCAGCAGAGCCCTCTCACATACATAAAAATCCAACTGGAGCACTCCGAGGGCGGACACACACACACACACACTCACACACACGTACGTGTCGGTCACTCCTGTCAGGGGAGTGTTGCTGACAGCTGATGGGCAGGCCTCCGACGCCCAGCTTAGTGGCACCAAAGTCACAGAGGAGAGTTCACGACCCTTCGCTCGGCGGCACCTACTGAGCACCCACCTCAGGCCAAACCCCACCTAACTGGGACGGATCTGGAGCACAGCACAAAATGTTCTCTGAAACTCAAGCATTTCCGGCCTTGCCAGAGGTTCCGTCCCGCCGGCAACGCAAACGTGTGCACGCAAGAAAGGCTGGAACACTGCAGACCCCACGGCTCCCCCACACACAAACCCGCAGGACGGAGCTGGAAGGTCTGGGTGTCGTTTATTGACAGCAGTTTCCACGCATCTGTTTTCTGCCCGGGTCGTTCCCTTCCGAGCACAGGCACGGAGCCCTCTGGAAGGGCCGTCTCAGAGCGAGGGCCAGGAACGCGGGATGCACGTCTTTGGCAGGCACGTTCAGCCCCGGCAGGATGCAATCCTTCAAGATGGAATTCCGCTGGGTGTTTGCGAGACACCGGGGTGGGGGGCGGGGAGGAAGTCTTCCACAGGACTCACATCTCAGTCCAGGCCTACTCTCTCACTATCCAAGTCCGTCCCAGACTCAGGACCCTCGGGGGGCAGCCAATCAAGCCCACCCACCTTCACAGGGGCAGACTCTTCCATCTACGCCGTTTGTACACGCCTGCTTCCGCTGCCCCCCCTCCCCAAGACAATCAACCTCATGGAAAGAGACAGACCGCTTCCTCCCTGACCCTCCCGGCCCCTCTTCAGCTGGGTCTGTGCAGGAGCTGCTGGAAAAAATGGAGGCCTGTGTTCTCGGTGGCGCTGTGTGCCACCTTCTTCAAATCTTGAATAACTGCAGGGATGGAGGCTACAAGTCCGCTCGGGCTGACAACTGTGCTCCCCAGCCGCTCACACGCGTGACTCTGCCTTCCTTCTGCCAACCACCAGCGCCTCGGCCCCGACGACAAGGGCCCAGCTGGTCTGTGTAGGCACTTGGCATTTTGGGTGGGGAGGTGGGTAAAAAAGGTGGACAGAAATGAGAATGAATGAGTTTCATCTGATAAGAGTAACTAGTGATCTGAACTGATTTTACTTTTATTTCCTTCACTTGAAGCCAATCACGAAATTTCACAGTGATTCTAGGGTGCGGGCAGAAGGAGGCGACGGTGAGGACCCTCGCGGCTGTGGCCCAGGCGGCCGAGGAGCTGCGGGTGGCGCAGGCCTCACTGGGGCAGCTGGAGGAGCACCGACTGCCCGGATGGCAGGTAGGTGATGTTCCGAGAGCGCGAGAGCTGGTACGCGATGTCCTCCGCGGCCTCCAGCTTGCGCAGCTCGATCAGGCCATCGCCCGCACTGGCGAGCGAGTTGGCGATCAGCTCGGCAGCCTTGGAGTCGCCCTCAGCGGAGATGATGGCTGCCTTCTTCTGCTGCTCAGCCTACGACAGCGGAGGTGGAGAGAGACCAAGAGCACACCTCAGAGCACTGGGGGGCGGGCTGCAGCCCCAAAGGTCCAGGTCAGGCACCTCTGCCAGTTCCGGAAGGGAGTCTGGGAATCTGCCTCCTCCTCTGGATGGGGTCAACGAGCACTGTCCACCACCCGGTCCTCTCCCGCCCTGTCCCACTCACCCCTCAACACAGCAGGGATGCATTCTGTCAGCTGCGTAAACAGCTGTCTTATTTCAAAGTCTTCGTTAACATTAATAGCAATCTGGTCTGGCCATCCTACTCTGAGGCAGGAGCACCCCAGGCCAAGAAAAACAGGAGAGGAAGGTGCAATCAACGCTCAGACTCATCTTCCCCGCCAGTCCCAGGTCAATGAGCAGGGGCAGTGGGCCCGGGTGCCACTCCCGAGGGCTTCCTGTGAGCTACGGCGGTTGCCGGCCAGGAACCCAGGCACCCAGGACCTTCTAGGCTTTCTGTACTGGTATCAACAGGACGACATCTATCTGCAATGCGTGGCCCTCACAAGTGTGGGAGCAGTGACAGGTGAATTAAATTAACACAGCTCTGAAGCTGCTGGGCCCTGTGACTGTTCACTCAACCATGTTTCCTGCGCACCTAGTACCCCCAGGCACAGTCTCGGGCACGCGCCAGGCTGCAGAGGCAGGCAGTTCACATAAAGCAAAGACAGCTCCTGCTGTAGAGTTTACATTCTCTAAAATTAAAT
Source organism: Trachops cirrhosus (assembly GCA_028533065.1). Classification (NCBI taxonomy): domain Eukaryota; kingdom Metazoa; phylum Chordata; class Mammalia; order Chiroptera; family Phyllostomidae; genus Trachops; species Trachops cirrhosus. Next base: position 91,252,710 of record CM052545.1, on the reverse strand, counting down.
GCTGGCCGCCCATGTATCTCTCATTGCCCTGACTTTAAGGACTAAGGGGTCTTGGATTAAATTACTAACTCAAGAGAAGTAGTGGTGGGAAGCAGGTGATAGCAAGAAATAAGGACACCCTCAGAGAGCCCAGAAGACCAGGCTGTGATGCAAATACGTGGTGTCCCACTGCACTCTGAACATCTGGACAGATTCAGTGTTTGAAAAAACCCAGGGACCACGGCGCATCTGGCGCAACGTCTGATCCTTTGCGCTGTCAGCTTTCACTCCGTAACTATGGTTAAAAACGACTTCTTACTGAAGCTGCAAATATTCTCAGAGAAACATTTTTATCTGTAGGAATGGTTTTGATCTTAGGGAAGTGGGGGGGAAAATGACCCTTCAGTGACTTAGGAACATAACTTCACGTATCCCTGACTGGCCCCCAAAGACTCTGGAACCAATTGCATGAGAACAGTCCCTTCAACCCCCTTCCAGTGATCCCGGAAGAACAGATGACAGATGATAAATTTCCAGGCCACCCAGCAAATGGGAGGCTGAGCACAGGAGAAAGGGAAGGGGGGCTCTTGCCATCTGGTTGAACACTCACCTTTTCCACCACAAATCTGGCCCTCTCCGCTTCCTGCTGGGCCACCTGTTTGGCTTCTACCGCTTCTGTGAACTCCTTCCCGAAGGTCAGATGAGTCTAAGGGGAGAGAGTG